>JAZGUH010000003.1:0-1200000 GCA_037893225.1 Hippasteria phrygiana
TCAATGATCGGCGGGGATGAATCGGCGTGAACCAACACACTGTCCCTCACATAGTGGCCGGCTATGTCCCTGGCCTCCACCCAGAACCGAATGGAATCACCGTCCACTAAAGTCAGGTCATAGGTCGCCTGTGTGTTTGTGCCTTCATTACTCCAGTTCTCCGAGTTCCCATTGCTAACAGCAGCAATGGTTCTACCGCCGCTGTGGTCAATGTCGTTGAAGACACGGAATTCTGTCACACCGAGTGTATTAGGGATGGCTGCACGGCCACGCCGCCCGAAGTACTGGTCGTAATCTAGGAAACAATATTATTCCGTTAAGCCTAACTCCCTAGGTGGTGTGAAAAATCATACTGAAATCAGAGGATTTGGGACTGTTACTGTCCAGTTTTACAAAGTGCTAAGATTTGTCTTAACCACTTGCGTACGGATGACGCCATTTGCCGCCGTTTGGGCAGTTTCAATCCATTGTTGGATTATTGTTTATGATACGCTTGACTGCACAAACACATTGTAGCAATTCGCTTGGCTGCCAGAACCGCCGCGACACCCCGACGTCTCCCGTAAAATACCGTGCTCAAGGGGTCAAAAAGAGTACCAGTAATATTTACCGTACAAAGCAATGAGTGAGGTAACAATACAAATCACTATGGTATTGTGCAAGCCCTTGACCCCTTGGGCACGGTATTTTACGGGAGACGTCCGGGTGTTGCAGCGGTTCTGGCAGCCAAATCGAACCGCTACAATGTGTTTGTGCAGTCAAGCATGACATAAACAATAATCCAACAATGGATTGAAACTGCACAAACGGCGGCCAATGGCGTCATCCGACCTGGTGACGTCATCCGTACGCAAGTTGTTAATCGTGATGAGATCAGTTTTGTCAAATTGATCTAAGACCTATTAAATATTAGGATGCCTCATCTGAATGTTTTATCAATGGCATTGACTACGGCTATGAGGGGGGGAGCAAGAATGGGAAAAAAAAGTTACTTTGATCATCTTAAACTGTGGGCTTTGAGGGACCTACACCTCGAAAAGGAAGCATGGTACATACAGATAGTGCTTCTGACAGCAGATTCTGGCAGATTACATCGGCCAGCCCACTTTTTGAAGCCCTCATGAATTGAAAGAGGTGGCTCCCGACGTCATGATTTGACAGGCAAATATTACTGTAAAGACGTCTGGGTAATATACTGGGTATGCAACAGAGTTTTAGTCAGGTTTCCCATTCCAAAACCAATGTATTGCATCGATGATACGTCCAGGTCAGAATGTGTTGGTGAAAACGCGTAATCGAGCGAATGTCCAACATGGTGGTTAATGAGGGTGTTGACATGTCGCTGTTTTGAATCGAAAAATTACCCCAAATGGATTGTCAGAAATTGTGACCCAACCGCGTAGAGCGGTAGATATTGGTACAATGGCAGGAATCAGACAGAAAGATGGAGGAAATCGTGAGGCGATCAGGGTGCAAGTGATGGTGAGTTACCTGGTTACGTTCGAATTCGATTCAATAGACAATAGACCTTCGCTAATTAGCGTCAACAAGTGTAAATCTGATGTAGAAACACGAATTTAGGAGGGAAACATTTGTCTTTGAAAATACTTTGACTTTTTCTGTCATGGCCCATAGACTTTGTGCACGAGGTCTACATGTAAGTGATGGCCGGATGTTACTTCCAAAAATGCCTTACATTTTTGGAAGTAGCCGGATGTGGAACTCTTTCCCAAATATATTTTGGTTCGTGGAAAAAAACGCTGCAATTTTTCCGATGGCCCTTTGCCCTCTTCACCCATTCCCTCCACCCTCGGCACCTCCCATCCCCGTCTTGTCTTCCAGTTTCCTGTTCTTCTTTTTCTCCAACCTTTTCTGGTAGCTCCTGGTCAGAATCGAACCTCCATCGGCAGACATCAGTCGTCTTAGCATCCATCAGTCTAGTCCGAGTAACTTGGACCCTTTATCGCCTTTTTTAACATTTGGACATGATCTGGTGATGGTCCAAGGTCGATGTATGCCTTCGACTAACAATTAATCAAATTTGTCTTTCGACTCAACAAAAGCATTCCATTTCACCCTCAAAACGACCACCAAAATACTAGATACGCCACCTCAGATACATGTGGAGTTCCATGAATGATGATGAAGGTACTAGTCTAAGGTTCACTTACCATCCGGATAATGCATCGCTCCAACCTCGTTCCCATGGTGTTGAGCACTGCCCTCACCGACACCACAGTTGCTCTAAAGTAAGCCTTGGGAACAAGGTTGGCGTCACCCGGCTTATCGTATGCCGCCGGTGACCGTTTCCTAAACGGTACAATAGTCGGTAGCGCGGTATACGGGCGTGTGCAGCATTCATCTCCATTATTATAATAATATAAAGATGGTGTGCAGCGGCCTCCAATCAGACCGACACGTCGGTTGCACCTTTTATGAAACAGTCACCGGCATACGGCTTGTCGCACGGTGTGCGTGTCGTCATGTAAGGTCGAGGGGTCACGAATTGAACGCCATGTACACAGACAGCGAAAAAACATGTCCTGCGGGGGCTCCAGTGTTCGATTTAGACGGGTGCACGCATGCACTGGTGCATGTACTTTTTCCTCTGTGCACGTAAACCTCTGGTACAACGTGCACGCTGTGCATGTACTTTTTTAAGCCTGTACCTGCTGTTATATTCCCCATGTTGAACAACGTATCACAACGCGCACCCGATTTATTGCACGCAACGATCGACATGATGTGTGCGTGCCTGCATATTAGCATCGTTGTAGTCTCGGTCAAGTGCAAACAACCGCAACCGATCTGCTACCGTATTATTCCCAATGTACAATGTACGTACACGCAGCTAACATTGCTTGAGAAATAACTCGTTAACCCGGCCCCCGCGACCTGGGGTTAGAGCAATTGATCAATAAAGCCAACCCCAAAAGCGCATCTGTGCGTGCGCGTTGCTTTGTTGCTAGTCTTGGACAAGGGCAAGCAACTGCACTGAATGCCACCGTCTTATTCCCAGTGCAGTGTACAATGCATGTACACGCATCTAACACGAAGCGAAAGTCGTCTTGAGAAACGACAAACGCGTGCGGCACATGCATTGTGCACAAGACATGCAAGACCATGTTTTTAACAGCTCACGTGTGATTTGGGCGTCCATGGTATAAATTTTCAGCTGTTACTAATCAACAGTGTCGAAATAAAAACAAACGCTCGTCTTTCTAGTGCCGCAAGAAAGCCAACTAAAGGTAAATGTCGTATTGTACTCCAACTACTCAACAAGTGAAGCCTTGTCATCAACCCGGCCCCCGATCCTTCTTGCCCGATTGCCGGCGCGGCCCCGGCCCCGGCCCCGGCCCCCGACCCCCGGCCCGATTCGCGATCTCTCGGTGGCGATGGCCGGCCCTGATATTAAATTTTAGCGGAACCGAGTTCAGTCCCGGCGGGTCCGATCCCGGTGGGCCCGATCTCATGATGCTGTACACGTGGTGATTTCCATCAGGTATTTAAAAAGAAAAATTATTCCTCCGTTCTTCCGGTAAGGAAAAAGTGACGTCATCACGATAATATCGCGATATTTTTGGGCCGATATTTCGGTATCAAAATATCGAACAGCCTTCTGACACCGTGGAACATGATACTACAGTAGTAACGTAACTTCGGCTTCGCCTTCGTCTTCTCGCGATCGTGTCAGAGATTGCTAATTACCACTGATGAAATAAACAAACAGCGAAGACCAATTGTACAAAAACACATTTTATTTACAAAGCAAAACAATACCCTTAACAGCACTATACATGTAATAGCTACATTTGAAAATTTGTAGGAATACACATATTTTAAAACAACAAATATGTCTACCTATTGTTCTTTTGGGTTATGACTTGTGTGCACACTTTTTGTGCATGTAAAATTTATTTTGTGCATGTAACTTTTTCGGTCTACATGCACCAGTACATGCGATTTTTTTTTCTAAATCGACCCCTGGGGGGCTCTCCGGAATTGAACGATAAATTTCACTTTTTATCCGGATGGTAAGTGAACCTTAGTACCTTCATCATAATCATGGCATCTGAGGTGGCATATCTAGTATTTTGGTGGTCGTTTTAAGGGTGAAATGGGATGCTTTTGTTGGGTCGAAAGACAAATTAGATTAATTGTTAGTCGAAGGCATGTATATACATCGACCTTGGACCCTACTATCGCCAGATCATGTCCAAATGTTAAAAAAGGCGATAAAGGGTCCAAGTTACTCGGACTACCATCAGTCTAGACCGCTAGGCCAAGCACATCGTTGCTGGTTTGGGTGAAATTGTCATTCTTGAATATTTCCCCCCCCCCCCCCCCCCCCCGTTTCTTAGACGCACTTTACTTTATTAAAATTAGTGGGCGTTCACACTTGTGGGTCATTCCATTTTGAAGAGAACATGGGTGTATGTGGGTGGGGGGGGGGGGGGGGTGAGCGGGGATAATGGGTGGTTGCACTACAAGAATAGAATTAGGCTATATACGCCTCCATTAACCCTAACCCTCCAGGGCATGTTTGCTAGAACCCTGCCAGACGCATCAGATTGCATACTTTGTCACATTGACTTGTGTGGAGAGTGCAGCAAAGTGGAGCTGTCAGCACATACAATGTATGCACTGTGCTGCATCTGGCAGGGTTAGAGTTAAGATTTTTTTGTTTACATGTACATTGCATCACACGTACAACTACCTATTTTAGTGGACACCCCTCCAACACAAAATGAAACTGCCCTTGAGTCTGGTGGTAATACATTATGAATAATGATGAGTCTGTAGCAACTGATCAGAATGGCGCACGTCTTGGTCGACCGTGAATGTTGGTGTCGGAAATCTTTTCGGAATATTCTTTCATTTTGATGAACAATTCCTGGCTAATCATCACGTGCTTTGAATGTAGAGACCCTGATCTGGGATATTCCTTGTCTCCAACCAGGTTTAAACAGACACTGAGAACAGATGCTTTGTAGGCAAAATGTAGCCTCCCATTGCATGCGATTGACCGTACAACGCCCTCTCCATTGCCTTCTACATAGAGAATATACACAACAGAAATGAGTCCAAATTCCCCCTTACAAGGAAAACGGCAACATACATTGTACATGTATTACTTATTACAGTCATCCTGCCAGACAATGACACTAATCTGCATAACAATAGCCGGTCTTACAAAGTCTTAGTTTATTAAAGTAAAATCTTTCCAACGAGGGACGTTCGCTACCGGACTGTGTTCTATCGTGTGTTGTACCGGCGCCAATTATCGCAGATGTGTGTTTCCAGCGCTCGTGTGAAACGGACAAAAGGCTGACTTGTCTTAACGATGACTTGACAAATACAGTGTGCAAGTTGATCTAAAAAATCCAAGTAGATTTGGCGGGAATACATGGTTCCTGTAAGTACGTGTATACACGTACTCGTGTGCACTGTACGAGTTAAAACCTGTGTGCCGTCCCATTTTATGAAATTAAATTTTTCTGACAGGTCTGAGCTGGGAAACAATACCTTTGTCTTGTGAAGGAAAAAGGGGCATTTCAATTTACAGTATTTTTGAAATAATGCAAATTGATGGCCAAAATGATATGACGTGACTCTAAAATATCATGTTTTTTTAACCCAATTTTCTGTGTGTCTTGATAGTACAAACATGTCTTTTTTTGGGGGGGGCAATTTTCTGTGTGTCCTCCATACAAACTGTGCCTTCAGTACAAACTGACATTCCATTTCCAAAGGGTAAGTTTGTTATTCCAATCTTTTTTTGCTTCTTCAATATTTGTATGAAGTTTTAGGGCTTTTCCGAATATACTGAATAATATTCGATCGTCAACCGTATATTCGAATACCTTTTTGCCGGTTCGAATATTCGAACATATGCAAGTACAGATACGACTGATTCTCTTTTAATAGAAAAGTTACAGTGCTTATAGCGGTGTCAAATGCAGCATTTTTGTTGACGGTAACGTTTTGTGGACGGAGGTTATTGTTCCCGTCTGTAAAAACCCCCGACAAAAATGCAGGCTGGAGTTTGGTTTCTTGTTATACGTCATGTAATGATCTTGATACAACAGGCGCATGCAAAAAATGTCGATCGGGCAGTATATCGATCGCCACACGTAAAACACCAGCGTGCTTTGCTTGCAACTTTTTAACGGCGCAGCATTGCAGCTGACTCGTGAAAAACTTGATCGCCGAGTATCGAATATATTTGAATATCAGTCAAACCTAGTTTCGAATAATCGAATACCTAATAATTCGAAAATGAACAGCCATACGAAGTATTCAGTTGAAAGGTGGTGTGTCATGTTCATAGTCTGGTTCCCAGACCAAAATATTCTGACTATTTCTGATGAATATTAAGTCCGGTAGTTGCCAATGTCACGTGACGAAAACAGGGAGAATTCTACCCGTTTCCGAAAATATCCGAAGTTTTCCGAACTTGTTTTCGGTAACATTCGGCTGTTAACGTTGATGTTCGCAATAAAAAAAATTTCTGTCAGGCCCGTTACAGATCCTGGAATTTGAATTCTCAATTACATATAAAAACAGAAAGATCAATGCCATACTCTTGCAGTATTTTGCCGACTGGATTTTGCAAGAATATTAAATTTGAATGATGCCACTGACGTCACTCGGACTATTAAACACTGTACGTCATGATCTATTTTAAACCGTGGTAGCTACCTGACCTAAGATTAGACGTCGGGGAATCTTCAGGTCAGGGAACCAGACTATCATGTTCACACCAATTCCTCAAAATCCTTTTCCTTCAGAACAAAGTTCCCCGACCAAAAAGACCACACAGACAGACAAGAAATTCAAGCCCCTTAATTAACCTTAACTACCCCAAGCCTTACAAACTCCAATAGCAGGTTTTGTCTATGATGGTTTCAGGACTGTAGGGCCTTGGCACCATTATAGTACGGCAGGAAAAATGTGTTCCCATGCACACCCCCCCCAAAAAAATATAACCCACCAAAATTCTAAGATGATTTTTAGCATCCCTAGGACATCTAATTAAAGAATTTTGATGTTGCCACTGAAAAAAAAGAGGCCCACGATGTCCTAATTTGCATATTTCCAAGATGGCTGCTGGTAGTTGGGACAATGTGGGAAATTATTTAAGCAATAAGTAGGCCTCTATCCCCATATCTATGGGAGCTAGGTAAAAAATAATGCCGGTGGGAAAATGAAAATGACACCTTTTCTTTTACCAAAATGACCTTGACCTTCGCCTGAATCACGTAACCTTGACCTCCGATTATTTACAAAAAACCAAAAAAATTGATTCAGCACCCCAGAAACCCATAACTTTGACACCAAGATCATCAAAATCTGCTCATTAGACACTTAGCGTTTTAATTATGCGCATGGCAGCCATCTTGGAAATATGCAAATTAGGACATCGTGGGACCTTTTTTTTTTCAGTGGCAACATAAAAAATTCTTTAATTAGATGTCCTAGGGATGCTAAAAATCATCTTGGATTTTTGTTTTAGGGGGGTGCATGGGAACACATTTTTTCTGCCGTACTAATACTTTACATGGTGCTATAGTCGCTATAATGCCGCAATTTGTCCAAGTCCAAAGAATGTATACTGCACAGTGCACAGTGTTGGATTTTGACAAGTTGAGGACACCTCCTAGTAAAAAATGCCGAGGGGGTTAGGGTTTTAATGAACTTCCCATTATTTTTTTAAAAGGACTTTCCATATATTTTGGGGGTTTGTTTCTATTATGGGTTTGATGCATTTGTTTATGGGTTTGATCCTGTTAGAGCCACCAGTATGAATGGCTTAACACAACCATGCATTTCAGCCCAACGGTGTCATCATGGGGCTGATGCAGTTTGCTGGACCATGTATACTCTTTCACGGTATTGGTATACATGTACATGTACCTGACAACAGGCCTCAAATTTAAGATTTTCTAGGGCACGGCCATTTTGCCTTCAAAAATATAATTTTTGGCAGGGCACCAAGGCCAATGGCATTTTTTTAAAAGGGGCACGGAGGCCAGTCATTATTACTTCTATTAAAAAATATTATGTGAAGCCCTGTAAAACTCTACAAGCTCTGTAAAACTCCACAGATACATGTACATTTACATGAATGTTTGTCGCTTTAATCAATCTTTTCGTGGCATTTTTACAAACTTGATAGTTCAGGTTATTATTTAACACACAATACATGTACATCGGTCATACAATGAATGATGCCATGCACCGCACGTACACAATTCCATGATGAAAGCGCAAGCGAACTTGACAACCAACTTGGTCGATTTTGCCTGGTAAGCTATGCACAAAATATAACCTGGGTACCAGGCACAATCGACCAGTGGTTGGCAAATAGTCACTGATTAAACTTGGCCGTACCGTACGTGTACGTGCTTTAGATTAAATCTGGCTTCTGCCCCCTGCATTCGAAATTAAAATGCTGATGGAGGGATCGAAACCAGTCTATATCAAGCTTCGTGTCGTATGCATGCTGCAGCAGCCGTACGTAGGTACCGGTCTGGCACGCGTGCACTGTTGCCGCGCTGCGCCGACTACGGCCGGCCCGTCGGCGCGGCACGGCACGGGTGGGTACGCATGGGCCAGCAACGAGGGCACTACGGCCAGTTGGGAAAAGGGCACGGCAAGACTGGCCGTGAAGAGTGCGATTTTGTGAAGGGCACCAAGGCAAACTTAAAGGCATCGGCGGCACTGGCCGTCGTGGCCGTGGTTAAATTTGAGGCCTGTGACAATGTACATTGTATTTTGAAAATTAGGCCCTACTACAACTTTTAATGTTCAGGGCCTTTTTACAAATTACATGTGGGTCATTCCATGAAGTTGAGACACAATGTGTGACATAGTGTTAACAATTTTAAATTGCTATAAAATAAATTTGTTGCACCACCTGGGATTCTATACAATTATTTCATCATAGCTTAGATTCATTGTGACATAATATTTAGTTTAGGGTCGTCTCTCTTGAGTTTCACATCAACTCCCATAGACTTACTGTGGATAAATCAACGATGTAACAAGGGACACGGTGTCCCAGTTACATCTTAGTTTATGTTGCTCATAATTCATAAATAATACATGTTAAAGCATCCAAATCTGTATGTGGTTGTTAGAAAATGTTATCCTTTTACATACCCATCAAATAGTGTTGGCTAAAACATTTGATGTAATAATTGATTTGCCAAGCCTGCAAGGATGTAACATGGGACACCACTCCATCAAGGGAGTAAAACTAACACATGACAGCAATTTAGGGGGTCTTTTTTATGTTTTTAAAAAGAGGTTCTCCAAGTCTTTGTTATCATGTTGCATGGACATCTCACATACTGCTTACAGATGAATTATGGAAAAAAGTTCCCAAAATTGTTAGGATGTAACGTGGGACACCGCCGTTACCTCCGAGTCCATTTTTTTTCATTTTGAAAAGGCAGTCCAATATATTGACTCTACAAATTACTTTTATTAAAATAGTAATCACAAAAAAGAAATCAAATTTAATTCAGACTTCATTTGTAAGGAAGCTAGACATGCAGGCAGGATGTAACAAAATATAACTGAGTGGGACACCATCCGTTACCACTTAACCACAGATTTGTTAGCCATATAACAGAAAAGATGTTAGAGATACTCAAAATATGATTTGTTGTTAAGTTACATGTACATGCAGTTTTGCATAACCTGTCATGTAAAAGAGAAAAATGTGTTAATTTTTTTAACCTCTGAACCCTATTTGTACTTTGTAAGTTTTTAGGTCACAAAATTTCCCCATAATTTAGCCCGGTGTCATGCCAAAAAGTGTCCGGTGCCAAATACTGTCCGCTCATTAGCATACTGCTCTCTGATTGGTCAAATACTGGCCGTTGAGCACGCGCAAAAGACACGGACACTATTTGGCATGTATTACATGCCAAATAGTGTCCGCTGCTAAAAAGTGTCCGCTCATATGCATGCGTTGCAACGTTGCATTATGCACAGCACAATATAAACACCCACACACACACACACAAAGCACGCTACCACTGTCCGTTCCTTGCCAAATACTGTCCGTTCCTTGCCAAATACTTCTTTTTACTATACCTCTTACCATGGAGGAAGGAACATATGTTCCTTCCTCCATGCTCTTACTAAAACACACATCCATGGTATTACCAGCGACTATTTTGAATCGTTGGATGAGTTTTTATTCACTTTTTTTTTCTTGACAGGCCGTTCAATTTTATCATACTGTCTGCTTGTTACCTATGTTCCCCCTTCATAATTCCCCCAATGTTCTCCTCTCCAAAATCCCCTTTTTAATGAGAACTATCGTCACGCAGCGTTGATATATAGCTACGTATGTACGCCCGGACACTATTTAGCAAGCTTCCGGTATCGCGATGACGAAATACCCACTTGACCAATCAGAGAGCAGTATGCTAATGACGGACAGTATTTGGCACCGGACACTTTTTGGCATGACACCGGGACACCATCACACTTGGTGACAAAACATAAATATATCACATATAATGCCCTCATGTTTTGTATCATTCGAAAGTCTTCCCTTTTACTCTTCAAGTTCATACCATAATCATCAATAAAGCCAGTTTGGTTTAAACAAGAAAAACAATTACATGATCACAGGGCTCTTGAAACGGAATTTTTTAGCCTGAAGCGGAATTTAGGATTTGTGAAAATGGAATGTTCACTTTTCTGAAATAGAAAATGATTATGTTACATATGTACATTATTATTATTATTAGGTGTTGGGCTTCAGCCCAAAACCTATTGTTATTCTATTGATTATTAGGTGTTGGGCTTCAGCCCAAAACCTATTGTTATTCTATTGATTATTCTTTTTTTTCTTCTTCACATAACTTTCTTCTCCGGAGTTGTTTGGCTACATGCAAACTCATATCAAGTTCATATTTGGTACATATATGTACATCACATTGAAGATTCCGGAAAATGTGATGACGTCATGATGACGTCATCAGGTATCAGATTACAAGCAATTAAACATTTCTATTTTTAATGTTTGAAAATCGATATAAAATCAACCGTGAAAGACCGGAACTTGATTTTTACGGCAATTGATAGGATAATATTAGATCTTCAATTTTGATCGTGCGTGCAAAATCACGTGACCCTTCCTTCCGGTCGAAACCGGAAGTGCCTTATAATTTGAAAGTGGAAAAAGATTTGAACTTGCTTTCAGCGATGTTAGTCCTTGGCCAGGCTGAACTTTTCAAAAATGTTAGCTGTGACGTCATAAAATATTCGAGCGCCCTCTAGCGGCAGGTTGAAAAATGTTCAAAATGAACTTTTAGTCGATGTGTGTGGCGAAGTTTGCGGTAATCACTTTATAATTGATATATATGATGACCTTCATGCAGGCAACACGTGTGCGAGGGCTCAGATTGATGACGTCATCAGACCGGAAGTTGCAATGAAAAGACCTTGAAACCTTCAAAAATCGCTGAAAAATCAACCGCGACAGATATATTTCAGATTTTTGCTTCAGATGGCACAGTTGACATAGCTCTCGAGCTTTGTGATAATGACGTCACGATGACGTCATCAAGTATCATATTACAAGCAATCAAAGATTTCTTGATTTAATGTTTGAAAATCAATATAAAATCAACCGAGAGAGATCTGATTTTGCTTTTTACGGGAATTGATGGAATAGTCCAGGGTCTTCATTTTTGATATTACGTGCAAAATCACATGACCCTTCCTTCCGGTCCAAACCGGAAGTGCCTTATAATTTGAAAGTGGAAACAGATTTGAACTTGTTTTCAACGATGTTAGTCTTTGGCCAGGCTGAACTTTTCAAAAATGTGTGCGGTGACGTCATAAAATCTTCGAGCGCCCTCTAGCGGCAGGTTGAAAAATGTTTAAAATGAATAATCGGCTGATGTGTGTGGCGAAGTTTGGTGAAATCACTTTATAATTGATTTATATGATGACCTTTACGCAGGCAACACGTGTGCTAGGGCTTAGATTGATGACATCATCAGACCGGAAGTGACAATGAAAAAACTTTAAAACCTTCAAAAATTGCTAAAAAATCAACGGCGACAGATATAATCCAGATTTTTGCTTCAGATAGCAAAGTTAACATAGCTCTCGAGCTTTCTGGTAATGACGTCACGATGACGTCATCAAGTATCAGATTACAAGCAATCAAAGATTTCTAGATTTAATCTTTGAAAATCAATATAAAATCAACCGAGAGAGATCTGATTTTGCTTTTTACGGGAATTGACAGAATAATCCAGGGTCTTCATTTTCTATATTACATACAAAATCACATGACCCTTCCTTCCGGTCCAAACCGGAAGTGCCTTATAATTTGAAAGTGAAAAAAGATGTGAACTTGCTTTTAACGATGTTAGTCTCTGGCTAGGTTGTACTTCACAAAAAAATTACCAGTGACGTCATAAATTGTTAGAGCGCCCTCTAGCGGCAGGTTGAAAAATGTTTAAAATGAATAATCCGTTGATGTGTGTGGCGAAGTTTGCTGAAATCACTTTATAATTAATATATATGATGACCTTCATGCAGGCAACACGTGTGCGAGGGCTCAGATTGATGACGTCATCAGACCGGAAGTTGTAATGAAAAGACCTTTAAACATTCAAAAATCGCTGAAAAATCAACCGTGAGAGATATATTCCAGATTTTTGCTTCAGATGCACAGTTCACATAGCTCTCGAGGTTTCTGGTAATGACCTCACGATGACGTCATCAAGTATCAGATTACAAGCAATCAAATATTTCTAGATTTAATCTTTGGAAATCAATATAAAATCAACTGAGAGAGACCTGATTTTGCTTTTTACGGGAATTGATAGAATAATCCAGGGTCTTCATTTTTTATATTACGTACAAAATCACATGACCCTTCCTTTCTTTCCAAACTGGAAGTGCCTTAGAATTTGAAAGTGGAAAAGAAAAAGGTTTGAACTTGCTTTCGACGATGTTAGTCTTTTAGCAGGCTGATCTTTTCAAAAATGTTAGCGGTGACGTCATAAAATGTTCCAGCACCCTCTAGCGGCAGATTGAAAAATGTTCAAAATAAACTTTCAGTCGATGTGTGTGGCGAATTTTGCGGCAACACGTGTGCAAGGGCTCATATTGATGATGTCATCAGACCGGAAGTTGCGCTGAAACATGTGAAAAGACATTTAAACCTTAACAAAAATTATGAAAAATCAACCGTGAGAGATATAATCCAGATTTTCACTTCAAATGGCAGGGTAAACATAGGTCTCCAGCTTTATTGTAATGACGTCATTATGACATCGTCATGTATCAAATAACAAGCAATTCAAAATGAATATTTTTAATCTTTGAAAATCAATATAAAATCAACTGTGAAAGACCTAAAATTTCTGTTTGCGGCAATGGATAAAGTAATAACAGGTCTTCATTTTTTATATTGAGTGCAAAATCGCTGAAAAATCAACCGCGACAGATATATTTCAGATTTTTGCTTCAGATGGCACAGTTGACATAGCTCTCGAGCTTTGTGATAATGACGTCACGATGACGTCATCAAGTATCATATTACAAGCAATCAAAGATTTCTTGATTTAATGTTTGAAAATCAATATAAAATCAACCGAGAGAGATCTGATTTTGCTTTTTACGGGAATTGATGGAATAGTCCAGGGTCTTCATTTTTGATATTACGTGCAAAATCACATGACCCTTCCTTCCGGTCCAAACCGGAAGTGCCTTATAATTTGAAAGTGGAAACAGATTTGAACTTGTTTTCAACGATGTTAGTCTTTGGCCAGGCTGAACTTTTCAAAAATGTGTGCGGTGACGTCATAAAATCTTCGAGCGCCCTCTAGCGGCAGGTTGAAAAATGTTTAAAATGAATAATCGGCTGATGTGTGTGGCGAAGTTTGGTGAAATCACTTTATAATTGATTTATATGATGACCTTTACGCAGGCAACACGTGTGCTAGGGCTTAGATTGATGACATCATCAGACCGGAAGTGACAATGAAAAAACTTTAAAACCTTCAAAAATTGCTAAAAAATCAACGGCGACAGATATAATCCAGATTTTTGCTTCAGATAGCAAAGTTAACATAGCTCTCGAGCTTTCTGGTAATGACGTCACGATGACGTCATCAAGTATCAGATTACAAGCAATCAAAGATTTCTAGATTTAATCTTTGAAAATCAATATAAAATCAACCGAGAGAGATCTGATTTTGCTTTTTACGGGAATTGACAGAATAATCCAGGGTCTTCATTTTCTATATTACATACAAAATCACATGACCCTTCCTTCCGGTCCAAACCGGAAGTGCCTTATAATTTGAAAGTGAAAAAAGATGTGAACTTGCTTTTAACGATGTTAGTCTCTGGCTAGGTTGTACTTCACAAAAAAATTACCAGTGACGTCATAAATTGTTAGAGCGCCCTCTAGCGGCAGGTTGAAAAATGTTTAAAATGAATAATCCGTTGATGTGTGTGGCGAAGTTTGCTGAAATCACTTTATAATTAATATATATGATGACCTTCATGCAGGCAACACGTGTGCGAGGGCTCAGATTGATGACGTCATCAGACCGGAAGTTGTAATGAAAAGACCTTTAAACATTCAAAAATCGCTGAAAAATCAACCGTGAGAGATATATTCCAGATTTTTGCTTCAGATGCACAGTTCACATAGCTCTCGAGGTTTCTGGTAATGACCTCACGATGACGTCATCAAGTATCAGATTACAAGCAATCAAATATTTCTAGATTTAATCTTTGGAAATCAATATAAAATCAACTGAGAGAGACCTGATTTTGCTTTTTACGGGAATTGATAGAATAATCCAGGGTCTTCATTTTTTATATTACGTACAAAATCACATGACCCTTCCTTTCTTTCCAAACTGGAAGTGCCTTAGAATTTGAAAGTGGAAAAGAAAAAGGTTTGAACTTGCTTTCGACGATGTTAGTCTTTTAGCAGGCTGATCTTTTCAAAAATGTTAGCGGTGACGTCATAAAATGTTCCAGCACCCTCTAGCGGCAGATTGAAAAATGTTCAAAATAAACTTTCAGTCGATGTGTGTGGCGAATTTTGCGGCAACACGTGTGCAAGGGCTCATATTGATGATGTCATCAGACCGGAAGTTGCGCTGAAAAGACATTTAAACCTTAACAAAAATTATGAAAAATCAACCGTGAGAGATATAATCCAGATTTTCACTTCAAATGGCAGGGTAAACATAGGTCTCCAGCTTTATTGTAATGACGTCATTATGACATCGTCCTGTATCAAATAACAAGCAATTCAAAATGAATATTTTTAATCTTTGAAAATCAATATAAAATCAACTGTGAAAGACCTAAAATTTCTGTTTGCGGCAATGGATAAAGTAATAACAGGTCTTCATTTTTTATATTGAGTGCAAAATCACGTGACCCTTCCTTCCTGTCGAAACCGGAAGTGCCTTATAATTCGAAATTGGTAAAAGATATGAACTTGCTTTCCACGATGTTAGTCTTTGGCAGGTATGTGCTTTTCAAAACGCGACCAGTGACGTCGCAAACTGCAGATTAACTGCGTTGGTAATGTGCACAGATGTAATAGTGTCATGATGACGTCATCAAGGTCAAATTACAAAAACCTAAAAAATGTACATTTTTGAGAACGTCATGCTTCATGAACTGCAGCACACAAACTTTTCACAATTAGTGATTACATACATGTGGATCTATTATCTTATGTAATCAAACTGAAAAAGTCCAACACCGTGTGTTTGTTCCACAAACTCTAGTTCTTTTTTTTCTTCTTCACATAACTTTCTTCTCCGGAGTTGTTTGGCTACATGCAAACTCATATCAAGTTCATATTTGGTACATATATGTACATCACATTGAAGATTCCGGAAAATGTGATGACGTCATGATGACGTCATCAGGTATCAGATTACAAGCAATTAAACATTTCTATTTTTAATGTTTGAAAATCGATATAAAATCAACCGTGAAAGACCGGAACTTGATTTTTACGGCAATTGATAGGATAATATTAGATCTTCAATTTTGATCGTGCGTGCAAAATCACGTGACCCTTCCTTCCGGTCGAAACCGGAAGTGCCTTATAATTTGAAAGTGGAAAAAGATTTGAACTTGCTTTCAGCGATGTTAGTCCTTGGCCAGGCTGAACTTTTCAAAAATGTTAGCTGTGACGTCATAAAATATTCGAGCGCCCTCTAGCGGCAGGTTGAAAAATGTTCAAAATGAACTTTTAGTCGATGTGTGTGGCGAAGTTTGCGGTAATCACTTTATAATTGATATATATGATGACCTTCATGCAGGCAACACGTGTGCGAGGGCTCAGATTGATGACGTCATCAGACCGGAAGTTGCAATGAAAAGACCTTGAAACCTTCAAAAATCGCTGAAAAATCAACCGCGACAGATATATTTCAGATTTTTGCTTCAGATGGCACAGTTGACATAGCTCTCGAGCTTTGTGATAATGACGTCACGATGACGTCATCAAGTATCATATTACAAGCAATCAAAGATTTCTTGATTTAATGTTTGAAAATCAATATAAAATCAACCGAGAGAGATCTGATTTTGCTTTTTACGGGAATTGATGGAATAGTCCAGGGTCTTCATTTTTGATATTACGTGCAAAATCACATGACCCTTCCTTCCGGTCCAAACCGGAAGTGCCTTATAATTTGAAAGTGGAAACAGATTTGAACTTGTTTTCAACGATGTTAGTCTTTGGCCAGGCTGAACTTTTCAAAAATGTGTGCGGTGACGTCATAAAATCTTCGAGCGCCCTCTAGCGGCAGGTTGAAAAATGTTTAAAATGAATAATCGGCTGATGTGTGTGGCGAAGTTTGGTGAAATCACTTTATAATTGATTTATATGATGACCTTTACGCAGGCAACACGTGTGCTAGGGCTTAGATTGATGACATCATCAGACCGGAAGTGACAATGAAAAAACTTTAAAACCTTCAAAAATTGCTAAAAAATCAACGGCGACAGATATAATCCAGATTTTTGCTTCAGATAGCAAAGTTAACATAGCTCTCGAGCTTTCTGGTAATGACGTCACGATGACGTCATCAAGTATCAGATTACAAGCAATCAAAGATTTCTAGATTTAATCTTTGAAAATCAATATAAAATCAACCGAGAGAGATCTGATTTTGCTTTTTACGGGAATTGACAGAATAATCCAGGGTCTTCATTTTCTATATTACATACAAAATCACATGACCCTTCCTTCCGGTCCAAACCGGAAGTGCCTTATAATTTGAAAGTGAAAAAAGATGTGAACTTGCTTTTAACGATGTTAGTCTCTGGCTAGGTTGTACTTCACAAAAAAATTACCAGTGACGTCATAAATTGTTAGAGCGCCCTCTAGCGGCAGGTTGAAAAATGTTTAAAATGAATAATCCGTTGATGTGTGTGGCGAAGTTTGCTGAAATCACTTTATAATTAATATATATGATGACCTTCATGCAGGCAACACGTGTGCGAGGGCTCAGATTGATGACGTCATCAGACCGGAAGTTGTAATGAAAAGACCTTTAAACATTCAAAAATCGCTGAAAAATCAACCGTGAGAGATATATTCCAGATTTTTGCTTCAGATGCACAGTTCACATAGCTCTCGAGGTTTCTGGTAATGACCTCACGATGACGTCATCAAGTATCAGATTACAAGCAATCAAATATTTCTAGATTTAATCTTTGGAAATCAATATAAAATCAACTGAGAGAGACCTGATTTTGCTTTTTACGGGAATTGATAGAATAATCCAGGGTCTTCATTTTTTATATTACGTACAAAATCACATGACCCTTCCTTTCTTTCCAAACTGGAAGTGCCTTAGAATTTGAAAGTGGAAAAGAAAAAGGTTTGAACTTGCTTTCGACGATGTTAGTCTTTTAGCAGGCTGATCTTTTCAAAAATGTTAGCGGTGACGTCATAAAATGTTCCAGCACCCTCTAGCGGCAGATTGAAAAATGTTCAAAATAAACTTTCAGTCGATGTGTGTGGCGAATTTTGCGGCAACACGTGTGCAAGGGCTCATATTGATGATGTCATCAGACCGGAAGTTGCGCTGAAACATGTGAAAAGACATTTAAACCTTAACAAAAATTATGAAAAATCAACCGTGAGAGATATAATCCAGATTTTCACTTCAAATGGCAGGGTAAACATAGGTCTCCAGCTTTATTGTAATGACGTCATTATGACATCGTCATGTATCAAATAACAAGCAATTCAAAATGAATATTTTTAATCTTTGAAAATCAATATAAAATCAACTGTGAAAGACCTAAAATTTCTGTTTGCGGCAATGGATAAAGTAATAACAGGTCTTCATTTTTTATATTGAGTGCAAAATCGCTGAAAAATCAACCGCGACAGATATATTTCAGATTTTTGCTTCAGATGGCACAGTTGACATAGCTCTTGAGCTTTGTGATAATGACGTCACGATGACGTCATCAAGTATCATATTACAAGCAATCAAAGATTTCTTGATTTAATGTTTGAAAATCAATATAAAATCAACCGAGAGAGATCTGATTTTGCTTTTTACGGGAATTGATGGAATAGTCCAGGGTCTTCATTTTTGATATTACGTGCAAAATCACATGACCCTTCCTTCCGGTCCAAACCGGAAGTGCCTTATAATTTGAAAGTGGAAACAGATTTGAACTTGTTTTCAACGATGTTAGTCTTTGGCCAGGCTGAACTTTTCAAAAATGTGTGCGGTGACGTCATAAAATCTTCGAGCGCCCTCTAGCGGCAGGTTGAAAAATGTTTAAAATGAATAATCGGCTGATGTGTGTGGCGAAGTTTGGTGAAATCACTTTATAATTGATTTATATGATGACCTTTACGCAGGCAACACGTGTGCTAGGGCTTAGATTGATGACATCATCAGACCGGAAGTGACAATGAAAAAACTTTAAAACCTTCAAAAATTGCTAAAAAATCAACGGCGACAGATATAATCCAGATTTTTGCTTCAGATAGCAAAGTTAACATAGCTCTCGAGCTTTCTGGTAATGACGTCACGATGACGTCATCAAGTATCAGATTACAAGCAATCAAAGATTTCTAGATTTAATCTTTGAAAATCAATATAAAATCAACCGAGAGAGATCTGATTTTGCTTTTTACGGGAATTGACAGAATAATCCAGGGTCTTCATTTTCTATATTACATACAAAATCACATGACCCTTCCTTCCGGTCCAAACCGGAAGTGCCTTATAATTTGAAAGTGAAAAAAGATGTGAACTTGCTTTTAACGATGTTAGTCTCTGGCTAGGTTGTACTTCACAAAAAAATTACCAGTGACGTCATAAATTGTTAGAGCGCCCTCTAGCGGCAGGTTGAAAAATGTTTAAAATGAATAATCCGTTGATGTGTGTGGCGAAGTTTGCTGAAATCACTTTATAATTAATATATATGATGACCTTCATGCAGGCAACACGTGTGCGAGGGCTCAGATTGATGACGTCATCAGACCGGAAGTTGTAATGAAAAGACCTTTAAACATTCAAAAATCGCTGAAAAATCAACCGTGAGAGATATATTCCAGATTTTTGCTTCAGATGCACAGTTCACATAGCTCTCGAGGTTTCTGGTAATGACCTCACGATGACGTCATCAAGTATCAGATTACAAGCAATCAAATATTTCTAGATTTAATCTTTGGAAATCAATATAAAATCAACTGAGAGAGACCTGATTTTGCTTTTTACGGGAATTGATAGAATAATCCAGGGTCTTCATTTTTTATATTACGTACAAAATCACATGACCCTTCCTTTCTTTCCAAACTGGAAGTGCCTTAGAATTTGAAAGTGGAAAAGAAAAAGGTTTGAACTTGCTTTCGACGATGTTAGTCTTTTAGCAGGCTGATCTTTTCAAAAATGTTAGCGGTGACGTCATAAAATGTTCCAGCACCCTCTAGCGGCAGATTGAAAAATGTTCAAAATAAACTTTCAGTCGATGTGTGTGGCGAATTTTGCGGCAACACGTGTGCAAGGGCTCATATTGATGATGTCATCAGACCGGAAGTTGCGCTGAAAAGACATTTAAACCTTAACAAAAATTATGAAAAATCAACCGTGAGAGATATAATCCAGATTTTCACTTCAAATGGCAGGGTAAACATAGGTCTCCAGCTTTATTGTAATGACGTCATTATGACATCGTCCTGTATCAAATAACAAGCAATTCAAAATGAATATTTTTAATCTTTGAAAATCAATATAAAATCAACTGTGAAAGACCTAAAATTTCTGTTTGCGGCAATGGATAAAGTAATAACAGGTCTTCATTTTTTATATTGAGTGCAAAATCACGTGACCCTTCCTTCCTGTCGAAACCGGAAGTGCCTTATAATTCGAAATTGGTAAAAGATATGAACTTGCTTTCCACGATGTTAGTCTTTGGCAGGTATGTGCTTTTCAAAACGCGACCAGTGACGTCGCAAACTGCAGATTAACTGCGTTGGTAATGTGCACAGATGTAATAGTGTCATGATGACGTCATCAAGGTCAAATTACAAAAACCTAAAAAATGTACATTTTTGAGAACGTCATGCTTCATGAACTGCAGCACACAAACTTTTCACAATTAGTGATTACATACATGTGGATCTATTATCTTATGTAATCAAACTGAAAAAGTCCAACACCGTGTGTTTGTTCCACAAACTCTAGTTATTATTATTATTATTATTATTATTATTATTTATTCGACCTTGACATACACAGAAGTAGAAGTACAAAACAAAAACTATAATTAAAAAACAAATGCACAAGTACAAACAAAATGTACACGAAAAAAGACAATATAAGATGGGGAGGGCAGCCAGACAGGCATGGAGAATGAAACATGAGAACCTAAAGAGGGAGTAAATGAATATGTTTACATGGGAGCATGCAAGTATGGGACTCAATCTGGGGATGAACACAGCAAAGGGAATGGCCTAACAAGAAAAACAACACAATATTATGCAGGTCAGAGACAACAAAAGTAAACTTAATTACTGTTGCTCGGAAGCATGTTGTCCCAAACATAATACTACATGACTAAAAAACAATACGAAAATGAAGGAATGTTAACAGATATAGTTCTACACTTGCATGCCCCGAGTCGAACCAGGCGGACAGAATTGTAAACGCAACAACTAGTGGGGTATAAGCAGAAATCATGAAGTTGGCGGAGAAATGTCGGCAGAGGACAAACCACAGCAGCATCCCGAATATGTGGAGGAATAGTGTCCCACAATCTCGGGAATCGACGGGAAGGAGAGTGTAGTAACGGGTCTGTGCGAGCAGGAAGATGGCGAAATGTGAGGGAGTCAAGACGACGGGGGTTGATAATAATGTTGTTTCGGAGGGATTTGCAAATTTAAATGCCGTGTAAGACCTTGAAGGCAAAAGAACAAAGCAAATAATTACGCCTATGGGTTAAAGGCTGCCAGTTAAGCCGCTGAAGTCTGTCTTCGTACGACATTTCTTCTCGTCTTTGGCCAAGAGCCAGACGAGTAGCCGTACGTTGAACTCTCTCAAGTTTCTGCTGTTGGCTTAAGGTGTTTGGGTGCCATACTGGTAAACCGTATTCAAGAATTAGTGACTTGTACAAGCTGAAGAATGCATTGGGGGAAGAACCCCTGGCATTTGTTCTGATGAACCCTAAGAGGTGATTGGCTCTAGCTACATGTACTATTGAAGCAGTGTGTGTCGCCCAACTGAGATTTGCATCTATTGTGACGCCCAAATATTGATGTGAGTTTGTAATGTTGAGTGGAATGTTTCCTAGATTGTATACTTGATGATGATTCTCATACTAAATGGGATTCTCAGGTTGATTACATGTGTAAAGCCTTTAACAAAAAACTGTACTTTTTACGTCAACTTAAACGATGTAACATTCCTGTTAATGACTTGAGAACAGTGTATTTGCAATATGTTCGACCAACTCTTGAATACGCCTCACCAGCCTGGTTTTGTGGTCTTACTAAATTCCAAAGAGAGTGCCTGGAGAAAATGCAACGAAAGGCATTCCGTATCATGCTTACTTGGGATTTTTGTAAATTTAAACCTTATGCAGATATTTGTGAGGTGCTTAGCATTCCGCCCCTCACTGAAAGACTTGAACAGCTTTCTTTGAATTTTGGTAATTCGCTTCAACCAAGCATAGAGAGTGGCTGCCTCCTGCAAGGAACAATAATCTTAGGAATTCTGACTCTCTGACTACCATCAGGTGCAGAACTAACCGATACAGGTCTAGCTCCATTCCCTACCTAACCAGCATTTTGAACATGTAAAGTGATTTAATAGGCCTCCAATCTTTGACCATGTAACATTTCTGTTTGTTGTCCTTTGTGGGTGGGTGTGGTTGTTAACACTTTTATTCTCTGTATGGTTAGTTTGTTTTCTGATTTTCTCTTCCTGTTTGTCTGTGTGTTTTTGCAGTGTTGTCTTGTCCTTGTTTGTTTGTTTGTTTGTTGTTCTTTGTATGTGTTTTTTTGGTTGTCTGTCTGTTTGTTTGTCTGTTGCTTTTAAATTTGTAATGCTCCTATTGTATAAATATTTTGTTTTACTTTTATATTTCTATTGTAAATCTGTATTTTAATTCAGCCTGCCGGCTGCGACGAGCAGATTTGAACAAACCAGTAATAATAATATAATAATTGATTTGTCGGCTTCTAGTGATATGCATAACTTTGGTTTTACCAGCATTGAAGGTCATATCATTAACATCACACCAGTTATTAAGCGTGTCTAAATCCAGCACGACATGTCAAATTGCAGCTTATTGCATGGCCAAGGACACCATGATAATAGCCATGCATTTTTATCTCTTTATGATTTCTGTAGCATGTTGGACATTTTCATCAGGCATATGGGGTACAGGTACATTTTTGTATTTTGCAGATTCTGTGAATGAAAGTCAGTGGCGTTAATCCATTTCGGCGAGTGGGGGGATGGGAGGGGAGGGGGGGAGGGGGGGGGGGGTGATGCCTGACAACACAACAGTGCATAAAAGATTTTGTACTGTTTGTTTTCCATTTTGTATACATTTTGACTGTTGGAAAGTTACAAGGTAACCTCAAAATCAGCATGTTTTTGTTTCTCACTACACAGATCTTGGGGGGGGGGGGGGGGGGGGTTGTACGGGTACTCGATTCCATAATCTGGAACAGGTTCCTGACATGAACGGTCGGGTACACGGATACCCGGTTCTGGTGCACATCACCCCTTATGAAAAATGTCCAGTTTGTCAAAGTTTAAAGCTGCATACCACATTGTACACCATGCTAGACAATTGCAACGACACTAGTGCTGCATGTGCATGCACATTCTATAATTGTGCCCACATGTACAGTTCATGTACATCACAGATCTTTTTGTGCGTAAACCTAATGTGTACATGTATGTACGTACATGTACATGTACATATACTGTGTATACTGTTCTTGTGAACAATGAATTCAACAGCTGTGGAATTTGTGAGGCCTTTTTGCAGATCAGTGTAATTAATCAATAATCTGACAGAACATATATCAATGTAGCTTTCACTCAAGTTCGCTGTGTATACTTTTCACCTACAAAGATACTGCATTTTATCCAGACGCGCGTACACTACAATAGTAGGAAATATGCTACACGTTGAGTACCATTGAACATTGGTTGACCGTCATCAAAGTGAAGTACACATACATGTATGTGTAGATTACGGAAGGAAGTGATCATGTCACTTGTATTAGTAAAAAGGAATCTACTTGTATTTTGCATAAAACCACATGAAATCTGAACCTCGGGTACAGAGTAATAATTGAAAATGAAAATGAATTGAAAATGAAGAACACAATGTTTTGGAAGGGATGGAGGTGTGCTAATTACAAGGCGTCATTGTAATAGGGGCAGTTTGCAGTACATGTGTGCCACCAAGAGTTCGTCACACAGGTCATTTTTCGCACTGTGCATTTGAAAAGGTCGACATCCATCTGAATGGTATACATGTAGCTTATAGGGCTGTGTATCCGAACCGAGTACCCGTCCGCTAATGTCAGGAACCGGTTCCAGATTATGAATCGAGTACCCGTAACCGAACTACATTACTTAGTCATTTCTCAGACAACGAAAAAGAAAGTTGTGGAATGTCATTTGTGGGGAATTTTCAAAATGAAAACCAGGGTATTTTTATGTACATGGAAAAACAAAACGGATTAACGTTTATGATGTTGGCAAAAATGCAATTTACATTTTAAAGGAGTAAGAGCTTTACTGTACATAATCTTGCTGCATTGATGCACCAATGTGGTAGTAACATGCTGACCTTTACGAACAATACAAACAGCAATTTCCTTGATGTAATTTTTGGGATTGGCTTTCTGTAACGCCAACGGGTACCTGGGTACCCGTGCTTTTTTTAATTGGGTACCCGATTCTCGTACTACCCGTAAATGCACACCCCCTCAAACGGTCATGTGTCAGTTTTATTTATTTATTTATTTGATTTATTTAAACTTTTTTTATACACGGTAACCATTCAACCAAGGTTGTTTTTCAAGGGGTCGTGTTGCATAAAATTAAACAATACACAAAATAAAAACAGTAATTTAAATCATATATTTAAAACAAGCTCAAACATTAAGAGTGTGTGCAACATAGAAACGAAAACTTAACCAAGAGGTAAAATTTGCAAAATACAAATACAAATAAAACAAAGACAAATATTCTGAAAATGTTATAAATTAAAAATAGCCTGTACACCGATATCACAGTTTGCACTAAACGAACAAAACTGGTATGTAATGATAATGTATGTGCATACTTTGCAAGTAAATGTACATAAATGTAGATTGACATTTTCGTTTGCTTGATTGCTTTTGGTTTACCAGGCCTCCAAATGCTTTTCAATATTACTATCTTGAAATTTCGTGACAATATCCTTGGATCAGTGAGGTGGCAAGGGTAACTTGTGGGGCAATGTATTTTGTGAATCGCCCCTGTTATTATTTGCCTTCAAATTGGAGTTTAATTTGGATATTGATTGATTGATTTGTGTTATACAGGGTATTTCATTATTATTTCAAACTTCTTGATAGTTGATATGGTTTATTGCTATTTATATACAAAATCATACATGTACAATAGAAATTGCCTTGGTTCTCGTGCTCAACATTAAACACATTAATCCTAACCCACTTCAATCCTCCAAAATCCTCCTTGCAGTTTTGGAGGATTTTTGAGGATTTTTGAGGATTGAGGATGAATGGTATTTTTTTTTAAAGAGGATTTTGGAGGATTGAGGATGAACGGTGTTTAAAGCACATGAGGATTTTGGAGGATTGAGGATGAATGCATTTTTTGGTGCAGGGTAATCGGAGGATTTTGGAGGATTGAGGATGGTTCCTAGCAAAAAGGGTCTAGGGGGGTTAGGGTTAATAAATGTTTAAGATTAAAAAGGCAACAGTAAATGTATATTTAAAACAATAAATAGCCAATTACATTTAATTTAAAAATGATTCAAAATGATTAAAATTGAAAGGTGTTAAAATCCATTTTCAAAAACGAACAAAAATTAAAATATTCAAAGGGGAAATTGATATATGCCAAAAATACATGTACATTCATTTACATTATTATCTCTTCAAATAGTCTTGTTTTGAAGGTTACATGTATAAAAAAAATTTGCATATGTACATGTACATGTACATGTACATACATTGTGCATGATAACCCTAAAAGGATGCCTGGGGCTAATATTTTTTAAGCACATGAAACCGCTGTGGTAGGGTAGCATCATGGTGCTGATTTCAAAACTGTTAGCATACATGTAAGAGATTTCCAAAAGCCATGTACATTGTACATTGTACATTGTACATGTACCTGTGAATCAGAATTACTTATATTTTTTTTGGTCGTAAAGTTGGGGCTATACGGCATTATAGGTTTATGACTTCTGACTATAGCGCCCCCGAACCAAGACACTGACAATGTTGGGAGACCGCCAACATAGGGTAAGATAGCTCAGTTGGTAGAGCGCCGGTATGGTATTCTGGAGGTCGCAGGTTCGAAACCTGCTCCTGCCAGTTTTCTTTGTTCACTTTGAAAACTCATTCAAATTACCTAGTCAGTTTCCCTATTGGTTTGTTTGACGATCTACATTGTATCAGATGTTTTGATGAAAACTCCGTTTTCATTTTTAGCTGAGAAAAAAACATATGTACACTATTTTGACTGTCATCAGCGAATTATTAACCCCAACATCCTAGGCATTCATTTGGGGTGAAGACCTGTGTACTACGAAATACTACTTAGTATTCTGTAGCACCGAGTCTCTCTGTCTTTGATGATTGAGTGTATCATGACAGCAGTCAAGATACTTGCAACTACAGAGTACTACTTCTATGTAATACAGTTAAGTTACTGGGTAAATTATATTTGTGTCAATGAATTGGATGGCTAAGATAAAAAATTGTATCATCTCTGAAAACTAGTAGTTCATGCTTTGTTTCCGCCTTAGATGAAAACAGACATTTTGCCTCCAACCCCAGCAACAAACAGTAGCACTACAAATTACTACGTACTTTAGTTGGGGTGAAGTATCAAATACTAAAAATTACCACAAGCATTGTACACAAATACATGTAGGTGAGAGTACTGCATACTACAGTTTACTACTAGTAGTATTTTGTAGCTTTATGTGAGGTTAGGGTTAATGTTATTTTTTATTTTGGTCTCTGTTGCTGCAGAAATGTGTTGGTTTCCTCCAGCCAGAGTACAAGGCCTTCAGCATCGATCCGGAGATCACAACCTTTGAGATGCTTCAGCTGCTGCTTATGCAGGCATTCCAGCTGAAAAGGTACGGTACTTCATACATGTAGGGCAGTTGTAGAGAGCTGTAGATATGCTTCGAAAACATTCAGGTTACCAGCCAAAATATGTAAAAGTGTAAATTACTGGGGGAGATCTCTGCCGAAGTTACTGGCTTTTTGTAACTTATTGTATATATGTAGTGAAGGGAACAGGTTGTTTTAACCCCTTGAGTACGTTTTTTTACTGGAGAAGTCAGGGTTCCCCCGGCGGCTCTGGCAGCCAAGCGAAACGGCAACAATGTGTTTGTGCAGTCAAGCGTAACATATACACAATAATCCAACAATGGATTGAAACTGCACAAACAGCGGCCAATGGCGTCATTCTGCCTGATGGCACTGTTTATAAAATCCAACAATGGATTGAAACTGCACAAACGTAGGTCAATGGCGTCATCCGGCCTGGTGGGACTGTTTTTTGTGTGCGCCATGTGGCGTCATCCGTACGCAAGGGGTTAAAATAAAAATAAATAAAAGCATCATAAAATTGGAGTACATGTGATATGGCTGAACAGAACAACCTGTCATTTGGTAATCACTCACTTGAGTATAGGAGCACAGTTCAGATTTGATTTTTTTTAAAAAGTGAAAGGTTTATACTTCAATTCTTAGCACAATTTTCAGGGGGGGAGGGGGGAAGGCTTTGAGTTCAGGGACCCCTAACCACATTAGAGGGCTTCAGTCTGAAGTTCTTGTATGTTGCTTTGTTTGTTGTTTTTTTATTTTTTTTAAAAAGAAGTTGAATTTTCTGCTTTTCCTTTTACAAATCCACCATACAAGACTTTCACTAAGTTACCCCGGTACTAAGGATGTGACGTTTATACGTTTAAACCAAAACAATAAATAAATAAATAAATAATAAATAAATAAAATCCATTCACAAATTTCCTAAATGTTTAAACGGAACTTAAATTTCAAAAATTGGACCTTGTATATTTATGCAATCTGCCCTCCAGTTATATTTATAAAGAATCTACAATGTTTGTAAATCTGTTTAATTTACAAAGCATCAAACAATCCACAAGGAAAACTGACTAGGTAAATTTGAATACATTTTCCAAGTGAACAAAGAAACTGGCAGGAGCGGGATTCGAACCTGCGACCTCCGGGTTACCGTACCGGCGCTCTACCAACTGAGCTATCTTGCCCTATGTTGGCGGTCTCCCAAATTGTCAGTATCTTTGTTCGGGTGGGTGCTAGTCAGAAGTCATAACCTGACAATTTGGGAGACCGCCAACATAGGGCAAGATAGCTCAGTTGGTAGAGCGCCGGTACGGTAACCCGGAGCTCGCAGGTTCGAATCCCGCTCCTGCCAGCTTCTTTGTTCACTTTGAAAAAATAATTTACAAAGCATTAGAAATGCCTTTAGTACTTTCCAAGAAGTTTAACCCTCCCTCTCTTAGGGCCAAAATGGAGCCAACTACCCTAAATATCAAAACCTATCAAGTGACAGGTTGAAACACAAAGAAGCTGTGAGAGTTGGTGGGTAGATTTTTTGATAGGCTCCGATAGTTATAACTATAGGAGGGTTAATTGATACATCTCTCAATGACCGGCACCTATCTATTATGTCAATGATATTTGTGTATACACAATGACACAGTGCATACAATTAAATGCGTTTGATGGTTTCAATACACCACTGGTCAAGATCAATGCTCGTCGCGGAAATGTTGACTAAACATTTAAACAGGAAAGATTTGCTAAATGTTTATCAAATTGAACATAGCTTCCCATCCTTACCTGGTACATGTACATGTACCTAGCACAAAAAAAAAAAAAATTCCATTGCCTTTGTTTCCGTATCACTTAGTGTATATATTTTTTTTTAAAGTAACTGACCATATGCCAAACAGTGCATAAAATACCATATTGTGATTAAGAGGCTGTCCTTGTAGGATGTGAAAATGTTACTACTCTTATGGTAATCATTGCTATAAAATACCAAATAATTTGCTTGGTGCTAAAATCTCATAAATACATGTACATGTGTACCAGGGCATGCAAATGACTTCTGGTACCACGGGCAGATTTTTACCTGATCAAAGTGTTAAATTTTGTAAAACAACTTGATGGTTTTAGCTAGAGGGGTATCTGAGTGCCTTGTGGACACCTTGTTTGAAGTTTGGAGTTGGACACCCTGTTTCATTTGTCATTTACATAAAAAACTATTCGGAGTGAATAATATGGACACCCTGTTTTCCAAAGTACATGTAGAGAAAATTTGGGTGCCCAATTTCCAAAACCAAGCATGTTCAAACCGTTTGGTGGACGGGTTATTTTTTTTTACTTTGCAATAGAATTGTATGTGTACATGTGTGTTGTAAAATTTTGCTTAAAGATGTTGCCAGGCAAAGAAAGATTGTAATGTGAGATCTTTTTTTTTTTTACCCCTCTTGCCCACAGTGAGTTCACAATCAGCTATGCATCTCGTGACGATCAAGCGAGGGAGGTATACCTATCCTTGCTCTCGGACTGGGACCTTGACTCGGCCATACTCACCTCGTCTGATCCTTGCCTGAGGCTCAAAGTAGATGCCAAGCCATTTGAAGGACCAGGTAAATGAAAACAGTACATGGTTTGGTTTGGTTTGGTTTGGTTTGGTTTGGTTTGGTTTGGTTTGGTTTGGTTTGGTTTGGTTTGGTTTGGTTTGGTTTGGTTTGGTTTGGTTTGGTTTGGTTTGGTTTGGTTTGGTTTGGTTTGGTTTGGTTTGGTTTGGTTTGGTTTGGTTTGGTTTGGTTTGGTTTGGTTTGGTTTGGTTTGGTTTGGTTTGTGGGTTGTTTGGTTTGTGGGTTGGTTTGGTTTGGTTTGGTTTGGTTTGGTTTGGTTTGGTTTGGTTTGGTTTGGTTTGGTTTGTGGGTTGGTTTGGTTTGGTTTGGTTTGTGGGTTGGTTTGGTTTGGTTTGGTTTGTGGGTTGGTTTGGTTTGGTTTGGTTTGTGGGTTGGTTTGGTTTGGTTTGGTTTGTGGGTTGGTTTGGTTTGGTTTGGTTTGGTTTGTGGGTTGGTTTAGTTTGGTTTGTGGGTTGGGTTTGGTTGGTTTGTGGGTTGGGTTGGTTTGTGGGTTGGGTTGGGTTG
Organism: Hippasteria phrygiana; assembly: GCA_037893225.1. Classification (NCBI taxonomy): domain Eukaryota; kingdom Metazoa; phylum Echinodermata; class Asteroidea; order Valvatida; family Goniasteridae; genus Hippasteria; species Hippasteria phrygiana. The sequence goes on from JAZGUH010000003.1 coordinate 29,995, forward strand.
GGTTGGGTTAGGGTTGGTGTGTGGGTTGGGTTGGGTTGGGTTGGTTTGGTGAGTTTGTATATGCCGGCAATCGTGGACCTAGGACGAAAGAATTCGGGCGTAGACAAAGGGGTCCACGTTTGACCTAACGTCCACGATTGAAAATCGTGTACAAAACCAATGGGAGGCCTTCCGAAAAAGTTAGAGTATAAACAAAAGAGGAACAATGGGAGGTCCACCATTGCACCCGTTTACATGACTGTGTGTGGGTTGGGTTGGGTTGGTGTGTGGGTTGGGTTGGGTTGGGTTGGTTTGTGGGTAGGGTTGGTTTGGTTTGGTTTGGTTTGTGGGTTGGGTTGGTTTGGTTTGTGGGTTGGTTTGGTTTGTGGGTTGGGTTGGGTTGGTTTGTGGGTTGGGTTGGTTTGTGGGTTGGGTTTGGCCGGGCCGGGTTGGGGTGGGTGGGCCAAATAGTAACCATACAAAACATTGTATATTTCCTGTCCTGACCAAGATCCCTGCAGTTAAAGTAGAACATTTTTAGTTGTTAAAAGCAAGCTCTGTAGACTGGCATCTTTGTAATGTTGGTGGAAGACTTAGTTAAAATGATACAGCAACCCAGCTCAGTTTCGTGACACTTTAATTGTGGAATTCGTCACTTACAATCATCAAATCAAAAAATTTGCTGGCCTGACGTTTCGAACTTAAGCAAGTTCTTTCTCAAAGGCAAATGACAGAGTACAAGAAACAAACATGTAGGGAACACACATGCATGAGGGGGTGGGTGGAGAAACACAAAAGAGGGTATGCAAAGGACTTGGCAGTGGGTAAACATCAAAGGGAGGAGAAAGAACAGCCAGGAAGAAAAGAACAAAGAAGTGTGGTTAGGGTAAGGATGAAGGAGGGGAGGGATTAAGATTAAGGATGAAGCTGGGGAAAGGAGACAATTTAGAACCAATCATTAGAACCATTAATTAGTCAAGAGATTTTATGCTTAACATGTACCTTGTAAGCATAGAATCCTTAGTCATGGGATGTATGAATGCGATTTTTAAATTATTTTGATCCAAACAAAATGGTTTCTGCTCTGTTCTTTTTGCAGGGTTACTGGAGGATTGGGATGTCATCAGTGGCCAGGATGTGTCTGGAAACAGCTCTGATCGCATGCGTTTTGTGCCGTTTGTCGGTGCTATCATGGATAGCGTGGGCAAGACCTGGACACGAGTCTCGCGCATCTTTCAGACCGTAGAAGGCGAGGAGGAGACGTACGAACTGCCCCGGTCACCATTGGATGACCACGAGTTCTTCACGTTTCTCGACCCTGTGGGTCACATGGAGAAGCCCCACGAGCTTCGGCTGCGCGTGTACCAAGGCGGCATCAAGCCATCCCTCAGAAAGGTCGTCTGGCGCCACCTACTGAATATCTTCCCCGAGGGCCTGACGGGGAAAGAGCGCCTGCAGCACATCAAGGCTAAGTCCCTGGATTACCAGAAGCTGAAAAATCAGCTGCTCTCCGATCCGCGGGAGGACTTCAAGAGCATCAAGAACATGGTGCGGAAGGATGTCTTGCGGACCGATCGCCTGGAGGACTTCTACGCCAGCGGGGATGCAAATGTCGACAAGCTCTTCAACCTGCTGGCCACCTATGCCCTGTCGCATCCCGAGGTCTCCTACTGCCAGGGGATGAGTGACCTGGCCTCTCCAATCCTGTTTGTGATGGAAGATGAGGCCCAGGCTTATATCTGCTTCTGTCAGCTCATGAAGCGCCTGGCCTGCAACTTCCTGCCGGATGGGAAGGCCATGTCTGTCAAGTTCCTCCATCTGACGGAGCTGATCCGCTGTGTGGACCCCGACTTCTACGAGTACCTGAAGGAGGAGAATGCAGATGATTTATACTTCTGCTACAGGTGGCTTCTGCTGGAACTCAAACGAGAGTTTGCCTTTACGGATGCCCTCCGGATGAAGGAGATTATGTGGAGCTCCCTCCCGCCTGATCCCCCTGGCGAGCAGGGTGTGGAATTGGCATCAAGCTCCAACGCTTCCCCCTCTGCATTTGCCGCAGAGAGACTCCGCTTCAGATTCTCCCGGGGACGCAGTGTTTCTAAAGAGAGTGTGGCAAGTATCGGGAAATCCGACAGCCCAATTTCCAGCGGGAAATCGGCTGAGATAACTGAGATCAGGGAAAAGGTTGACGAATGCGACGAAAGCAAAACGGGTGATGAAACTAATCTGGACAATGTGAATAGGAGGAACAATTCCAATCAAACCATTCAAGACTCTAGTACAAACAACTCCACTTCTAAATCTGTAAAGAGAAACGAAACTCCCATGAAACGCAGCTACTCATCGACTAGAGACAGTACGTGCAGTGGCACAAACAATTCTAACGGCAGTGTAAATCACAGATCGCTCTCGACCAACGAGCGACAGAGTCCGACTTCCAGCTTGGGCATCCAGCAAAAGAGTCTGGCCAAGTCGCAGAGCAGCCCCGTCCTGTCCCAGAGGGGAGCCAAAGGTAACCACCGCAAGTCCTCGCCAAAGAGTCCATCCAAGTTGCCCTCGAGTCCGGTCCGCAACCCCTACCGGGGGCTTCCCCCGCCCCAGGACTTCGGGGGTGGGAACCCCTTTGTGATGTTCGTGTGCCTGGCCATGCTGCTGGACCAGCGCAATGTGGTGATGGCACACAAGTTGGACTACAACGACATGGCGATGCTGTTTGACAGCAAGGTGCGCAAGCACAACCTGGGGAAGGTCCTCCATCATTCCCGGCTGCTGTATGCCGAGTATCTTCAGTCGGAGGCCTCCAAAGTCGACCCGGCCGGGATGACCTTGAAGGGTAGCACAGATCTCATCAACATGAATGGAGGGCCAAATGTGCCTACCAACGCCACAGAGCTTTGAATACAGCTTGAGACAGACAGATTTTTTGTTGTTGAGGCAAAATGTATTTGAAAAAGTGTTCCATTGGTGATTGGTACATGCTTCCGATCTCTGCAACCGATTTCACAAAACAGTACACAGCTTATACACAAAGGCGTAGGATTTATGCCACATACATTTTGCACTGCTGTGGAATGTTCTTATAATCGACTTCAAACTGCCTAGCTGTGCAATGTTTTTAATTTTCTTAGACCTTAAACAAGCAAGGTTTATCATGGTTTTTGCGATGACTATTTGAGTATGACATTAGAAATTCCTTCAAAACAGTTACGCAATGACTATGGTGGCCCCATTTTGAAACTTGTCATGTTATCCCTTTGTTTGTGAGGGCTACTTGTACGGTATATTAAAGCTTGCACGTGCTGCTGTAACTTTTTTGAAATCGACTTTAATAAAACACATATCTGGCATAAGTGGAGTTCTGCGTAAATTTGCATTATGGTTTCGTGAAATTCGGTCTCATGAAATCTGTCACCAATTTCGTAAATGGTGCGGTATTTTGGACATTTTGTTTTAAGAATATGTATTTTAAACTTACTGTGCTTTGAAGCTTTTCTTAATTGGATGATTACCCAGGATTGGACTGTTGTGCGCCTGTGTACACAAAGACTTTTAGTGAAAAAAAAAACACTAAATGATTTTGGCTTAAAAAAAGAGGGAAAAAGGGATTGAGTGAAGAGTATGTACACCTTGATGTGTGTGCATGTACATGTGTAGGAATATGTACGTGTTTGACATGTGCATGCACATTGCAGAGCTCAAACTGTGTGATAAAATCTGCTAGACGACAGGCCTACATGCAGTAGCTCAAGAAATTTGTTAGACTTAAAACAATTCTGTGATAAATGCACCCAAAATAGGAATACAAACAATTACTTTTGGACCTTAGTTGCTGTATCGTTGAGCTCAGCTAAAATGCACTAGTTCAATAAGAATCTGACACAATTTCAATTGATGTACAGCTTTCTGATATAGATAAGTGCAACTTGTTCAAAGAAATCACTAGACCATGTGACTTTCGGTCGTAGAAACCACGAGACAAGCAGTTGAATGGTTGGACTTGGTCTTTTTTTTTCCTTTCTTGATTGTTTATTTCTTGGTTTTTAAATTAAATTGTTATGCAAGTTGCTTCAAAAATGGCTAAAAGCCACTCGAGGTATGGAGCTACAAAAAGAAAGAGAATCAAAGAAAAAGAAGCTAAGAATTGAGAACCCTCTAGAAGCAGGAAAGATCGTAAGATGAAGGGAAACATGCACCAGGCAAAGAATTCCACAGAGATACAGAACGAGGAAAAAAGCTATTGGGATAGCTTTTCGTTCTACATCTAGGAACAGGCGGAAAGCCGAGTTTCACGCTCATTATGAGGAACCAAGCTGGACAAGACGGTGGACCGTTAACCTTGAAAATATCTGTAGAACAGACTGAGGGCAGCAGCAGATCTCCGGTGAGAGAGTGATTCTAAGGATGAGCCTTAATTCAAATTAACAATGCGCTTCGTACCGTTGGTCAAGTGGGTATTTCGAGCCCTGCATGGTATTAGTTATACATATTAGTATGTACATGTATTATTGATTATGTTTAACTTTTGGCAAAACTTCTTTTCTGTGTGATGACTAATACATTATTTTTATATGAAACTTTTATGTATATTTTAATGCTGAAACGTAAACACGGTACTGATTGAATCAAGTTTGATCCAGGAAAATTGGTTAACCGGTGGTTGATTTCAATGATTTTCACCTTAGTCTGCTTGAAAGCCTGAATATATCAAATTAACTTGATTGTGATTTGCTAAAATAATGATTGAATTTTTTTTTTAATAAAGCAGGCAGACAGACATCGAGTAAACAGCAGGTAATTTTATTGTTAAATTTAGGTTCTGTTAAAGGGTTTTGGAAATCGGTGAACAGATAAATTTTTTTCCAACGTAATCATTTAAATGTAGTGTACACGATTGGTAATCCTCCCCAATTTGTTTTCTACTGAATTATTACGAAATACCTTACTAGACTGTAAGTTAATAGGAGTCTCAATCATCCTGTGAAATGATGGCATCAGGTGTGCTGTCGTTTTCAAGAAAAGTGGAAATTTATATCGTTTTCCAACGATTGTCGGCCGCCAATTGTTGGAAATAGTCTAGTTCCCCAACCTGATAATTCCCTGACGTCTATAAATTGCTCCGTTTTGTCTAAAGTATAGTCAGGGAACCAGATTACTAGAACAGATTTTTTTTCTCTCTACGCAGACAACTGTTTTTTCAGCATCTATGCACACAAAACCTTAAAACAGGTCAGTGTTGCAGTATTTGCTAGCACCCTATAAAATACTAACTCCCAAATACATCTATTTCTGAAAATTACAGCAAAAGCAATTAATGTATACTACCTTTAAACGTGAAAAAACGTGTCAGTACAATATTGTGCCTCCTGCATACATACATTGTATGTATTTGACCTTGTCTATATTGTAATCATGCATACAAATGTACATTAACTATGAAATAATAGACTGAGATAATGACAAGGCATGCGGAATGCTATTCCCATGCCAAGCTGTGTGGTATTGTATGCATAATTGCATGTACGTGACATGATCCACCAAAATGACTTTCACGGGATAAGCATTGCTTTAAAGGTACATGTATACATTTGCAAACATCAAAAAACAAAACTACTGAATTGTTATGAAATACCTTACCAGACTGTAAGTCAATAGCAGTCTCAAGCATCCTGTGAAATCATGGCACCCGGTGTGCTGCGGTTTTCAAGAAAAGTGGAAATGTATATTATTTTTCCAACGATTGTCGGCCGACAATCATTGTCGTGACATGAAGTTTCTTTATAACGTACACCCTAAATTCTCTTCGTTTTCGCATTTGTGTGAAGTATGAACCGACACTGAGTGTGCCAATTGCCCTAAACAGCATAGTGTTCATAAGTTAAAATAGAAATGTATATAAATATACAATGAAAAGAAATCAAAGTTATTTGCAGTTATTGGACCGATTCGTTAAGCCACGCCCACTGCATCTTAAGTAACAATGCCTGTACAGTTTCACACCCTGCATACTACAGCTGTGAGCTCCTCGGGTACGCACAAGCATGTCAGACTAATCACTGTATTAGCAGGGGTGTGCATTTATGGGCAGTACGGGAATCGGGTACCCGATTGAGAAAAAGAACATGGGTATCCGGGTATCCGTTAAAGAAAGCAATCCCAAAAATTAAATCTCGGAAATTGCTGTTCATATTGTACGTAAATGTCCGCACGTTAATACTACCACATCGGTGCATCAGTGCAGCAAGATGCAAGTGTGTACAGTGAGCTCTATAGCTTACAGTGTCAATTGCATTTTTGCAAGCGACATAAACATTGGCCCTAATCTGTTTTCTTTTTCCAATGCACCCTATGCACGGGTACTAGATTCCATAATCTGGAACCGGTTCCTGACATAAGCAGTTGGGTACTCGGGTACCCGATTCGGATGCACAGCCCTGGTGATGAGTTAATACATGAAGTGGCGGGGCTTAGTGAATCAGTCTATTGAGGTTGAGTTATTATTTCCGACATCTTGCATTCACTGTATTATACTGTATATTTGCAGAAAATTCCAGAATGCATATTCTGAGATATTTATATCTAAAAGATAACAAAAAATAATCCTCCCCAAATACAGACACCCTGGAAATATGTTCATTACAAATATTAAATACTACCAAAAAAGGTCAAATTTTTGTTCAGATATTTATTTATATAAGGGCAGGGTCTGATTAATGGTGATGTAATTAACTTTAATCTGTGACTATACTGTAAATACAAAATCAAAGAATTTGAAGGCTCCCAGGAGCCTTTACTGTGTACGTGCACGTACCCGCATATTGGTCATAATTTGCACAAACTGTTGTTTATTGGACATGTATAGTGGAGTCCCCTAACTTAGCAAACTGTAACTTTTTTTTCTTCTTGACTTTCGTCCGATATAATGTAGCGATATGTTGCCATATGTCATTGCTGATCAGCTTAAAACTCATTCATAACATTGGTACATGTATGGTAAATAGGCAATGTTTTATAGCACTTTTCATTATTAGCCAAATGACCTAAAAAAAGATCAAATAGATTTAATGATGGCGCGCACGGACCCGACGCAGAGAGTTCACCATCCAAACGTGTCAGGTTGTATCATCGTTTGGAAGTTTCACACTCACAGGGTACGCACTACTCATGAATATTGCAAACAACACCGACTTCGATGTTTAGAAGCATTAAACTGAGGATGCAAGTGGATCTTCCAATGTATGATTCCCAGGTCAGGTCAGGTCATGTCATCGTAAATGCATACGGCAGGTTGCACGTGTGCACGCTATACACATGAATATTCATGCCAACAGGTCAATGTCATTAACAAACAGTGCTATTCTGTCAATGTCTTCACAGCCAGAAAGGGGTAATTTTGTGGGCGGAGACACGCCCATGATCATTAAATGCCCTAAGTCTCGATAAATTTCTTGGACACAAAAATACGTCTGTCTTTTTATCTAAATGCATTCCTCATTGTTATGTTAACTATTTGTAGCATTTTTCTCGGTTTTTTTATTATTGTTTTTTTCTGGGAACCTATCAAAATAGTCAATTATGTAAATCTTAGGAAAATGCTACAAAAAGAACACAGAAAAGGCCAATTTCTGTGGATGTCGTACTTCTTATATCATGTACCAAACACATGTAAATTATTTTCTTTATTGTCATCAACATGTAGAATATGTACATGTACATGTACACTGTACGGATTTTGTACAGATTTTGTACAGTGACACTGACAATTAACATTTTCATAATTAGATAGACAGTTATATAACCATACATGTCGAAATTTGTTCTGTTTATGCATGTACGTTGATACAACTGTCATTAATCAATTGGTAATTAACACAGATCTATCTAATTGTCGCTTCACAAAATCCATACAGTACTTACATGTACATGTGTTGGTGAAAGTCAACTTTGCACTGGGTTAACTTGAAATACCTTTAATACTTCACTTGAAGCTTTTGGTGCTATTGTGTAGTTTATGAAATTTGGGCAGAGTTTCCACATTCTTTTGAAGAGTTTTCCTCCATTTAGATTTTGGCCCAGGAAAAACTGTTTGAGAGGTCGGATTAGCAACTGCACCATCATGTTACCGAGAGTGGCTTTTAGCCTTGTAACAGGCAAATTCCATTTAAAAACCCGTTGAAATAGGGACTTTGAATAAACCTGAACAGAGAGCAAAATATGGCATCGCTATTAGGCTGGATACATGTATTCCCAATTTATAATTGGATATTCCCTGCGTACATGTATGTCTACATGTGCTTGCCCAACACATTAGTGTGTTATTAGGCTTACGGTGTTAATTTTTGCATGTTGCTACATGTATGCCATAACCATGTGAATGTGAAAGCTGTGAATTCTCTGTATAAATCCATACACCTGTTATATTGTTACGGGATCAAAAAATTACATCAAGTTAACAAAATGCTGAAATTGTGTGTGCGTTTCAACAACTGATCAAACATACATGTATCTGCATGTACTTTTTTGTTGCTAATCCATTCATCATAACTCTGGTAATTTGTAATGAGTTATTTTTTAACATTAATAAACCATGCTAAATCTAACAATTTCAATATGATTTTACATACTACCTACTAGGGGGTTAAGGGAATAAATATGTGCTGGGCCGGTTTTAAACGTACGTTTAAAACTGCCTTGGGGCCTGGACGCTTGATAATGACCCGAGTCGAAGGCGAGGGTCATTATCAAGCGTCCAGGCCGCAAGGCGGTTTTAAACGTACTTGTTTAAAACCGGCCCAGCACATATTGATTCCCATTCATAAAATACCTTTTTGTATATTTCAGCAAAAACCTCCGAAAATTATAAATTTCCAATGATTTTGTTCAATTTTGTTTACCTTGGTTTGTTAAACACCCGTTTAGCTATTTAATTTGTCGTGCCTCACGCGAGTAGTGCTAAAAATGTCCTTATATGGAAATTTACGCACACGTGACGTGTGGCGTGACATTGACGTAATGTGGAGCATAACGCGTGCAGTGTGCCGGTGTAGTGTGAAATTATGGACTCTAAATACAGACGCAATGACATATTGCGCTTGCGTAATTGGGAAAGTGACTGGTCGTGCGAGTGTTCAACCAATAAAAGGAACCAGATTTCATAGGAGTAAATTTTGTGTGACACCGGAAAAAGTGTTTAAAAACCGGTTGGTGTTTTACCGGTCGTTTGAAACTACCCACGTGACGGGCTTTCGACCAATAGAAATGGGTAAACTGTCTTCAGGCATGCAACTTTTCCTCTGATTAAAGCTGATTTCCTCATTTTTCACTTCACACTTATGCCATTGAAAATTGAAAAACACTGTACAAAGTCTTGTAAAGATTGGAATTTCCTCCTTTTTTTTGTTAATTCCAAGTTGCATGCCTGTGTCTTTATAGGTATTTAGGAATTGTTGTTCAAAACATTGTGGGTAATATTTTGTTTTGCTTTTTAACCTTTTCTGTCCGGTTGTTATTTCTATGGGGTGCCGGTATAGCATGAATTTCAGTCACTATGAAATACGGGCGCATTGGTAATATTGCACATGCCTATTAAAGTGAAGATAGTTAGGAGAGTGGCCGGTCATGTGAGAGGTTTTAACCAATATTAATAGGGAAAAGGAGTCCGATTTTAATAGTAGTCCGATTTTCATAGGAGTCCGATTTTCATAGAAGTCCGATTTTCATAGGAGTCTGATTTTCATATGACACTGGTATGCCAATTGGGTTTGTGCAGCCAAGCATATTGGACACAAAAGGCATGTGCAGCCAAGTGTAATGGGTTAAAATTTGTATTGCAATGTAAAACACCTCAACAAAAGTAAGTTCCCCCTATTAAATGAATCTTTATAAGATGTACACAGGATTTGTATTAACTTTGGTGGAGATCATCAGTGGGACCCATGGTACAAATACTGAAACTGAAAATTGCAATTGCCCTCTCCTGAATCGACAGACGAGACATTCTTTTGCTAAACACAGAGCTCGAACTGTCCTTTGGCACTGATAAAGTCAAACTGACTGTTGAATTATGCCTGAACTGGACACGACACATACATGTACCATTCTGCAATTTTTAAAGTGTGTCAATATCTCCTTTACACTCTGCTCATTCATGCATAACAGTAGGTATGGGCTAGTCAGTTTCAGTATTTGTTCCATGGGTCCCACTGATGATCTCCATCAAGGTTTAATAAAAATCCTGTGTACATCTTAGGAAATATAAGGATTCATTTACGGGGAAACTTACTTTTGTTGAGGTGTTTATAACCCCTGAAATGTATGCGTGTGCAACATATACTTGTAATTTCTATCTGGGAGTATTTTGGTCTTGTTGAAGAATTTTTGTTTCTCATATTGCAAGTAGCAAATGGTGTTTTTGTTTTCAGGGTTGAGAGTTACTTATAAAGTACAGTCTTGGAAATTTAAAACGGGCTTTTTAGATATTTATTTGGTGGAAAGCAGAAGTGAATGTTGTTCACATTCTGGGCGTTAACAGGTGTTTGATATGAGATTAATTTAATTATTAAGCTATGCTGTTAATGTCCTTGTACCATTCACCTCAAATATTTCAAAAATAAATCCTGGTGACTAACTATGTTGTTTTAAATTCCATATGAAAAAAAAATGTATTCAGTAACATCCATGGGTATTGAAGTAAGCATGTGACAATTCTACAATGCGTATTATTGGTCAGATGAATTTGTAGAACAAGTTTAAATCGGAGTTAAATTTATATACAAATATAGATTGTCATATTTTCTTTCTGTCCTTTATGCGTGCCGAGTCCGAGGCCCTTACATTCTGTATAAAATATGACTTGAAGCTAAGGCCAAGTAAAAAATACCACCAGTTGATCGTCCGGGTTTTTTTCAAAAAGAGGATGAGGGCCTTTTAAAAATATTTTTTATTGTTTTTTTCTAAGATGGCTGCCAAGCATTTTAAATTCAAAGTGGTCGCCAAATTTTCAGTTTAAAATGACCGCCAGCTTTTTATTTGTAGCTATTCTACTATTAAGTTGAGTCAAAATATCCATGTAAAAAGTACCCAATTGTTTATGCATGTTCTTTTCAAGCAAAATACATGTACATGGAAAATCTAGCTTTTTTGGTGGGGAAAAAAAGGAATGCGGCTTCAATAAAGGATGCGAGCGGGGACGATCAACTGGCGTTTTTCTTTTACTTGGCCTAAGGACTCTGAAATGGAATTTGTCTCGACTTGAAACCATACCATTCACTTGTATGTCCAATGTCCAATGTACAATGTACAATCAGTTTAAACATTTCTTTTGCCATTAAGGTACCTCATGATCCTTTCAGTATTTTCTTGGATGTTATGTTAATGTAGTTTACATATTCATGAGCATAGACAAGATGTCATCTTGGGCCAAAATTTAATTATAACATGAGATTATGTTATGACATGTTGATAGATTTTAAGGAGTTTCCTGAAATCATTTCTTTGACTTGGTTGTGTTTCCTTGTTAATTTAAAAACTTGGGAGCTGTGCTAAATGTACAAAAGCTATACATGAGATAATTTTTTTATTTTTGTGTCGCCTTAACGAATGTTTTACGGGGACACTTACCAGTCCTAATTTCTGTATGACCGTAGCTCTGTATCCCCGATGTATAAGTTTTAGGTCAAGTTTTTGGGACAAAGTTTATAACATTCTACATGCTTTCCTAGATTTTAATGAGTAATATGCAGTGACCCTTGGGTACGGGTGGGACGGCGCAATTCTTCTTCGGAATGCTGAGATCAAAGGTCATGTAGAGGTCATTAGTATGTCGGTATGTATGTGGCATTTTTGTTAGTTTCGGAAAAATTGGGTCTCATATGAAAAGTTCAAGTCCAATTGCAATCAAACTTGGGTCCTTGGTGCATTATGTTAACCATCATATGATGGTGATGTAAAAGGTCACTTACTGAGGTCAAAGGTCATTTGAGGTCAAGTTATAAAATAGGCTTAAAATGTAAAATTGGTCTCAATTACAATCGAACTTGGGTCATAGGTGCATTATATTAAGTTAATGTCATGTGATAGGTCACATACTGAGGTCAAAGGTCATTTGAGGTCAAGTTATAAAATAGGCTGAAACTATTTAAATAGTATTAAAAGTATTAAAAGTCGCATTTGAAAAGTTGAAGTTCAATTGCAATCAAACTTGAGCCAAAGGTGCAACATGGAAACATTTATGTGATGTTGATGTTAAAGGTCACATATCAATGTCAAAGGTCATTTCAGGTCAAGTGATAAAATAGGCTGAAATTGTAAAATTGCTCTCATTAGATGCAGTGACACAAAAAAAGGCCACACGTGTGATCCGTGGATCACCTTGTTTTATTTTTTGGTTGTATTTCTAAACTTGACAAGACATTACAGCAACAGCAGGAAATAGCACTGCCAGAAGAAATTAAACCAGAAGATGAAGTTTATTTTAAACACACCCACCCCCCCCCCCCCCCCCCAAAAAATAAACAAAAAACACACAAAAACAATCAATTCATTTTCACAGGCATTATTCTGTTGTATTGTTACAATAGCTGATAAAATATCCGTACAGTGTAGATGCAAAATCGCTGATACGTGCATGGTTATGATGTACACGATATTGATATTACATCAAGAACATTTTATAATATGAATTTTTTCTCTCTCATTTTGTGCCAAATTTAAATATGTCAACTGTAAAATGTATGGGTTTTGAAGTTTAATTTAGGCCCAACTTGTGCATACAGTGTGTCTGTTATGAAGTTTCTCATTGTCTCCTTGCCTATTGTTTCTCGTATTGACATAAAATATTTCTCTTAATAATATCAATAAATGCTGCTTCTGCAAATTGTTTGCATCCTGTGACCGAATTTGGTGTGTTTTAATATTGCTTATTATTTGGGGGGGGGGGGGGGGGGGGGGGTGACGAGTGGGATCTAAGTACATTGTAAGAGTAGCCTGTGTTTTTTTTCTTTAAGTGGCCGTGTCTGTGCTCTGATGAAAGGTTCTAAACAGCTTAAAGGCGTGGAACCCCAAAAATACAATTTCAATATAAATTGCCAAATTGTTCGCATTAGATAAGTTAAGAATTGAAAATAAGCAGTGATGTAGTCGAGACCAGGCACAAGACCAGGCACAAGACACGGGCATAAACCATGACAAAGGAATGCTTTTATTACAGTTCATTTGAATATCTTAAGACTTGGATTAAGACTAAAGGTCTTGTGCGGTCCTGTGATGGCCTTGACTACATCACTGAAGATATGTAGTGCAATTAATAAGTTTCAATTTTTTCATTTGGCGTGTGACGCTCCTATTCTTGCAGAGATAAGCGGTTTCTCATTCAAAATTACAGTTTTCCACCATTAAATCCATTAAATTTAAATTTTCTGCCAAAGCACGGACTTGGAGCTTTCAATATGTTTAATTGATCGTCTTTTTAATATTATTTTTCCGGAAGCTCATAACAAATCAGCCATTCAATGTGGAGATTGATTTTTTTGAGGTGAAACATAGCAGCCTTAAGTGAAACAAATTGTTTTAAAAATCTTAATACAGTTTTATCGCTTTTTAAAATTTAGACTGCCATTTTATTGCATTCAGTAAACACAAATTCCATTATCATTTTGCATAGGACTGGTTCTTAAATAAAACGGATACCAATTTCTTAACCCAAACAGTAACGAATCCTCCAATTTTAATACAATGTTTGATTTTGCACACACCCTAGGGAGTTAGGGTTAATTAATTAGACAGTACTAGTACATGTATATTCCTGAAAAACAAAGCAGCCCGAAACACCAATTAATATATCGGAGCAAAACAATTTTTTTTTTACAAAATCATCTAAATACATCATGAATGTGGGATGTTGTTGATTTGTATTTAAACTGTACACGTAATCACAAAAAATTACGAAAGTCACTGGATTCATCAAAAGAATTGAATAATGCAACGCATCAAAGATGTGAGAAATAAAAAAGAAGATTTATTTAATGTTTTAAACATTACAGGATCAAATGAGGGCTTGTAAGGTTCATAATGATGAATAAACACATGCATTGTAAAATGGTTTCTTTACATCGGTTTCATATAATAGTTAGTATGTACACCACAATGGTTGCTTCAATGTCTAGCCTATCTCAGCACAAATACAGCAACATTGAAAAAGAAAAACAAAATAGTATCTGGTGATATAAATACATGGGACATCTTAATTGTAAATTGTTTGATGGAAATGAAGTAAGATATTGTATAAAAAAATTACGTAGAATAAATCTTGCACGTGCGACTTTCAAACTTGCCAGCAAAAACCAAGTTCAAACATAATTCATTAAAGTAGACCATAATCCTTTGCATAGTCTCGAAATCTTATTTCCAATTTCTTGTCATCTTTAATTCCATCCCTTTAGCCGTGTCCGCATTGGACTTTTTTGGGGTAAAACGTACGGAGACTGCTGTCAACTTTACCAATTAAGTCCAGTGCGGACAGCCGGTAAACTGTCCATATTGTCAAGTGTCGATCACCGGTTGTCCGTTTATCCCTCTGCAGCGGGAACTTGAACTTTTACAGGGCCAACCGTGCAGCGGAAGAGTTACGTGTCTAGTTTTACGTCGCTGAAAGTCCAGTGCGGACAGCCACTGTAATGTGCATTTTGACCACTGCAAAGTTTACGTGGCCAAGGACTTTCCGCGAGCTGTGTAATCCAAGTGCGGACGCACGGAAGAATAACCACATTATAATGTTAACAATTACGCACGGTAACTTTGTACAATAGTTAGTCCAATGCGAACGCGGATTTAGTTGTATTGTGCTCAATATGCCGCAATTCGGTCGATTCACAACTCGGTGCCCCGCCAGCGGTAGCCGGGGAGAGGCCAAATTGCGCAGTGCATCATGGGGAAAAGTCGACATCGCAAAAACGGAAGTGGGTATCGCTAATGCAACGACCGTATTTCTTACACCCCTTCTCTGCTAAATCTATCAACTCCTCTCTCTTCTTTCCCGCACAAGGTATTCCCCGATTAGTCAAAAATTGCTTTAACTCATCCACGCGCATTTGTGCGAAATCTATACTGCTGTACTGTCCACATCTAATACAACGCGATGTTGACCCCGAAAGTGGGAAATTGACCTTTCCCCGGCTTGCCGCTGGTGGCGCACCGAGTTGTGAATCGACCAAATTGCTTGAATTTTGTGCTCTTGCAAGTACCAGTATATGTTAAGTGTGGTCATTATACACTTTGCCATTATGAAATGCATGAGATTTGGCAACACAGGTTTGTAAACCCCTTGTAGCCGGACAACGGCCGTAGCCGCGGTGTGAGACAAGACACCTGGGCCAGTTAGCATGAATAGCCACATTCCTGCTCGTACACAATCCATTCGTTACCCACCTATATTTTTCTTAAATATGTAATTAATAGATGGGGCTTTTTCAAACAAAGCTTGTGTTCACACGAAAGGGGGGGGGGGGGGGGGGGGGGGGGCCTCAGCGTGCGATGAACAGGCCCACTCTTTTTAGCATGGTGCCTATTGTTTGCATTTACGCTCAGCTGCACAGCCCTTTCAGTGAGAGCCTGGCTCCCATTCTATCAATAACAGCCGACGGCAAGGGGTTAAAAAGAGATAAAATTTACAATTAACTTGAAATGTTTACATGGACGTTAACTAACGTTACTCTCTTGTGCTGAGCGAGGTTGAAGCCGGACTCTGTAATATAAATGAAGTGGGTTTGCCTTGACATCAAACTTTGCTCTGATCCAGTGCCGTGTTGAGACCCTGATTGCGGTACATTCCACAGGTACCTAGATGCTGTACAGGTGAAAAAATAAAAAATAAGGCATGATCCCTGGCTATACGGCATTATGGGTTTATGACTTCTGACTAGCGCCCACCCGAACAAAGACACTGACAATTTGGGAGACCGCCAACATAGGGCAAGATAGCTCAGTTGGTAGAGCGCCGGTACGGTAACCCGGAGGTCGCAGGTGTGAATCCCACTCCTGCCAGTTTTCCTTGTTCACTTTGAAAATTTGATTAAATAAAAGATTAAATTTTGGGCAAATTTGAGTTTCAATTTCACCTTTTAAGGATCATGGATAGCAATCATCCCTCTAATAGATAGCAATAATCTGCCTAATTAGTATAGTATGGGTATTTTCATATTTTTGTTGTCTTGTGACCCATCTCCCCCACCCCAAACCTTGATCTCTGAGGGTGAAGCGGATGAAATTTGCTTCATTCTCACATTTAAGAAGTTTGAAAATTAGCTTCAACATTTGGTTCGACAACCACCACTCACCACTGAGAACTTTTGTGACCTCGCCCGGAAAGTGGTTGGCATTGTGTGCACCGTGGGACTCTTGTTGCCGTACGTCATGTTGGTGGTTCTATACATCGGATTCTGAGGTTTACTCCCATATCCCTCAAACCATTCTGTGAAATATTAAGTTAATCAGAAAAGATTTCATGTCAATTTTACCTTTATTATACAGGAAATAAAGGGACAGATTTTACTTTGATACGCTTCACCAAAATCAGTCAGGAACAGTAAAATCTTGGACAATAACCCTCCATTTGTGTTCCGAATTGTATCAACACTTGGCACAGCCTTTCATTTTGAGACTTTAATCCGAAAATTTCTGTGTAATATAGTAGAAGAAAGCTTGTGTTTTCTGTGTTAGATGTTCTTGGCACGTGTGGTAACTCATAGTACATATTGATTTCTGCTCATTTTTTACAGATTTTTCTGACAGGTCGTGCCACATGTTTAGACACTTGTTATCAAGGAGGGTTGGTTTATCCAGGATTTTACTGTTCCTGACTGATTTTGGTGGGGGTTTTTTCATTTTCAGAAACAATGTGCAAAAACCTCACCTGGATTTTCAAATCGGTCAGGGATGTTGTCTGTGCGGTAGTGATCAGAAGTCGTCTCTCCTTGTGGCCTGACTGCAGGAGCTGTTTGAGTTGGATCAGGCTTTGTGCTGGTCTGTTCGCCTGCTGGGTTCTGCATATGAAGGGGAAGAAATCAATAAACTAACAATATAACATGGCCTTTGTTGAAGTTCATACAGTACATATCATGGATTGACAAATCAGAGAAGACTGGCAGCAAAACACATCGTTTCCAGGATCGTTTCAAAATGTTCTGCTGATAATGGCAGTTAAAAAACAAAACATAAATATGCACATGGGTAAGGCCCCTACCAATTACAAAAGTGTCTGTCTGTTAAAACCCTCCTATGCAAACATACATTCTGAGCCATGTTGTTGTATGGGTCAAAATCAGTCAAGGTGATTGTTTGTGACCCTCCTGCCATAGTACAAAACCACATGTAATCTGATCATGTCTGTGTAAAAGTATAGCAGGGGAGGTGGAAGGAAATTTTGACTGATTTTGACCTTTTAAATAGTAGGAGGGTGTTAATGACTAGTGGGCCCAATCTATCATTCACACAAGCATATGTCGATTGCACAGGGCAGAGTTTGCAACCTCTACAGATGGCACAGGGAACTTACACCCGTTCCTGCGTATGGTCGCGCCAGTTCTACCCTGCGCAATTGATTGATTTTTGTACAATTGACTGATGATTGACTTGCATGAACAAGTGTCGTGTGATCAGGATGATAGTACAGTGCAATCTTCCGACTGTGCAAAGCTTCACTGATTGTCATAGTAATTATAAACTAAACAAGAGAAATAGCATAATAAAGCACTTGTCCGACCACTACTGGAACATTGTCAAGTCATATGGGACCCCACCAACGTAACACTATCAGCGTGCTTGAAAAAGTTCAGAGACGTGCAGCCAGGTTCGTTCTGAGGGACTACAGTCGCTCATCAAATGTCACTGCGATGCTGAGTGAGCTAGGCTGGGACCCCTTGGAAGAAAGACGCACCGGAGCTCGATTATGTACCATCTATGAAAGAAATTGACGGTATAGCCTAATCCCAAGTAATATCTCCCATCTGCAAAATCATCTACCCAACGACCAGTTAACCACCAGACGTACTACAAGACAAACCAATACAATAGCGCTTTAAATCATCAACGCATCCGGCCAAACAAAAACAACTACCTCCATTCGTTATACCCATGGACAATTCCCGAATGGAACCTCTTACCGGACTCCACAAAAAAACAACCCACACTGAATGTCTTCAAAATCCAACGAGACAAGATAAATATTAGTCAACTTTCCACTCGGGCGCACTTCAAAATTTAATTATCATCTAGCACCATGACAGCGTTACCTGCACGTGATAGCCCCACCATAGGCGATTGTGCAGTAGCCACAGATACAGATACAGATTATTTACAAAATGATGGACATTGAAATTTGTGGGGGGAAAATCTAAAAAAAACAAATTTGCTTGCACTTGGATTAATTTTTATTTAATAAAGTGATCCGGAACTGTCAATGATCCAGAACTATCGCACTGACTGTAGACTAAATTACCTCCTCTGGAAGCATCAGTCTGTTTTCAGCAGCAGCCATTGTAAAACTGAAAACTGAGATCGAATCAGGCAGATTCGGTAGGCTTGTGTGTGTTGCTTGCGGTGGCCAGCTGTGTCAAATCTGGCTCAATATGTGGAGACGCAATGTTTATACTATCATGACTATGCTAACTTGTTTAGTCAAATACATCAATGTGTATCGCGCGGCAGATGTACGTCTGTTGTCTGTTGTCTGTTGTTAATTTTACTACTGAATGGTCCGAGAACTAGAACTTTACAGAAATCTTCAATCAACGTCGTGCTCGCTGCGCTTGCTGTCGAGTTTGGGAATTTAGTTGTTGCTATGTGACCATTGTCTCGTCACCATGGCTTCACAGGCTCGTCCCGTTTTAATAAATTGACAATTCATTCACTAGTCATATGCAATGAACAAATACAAAATATATCCAAATATATTTACCATTTAAATCTATTCTATTCATATTGGATAATTATTGTATTAAAAACTCAAAATCAAATGTAAAATTGTACAGATTTTAGAACATTTCTCCCACAACTCCCATAGTTCCATTTTGCATATGGCGGTTGATTTGATGCGTGAAAGTCTAGTTCTTGAGCTCCGATTTTTGCAATTTTTGCAATCATGAACGACAAAGCAATTGGAATAAATTGTATAGTAAAAAAGCCCTTAGAAATAAGAATCAGTGATCAGAAAGACAATTTCAACAGCGGAGCTGTTGTCGTCGATATCACACTCCAAAGTGTGCAATATTTTAACGTAAGCTTAAACGACATTGCATGCAGTCACACACGTTCCCAATCGCCCTGAACGAGGCGTGAGCCGCGTAGTGTGCCTCGTTCCCAAAGGGAAAGCAGAATGGGGCATTTTTGTGGGTGGGGGAACGCCCCATGAACTTTTCTGTTGTATTAAACTTAAAGTCTTTGATAGAAAAGAAAAAAATACATGTAGGCCCTACATGTATTTCAAAAGTAAATCTTTAACGTTGCTATGACATGTTCATGCTCTTCGAAATAGCAAAGGGTTTTTTTAACAAAAAATTGTCAAGGAAAGTAACCCCAATTTTGTCAAAAATGTTTGTAAAAAACTACTTTTATCATGATGTACCCCATATCGTTTCACTTTCAGAATCATTTAACATTTTTCATCATGTTCATGTTTTGATTTCTATGAGCCCACAGGCCTTGGCATCTTCCGTGTCTGAATAAAACACGTAGATAGACCCTTAGCAGATATCTTTCCGAGGCTTAAGGATTCTGTACAAAATTAAGTACAGCTGTCCCCAGTTCTTGTGAAACATGAACTTGACACATTGTCTGTAAAATTATGACTTATAGCAATTTCATTTTAGGACTTGGAATTGATCTTATTGAGCTCGGTAAGGTCACTCTAAAATTTTAAGAGAAGATAGGGTCAGACTCTAGGCAACAAAGTTCAATTATTTTGGTGAACTTTTAAATTTTGAAATGACCTTTTTTTTATTTGAGGGCTTAAATTGTACCTGCATGCACTTAAATACATTTTAATCTACTTTTGCTTTCCTTTTCTAGCTTGGAGGGTTGACATTCAGAAACAACTACACAGCTTTTATCACTGTCAAAGTCAAGTGCAGACCACAGGCTGACGAAGGTAAAATGAAGTCCACAATGTATGTGTGAGGGACTAAATGCGGTTTAGAGGAGGAGTCATTTCATTTCATTTCATTTCATTTCATTTCATTTCATTTCATTTCATTTCATTTCATTTCATTTCATTTCATTTCATTTCATTTCATTTCATTTCATTTCATTTCATTTCATTTCATTTCATTTCATTTCATTTCATTTCATTTCATTTCATTTCATTTCATTTCATTTCATTTCATTTCATTTCATTTCATTTCATTTCATTTCATTTCATTTCATTTCATTTCATTTCATTTCATTTCATTTCATTTCATTTCATTTCATTTCATTTCATTTCACAAACAATCACCTTGACTGATTTTGACCCATACAACAACATGGCTCAGAATGCATGTTTGCATAGGAGAAAAACAACAACATTAGCACAGTATATGTGAATTGCATACCAAGATGCTTACTTAAACAAAGGCCCCTCCCTGAGAAGTACATTAACAATTACACTAACACATTTGCACGGTATCTGATGCACCTACATGTATTACCTTTTGCCTGTTTTGTTTCTTCAGTTTATACAATTTTTTCGAATCCTTGGGAAAGAACTTAAACCTAGTAATTTATACAATATTTGCCAAAGTTGTAACCAAGTCATTTTTTTCAAGTCAAGTCAAGTCAAGTCAAGTCACAAGTCATTTTTTTTTTCAAGTCAAAGTCAAGTAATTACTACTTTTTAAAAGAAGTAAATAAATATTTACCATACTCAAGTCTCGGGCATTGTTTTAATGTACATGTATACATGTTCACAACCTGTTTTTTCCATCACAGGTACTGTAATAATGTTACTAATAAAAAATATTCCCATCTCCCCCTTTTTTTTTTAGAAAAGGGGCAAAGTGTGTAAATTATTAGTTGCCTGGCTAAACAAAAAGTGAAGTTCCTCGGAAATTAATAACAAACTTATTTACATGTAACTACCTTGCTGAGATACATAGTGGTTGACTGCAAATTTACTGTTTAATAAAGTTTTTACATTTTATCTTGAGATTATTTTCCCTACAAATGACAATTCTTGCTACTTTTATCAACAGTATTACTTCAACCTCTTTTCCCATTGCTTCTATACATAAGTTTGTTTATGCCCGTATCGTTACTGCAAGACACGTACAGCTTTTTCATAAACAGCTTATTTGAATAACACTGATTGGTCGCTCAACAGCGCACGCAGTATGCTACATTTCTCTATGGTTTAGGTAAATAACAATAAAGTTCGCGATGATGATGATTTTCATGCTGATTCCAGGCCAAATTTTAAATAATTTTAGAAACTGGTTAATGTTGGCAAGTCAAATTTGTTCAAGTCAAGTCTCAAGTCATTTTTTGGCAAGTCAAGTCAAGTCGCAAGTAATTTTTGGCAAGTCGAGTCAAGTCGCAAGTCAAAAAAATTGCGACTCGAGTCCAAGTCGCTGACTCGAGTCAAGTCTGCAAAATACCTCTTTATAATTGCATGTGCCCAAGACAAGCTTCTGAGCACTGGTTCACATGCATGGAACTTCTTGTTCAATCGTAGGGTGCAAAACTGTTTCTTAACCCTAACCCCCTAGGCCCTTATTGCTAGGAACCATCCTCAATCCTCCAAAATCCTCAAAAATCCTCCTATGCTTCAATCACCATTCATCCTCGATCCTCCAAAGTCCAAAATCCTTTGCTTCAATCACCATTCAATCACCATTCCTCCTCAATCCTCCAAAATCCTCCAAAACCACCATGAGGATTTTGGAGGATTGAGGAGGGTTAGGGTTAAAGTATCACAAAACATGAGCAAGGCCTTTTTTTTTTGGTCTGTGCTTTTCCAGATGAAGGCCGATGGAGGGATTGTGTGAGGGAACTACGTCTCATGCCGGATCCGCACACGGAAACAGCCAGTCAGGACTACTTCACCATTTCCAGATCACAGGTACATGTATGACTTCACAATCAGGGTCAAAGTTCAAGGGGGTGCAGGGGAAATCCAAATTACGCTCTTGAATACAGGCGACGGCCATAGCCGCGGTTTGAAAAAGTCCACCTGGCCGGTTTTCATCTGTACGCGCATTCATGCACGTACTCGATCCATTCATGTTTCAACTATATTGTCGTTTAATGGGAGTTCAATAAATAGATGAAGCTTTTTCAGACAAAACTTTCATTCACACTGAAGGGGGGCTCCAAGTAGATGAATAGGACTCCTCTATTCAGTGTGGTGCCTATTGCTTGCGTTTACGCTTGGCTGCACAGCCTGTTCTTGGCATACCACATCCCTGTCAATAACAGCCGGATACAAGGGTTAAAATAAAAAGTAGAGCTTTGACGTTAATTCTCTTTCCTTAACCCTAACCATCCCTAACCTGCCAAAATCAAACACCCCATTTGTGTTGAATTTTGTGTGATTGGGTACTGTAGAGCCTTGGCACCATCACTTTGCATGGGACTTGATGCCCTGATTTTGTCTAAGTACAAAGAATGTGCCATTGGTTTACTACACAGTGTTGGAGTTTGTGTGGTTAGGGAAGGATTCTAGTAAAAAGCCTTGGGCTGTTGGGGTTAATAACCCTAACCCCCACGAGGTATTCTCTGAGCACCCTGCCAAATGCAACAGAATGCAACACAGCTGAAATAAGTACCCTGGCAAATGCAATGTTGCACTGTGCAGTGAACTCATCTGTACCAGCCTTGTTGCTGGAGGCTTATACATGTATAATACTAAATACAAAATAATGCATCAGACCAGGAGACATGCCTTGACTGTTAAATGCATCCACTTTTTATCATTGGTGCATTCTGTTGCATTTAGCAGGTTTAGGGTTAAGTCCAGCTGGAGGTCCGCAGGATTGCGGACAGTTGACAGTTGTGGGTGCTTTGATGACCCTTGAAAGTTCAAGTACAAAGAATGCATTGTTGGGTTACTTCACAATGGGGGATTTTGGGAAGACTTGGGAAAGTTTCCTGGTAAGAATGGCCTGAGGTCAATTTCGTGGAACTGCTAAATTTTCATAGCATTAAGTCTTCCAGGATTACCAACCGCATTATCATGTGAAATATACTTCCTGTGACTGGTATTCAGCTGTTGCTTGCTTTACATGAAACTCACATTGAGTTTTGGCCAGTAACTTGTTTTCACCGAGCAGCACTTTTTGTGCTACATGTGTAAGCAAATCTTTGTGCTTAAAGAGGATGTTGATTGCTGAGAGAAGTCTGCGTCATTTTGTAGTTTTATGTAGATTGCGTATTGTAAAATAAAACAGCCAATTATTTCTGCCATGAGATAACAAAAAAAAGTGACTTTTGAGAGCTATTTTTATCACGTTCCGTCCAGCCCGCTGGTGCCATTTGTCTAAAAGTCGTCGCTGCGGGCAGCAAGCAAATCTGACGTCATAACACAAACTCCCCTTTTGTGTCTAGCACTAGGCACAAAAGGGGAGTTCGAGTTAAAACGTCAGATTTGTTTGCTGCCCGCAACGACGACTATGCTGCGCTAGAGGGGACGTGATAAATATACTTCTCAAAAGTCACTTTTTTTGTTATTTCATGGCAGAAATAATTGGCTGTTTTATTTTACAATACGCAATCTACATAAAACTACAAAACGACGCAGACTTCTCTCAGCAATCAACATCCTCTTTAACAGTTCCAATTGGCCCCTGGTGGTTTGGGGGTTAATATACTTGTGGGTCTATAGTAGTGGTTAAAGCTAACAGTTAACTTTGTAACAGCTAAACTGTGCCGTTTTTTTTTTTTTCCTTGTTCTTACGTGTGCATCAGATGCTGTTTGAACCCACGGAGGTGACCGCTGTTCGTCTTGTTCTGCTGCAACCTTCCCCTGTGTGGGCCCACTTTGGTGTTGAGGAGGTGTCTATATTTCCACCAGAAACTAAGGTTGGTATATTGGTTATTTATCGTGCTCTGTTTTATTACCTTCAAGCAAACTTGAATCCTCGATCCTGATTGGTCGATCCGTGGCAACAACAGTGAATCCACAAGAAATTCGAAAGTGGTGCGTTTGCCTCCGGTGTAGTAGGGCTGTTCATTTTCAAATAATTTAATATTCTATTATTCGAAACTGGGTTTGACCGAATGTCCGATACTCGGCGATCAAGTTTTCACTTGTCAGCGTTTCGGTTAAGTTAACTTTAATGTTTGGATTCTTCTGAAGAGATTCGAAGGCTCGGAGGGAATAAAGCCATCGAGGAATAAAATTCCACTCTGACGTATTGAATGCGAGCTAATAAAATGACAACTTTTATTGTGATTAGTCAGAAGATGGAATTTGTTTTTTGCGTCGGGGATGATGTAAATTAGAACAAAGATGTTTTCTCTTTTGCCCTGTCCCGACGTAATGTATGAAGCACTGTATACTCAGTGCTTTCCAAGAGCATGTGTGAAAAATTCACAGGCTTACTCGGGCGGGATTCAAATCCACGACTTCCTTCTTACTAGTGCAGACGTCTTAACCACTCAACCACCCGAATCGAAGCTCGGTGGTCGAGTGGTTAAGACGTCTGCACTAGTAAGCAGGAAGTCGTGGGTTCGAATCCCCCGAGTAAGCCTGTCAATTTTTCACACAGCCTCTCGGAAAGCACTGAGTATACAGTGCTTCAAACATTACGTCGGGACAGGGCAAAAGAGAAAACATCTCTGTTCTAATTTGTATTGTATTTCTTTTTATAAGCTAATATTGAAGCTTCTCCAGATAGATACATCCGTGCATTACCTGGTGATGCTTGAGTGATAGTGAATCGTATGACAGGTATATTACAAGTTCAATCTATTGGAAAGTGATACAGTGATACGTTTGACCAGCTTTCATAGGTAAATTATTATTGAGAGAGCTAGTGCTCGGAGGATGGATGATTCACAATTGATTTCGCATTTTGTTCCCCAAGTAAAAATGTCAGGAGTTTGTATCATTTAATTTTAACAGTCAGAGACGACGACTTCAGTCACAGCGTGGTTACTTGAGAATCAACATCTGACAGACTCCAGTCCAAGACAAGCATCAAGGCAACAGTCGGAGGTATGTGTCAGCCAAGACCTTATTAACCCCATAACTAGCCCAAGCCTTACAAAACTCCAACAGCAGGTTGTGTTGAATTTTGATGGGTTCAGGACTGTGGCGCCTTGGCACTGTTACTTGACATGGAGCTATAAATTTGTCCAAGTCCAAAGAATGTGCCATCGGTATACTGCACAGTGTTGGAGTTTGACAGGTTGAAAAATGTAAAAAGTAAAAATGCCTAGGGGTTTTGGTTAAAGCTTTGGCCTCTGTGCGCATCACCATCATGTTGGGGTGATAGTGTAGCTGTCGTGCAATGACGTGGGCACTCGGCACCATTTTCCATTGTATGCCCACACTGTAGTAATGGGTGCATACCGTATTTTTGTGCACATTAATTAGTTGCATACATTATGCACTGTATTCATGCAAGACTTGACTTTGGAATGCCATAATTAGTGCATGTCATAATTACACACACTACAGCGTGTCTGAAAAAAAAAGGAACTCACCTTCTCACCAATATACTCTATCTGTACTTAGATGTACATTTTTTGTAGAACGAAACTCTGAAAGCTTTTTCCCTTGTACGGTATTATTGCGAGACCGAGACCAGCCTTCCCGAGACCGAGACCAGCCTTCCCGAGACCGAGACCAGCCTTCCCGAGACCAAGACTTTGCTGGCAGTGATGTAGTCGAGACCATCACAAGACCCTGCAAGACCATCACAAGACCTTCAGTCCTAATTCAAGTCTTAAGCTATTCAAATGAACTGTAACAAAAGCATTCCTTTGTCATGGTATATGCCTGTTACTTGTGCCTGTAACAAGCTGGTCTTGTGCCTGGTCTTGTGCGTGGTCTTGTGCCTGGTCTTGCGATGGTCTTAACTACATCACTGTTTGCTTGGAGGAGACCGAGACCGCAAAAGAGAGACTAGGTCTCGAGACCGAGACCGCAAAAGAGAGACCAGGTCTCGAGACCTACAACACTGTTAAATGTAGTGTACACGATTGGTAATCCTCCAATTATTTTTTACTGAATTATTACGAAATACCTTACTAGACTGTATTAAAGTTAATAGTAGTCTCAATCATCCTGTGAAATGATGGCACCAGGTGTGCTGTCATTGTCAAGAAAAGTGTAAATTTATATCGTTTTCAAACGATTTCCAGCTGGAAATCGTTGGAAAACTGCCCTGTAGTCAAGGCGCACGTGGCTACCCGGACGAGTGGCGCGCCCCAGACATGCTGGCATTCGGGGCGCGTCATGCAAGCCAGGTAGACACGTGCACCTTGACTAAAGGCTATCATCCGCCTGACGGTTAAAAAACGAGCGCTGTTTTTCTCTCTTTGAACAGGTCAGTGGAATGATATTTCCTATAAAATACTAACCCCCATTTCTGAAAATTGCAACAATGACCAATCATGTACACTACGTTTAAATCTCCAATCCATATGAAATGGGCTGCCTATAAAAAAATAATCATTGCTTGGAGGAACAATTTAGAGAACGTTTAATCAACTACACACTGTCTTTCTTTTCATGTTTTTCAGCACACACCACCCATAGACAAGATCACAGCCGGACTACAGCACCTGTGGGCCTTGACGGAGACCATGCGTGGAAACCAAACCCAAACATCACTCGGCAGATACGATGTGAGTATATTTCTCTCTTTTTTTGATTTAATAAAAAAAAAATATTATTATCTCGGGTAGCCTGATCAGTGCATTACGCCTCGGTCTCCCTCAATCTTCAGCTTTTGAATTACAGTAATTTTCGGAATATAGGCCGCACGGAGTATAAGACGCAGCACGAAAAAATCTGCAAATTAAGATTTAAAGTTGGCGTATTAGCCGCACCGGCGTACTAGCCGCACCGCACCGCGGCGCTGACGACCAACCACAAAAGTCATCGTGCTGCATAGCGCTCGTATGTAAATGGTTCCACTATCGAAATCACATGCAATCCTAAAGTGTAAGCAGCGCACGAACGAGATAGGTGGAAAGAAAAGGCGAGTTGGGGTTAAATATCGACGCCATCTTACCTAACTTCAATTTAAGTGTCTGGTTCCCGCTATGATATTCTTATTAAAAACGCAATTATCGAGAGTCGGCAAACAGACAAAGCAATCCCACTGGTATACGAGTATCAAATGAACGAGGAGCACGGTGCGTAATACTAGCGACGTACTGCCCATTGAAGCCACTGATCTCCATGTATAAATATATATAGAGATCAGTGATTGATGCCGTGTCCGAAATGGGCGTCTAGAGCTACAGCTACGGCTACGTCACGCGTAGTTGTAATGGACGAACACCTAGACAATAGCCCTAGACAAGCGATTCGGTAGCCCTAGAAGGACGCTATGATATAGCGTCCTAGCGCCCAAGTATGCAAAACAGTCCTATGCTAGAAACCGAAGATCAAAAATCACACTTTACCTGCATAAATATTCTTGGCATCATTTTATTCAAGCAGTTCAACAGCCCATCTCCCTGTACGGATAGAAATATTCCTCCAAGAATGTCAAGAACAGGAGATATTTGCTGCGCAAAATCGTCTCCACGCGACGCTGACTTCACAAACACGAGGAGTAATACCTTGTCCGCGCGTCTTGAATGTTCATCAACAACAGAGGGCGCAATTTCGGCCGTGCACGCGGCGACTGTAAATTGCGCCCTCTGTTGATGAACGTTCTAAATGTGGGTTTTACTCCTCGTGTTTGTGAAGTCAGCGTCGCGTGGAGACGATTTTGCGCCGCAAATATCTCCTGTTCTTGACATTCTTGGAGGAATATTTCTATCCGTACAGGGAGATGGGCTGTTGAACTGTTTGAATAAAATGATGCCAAGAATATTTATGCAGGTAAAGTGTGATTTTTGATCTTCGGTTTCTAGCATAGGACTGTTTTGCATACTTGGGCGCTAGGACGCTATATCATAGCGTCCTTCTAGGGCTAGCGATTCGGTTACTATGTGGACAGCGCCCTCATTCGACGCGCACGGAGCCCAATAAACTTTCATAAGTCCTCGAAATTACCAAATTGACGGGCTGGATGAGTGTCCTGGCTGGGTGGGCCGCGCGGCAGTTCTTTTTTTTTTACGGGGCGGGGGGAATAAAAAAATGACAACTTTAACCACTAATCTGAGCTCAACAGTCACCAATTGACCAGTGAAATAATAAACAACATGGATTACACAACGATAAAACAGACAAAAACGAACAGACGCACCACACGATTTGTGAGGTGTGAACGGTACTGTAACGAAACAGGGGTAGACTGATATCAAGACTAGCTGATGACGTATGTGTTCCCGCCCGGTACATCCGGTGTATGAATAATGCATGGCGCGCAGCGACCAATCAGCATCGCGTATTGTGCTAGGTCTGGGCGTTTGCCGCGGGGCTATAGTCAGTTCCAAAGATGGTGGCGAGGCAGTAAGAACTACGTTCAGGTGCTGTCGCCGAACTCGCAAGAACGGTCTCGCGTCAAGATTGTGACGGTATAGCCGGACGAATATTCCGGGTGTGGTCGCTGGATTGTGCGGGATCGTTTGGGCGGTACCGTAGGGCTGCAGTGCGGTCGAGGGTACGACCGGTGAGTTACTGGAGTAGTGGGTTATTTAGGATTGGGGATAGATTATAGCTGGGACCTGGGCTATATTGTAGAACCTGTGAGGTATACCTTAAGCTTGTTGTTATTGAGCTGAGCTGGGTTGAGGTATACGATACTTAGTGAGGATTAATTTGTGCATATTTAATTAAGTCTACCTCCTTACTTTTCTTTAAGAGTTTTTATCATCTTGCCTTACTGTGTATTCCTCATAGAAATTATAATTGTATTAACTGTTAGAGGTGTATGCCCCATAACATTTATATTGTATAAGCTCAAACCGCCTAACGGTGTGAGGATTATATTGCATAAGTTCATACCGCCTAACGGTGTGAGGATTATATTTTATTGTATAAGTTCATCTAAAGTGCACTATTTAAGTGGTGCGCTCAAACACGTGAGGTTTATTTGAGTGAGGGTTATCACCATCGAGAATTATTGTGTAACTTATTGATTGATAATTATTGTTGATTGCTGTTCAGGAAAGAAATAAGACCAATTATTCATCGTCTTTGGAAATACTTGTCTCTGTGAGGTTATTTGTCACTGTGAGGTTTCTTTTGGACCAATTATATTAGGATAATTACTCAATCACAAACGGTGGTATATTTCCACCAAACGAACAGCCCCTAGGCTTAGTCCACCGTTCGTTTATTGTCCCCCCTTGCGTCTGGGTAGCCGCTCACTCGTTCGTAAGGCTATAAATATTTTTGTGGAATAACAGGTGTTGGTTGGAGCCCTGGGAATAAAGAACAGTCCCCTTAGGTTTTCCCCCAGCCCCTGGGTAGCGCGTCACAAACGGTGTCAGAAGTGGGATGTTTGTGATTGTTTAGTGTAAAGTTTTGAACTTGTAATAAAGAGAAATAAATTGTGTTTAATTCTTGTTTGTGAGTACACCTCAGTGAGGTACACTGTGAGGATTATTGGTAACGAGGGTAACGGGTTATGCTGACCTGGGTCGTTACTGGTTTGTTGTTTGTTGTTTGTTGTTTGGTGGGTGGATCCTACTGAAGATTCGAGCGGAGTTGCGAATTTTGCGACGTACTGCAAGACAGCAACTGCCGATCCTGTGAGGATTCACCGGGTGGTAGTCGGTACGCAGGGTTTAGTCGATTCTGGAGGCTTGGGACAGGTGGTTCCACAGCCTGAATTTGCTTGTGAGGTACCGCTATCGGCGAGTGGCCAGTGGCTGAGTACTGAGTTTCCTAGTCAGGAGGAAACGTCAGTATGAGTGAGGACAGAGATGTCACCTCGGTGGAGGTTGACAAGGGCTCTGTCTGTGATGAGCTGAACCGCTCGAGAATGGAGGTTCAGTGGTTGAGCTGGGAGAAAGCTCGTCTTTCTTCGGAGTTAGAGGCTGTCAAGAAGGGAACACAGCCAAAAATTGCAAGTGAGGGTACCCCTAAGAGTAGGGATACACCTTTGGTTGTGGTGGACCCAGATATTAGGTGGAAGTTGCCCGAGGATACCTCAGGGTATGCCTCATTGAAGGCGAGGGAGCGTTCCAGTGTTGGCACGTCACCTGATTTGGTTTCAAGGGGAGCAAGGCACGCGGAGAGTACACCTGTGAGGTTTATTCCCATGCGTAGTCCTCATACCAATCCCTTCGATGACCGTGAGGATGATTGTGCTAAAAAGGAGCGAGGTTTACACAGTGACTTGTTGAGTTTTGCAACTCGACCTGTTGCGGGGAGATCCAACGAGGTTGTTGGTGAGGTTGACTCGTCTGGAATGGGCCCATGGCCACTGGAAAGGGAGTCGCGGTTGGTGGGTAATGAGGTGTGCGGTAAACCTCACGGTGGTAAGCCTCACAGGCCTACAATTATCCCCGACCGATACAATGGTAAGGTTCTTTGGAACGATTATTACCGCCACTTTGAGGCGTGTAAGCAGGTGAATCAGTGGAGTGAGGAGCAAGCAACCGAGTTTTTGGCTGCTAGTCTCCAGGGCGAGGCACTCCGGATTCTTGGTGATGGATCGAAGAAGTTCATTTATAGTGAGCTTGTGGCGGGGTTGTCTAAGAGATTCGGTCCTGGTCGACAGGCCGAAAATTATTTGGTAGAGTTGAGGCACCGACGTCAGGGGCCTCAGGAAACTCTACAGGAGCTGGGCCAGGCAATCCGTGACTTAACGTTGAAGGCCTACCCAGAAATCCCCGAAGAGGCGCGGGAGCGCTTGGGGAAGAACCACTTTGTCGATGCGGTGACGAGTCAGGTTGTAAGGGAAGGTGTATATCGTGATCGTCCAAAGACTTTGGACGAAGCGATATGTGCTGCCCTGGAGACAGAGAACTTTGAAAAGGTGGAGAGTGTGAGAAGGGCTGAGAGTAAACCCACGAGGTTCACTAGGGCAGTCGATTCTGACACAGAGAGGCGTCTTCTAAATTTAGAAGAAAGTGCCAGTCATCAGTCAAAGAAAATAGACCAAGTGGTTGAGCTGCTGACAGGGCTCACTAAGCAAGGTCTAGCTTCGGGCGAGACGCCACAGGAAAAGTTTTCTCAGAGGCAGTCACCGAAGCCTGAAAGGGAAACGCCTGGTGCGTTGAAATGTTTCCGGTGTGGTGAGGTTGGTCATTTCGCACGGGAATGTACCAAACCTCGTAAGGGGAGATGGATGCAGGGAAACGCCAGCCAGCCGACCGGTGGGCCCGCGGGCAGGCTGGGCAATTCCGAGGGTCTAAGCAAGGACGAGAGTCGGGGACAAACAAAGCCAGTACGAGGCGAGGATCAGAAGGCAGAGAGCCACTAGGCACTCAGCCATTGGTCGGTACTCGGCCTAGGCACGGGCTGTTTGTCAACGGAGTTGTTAGGGGAGCAAGGTGCAGGTTCTTGGTTGATTCGGGGTCGACGGACACTTTGGTTAGCAGTCGGGTCTACCACCGGATGGCCAAAGAGCAGAGGCCGGTACTGGAAGCGGAGGGGTCCAACATTCAGCAGGTTGATGGGAGTCCACTGGCTGTGATGGGCGTTGCATCAGTCGAAATTCAACTGGGTAGGACGGTGCATCCAGTTCGTGCAGTTTTTGCTGATGTCAAGTATGACGGCATATTAGGCATGGATTTCTTGTTACCTACTGGCGGTAATTTGGATTTCCGTAGCCTTGAGTTGAGATTAAATGGGGAACGGGTGAAGTGCATGAGTGGTGCTGGTGAGCCGTTCGTTGGAAGAGTGCTAGTGGCCGAAACTACCGAGATTCCGGCGGGCCATGAGGCTGTTG
Source organism: Hippasteria phrygiana (assembly GCA_037893225.1). Classification (NCBI taxonomy): domain Eukaryota; kingdom Metazoa; phylum Echinodermata; class Asteroidea; order Valvatida; family Goniasteridae; genus Hippasteria; species Hippasteria phrygiana. The sequence continues at coordinate 61,962 of JAZGUH010000003.1, forward strand.
TGCCTGGTACTGTGACCAGTATCGCTGAGGCATGGGGACGGCCGGCAATCATTGAGCCTGTGGAAGGTGGGGGCGAGTTGGCTCAGCGAGGGTTGCTTCTAGCCCGGTCGCTGGTTGAGCCACAGGCCGAGACTCTTCCGCTGCGGATTTTTAATCCGAATAGGGAGAAACGAGTTGTTCGGAGGGGAACAAATGTGGGCACCATTGCGACAGTTGAGGTTGATTCTAAGGTTGTGCCGGGTCAGAGTTTTGTAGGTGAGGTTTATGGAAACCTCCCGAGTCACCTACATGATATATATGACCGGAGTACGGTCAACCTCAGTGAGGAGTATCACGAGGAGGTAAAGGCTTGTTTGATGGAATTCCAGGATGTATTTTCTTCTGGTGAGGGTGACATAGGGCGGACTGACGTGGTGAAGCACCACATCAGTACTGGTGATGCGAGGCCTATCAAGGAGAGGCCCCGGCGCCATCCCCTGTGTAATCAGGAAGAGATCATGAGGCAGGTTGGAGATTTGCAGAAGCGAGGGGTTATCGAGCCATCCGATAGTCCCTGGGCTGCAAATGTTGTGCTAGTCCGGAAGAAGGATGGGACTAAGCGATTTTGTGTCGACTATCGAGGTCTGAATGGGGTGACAATCAAAGATGCTTACCCTGTCCCTCGTATCGACGAGACACTCGATGCGTTGACGGGCGCAGAGTGGTTCTCCACTCTCGATTTAGCGTCCGGGTATTGGCAGGTCGCCCTCGATGAGGACGCCAGCCAGAAATCAACCTTTGTGGTGCGGAACGGTTTATACAGGTGGCGCTGCATGCCCTTTGGTCTTTGCAACGCCCCTGCGACGTTTGAAAGGTTGATGGAGAGAGTGATGGCAGGTCTTCAGTGGGACATCCTGCTGATATACCTGGACGATGTCATTGTGTTTGGCAGGACCGTGAGAGAGGAGATTGAGCGACTGCGAGTCGTTCTCTCCAGGTTGAGGCAAGCTGGATTGAAGCTGAAGCCCAGCAAATGCTTCTTATTTCAGAGGTCGGTGGGCTATTTGGGACATATTGTGTCGTCTGAGGGTGTGGCTACCGATCCTGAAAAGGTTCGGGCCGTGGCCGAGTGGCCAACACCTAAGTGTGTCAAGGAAGTTCGAAGTTTTTTAGGCCTCGCTTCCTATTACCGGAGGTTTATCAGGGGATTTGCCGAGGTGGCGTCGCCCCTGCATGCGCTGACTGAAAAGTCACGAGAGTTTCACTGGTCGGATGCCTGCCAACAGGCATTTGAAGAGTTGAAGCAGAGGATGCAGACGGCACCGGTGTTGGCATGTCCCATTCCTGATAGCGACTACATCTTAGATACAGATGCTAGTGGAGATGGGATTGGGGCAGTTTTGTCTCAGATCCATAATGGGGAAGAGAAGGTCCTCTCCTTTGCGAGCCGTAAACTCAGCAAGGCGGAGAGGAACTATTGTGTTACTCGGAGGGAACTGTTGGCGGTAGTTGTCTACCTTAGGAAGTTTAGGCAGTACCTGTATGGTCAGAAGGTTTTGCTTCGAACCGATCATGCTGCTCTTCGGTGGTTGCTTAATTTTAAGGACCCCGAGGGCCAGCTTGCGAGGTGGCTCGAAGTGATCAGCGAGTACGATGTTACGATTCAACACAGACCTGGGCGGAAGCATGGAAATGCTGACGGGTTGTCCCGGAAGGCCTGTAAGCAATGTGGTCGGGCCGACGTTGATGAAGCATCAGGAACAGTTGTGGCATCGGAGGAAGCCAAGGTGACAACGGCCAGTGAGGTTGGCAGGGGTCGCCATGAGGTTGACTCTGACGTGCCAATCCCAGAGGCGAGGGTGAGGGGCATCTTTGCTCAACCACACTTGCCTAGGGATGCGGTCAGAGGTGGTCAACTTGGTGACGGAAGTATTGGTTGGATTGTTAGGGCAAAGGAGTCGGGCAGTCGTCCCAGTTGGGAGACTGTATCGGCCGCTTCCTCGGCACACAAGACCCTGTGGTCCGCATGGGATCAGCTGGAGGTGCGGGATGGTGTCCTTTATAGAAGTTGCTGTCCGGAAGATGGGGACTCGAGCCTGACTCTGAGGCACCAGCGACGGTGAGTAGAGCCCCGGAGAGCCCGTCTGGGGATATCTCCTTTTCGCCCATACGGATCTCGCCGTTGAGAGGAATCTCGCCGGTGAGGAGAAGCCCGTCTCCAACACGCCTGGGCGGGAAGCCGCTCTCTTTCATCCGTCTGATGGCTGGGGGACCAGATGATGCCCCAGAGATGTTTCCGCAGAGTCCTGAACCGCCTTCTCATGGAGATGATCTGCCGACTGAAGAGGTACCGCCTCCGACCGAAGACATGCCTCGTCCACCTGAAGATGGACTACCTCGGCCGAAGAGGATGAAGATGGCCATCATCACGGAAAAGATCTTCCGCACCACCTTCATCGATGGAGCCTTGGTGAGAGAAGAGGTAACTCGTCAGAAGTTCCGCAAACCCGTGGATGCGGATGATTACTTCATCAACCAGTAGGGTCGACAAGCCGTCTGCATATATATAAATTACTTCTAATCAACCTTCATGCTGAAATCATTTGTACATAAAGGAAATTATTTAGTAACATTGTGATTCCACAAAAAGAAATCATATATTTTTCTAGCTATTTAAAGGTTTATAACATTTATAGTTAAAGTTTACAGTTTCCTATATTTTGTTTTAAAAAGGAGAAGAGTGAGAAAAGCCAAAGACCTCGATTTTGTGTGTGTGTGTGTGTGCTAAAATTGTGTGACTAGAATATTGTGGCAATTTTATAAATGTGTATAAATTCGTCTTGATGCGGGTAATATAAACCTCACTGTCGGTTTTAAGTGCTACAATTGCAGACATTTGAGACGCCTCTCTGGTGGTAATTGAGCCGTGAGGTGAAGTAGACCTCATACATGTGAGGGTGATTATAATGTATAAATTTAAATCATCAAGTGCCTTGGAATACCTGAGGTTTATGGTGAACCCCACATGGAAATAGTAGTGTGAGTAAACCTCACACAACAATATATAATTGTATAGATTTAGAATACGCCCCTGTTTCTCAAAATTCTTAATTAAGCTATTTGGTCCGGGACGAACCAAGCTTAGCTGGGGCCTGTGTAACGAAACAGGGGTAGACTGATATCAAGACTAGCTGATGACGTATGTGTTCCCGCCCGGTACATCCGGTGTATGAATAATGCATGGCGCGCAGCGACCAATCAGCATCGCGTATTGTGCTAGGTCTGGGCGTTTGCCGCGGGGCTATAGTCAGTTCCAAAGATGGTGGCGAGGCAGTAAGAACTACGTTCAGGTGCTGTCGCCGAACTCGCAAGAACGGTCTCGCGTCAAGATTGTGACGGTATAGCCGGACGAATATTCCGGGTGTGGTCGCTGGATTGTGCGGGATCGTTTGGGCGGTACCGTAGGGCTGCAGTGCGGTCGAGGGTACGACCGGTGAGTTACTGGAGTAGTGGGTTATTTAGTATTGGGGATAGATTATAGCTGGGACCTGGGCTATATTGTAGAACCTGTGAGGTATACCTTAAGCTTGTTGTTATTGAGCTGAGCTGGGTTGAGGTATACGATACTTAGTGAGGATTAATTTGTGCATATTTAATTAAGTCTACCTCCTTACTTTTCTTTAAGAGTTTTTATCATCTTGCCTTACTGTGTATTCCTCATAGAAATTATAATTGTATTAACTGTTAGAGGTGTATGCCCCATAACATTTATATTGTATAAGCTCAAACCGCCTAACGGTGTGAGGATTATATTTTATTGTATAAGTTCATCTAAAGTGCACTATTTAAGTGGTGCGCTCAAACACGTGAGGTTTATTTGAGTGAGGGTTATCACCATCGAGAATTATTGTGTAACTTATTGATTGATAATTATTGTTGATTGCTGTTCAGGAAAGAAATAAGACCAATTATTCATCGTCTTTGGAAATACTTGTCTCTGTGAGGTTATTTGTCACTGTGAGGTTTCTTTTGGACCAATTATATTAGGATAATTACTCAATCACAAACGGTGGTATATTTCCACCAAACGAACAGCCCCTAGGCTTAGTCCACCGTTCGTTTATTGTCCCCCCTTGCGTCTGGGTAGCCGCTCACTCGTTCGTAAGGCTATAAATATTTTTGTGGGATAACAGGTGTTGGTTGGAGCCCTGGGAATAAAGAACAGTCCCCTTAGGTTTTCCCCCAGCCCCTGGGTAGCGCGTCACAGTACTTACGGTACATTTGCAAGTCTATTCGGTCCCTCTGGACTGGTTTCCTTAATATTTCCAACACGTGACGAGTAGAGCGAACGTAAACGGCAACCAGGGTTTGAAATTCGTAATCTGGGGGCCAAGGCCATTTTGGCCTTCGTGATGTCAACATTTCCTGGGGCACCAAGGCCACTAATGAAGGCACCAAGGCCAATGACAAAAATTGATAAGGGCACGAAGGCCAGATGAAGGTCTTGCTTGCATACTGGTGTATTTGTACAATTAGTCTCTCACGGCAGTGAGCGAAGACATGTGGAAGGTGCCAAGAAACAATGAAAACTTAGCTTACGGCTTGCGTATTTGTTTTCTTAACCACTTAGAAATTAAAGAGTAAGGAATGCGTAGCACTGTTCAATACGTTGCTTTAATATCTTCAGCACACCCATCGATCAATATTAATAAAAAATGATTCATATTAATAATAGCATTGAGTTTGTCGCGGTTTTTCTTTTGCTAGTCAATTTTATCACATTGCTAATCAAATGACAATATGATTAGCATAATTTCCATCACTGCCTGAACTTGTAAGTTGTATAGTCATGGAGGAAACACGGCCCGTGTTGGGCATGCCGCGCGACGGCATGAGTGGTTTTACCGTGCGTTGCCACCATCTTCACCGGCCACGTTGCGTTCACGCCCCGCATGGGCCATTCGGGAAATCACGGTGCGCTACATCGCTGGCAGAAAAAGCGTCAACATTGTCAATCTCCTTTTCCAAGTCACCCAGTAAAAATGAGTTTGGTTCCGTTGGGCAGAAATGAGTTTTATCATGATTCATGTCATTCTTGCACTTAATAGCCGACTTGTCGAGTTCAATTTGTCTGGAACGTTTTAATTAATTAATTAAGCGATGCGAGGCATAATTGTCGAATAAATCGCAAACAGAAAACGCTTCGGTTTCCACGTGTCCGAGTCATCGCAGCACACATGCACTATGCACGATCGTTTGCACGAGGGGGTTCAGGTTACTGTGGTAAGAGCTACCTGGCTAAAGCTAGCCGCGGATTCGGCCGCGGATTCAGAGCTTGTTTTTAGGCTGTGACTGGTTCCCGCCCCAGTGAGAAAGAAGAAAAATAATGCTCGGACGGGAACCAGTCTGCTTGGGGAATCGAGGTTTTGTGAAGGTTTTTACATGGGGCGCACGGGCCGTGCGGGCTCTAGCGCAATCGCTCATCACGCGCACGGGCAATTACCAGCGCGATCGAAAAGCGCCGTTTTGTAGGATCCGGCAACGGTTTGGTACTGAAAAATTGAGGGCTTGGTTCGGGGCACAACGGCCAAAGTATTAATGGGGCACAGCACAACTGGCCGTCAAAAGTGCATTTTTACAAGGGGCATCACGGCAACTAAAAGGGCATCGACGGCACTAGCCGCCGTGGCCGTCGTGAATTTCGAACCTTGTGTGACTGATTTTATTCTTCAAATGTTACTGTATAAGCCGCCCGGAGTATAAGCCGCAGGGACATTTTTCAGCGTGAGAATCAACGTTTAAGCTGCGGCCTATATTCCGAAAATTACGGTAAGTGAGGACAAAGTCATTTCAGTTTTAGTTGAAGGAAAATAATTACAAGCCGCAATGACAGCATAACTGTACTGTACAAATTAACTGCTTTGAACAAAAAAATATTTAGAAATAGTGGTGGGATATAAATCCGGATTTGTTAACATTCAGTTTGAATTCCACTATTGGGTTTCAATTTTGGAAACCGGATATTCGAAAGGAACTTTAAAAAAAATTAAGTCTTCCATTTTTTGTGACACAGGCTAAAGAAAACAACTGGAACATCCTCCAATTTGCTCCATGGTCTCTGATTGTAACTGCATTCACTCGCTAGTGGTCTTCTTGGTATATGAATAGCCTGCCCATTTATTTTATTTCTCAACACGACAGCTCTGGAATCTTTTTGTAAAGGCCCAGTGGTCACTGAATCTTGCAAACTATATCCAGTCATCCTTTTTGTTGGCATGACTATGACTAGATGGGAACTTCAAGTGAAATCAGATAACCGTTAATCGGTTTAAATACAATTAGGAAAAACCGGATTTTGAAATCTCTGATTTCTCTCACCGCTATTTAGAAAGCAACACACAGGAGGTTACAAAATAGAAAAGAACAAGTTCTCTGATGTAATGAAAATAAGGGAATAAATATGTGCTTGGCCGGTTTTAAACAAGTACGTTTAAAACCACCTTGGGGCCTGGGCGCTTGACAATGACCCAAGTCGAAGGCGAGGGTCATTTTTGCAGAGCCGGTCACATTTATGAATGTTGGTTTATGCAAACCCTGATCCCCCGCAAAATATGTTTTATCTTTCAGGTTGATGGTAGTTACGAGATAAATCTGTTGTCTTACACGTGACACTGACACCGACACCGGTAAGTATTTATTCTTTGTCTGTGTTCTAACTAAAAATTTCAATTCAATGGATTTCCCCCACTATTAAATTATGGATAAAAACTTGATTTTTGAACGAAAAAAGCACTTACTACAGTCTGCATGATAATTGGATTATGTGATGAAGATTGCCCTATACAGTGTAAGAATTCTCAATTTGAAACTTATCACATCATCAGGGGCTGATTTTTGTTTGGAATCTCTCATTGGAAAGCTCATAACTTATTAATGCTAACAGATTTGCAATAAGCCAGTTCGGTATCTTAAAGGTCAAAGGTTATTCGGGATAAAATGGCTAACGTAATGTCACGCCATGTTAATACGCAACTTTATGCCCATTCTGATTTAATTTAACACGCGCGCTTAGGGTAATTCGGTATAAAATGTCATTGTGCACATGTGCAGTTGAAATACCGAACTGGCTTATTCAATCTAAACATTTATTTCTGGGGTACCACACCCAAGAATCGTGGACACAGCATCTTCGATACATTTAGTACTTTGAGTTTAGATGGTAACTTTCATTCAAGTTAGGGTTCCATAGTTCTTGTCCACAAATATTTACATATATATGACATGTGACAAGATGACACCAACATCCAAACAATCAAATGTATAACGAGGCAAAAATGTATAAGATGGAGGAAAACACATTGGCTTTATTTGGTCCACAAAAGTGGTCATCACTTCCAGAAGGTGTAATGACCAAGACAGAAAAAGGTATTTTAATGACAGCTAACAGTTTTCAAACTCCATGTTTAATTTCATGATAATATACGATTTCATACTTTTTAACCTGTAAAACCACATGAAAAAAAAAGACCTGACTGGAAGTCATAGGCCTACCTTTGAAAACTGAAAGAGTTTAAACTGATAAAAATAATTTAACGTAAAACACTTTTAATTTTTGTAATTTTTTAAAGGTAATTTTGAATAAATTTTTAAAGTGAACAAAGAAAACTGGTGGGAGTTCAATATAAGCCAGTTTGGTATTCCAACTGCGCATGTGCACATCAAGATTTGACAATTTTTCTTTTGGGAGAAACATTGGGAGAAACATTTTATCGTATGCTTGCAAAAGCATAGCGGGTACCAGCAAATTTAAAGAGATCGTCGTGTTCTGAAGTAACATTTTTCAAAAAATGTTTGGACAGCGAAGTGTTTTCAGGTGTCTTGTGTGTCCAAACTTTTGTTCGAACAAAAGTTTCCATCGTCTTTCCGATTGCATGAATAATTGCACAGAATGCAGATTTGGTTACCACGTCCCCCATAGCCTGGTGTGCATTTATCTGCCACGTTTTTCCCGAGAGAAAAATCGTCGAATCTTGTTGTGCACATGCGCAGTTGGAATACCAAACTGGCTTATTACATATTCAGTTTCCCTTGTTGTTTGTTTGATATTTATTATAGTTAAAAAGTCATATCCTCATTGAGTGATTCCCCACAGTGTCGCTTCCCAGGTTGTATAGTAAAGTCTGGGTGTGACCCCTGGCTATACACCATTATTGGTTTATGGAACAAAGACACTGGCATTGTGGGAGACCGCCAACAAAGGGCACGACAGCACCGGTGCGGTATTCCGGAGGTCACAGGTTCAAATCCCGCTCCTGCCAGTTTTCTGTATTCACTTTGAATTTTTTCTTTAGAGTTAATCTGTGGTTTATCTGCAATCCCGACCATGCAAATCCTCAAATCACCGTTGTAATTTTGTATGTATACTTGTCATTTTCCATTCGTTGTGCTCAAGTTTTGCACACAACTACTTTAGAAACATCGAATAGAGAATGGAAAAAGGCCACCACTATGCCTCTAAAAATCACCCAGTTGGCATTCATTTAAAAATTACTCAAATACGATCACAGAGATCACATAAATTACAAAGATCTCACGATCAGATAGATCACAGAGCCCTTCATTCATAAACCAGCTGCATGTGTCTTTCGGTTCAAGAAAAATTTGGAAATGAATTAAACTGCTGGAAACTGCTAACTAACTGGATTGACCTGAAATATACAAATTTGTCAACAAAATCAGCTGGCCTAATGTTTCAAACTTTAAGCAAGTTCTTTCTCAAAGGCAAATGACCACAGAAACTGTTCAGTTCTTGTACGCACCACTCTAGGAAACTCATACCACATACAATACATGTATGTGGTATGAGAAAACCTTTCCATCCATTTAAAAAAAGAATTTCTATCAGTTGCAAAGCCCTTTTCTTTGTATCCAAATCAATACAAAATATGGAAAGTTTGCAGTAACACCATGTCAGATTTTGTCTCCTAAGTTGTGTGGTTCTGAGAAGAACCGGTTGTTTTAAACGTGGTATGTATAACATTTGCAAATATCAAAAAGCAAAACTACTGAATTATTATGAAATACCTTACTTGACTGTAAGTAAATAACAGTCGCAAGCATCCTATGAAATCATGGCACCTGGTGTGCTGTTGTTTTCAAGAAAAAGCGGAAATTTATATCATTTTCCAACGAATGTCGGCCGACACTCATTGGAAATAGTCTAGTTCCCCGTCCCTATAAATTGATCCGATTTGTCTAAAGTAGGGTCAGGAAACCAGACTACTATAGCATAATTTTGTTATCTGTTTTCCCAGCATCTATGCACACAAAACTTTAAATGGGTCAGGGCTACAGTACTTGCTAGCACACTATAAAATACTAACCCCCAAATCCATTTATTTCTGAAAACGACAGCAAAAATGCAAATGTTGTATGCTACCTTTATTACTCGACGTTTCAAACAGTATGCTCCGTTTGTCATCAGGAGAAAAAAATTCACACGGTGCTGCCGCAAACTTTCCAAACTTTGCTCAAATCAACCATGCAAACCTACAAATCTCATTTAAATCAATACAGCATCATTTGCGGCATTTTAAATTTACACGAACATGATATTTCTACAAAATAAATCACCAGAAAGACAGCACTGATCATTTCTAGTCAAGACCATTGGTAAGCCAGTTGCCATGTTTCATGCTGTAAAGTTCTACGTACGGAACATATCTGTGACTGGGTGTGAAAAACCTAGACCAAAAAACAATAAACAAATATAAAAAAACACAAATAGCAGCATACATGTACCTTATAAACCTTTATTGTAACACATCATCCATAAAGTCTTTCTCTTTATTGGCTTAGAATATGTCACTTGTTTTTTTATTTTTACTATGCAATATGCCTCATGCCCCATCAACGCCCACATTGTGATATTTACATACCTTAAGGTGCTTAAGTTGAAGTGTTATGTGGGATTAGTGTTTGTTTGGGTGGGAGGTTTGTTCAGCTTGTAAAAAAAAACAACATTTTTTTTGGCAGGGTAGGGCTACCCCTGTAAATGACAGGATGAAAACTGCCCATGCAAAGTGTTATATTTCTGAATACTTTCTGGGAACAAGATCGCTTTAGAAACGTCGTTTATTCATATCGATTGAGCACGCCATTGTATATAACTCGGTGCTTTTTAGAAAAACACTTACACGTCATGCGGGTCGTATTCCACTGCCCCCACAATGAATTTGGGTCATTTGGGGGTTATGCCTGACTTTTTTAATGTAACAGTTGAATGGGCACTGTACAAGGAAACCAGTGTTTAATGGTTTGCATACAAGCTGTGCAACTATAGTAAGTTGTATACATGTACACACTCTCTAGCCAGTGCATGTGTTCCTGGTCCTGATGTTATTGTGGAGTTAAGCCTACATGTAGGAGAGCTTCATTCTGTGATGCTTAGAACATGGAGGCCAATTCAATTGTCAGTACATTGTACATGTAGGCAGTCTACATCGTGAGCTGTTGGTGAATTAAGGCATGGACCATGGTTAAAGCTGGTCATCGGCGTCCATTTTGAGGTAATAATGAACAAAGTTCTAAATTAATTACGGATTGTTTAATAGAACTATGGAGGAATTCCTCCTTGATAGAACGTGCAAGCTTCGGGACCTCACAGTCCTTATTTGCAGGGCTGTAGTCGAGTCCCTGCAAGTCCTTTCACAAGTCCTTTCGAAAGTCCAGTCACAAGTCCAGTCATAAAGCCAGTCACAAGTAACTGGATGAACAATGACAAAGGAATGCCTTTGTCAAAGCTCATTTGAATAGCTTGTGATTGGAATTAGGACTGGAGGGTTTGTGATGGACTTGCCGGGACTTGCAGGGACTTGTGATGGACTTGTGATGGACTTGTGATGGACTCGACTACAGCCCTGCTTATTTGTCACTTTTAATGTGGACGTCTTGGTACCAAACAAGACTAGTCTAGCAACGGACTCTGAATGTTACATGTAGATAAATCTGAAGTTGAGGTCAATTATTATTATTATTTCGGTCACCGATTTGCAATATTTCAAAAATGTAAATTCAAAGGCCTCTTTTTCTCTGAAAACATTATTGTCAGGAAACGAAATACTTTCGTAAAATAGCAGGGGCGAGATTATCTCAGGATTTTTTTGGTGAGACGTCTGACAGATTTCCGGAAGATTTTTGTTTGTTTATATCATTCCAAAATGACCTTTGCAAAAAGACCTGAAACGGTATTCTTTTCATTCCAATTTTTGAACCGTGTCTTTTTGGTAGAAAATGCAGTTTTCTGATAGTTTTCAGCAACACCATTACAAATCAAATGCCTCCGAATGTTTCGTTGATTTTTCATATTCCTCAAATCTCATCCCTGAAATAGAACGCTGCACACATTGTATAGCTCCTATACAAAGTACGAATTCTCACCAAATCTCACCAAATCTCCTTAGATATTGAGGTCAACTCGCACGCTCTATAATGGCATGAGGCTCTTATTTAAAATTGTACTCACAACTAATATGACAATATTTACACCAGCTCTCTTGATATACAGATTTGACAGAAATGTTGACAATTATATACAGGCTTCCAAAGTACAAATATAAAACCTTTTCAAGGCAGTTCTCTGAGTAAAATAAAGACTTTTAATATATTTACATGTGTATGCACATAGGTATGTATAAATCTGAATCATGATTGCTTGCATTACATTTATAACCTCAACTCAAAAGTGTTCACGTCCAGGCACTAAAATTCGGCCCAATTTTACAGAGTTGCTCAGCACACAATTTTCTGCTGAAGGCATCCATTTGCTTAAAATTTGCTTAAAATATGCTTAAAAATTTGCTTAAAATTTGCTTAAAATGTCCATGCACGTGCAGGTGTTAACGCGACTTGGCCGTGAAATAGCGCGTATGCAAGAAAAACCCTTCTGTTGTAGAACAACTGTTTTGTTAACTGTTAAAAGTATTATAAATCATTTGCAAACATAAAAAAACAGAACTACTGAATTATTACAAAATACCGTACTAGACTGTAAGTAAAGCAGTCTCTAGCATCCTGTGAAATCATGGCACCTGGTGTGCTGTCGTTTTCAAGAAAAGTGGAAATTTATATCGTTTTTCCAACGAATGTCGGCCGGGGTCCATGTGAGGGCCCCAAACAAATTTGGATTCTAGATGCTCCGTGGTGCAATCTGAGGCAATTCCTGGCCACTTTCCCTTGACTGTTGTGAGCAAAAAATTTAAGGATTATTTTAATAAGCAAAATTTAGTTCATTTGAAATTGTTTAGAATATACTCTTGCTCTTAAATTTATAGCGTAGTGGTAGCGTAGGGGCAGGATTCAAGTGTAGTGCTAATTCCCGAAAGCGTAGTGGGTGCTAGCGCTATTTAATGCAACATTGATCAACACTATCGAGATCCATCAAAGTTTCTTTGTAGCATTCAGGGACAAGAAGCCCCATGTAAAAATGATAGTGGCTAGGCTCTGCAGGCCTGAATCCATCAAAGTCAAACTCGGTGTTGGATTTTGTTGGATTTAGAAGGGTTTGGGTTATTAGCAAGATGCCGTATCTGAGTGTTTGGGCATCTCTCTAATTACAGCGTTCGTTAGAATCCTACAAAAAGTTTGAAAACGAGAAGCTGGTTTTGACTTGTGTAGGCTCTTAAATGTGTATTGTTATTATAGAATTCAATAGGAATTGTTGGTTTTATTTCCATAACGTCCTGATGTGCTACGGTATAAAAGTACAGACCAAAATATGCCCTTTGAATTTATACATAGACAATTTTGCTGAATGGTAAAAAATGTTCAGTATGAACCAATACTGGAGCCGTCCTCATTTTTTCCCTCTTCAACGTAATGCCACTTTTTAGTAATAAATTTTTAACCCTAACTACCCCAAGCCTTACAAACTCCAACAGCAGGTTTTGTCAAGTTTTGATGGTCTTGACGCTATTACTTTACATGGAGCTATGATGCCCCAATTTGTCTATTAAAAGTCCGAAGAATGTGCCATAGGTTTACTGCACAGTGTTGGATTTTGACAGGTTGAGGAAGCCTCCTAGTAAAAATGCCTAGGGGGTGAGGGTTAAAGTTTTATGTGAGTTCACCTGGTATGCCATGTACATATATGTAGTGGTCGGTTTCACACCAGACAAAACTTGAGGTTGACACAGGGTTGATTACAAATGATGTGTCACAGTTGACACTTTTCAACCCCCATGCCAACTCCATACCTACCCAGAGTCAATCCCAATATTGATTTCAACCCGGGTTGAATTCGACCCAGTTCTAGACCAGGGTTGAGATCTCTCCCTGGCTTAAAATTCTAGCCCGGGTTGAAAACAGTAGCGTGAAATGAGCACTGGGTTAATCTCAAAATGTGTGAAATGACACACGGGTGAATGCTGGGTTGAAAAATTGGGGTTTGCCCTGGGGGTTTGCCCTGGGGGTTCGCCCTGGGGTTTATTGCCCTGGGGTTTATTGCCCTGGGGTTTATTGCCCTGGGGTTTATTGCCCTGGGGTTTATTGCCCTGGGGTGAATTTAACCCAGGTTGAATTTAACCCAGGTTGAATTTAACCCAGGTTGAATTTAACCCAGGTTGAATTTAACCCAGGTTGAATTTAACCCAGGTTGAATTTAACCCAGGTTGAGAGGCTGTAGTGATAAAGGTCACCGTCCTATTGTCTTGCAGTGCATTTGTCTGTATTGAATGCAGTGTTGAGCATGTAATGCCCAAGTTTAGATTTCTCAAAAGTTGAAGCTGTTTCAACTTGCACAGATTCACCAGCAAATGTGTTGTGAGTGGTAATCTGAATCAGGCTTGGACCAGTGTTTAAATTTTTGAATGCCCAACTTGTGTGTACATTTTACTTGTTCATAAACCCGTGCAGGGATTCCAGAACACATCAGTGCATAACAACTCTGATTATCTACACCTGTCATGCTCGGTCTGGTTACTTGTGTTGCGAGATTGATTGTCCTTTTTTCATCAGAACAGGGCTCCAAATATCCACTGGACCTCTGGACTGAGTCAAGTGATCGGTCTAGTGAGCGTGGGTCTAGTGAACTCTTGACCTAACTTGTTAGTGATCTAGTGATTTTGTTCATACCCTGGATAAAATGTTATCACAAAAGTCAAATTTTTCTGAATCTGGTGAACTGAAAAAAATCCCCATAATTTCTGGAATGGCCATTTTGAGCTTTATGAGGCACGGGTTTTAGACACGTTTTTTTTTCAGACAATCAAACAATCAAAACAGCACATTGGTACGAAAAACATTGTGTATTCTTATTTTTACCATTGATCTTGTGAAACACCATCCGGTCTGGTAACATTTTTGAGCTACATATACTAGCCTGGCTTCTAGTGGATTTTGACCTGAAATCCGAGCCCTGCATAATCACAGGTTGTCATCTGCATAGATGGCACACTTTCCATTGCCCTCCGTGCCCCGTGCCGTGACTATAAAGAAATCATCTCTGCTGTGTAAAGTGACCAAGTCTTTGGCACTCGTGTCCGAAGCCAGTTCTCCGGCCTCCCTGAACCTGTCCGTGACGGGGCTGTATCTGAACAGTCTCGTGTTGCAAGCATAATAGCCAACGGCTGCGTAGAGTTCACCATCCCTTGAATCGACAAAGAGGTTACAGGAAGACGGTTGCTGATTTTCTTTTTCTTTGAATCCGACCTCCGTCATTTTGTGTGACTCGTTCTCCCTTCCGAAATTGAGCTTGTAGATCATTGCTTTTATCCGGCCTTGTCTTTGGCTCCCCCTTGATACGGTGCACAGAAAGACTTGCCCCTTGTCCTGGATGACACTCATGCCTTCCCTTTCTTGCACGTGGGTGTCTAGTTTCCCATGTGGAACCATGCCACTGCCTGTTGACCACCTGAAAACCCTGACCGGATTGTATTCCGTAGCTCTGTCCAGCTTTGCTAAGAGAATGTACTGCGTTCTTTGATCTCGGACGGACTGAACAGTGGTGTCCGAATTAGGGAGCGTGTTTTCCAAGTCGGGCTGATCGATTCTCATTAACCGTTCCAACCCTTGGTTCCAGTAGTACACGTGCGTGGGGCAGCTGCAGGGTCCAAGCACAACGATGAACGTGTTTTGGCCGTTGTAGCGCTCGTAAAACCAATTCACATAAAAGGACGATGGGAGGTAGTGAAGGGGGCTCTCGTTAAACATTCCAGCCGTAAGATTCCACACGTGCACGGGACTGAGGGGGTCGTTTTCACATTGCCCGCATTCATACTCGTTGTCGAACACGGCAATAAACAGGAAGATTTGGCCTCTGTAGTTGACCACGTCGGCACTGTGTGCGTTGTCGACCTGCAGCGTTTGCACTGTCTCAAATGCTCTGGCGTCGTCATTCCACGTAATCACTGTGACCACACCTATCGAGAAAATTCAGAAGTCCAGTTAGAATTTGTGCTGTTTGACTGATGATTGGTACTTGATTATAAGCCTTTCTGCTACTTTCACTTTCATGAGCCCTGGCCTTATTAGGTGTTGGGCTTCAGCCCAAAACCTATTGTTTTTTGTTAGAATTAGTCTTATTATTCCTTTTTTTTCTTTTTGCTAGTACTTTCTTCTCCAGACTTGTTTGACTACATGCAAACTCATATCAAGTTCATATCTGGTACATATATGTACATCACATTGAAGATTCCGGAAAAAGTAATGACGTCATCAGGTATCAAATTACAAGCAATTAAACATTTCTATTTTTAATCGTTGAAAATCAATATAAAATCAACCGTGAAAGACCTGAACTTGATTTTTACGGCAATCGATAGGATAATATTAGATCTTCAATTTTGATCGTGCGTGCAAAATCACGTGACCCTTCCTTCCGGTCGAAACCGGAAGTGCCTTATAATTTGAAAGTGGAAAAAGATTTGAACTTGCTTTTAGCGATGTTAGTCCTTGGCCAGGCTGAACTTTTCAAAAATGTGTGCGGTGACGTCATAAAATATTCGAGCGCCCTCTAGCGGCAGGTTGAAAAATGTTCAAAATGAACTTTCAGTCGATGTGTGTGGCGAAGTTTGCGGTAATCACTTTATAATTGATATATATGATGACCTTCATGTAGGCAACACGTGTGCGAGGTCTCAGATTGATGACGTCATCAAACCGGAAGTGACATTAAAAAGACTTTGAAAACTTCAAAAATTGCTGAAAAATCAATAGCGAGTGATATAATCCAGATTTTTGCTTCAGATAGCACAGTTGACATAGCTCTCGAGGTTTCTGATAATGACGTCACGATGACGTCATCAAATATCGGATTACAGGCAATCAAAGATTTCTGGATTTAATATTTGAAAATCAATATAAAATCAATCGAGAGAGATCTGATTTTGCTTTTTAAGGGAACTGATAGAATAATCCAGGGTCTTCATTTTTCATATTATGTGCAAAATCACATGACCCTTCCTTCCGGTCCAAACCGGAAGTGCCTTATAACTTGAAAGTGAAAGAACTTTCAGTCGATGTGTGTGGCAAAGTTTGAGGTAATCACTTTATAATTGCTATATATGATGACCTTCAGGCAGGCAACACGTGTGCAAGGAGTCAGATCGATGACGTAATCAGACCGGAAGTTGCAACGAAAAGACCTTTAAACATTGCTGAAAAATCAACCGCGACAGATATAATTAAGATTTTAACTTCAAATGGCAGAGTAAGCATAGGTCTCAAGCTTTATCGTAATTACGTCATGATTACGTCATCATGTATCAAATAACAAGCAATTCAAAATGAATATTTTTAATCTTTGAAAATATATATAAAATCAACTGTGAAAGACCTGAAATTTCTGTTTACGGCAATTGACAGAGTAATACTAGGTCTTCATTTTTGATATTGAGTGCAAAATCACGTGACCCTTCCTTCCGGTTGAAACCGGATGTGCCTTATAATTTGAAATTGGTAAAAGATATGAACTTGCTTTCCACGATGTTAGTCTTTGGCAGGTATGTGCTTTTCAAAAAAGTGACCAGTGACGTCGCAAACTGCAGATTAACTGCGTTGGTAATGTGCACAGATGTAATAGTGTCATGATGACGTCATCAAGGTCACATTACAAAAACCTAAAAAATCAACATTTTTGAGAACGTCATGCTTCATGAACTGCAGCACACAAACTTTTCACAATTAGTGATTACATACATGTGGATCTATTCTCTTATGTAATCAAACTGAAAAAGTCCAACACCGTGTGTTTGTACTACAAACTCTAGTTTATTTATTTATTACTTTATATGTTCTGTATGTATTAAACCAAGGTTTTGTTTTCAATGCAAGTTCATTCGGAACAAGGCCAAAGCCACCGAGGCACGGAGCTGCAAAAAGAAAGAGAATCAAAGATACAAGAGGTAGGAATTAATATTCCTCTTGAAGCAGGAAAGACTGTAAGATGAAGGAAAACATGCACCAGGCAAAGAATTCCACAGAGATACAGAACGAGGGAAAAAGCTATTGGCATAGCTTTTTGTTCTACATCTATGTACAGCTAGAGTATATTGATACTCTTGTTGATCACATCGCATAGTGCCAAAGGTTGCCTAGGCTTAGTCTATTAACACTACAACCACACTCCTCAGTCGTTACTGTTGCGGTACAGACTAAATAATCCTTAATTCCCTTGTTGCTAATCTGACTTTCCAGGATGGATCAGCAGGTAATCAGATTAACGAAAGAGAAGTCTTAAAGCCGCTTTCGCATTGGACTAACTATTGTCAAAAGTTACAATGCGAAATTTGTTAACATTCCGCTATGGTTATTCTTCCGTGCGTCCGCACTTGAATTACATGGCTCGCGGAAAGTCCTGGGCCACGTACTGGTCAGACACGGAAAGCACATGATCAAAGTGCATGTTTTACATTACAGTGGCTGTCCGAACTGGACTTTTCAGCGATGTAAAACTGCCATGTAACTCTTCCGCTACACGGTTGGCCCTGTAAAAGTTCCCTCTGTGGAGGGATAAACGGACAACCGATGATCGACACTTGACAATTTTGAAAGTTTACTGGCTGTTCGCACTGGACTTAATTTGGACAAGTTGACAACAGTCTCCGTACGTTTTACCAATGCGAACATGGCTTTAGTTGTTGTGCTGCACCTTACCTCTCCCTTTGTCTGTCACAACTACGTACTGGACATCAATAACGGAGAAGGTCTTAAGGTTTCTGACGTCCGTGCAGTTAAGGTAAAGGCTGTGCTTTGAGTAGCTGGGCAGGTCAGCTGGAAAAAAGTTTCAAGAGCATAAGGACAAGATATTATGTGCCAAATCAGAAAACGTTGATCAAAATTAAACAGAGAATTAATTTTGTTAAATCGTCAGAGTCAATGGGTGAAAATTGACAGATTTGTTTTCATATTATTAAATGATAAAGTTTGCATGTACTTGGTATTAACCTTAACCCACCTCAATCCTCCAAAATCCTCTTTGCAGTTTTGGAGGATCTTGAAGGATTGAGGATGAATGGTATTTCAAGAAAAAGAGGATTTTGGAGGATTGAGGATAAATGGCATTTCAAGAAAAAGAGGATTTTGGAGGATTGAGGATAAATGGCATTTCAAGAAAAAGAGGATTTTGGAGGATTGAGGATGAATGGTGTTTCAAGCGAGGATGATTTTGGAGGATTGAGGATGAATAGTGTTTGAGAAAAAGAGGATTATGGTGTTTCAAGCGAGGATTTTGGAGGATTGAGGATAAATGGCATTTCAAGAAAAAGAGTATTTTGGAGGATTGAGGATGAATGGTGTTTCAAGCGAGGATGATTTTTAAGGATTGAGGATGAATGGCATTTCAATAAAAAAAGAGGATTTTGGAGAGGATTGAGGACGAATGGTGCTTTTAAGCGGAGGATTTTGGAGAATTGAGGATGAATGGTGTTTCAAGCACAGGAGGATTTTGGAGGATTGAAGATGAATGGTGTTTCAAGCGGAGGCTTTTGGAGGATTGAGGATGGTTCCTAGCAAAAAGGGTCTGGGGGTTAGGGTTTAAAAAAAGCTGCACAGAGAACGGGAAATTAAATAAATATTTTGGAGAAATGGACAATCAGTACTAATCACAAAAATGTATGATAATATTTCAATTATCTTACCTACTTTGAAAGTTTGAGACATCAGGAATGTGAGAATAGGTCAATTATCAAAAAAGTTTAAAACACAAGAATGCAAAGAAAAGCACCCAACAAAATGCACAAAAAAGAATGTCAATAAAACTGCTTTGTATTTACTTACATTCTTGATAGCAGCAGAGCTTGTGTTTAGTGCGGTAAAAAACCTCCGAATCGCAATCGCCTGGTAGTCGGACTTTCTTCTGGAATGGAGAAAGGACCCATAGAGTTATCCCATCCACCGTCAGTCAATCGGTCATCAATGTAACATGGTTTGAGGGTGGCTAGTTGATATTAGCACCCTCCGTATTAGAAGTGGACAAGCCAGTGTTTTTTTTAACCCTTTGAAGCCGAATGACGTCTATAGAGGCCTAAAAAAAAAATTACAACCAGGCCGGATGACGTCTATTCACGCCATTCTCTGCATTTTCAATCCATTGTTGGATTATTGTGTATGTTACGCTTGGCTGCACAAGCCTCTTGTGTCGGTTTCGCTTGGCTGCACAGGCTGCCCTGGCACCCCGGTGCCTCATTGTAAATTATAACAGTACTCAAGGCGTTAATTAATCCCAGCTCACCTTGAACAAGGCAACCCACTCAAGATACAGGGCTATAACATGAAAAAGAATCAAAGATACAAGAGGTAGGAATTAACATTCCTCTTGAAGCAGGAAAGATGAATGGAAACATGCACCAGGCACAGAATTCCATAGAGATACAGAACAAGGGAAAAAGCTATTGACATAGCTTTTCGTTCTACATCCACATTGGAGGTACAGCTGGAGTATATTGGTAGAAACAGGTGGAAAGCTGATTTTCATGCTCAAACACCCTAGAGGAACCAAGCTGGACAAGCCGGTGGAACATTACCATAAAAATATCTGTAGAACAGACTGAGAGAAGTAACAGATGTCTGGTGAGAGAGTAGCAACAGATCTCCGGTGAGAGAGTGACTGTAAGGATGAGCCCAACTCTTCTCCAACCAAATTTAACTATACTTCATACATATCCAGTTGTCATTTTTGGTGTCCAAACGTTCATCATTTTGTCGAGACCAGTATCAGCTCAGTACCCATCCCGTTTGGACAAGATGCTGCTGGACTTACGGACCTGCACCGCGCTGCTCGCCAGGACGATGTTCGTACACATACTTTATTCAAAATGATGCCAAATACCCATAAACAAAATTAATGCTGCAATAAGTCAAATGTTGACTTCTTTTTTTTGCTCTGTAAGTTCCTAAACTGTATATTGAGTAGCTAGATTGACATCATAGCAACAGTGCCCTCCCATGTCAGGAAATAGCATGAACAGGGACAATGAATACTTAACCATTATTTTAAGTCCAAAGAGAGATACATGTACTTGCATTGATATTTGCACAGTTTTATGCTAAATGTTCCTCTGGTCTGTCCAATTCGGTTCCAACTACATGTATCTGGATGCAAAACAAACAGCTGTGCCAATTGCTTTTTTTCCCATCGTTACGGAAATTCTTATTCAGCCCCTTACCTCGAGTAGCAAGTTAGCCTTGTTCGGGGCAAACTTGCATAAAAAAAAACCCAGTTAGAGAACCATTTTCATTTCGTGTGGCCTTACTCACCTGCTTACTGCGGAGTGTCTTGCAGAGACCGTCATCCCCTGACCTCGGGGTCGCCGCTATGCCTAGGGTCAGCAGGAAGATGAGCACCGACTTCCACATGAGGTGGGTTGTAAGCAGGCACAGCGGATGCATTAGCATGACTTGGATGTAACACGCGGCTGATGCCCGCGGCCGAGTTCGGCCATGTGCGATCTGATGATAGAGAGAGAGGACTATAGTGTTTATGCTACTGACATGTATATCAGCATTTATTCAAAGCCTTTCAAACTGTTACTCTTGATGTCGTTTGCCCTGACTGACAGGCTGATTGAGAATGCGCATTCCTGCACGCACTCAATCCATTGTTTGTGTCCGCATACTAGTACCCCATGAATGACAGCCGGCCAGAAGGGGGTTATAAGCCTTAATAAAATCATTAACTAGAAGTAACCAGACTATTGACATTTCGACTTGTTTCTGTATCTGATAGAGCCAGTTGCTATAGTAACGAATTAAGCATTTCATGAATATGTATCAGGAGGCATCAGACATAGGTGCAGTTCCCTCATGATGTACTTGTTTAACCCTTTCAGCCCCAATGGCGATTAAAGTCCACCATGAAGTGCTTAGTGTGTGAACAATGTGGGGCTGAAAGGGTTAATACTTGCATTAGGGTCATTCTATAAATTAGGGGTCCACTTTTGGTGTCCATATTACATAGCGACATGTATAAGATTTTGCAATTCAGGCCACATCTTTAATGCCTTCTATTTCCAAGAGTGATTATGTATAAAAGCAAAAGTACCTGCCAAACAAGTAAACAAATAGTGTGAAGTCAATTTTAATGATCCTTGATGGGAGATTACACAGGTCAGGTGGAACAGGGCACCAAAAAATGTCACACTTTTGGACCCCAAATTTATAGAATGATTATTATAGGACTGTTTGCTAATGACATCAAAATGTTGGTGTGAGTATTTGTGCATATTGTGTGCATGCGTGGAACTTGCCTCCCGTGGCCATACGCACACGTACGAAGACACGGCCTGACCTGGGAATCATTCATTCAAAGATTCAAAGGTCAGCTCATGTCACCGGGTCATGTCACGGTTTGTGCAACTGCGCGTTGAATGGACTGGTTAACGCTCAGTATCTGGCTCGCTCGTGTCCTTAGTTTAATGCTTCCGGATGCCAAAGTGTTGTTTAGAATACTTGTGCATAGTGCGTACCCCGTGGGTGTGAAACTTTTAAACGATGATGACATGACCTTGACCTTTGGTCAGACTTGTTGACTCGAGTCAGTGACTTTGACTCGAGTCCGACTCGAGTCGCAATTCTTTTGACTTGCGACGCGACTTGACTTGCCAAAAAATGACTTGAGACTTGACTTGACTTGAAAAATTTGACTTATATTAACCAGTTTCTAAAAAAAAAGAGGTGGAAGTATACTATTGATAAGTAGCAGGAATTCTCATTTGTAGGGAAAATAATCTCAAGATAAAACTTAAAAACTGTTTTAAACCATCTTATTTTAGTTAATTTTTTTACATGTTTGCTACTGTAGCTAAATGATTTTTATGAAAGAAATTTCTTTTTTTTCTAATCTGTTGATTTGAGTTGAATCATTTGAACTGCTTGTTCAGCGCAAATTCTCCCTACGTCCGATATGCATGCGTAATCTGCTAAAAAAGTACCAGTAGTAATGACTTGACTTTCACTCGAAAAAAAAATGGCTTGGGACTTGACTTGACTTGGTTACAACTCTGGATACTTGCTGCGGAGACGTATGTGCGATGCTTGACCAGGTCAAGTCGAGTCAGTTCAAGTCGTGTTATGCGGTACATTGCAATTGAAAGCTAACCTCAAAATTGGGAATTTCTCTTCACATTTTGTTTCACTTCCCAGGGAATTAATTTTCATTTCACAAAATGTGAAATTTTTTCCCTAAGTGGGAAAACATTTTCACGCCTTTTCCCAAATTGGCAAAAAAATCGCACCTTTTCACAAAATGGGGAAAACATTTTTACACCTTTTTTATAAAAGTGGGAAAGCATCTGCTGATCTTTAAAAAGTCTTAAAAGGTCTGAAATTTGAATTTAAGGCCTTAAAAAGCATTAAAAACTTCTCATAATTGAGTTCTCCAAGGTCTTAAAAAAAATGGAAGAAGCGAGTAATGATTGCTTTTATCAGCTCGTAAATAACAATCACACGGTGATCGCACGTGGCAGACACCGCACAATGTATTTACCGAGCATTCCAATCCCGGGAACCAAAATCCACCCATACATCTAGTGCCGGTCTGCTTATTTTTGGTCTGAAATTTTGTTTAGGGCAGCATTAAAAGGGTCTTAAAAAGTCTTAAATTTGACTTTCTGAAACGTGCAGATACCATGTTTTTATAAAAGTGGGAAAACATTTCCTTGCCTTTTCACACAAGTGTGAAAATTTCACACCTTTTTTTTTAAAGTGGGAAAATAATTTCCCACTCGAATTCGCAGGTGGAAAAGTTGTGTGAGAAATGTGAAATGTGATTTGAAATGTGAATGTATATTCTTTTCAGAAAATTTCCCATTCCTATTCACGGTGTTAACTTTCAATTGCAATGTACTGTACATGTACGTACGGCACATGTTTGGATGGTTGATCACTCTGCGTCTGGTCCGTGCGCGCCCTCATTAAAATCTGGGGATCTATATTTAGTTCCTTTGGCTAATAACAAATATACTTTTTAAGTAAATTTTACAAATGTATAAAATGTGAGGAATGTTTTTGGTCATTGTTCGTTTCACATGTGAGCACAACGTGCACAATTCATGTTTTGCATAGGTGCGTGTAAAAGCTCGCTGTACAAAAAAAAGTACCTCTTAATTGTGTTTAACTGTTGGAGTGGTGTAAATGTATACATTTCAAGTTCAATAGATAACAATTGTTTATAGTAGAAGGGTGCCAAAAAGAAAAGAGGAAGCCCTCATTGAAAAAAGATGGAAAGAGGAAGAAGGTATAAAGCAAATTTCAAAAAAGAAAATGTACGGATGGTGCTCAAGGTGAAATGAACAATGAAAAACAAAATTCCTTACATTTTTACATTTCTAAAATTTACATCGATAGCACTGTTCGTTATTAGCTAAGAAAAATTAAAGAATATGGTAAGAATTAACTGAAGTGCCAATGGGTGTATCATAGTAAATAGGTGCATAATTTCCTGTGCCAACCATGGGTTACAATATGCATCCCTCCAAATTGTTTTATAGAGAGTCTTGCAATTATGCAATTATGAGGGTTGTCAAAAGTGCATACTGGGTATAAATGTGACCGGCTCTACAAAAAGGGGTATTATGTTGCCATATTTGAAAAATGAGTTATATACATACTTGAATTGGTCACAATCTGAGCTATAATTTGGTGTAGGTTTGACCCCTGTGGCATTTTGTGTTCTCAAGATATCTTGACATTTGTATACTCATATTTTCCAATTTATAACGGAAGTACGTTGAGAGTTACAGCCCTTTAAACATAGAAAGTGCCAAAAAAATTGAGATAGAAATAATTTCTATCAACATTTGTTTTTTTTATCTTTACTCATCAATATTAAAGGGACATAGGACATATTGCTATGGATTTGGCGATTTGGGCTATAAAAATGAAATGGATATGGTCGGAAAGCTTTTTTAAAAGGTCCGCCATTTTGTAGAAACAAATTTTTTACTCCACAAAATGGCGGACCGTGTTCACCAGTAGTATTTCCAGTCGCAGCTGGTTGAAGTACGTCTGGGCAATTATTATTACAATAACCGTCTGTTTGTGATATTCAATTACTTTTTTTATAGTTAATAAATAAAAAATACGTGTTGGAATACTTTTGTAAGGAGCTTGTGTAGCCTGGCCGGGTGAAGCGAAGCCTGCCAAATAGGAGGTGGTTTATTTTGGGTAGCCATGTCAATGTTAGCACCCATCAGTATAGAGGTCGTGCAGTGACATAGTCATCTATTCACGCTGGGCGGCTGAACCACGCCCACTGGGCATTGTGTGGTGCCGTCCAGTGACGTCAGTTGCACGGCCTCTATTGGAAGTCAATGTGAGCACCCATCAAGATTAGGGCTGTGCATCTGAATCAGGTACCCAAGTACATGACCGCTAAATGCCAGGATTATGGAATCGAGTACCCGTAACCGAATTAACATATTAACATAATAATTTCCCAGAGAATGAAAAAAGCAGTTTTTGAATGTCATTTGAGGTGAATTTTCAAAATGAAAACCAGGGTACGTGGAAAACCGAAACAGATTACGTTTATGACACTTGCCATAAAGCTATAGAGCTCACTGTACACACTTGCATCTTGCTGCATTGATGCACCGATGTGGTAGTACATGTATTAACATGCAGACCTTTACGAACAACATGAACAGCTTTTTCTGAGATTTAATTTTTGGGATTGGCTTTCTTCAACGGGTACCCTTGCTTCTTTTTCAATCGGGTACCCGATTCCTGTACAGTACTACCCGTAAATGCACACCTCCACTCAATAATTGACAAATTAGTCCGCTTGGCTTCAACTTGTCTCATTATGTCACTCAGGTTTATCATTCTAAAACCTTAACAACTCATGCTCAAAGGTTTAGATCTCATCTATATTCAGTTCGATCGTCCGTTGGGGACGAGTCTAATTATGTGGAATTGGACCAGTACATATGGTTGGGCCACAACCATAAGGCATTTATAAGTTGGTGTCTATTATACAACACCTGAATAAATCCCAGCCATCCGATTGGTGGATCATTGATCACGTGCATTGAATTATTCGTCCCATCACACGACGCGAACCCGCACTGCCAAAAAAGGTTCTATCACATGGTTCTATCAAACGGTAACGCGTTTGATAGAACTTCCCCGCCGCCACAACACGGCTGTCATTGGACTTCGGACTTCTATGTATATTATATACATATGGGGTCCGGGAACCAGTCTAGGCTGTCATTTACACAAAATGGCGGACAGTGTTTCCGAACCGTGGTTTGTTTTCCTAACAGATGACGAAATATTGGAACTCGTAGGCGATGCTGACGCTGCTAAGTGCTAACACAAAGAGACAAATGCAATATGCAGTCAAACGATTAGAGGAATTTGCAAGACACGCAGGAACAACAATTAAAGCTTTAAATTAACTGATTCGAAACTGGACCACTTTTTGTTGCGGTTTTACGTGGGACTGAGAAGGTAAACGGCACGTTGATGTACACCAAGAAATCCATGCATGCAATCTGTCGGATTTATTCAGGCGTTGTATAAAACAAATAATGAATGTTTCACATTCGTGCAATGGTAAGAATAATTTCATTCGGTAACAGATGGAATGTCCCATTCCACTCGGCTTCGCCTCGTGGAATGGAACATTCAATCTGTCACCTCATGAAATTATTCTTACCACCGCACTCATAAACATTCATTATTCTTATAACAGTGGCTCATCCACCCCCCCCCCCCCCCCCCCCTGTCAAAGAAACCATAGACGCATTTGCAAAAGACCACCTGGCCAGTTGTCGTCTACATGTATAGGCACATTCCTGCACATATTCAATCAAATTGTTTACCTATTGTGTGCATTACGCTTGGCTGCACGGGCCCCTATTGGCATACCAGCACTCCAAAATAACAGCTGTACAGAATGGGTTAAAGATGTCATTGTGATACATACAATGTATTAACCAACCATGTTGCAGTGATCATACTTGCAATGTACTTTGTAAATCCACTTCTTAAACGTACTTCAATTTCCACTAGAATTGTCCACGATCCCACAAGTGGATTTGAACCACAGCATTGCTCTCTCAATACTATTCAGTGGAACATGGATATTTTGCGCTTTTTTTCACAGTGCAATCAGTGCTGATTGCCCGTCTGTTGTACTTTGGATTTTGATACTGGGTCAGTTATTAAACATGATCAGTGAGATATCTATCTCCGACCAACAAACCCACTGAAACAGCGAACACGAAAACATTATGTATACATATATACATTTTGTATGTACCTGCAACTGTTATTTACATTATGGCATGCAAATATTGACCTGCCACCACAAAATGAGCTGAAAGTCGCACTATGGTTTTCTGAGTTACAAGCAGAAACAACAATTTTTCACTGAAAAGTCAATTCTGGGGTTTTAACAACTGTATATTTAAAACACCCTATTCTATCATATCTCAAAGTTTTGAAATTGAATCGATTCTTGAAATATATTTTTGAGGAGAATTCTTTTTTGAACTTGGGTTAAAGTGTGCACAGATCACAAACTTTGAGCTCCATTTTCTCAAAACAAGGGGTTAAGACTCTGATAACTCTGAAAGGTTGTATCGGGGCTAGAAATGAGATACCACAACACACAATATATCAAATTAAAGCTCTTAACCTGTACTGTCAGGAAATTCCATAATCTTGATTTTCAAATTTTGCTACTTTACGCCCATTTTGTGGTAACAGGTTAAATATATTAACCTATGTATGACCTTAGTACATTGGAGCACGCCACCCTCAAACCATGTTGAATTTTTATTTCTTGCGGTCACTTCACTTGTCATCATTCCAAAACCTTAACAACTCCTGGTATTAAAAATAGAAGTTCTTTTTTTAACATTATAAAAGTTTTCAGCAATTCAATGGCTCCTCTCAATGATTACATTGGATTAGTTTTCATTATCTGTTTCAACATAGGGCAAGATAGCTCAGTTGGTATTGCGCTGCCATGGTACGGTATTCCGGAGATCACAGGTTCAAATCCCGCTCCTGCCAGTTTTTTTTGTTCACTTTGAAAATCTATTGATTTATCTTCGTTCATTCCAGGGCATCGTAATCCACCACTAGGCACATTCAACAACAGTGTCGTACAGATTAATGGAAAGAACTGAGCCGTCACTTAGTTGTCACTTGAGATCATTTCAATAACAACATATACCTCCATGATTTCTTACGTTTGTATTTTCTTTCAACCTGGACAAATTTGGCATGGAGCTGTTCAGCACAAACATTTGCTTAGCACAAGAATGTCTAGCATAGTAAAAACTGGTTACCAGCCAAAACCATTTTCTTGCTAATCAAACAACAGTTGAATACAGCAGCACCTACCCCAAGTCAACTAGCAAAAACCAAAAAAATAAATAAATAATAACAATATTTTCTTTCAACCTGGCAAAATTTGGCATGGAGCCTGTTCAGCACAAACATTTGCTTAGCACAAGAATGTCTTGCATAGTAAAAACTGGTTACCAGCCAAAACTCCATGTCATTTTCTTGCTAATCAAACAACAGTTGAATACAGGCAGCACCCACCCCAAGTCAACTAGCAAAAAATAAATAAATAACCCCCCCCCCCAAAAAAAAAAAAAAAATAAACAAAACCAGCTCAAGTTTTATGCAAAAAACATTCTGACTTAAATTTTTATTCATCAAAATCCCCTCCACAGACTAAAATACCCTCTTACTCTTACCCCTTACTACATGTGTGATCCAACATTCATTTAAAAACCATGAATAATTCAGAAATAATTTCAAAATTACTTGATCGGCATCTCAGACTTTTAAATACAAGAGATACATGTACTTTACCTGATGTGCATACGCCTGCTTGCTCTGCATGCTGAGAGGGAAATCTTAAACATCTGTTGCGATTAAGAGATCTTGTGGATACTGTTCTCAAAGTCAAGGTGTACATTTGTAAAGCCAGTGGTAATAAACAGTTCATGCCTTACCTGTGTGTTTTTTCAATGGAGCCATACCTTGTGAAATGTGGGGAATCCCCACTCTGGGAGTTGGTATGACTGCATACTTTGAAATAAAAAAATTACTCATATTTGCAGGAATTCATCAGCCACTGTCCGGTTGATGATGAGATGCTCTAAATAACTTTCCCTCCTAATGAATATGTGGTCGCGTTTTGATTGTTGTGTATTTTTGGTGGAAGTAATTTCTGTGGAATAAGCTTGTTCGGTATTTTAACTGCGCAAGTGCACAATGACATAGTTATCCCGAATGACCCGTGACCTAACGCGCGCACGTATGAACACGCAAGGCGGTCGGACAACGCGCACATATTAAATTCAATCAGAGTGGGCGTTCATGTAACATCGCAAGACATTACGCCTGACATTTTTGTTAGTTAAATTGTACTGTATGTCCCCTTTTGTGTGTCAAGTGCAATCATATATTCATTCTTTTAGATGTATGTTATTTTTATGTCTTCCTTTATAATTTTGTTTGTTTATTTTTTTTATAGTTATTTATAATTTTGTTTTGTTAATTTCATTCTTTGTAAAAACTGTTTTAAATTCAGCCTCCAGGCTGCCACGACAGTTTTTTAATAAACTAGTAATAAATAAACCAGTATTAAATAACAAATTACGTCGGCAATTTCATCCCGAATAAGCTTTGACCTTTGAGATACCGAACTGGCTTATTCCAAATAATAGATTGAAGTTGTTTATTCAATTTGTTGAACATTCACTTTGTTTTGCTGTTTTGGAGAAGAAGTCCTGTGATTTAGTCACCGGTTTGAATTTTATATGTTAGAATTTTACAGAATTTTCTGAAATTGCTCTGAAACACCCTCAAGTCAAAACACCCTGCCACAACACTGATTAATAGAGGTCAGTTTTTTTTGGGGGGGGGGAAACAGTTTTTTGACAAAAATGTACACCAGAAATTGAGTACCTTATACCTGTCGTAATATATGTACATGTAAGTAAATATTAGCTGGCCTGATGTTTCAAACTTAAGCAATTTTTTTCTCAAAGGCAAATGACAGAGTACAAGAAACAAACATGTAGGAACACACATGCATGAGGGGGTGGGTGGAGAAACACAAAAGAGGGATGCAAAGGACATTGCAGTGGGTAAACATCAAAGGGAGGGGAAAGGACAGCCAGGAAGAAAGAAACAAAGAAGTGTGGTTAGGGTACCTTACCCTTACCACACTTCTTTGTTCCTTTCTTCCTTTCATTTGCCTTTGAGAAAGAACTTGCTTAAGTTCGAAACGTCAGACCAGCTAATTATTTTATTTGTATATTTCAGGTCCATTCAGTCAGTCGGCAGTTTGCAACAGTTTAATTCATTTTCATGTAAGTAAATATTGTTAGAATCAGGGCTGAGTTTTCTCAGGATTTTCCTCGGTGATTTCAGGATTTTATGTGAGATGGCATCCAGATCTCTGAAAATTTCTTGGTCCTTAATTATTTTTATCATTTCAAAATGACCTCTGCAACCTGAAACAGTCTTCTTTTAGTTGTAATGACCTGATTGTTTGCAATTTTGAACCGTATCTTTTGGTAGAAAATGCAGTTTTCTTGTGCATTTTTTCAGCAATGCCACACAAATCAAATGCCTTCAAATGTTTCATGGATTTTTAATTTTCCTCAAATCTCACCCCTAAAAACTACTCAAACAAAACTACTGAATTATTACAAAATACCGTACTAGACCGTAAGTAAATAGCAGTCTCAAGCATCCTGTGAAATCATGGCACCTGGTGTGCTGCCGTTTTCAGGAAAGGTGGAAATTTATATCGTTTTCCAACGATTGTCGGCTGACAATCGTTGGAAATAGTCTAGTTCCCCGGCCTGATAATTCTCTGACGTCTATAAATTGCTCCGTTTTGCCTAAGGTATGGTCAGGGAACCAGACTACTAGAGCAGAATTTTTTTCTCTCTGTTTTACCAGCATCTATGCACACAAAACTTTAAACAGTTCAGTGTTACAGCAGGCTATAAAATACTAACCCCCAAATCCATTTATTTCTAAAAATTACAGCAAAAGCAAATGGTGTATACTACATTGAATATGTTGAGGCTTTTGAGGTTGAATTTTGAGAAGCTTACCTCATTTGGAAATCAGCCCCCAGGAAAGGCCCTTTGGTTTCGGTCTCTACATGTATCTGCAGCATGGTGTGCAGTGCATGGGCGTGTCTGCTGGGTGTGTCGGGAGGGCGTGTCTGCTGGGTGTGGCCACTTGGGGTGTCTACTTTGGGTTTCTGCTGGCCGTAGGCGATGCGTGTGGCCGACGAATGCGGCCAGTCGGCAGGTCTACTTTGGATGCTTAAAATGCACCTGCTGGGTGTGGACGATGGGTGTGGCCAATGGGTACAGCCACTGGGTGTTCTTTGGGTATCTGCTAGATGTTCCAGGTGGGCGTGTCTGCCTAACGCCTCTTGCCTCTTGCCTACCCTGTAGGTACACGTATATTTCTGATGACCACTATGAAGGGCAACCTGTTATTTCCCGACCAGATGCTGGTACAAGTATAATCTGGCATCCTGCAAGGGAGGAGAAGATTTGAGCTGTCGGCAAAGAGCAACTTGAGCAAGTTCTTTCCTGCTTGGAGAGGAATATTAATCCCTACCTCTTGTATCTCTAGTTTTCTTTTTCTTTTTGTAGCTCAATACCTTGAGTGGCTTTTAGGTAGGGCTGTCCCGAATATACCGAATATTCGATATTCGATCGTCAAGCGAATATATTTGAATACCATTTTGCCAGTTCGAATATTTAAAAAGATATATATGCATGTACAGATACGACTCTGATGCTATTTTAATAGAAAAGTTACGGCGCTTAGCAGTGTCAAATGCCGCATTTTTGTCAATCGTAACTTTTTGTGGACGGAGGTTTATTGTTCCCGTCCGTAAAACCCTTGATACAACAGGGGCATGCAAACAAATGCCATAATATCAATTGCCATACGTAAAACACCAGCGTGCTTTTACGTGCAATTTTTTTTTACCGGTGCGGCATGCACTGAAAAACTTGATCGGCGAGTATCGAATATTCAAATATTCGGTCAAACCAGTTTCGAATATTCGAATACTCGAATATTCGAATACTCGAATATTCGAATACTCGAATATTCGAATACTCGAATATTCGAAAATGAACAGCCCTACTTTTAGGCTTGTTCAGGGCAGACTTGCAAAAAAAACCCAAGAAAAACACAAACAAACAAAAAACAATTTTTTTTCTAGGAGGCACTTAATACAATGGTCTTTTTTTGTGGGGGAAAGAGTCCCCAAAGTCCCACCATTGGCAAGAACCATTTATGTTGCTGTGTAACCACACACATCAGCACTTATTACATCCAAGCGCAAACACTTTTCATTCACCTCTTGCATACGGACGACAGCCATGGCCGCGGTTTGAAGAAAAAAAGGACCACCTGGCCGGTTGTCGTCTATACGTATATTCTTGCGTATACTCAATCCATTGTTTGCCCATTGTGTGCATTACGCTTGGCTGCACAAGCCCCATATTGGCATACCAGCACCCCATTAATAACAGCCGGCCAGAAGGGGTTAAAATGTGGTGCGGTGTCACCGGTACCCACTTCAATTGTCGCAGTTCAGCACCAAAACTTTGCCATTGATTACCAGAGCAACCGCACCCCTGTAAGTTCCAGATGACTGACTCGATTTGGTTGACCGGTCAGTAGGGGGTCCACCGTTTTGGACCATATATCTGAACCCATGCAAAATTAGGGGTCTTCAAACAATGATAATTAGTATTTTGAGCGGTCCAAAACACACAAAAAAGTGAAGTGTTATGCGGACAAAAGGGTTACCTTTATTATTCACAAACTTGCTGTGAGAAAGTTAATTCACAAGTTGCCATTGTTATACTGTACTTTTGGAAATAATATTTTCCACAATAAAATCTCTACCAAAGAAAATACCTAAAAACGTGTAAACTGATTAGACCTTTGTTAACACAATACTATCGATAATAATGTCAGCACGTTAGGCGCACATGGTCGCCACTTTTACAGACACCTGCACCCAGAAATTACACCTTTAAAGTGCCATAACTCTGATATGCAAGTACCTAATTTTCATACTATTCAATTTGTCTTGCAATTTCCTTTCCATTGATATCAAATTTGTGACAAATGGCAAAAAAAACAAAAAAAAAAAACGCCGGACTTTCCCTACAGTCAGAGTACAGGCCAAGCCAGTCCAAGAATTGGACATGCGCAAAGAATTAGATCCCTCCATATTCAGCTTGACCGTCTGTTGGTGATGAGGATACTATATGTGACCCGCTTCAGAAAAAGGTGATATAAGTCGCGCTATGCATTTACGTGTAATGGCCCTTTCAACATTGAGAGGGTGAAATTTTTCGTAAAAATGTATTTTTTGTTTTTGTCATTAATGACACCTTAAATATCTAAAGTTTCAAGTTGGGTGCACAACAATGTTGATTTCAGTGAATAAAGTGAAAAAAATACCTTTTTAGAGTGCATTGTTCCATTGCATTGTATTAGAACTAGCTATTTCAAAGCCTGTTTTCTCTGTTGTGCAATTTGAACTCCATAGAGCTAATTAATATGCAAAAATGCGATATCTCCAGAATGGAAAGGGCTTTGGAGCTCTATCATGTACCAAATGAAAGCTTACATTGTGGGCTTTCCAAACATACACAAAACTCATTTTTCATATTTTGCGACATAATATACCTTTTTCCAGAGCGGGTCACATATTGTGTGGAATTGGGCCAGTGTGTGGTTGGTTGGGCCACAACCATAACACGTTTCTAAGTTGGTGTCTAACAGTGGCTCACCCAGACACCTGTAAAAAAAAACGCCTTCAAAGGTAGTATACAACATTTGCTCTTGCTGTAATTTTCAGAAATAAATGGATTTGGGGGTAAGTATTTTATAGGGTGCTAGCAAAATACGGTAACACTGACCTGTTTAAAGTTTTGTGTGCACAGATGCTGGGAAAACAGAGAGAAACTTGAACAACAATTCTGTTCCAGTATTCTGGTTCCTTGAGCCTATACAAATCAGAGCAATTTATTGAGTCAGGGAATTTTTCAGGTCGAGGAACTAGACTATTTCCAACGATTGTCAGCTGACAATCATTGGACAACGATATAAATTTCCACTTTTCTTGCAAATGACAGTACCCCAGGTGCCATGATTTCACAGGATGCTTGAGACTGCTATTTACTTACAGTCTAGTACGGTATTTTGTAATAATTCAGTAGTTTTGTTTTTTGATGTTTTCAAATGATACTATTACTACCTTTAACGATGTCATTGTGATACATACAGTGTAAACCAACCTTGCTGCAATGATCATACTTGCACGTACTTTGTAAATCCACTTTAAACTCCACTAGAGTTGTCCAGTGTCCACTTCTTCATTATACATTTGTGCACTTATTAAATGCACTTCTCCACTAGATTTGTCCACAATCCCACAAGAGAATTTGAGCCACATCACAGCAATATGCTCTCTCAATACAATTCAGTGGAACATGGATATGTTGCGCTTTTTTTCACAGTGCAATCAGTGCTGATTGCTCGTCTGTTGTCGTACTTTGGATTGTGATACTGGGTCAGTTATTAAACATGATCATAGAGATTTATCTCAGACTAACAGATCAACACCTTTGCAAACCCACTGAAACAAAAATATGATGTACAATGACCTTTGTTATTTGCAATATGGCATGCAAATATAACTATTATGATATGTAAACTATTTATGACTTTTCATGGCACATAGTTTGTCAGTTAACATTTGATGCTGAAATGGGTATTTTTAATGCCTTAATATAATGCCAATACTGCAACACAAACATTGAAATGCTGAAGTGAAAACTATCAGCTCCCATTGTCCAAAGGACACGTTTTATTTAACCCATGACCTGCTACTTACTTAGTGCAGATGTATTAACCACTCGACCGCTGATCTGGCCAATGCTGGTTGGCCGATTCAAATCCAATGTTGCAGCGGGCACCACGTAATCAGTGTGAAGATGGAATTTACGTTGGGTATGATGTAAATTAGAAGTGAGATCTGAATTTGCCCTTTTTTAATGTAGTGTATGAAGCCTTGTATGCTCGGTGCTTTCTGACAGTACGGTACGTCGGGAAAGGGCAGAAATCTCCCCGATAGAAATTCCATCATTTTCCTTTAATTGTTTACCAAATATTCCAAAAGGGCACACTTTCTTGATACTGTACGATTTTTATTATTTGAATGCCGAATGACTGAATTCACGAATATCACCACAATGTCTGTTTGATTTGAGTTGGATTCCGGACCCATTTTCAAAGCGTTAAGCACCCATTTTTCCGCTAACTGAAACTCGCAATCCGTCCATTCCATACAGACTGTAAGTAGTAAGCACAGGAAAGAGCTCGCTAACTTCAAAGGCTGAAAATAGTGATGCCACAAGAGACGCACAGGTGTTAGCATGACTTGGCTGTGATATAGTGCTGAAACTAGCAAAATGATTCTGCTCTAGTTTGCAAGACTTCTTCTAACCATTAACCCACTAAATACGGACGACAGCCATAGCCGCAGTTTGAAAAAGACCACCTGGTCGTTTATCATCTACAGGCACATTCCTGCACGTACTCAATCCATTGTTTGCCTATTGCATACATTACGCTTGGCTGAACAAGCCCGTATTGGCATACCAACAGCCCATTGATAACAGCCGACCAGAAGGGGTTGAGCAACCATGTAAAATTGGTCCCTGGTAAGCACGGAAAAAGTTGGTCCCCTTATTAACTTAAAATAATCTAGAAAAAAACTAACTTTTAAATAAAATAAAAAATAAACTCCTTTCATGAGAATACAAAAGAAGAAAGTGTAATTAAGCTCTTTCATTGCTTTTAGAAAACAGTTGGGAAAATTGTGTATTGTTGATTATGTTTGAGTGCTCTTTTTTAAGTTGATTATGAAATCTGTAAATAATGGGGAAGTATGGTTATAAGTTCAACTTCAAGGCTCCATTGAAAACAATTGTAAAAAAAAAAACAGCTTCATTTTCACTTTAAATTTTCACTTAACTCCAAAACAGCGGTTTAGCAATGTAAGTGGGATTCCCCAAGGTGTGTATTTTCATTTTCTCTATTCCCTAAGGAGGTTTCAATTCAATTGACATCACTTTGTTATTGTGTAGGGAAATGATCTCATTGAACACTTGAATGTAATTAGCATACTTTGAGCTCTGGACCAGACTGGATTCCAAGAAATGAAAAACATAACAGATAGTACAGGAAAGTGTAGATTGGAAAAGATTAACAAACAAGAACAACAAGGCCATCAAGTACAAACAAAAGAGGGAACAATAGGACGTCCGCGTTTGGAGGTCGAGACACGTTTAACTGTGTGTGTAAAGTACTGTATTAGATTAGATTTAGTGTATTTTAATCGGTGTTTAGATTGGCATTTTGCTCTGTATTTCGCAATTCACTCAATGTTTGTAAAGTCCTCGACTCTGGATTCCGAGAAATGGAAATTAAAGGTAGTATACAGCATTTGATTTTGCTGTAATTTTTTTTAGAAATAAATGGATTTGGGGGTTAGTATTTTATAGCATGCTAGCAAATACTGTGTAAAGATTTGTGTGCATACATGTAGATGCTGGGAAAACAGAGAGACAAAAAATCATGTTCTAGTAGTTGTTTCCTGACTCTACTTTAGACAACACGGAACAATTTATAGAGTCAGGGAATTATCAGGTCGGAGAACTAGACTTTCCAACAAGTTGTTGGCGGACAACTAACCCTAACCCTGCCAGACGCAGCACAGTGCATCTGTGCTGACAGCTCCACTTTGCTGCACTCTGCTGCGCTCTGCACACAAGTCAATGTGACATAAAAAGTATGCAATCTGATGCGTCTGGCAGGGTTTCTAGCCAAAATACCCTGGCGGGTTAGGGTTAATCGTTGGAAAACGATATAAATTTCCACTTTTCTTGAAAACGACAGCACACCAGGTGCCATGATTTCACAGGATGCTTGAGACTGCTATTTACTTACAGTCTTGTACGGTATTTCGTAATAATTCAGTAGTTTTCGGGTTTTTTATGTTTGCAAAATGTTGTATACTGCCTTTAACAATGTAGGTATACACAGGAAGGTATAGATGGGGAAAGACCAACAAATGAACAAGGTCAACATTCTCAATGAAACTCTTTGTTCACGGAAATTATTTCCAAGTGATATCCCATTATAAGTACATACACTGACTTTGAATCACCCACATTACATAACTATCCAAATTGGAAGTTACACATTACTGAGCATGTTATCCTGTTGCCCTATACACTGCAGTATTGTATTGGTATGGTTGACCGGGCTGTTGAGCAATATCGGTTTTTTTCCTTCTGAAAAAAAAACAACCCAAATGATTCAGATTGCCTGTATGTAAGCACCCAGTGATTGCACAACACGGATCTTCCCAGTCAGCATTTTACGCATAACTGAATTTTGTTATCTGGTTGGGAAATTGCACTTAACTTTTCCCAAAATAGCTTGCTAGCAAATACTGTAACACTGACCTGTTTAAAGTTTTGTGTGCATAGATGCTGGGAAAACGGAGAGAAACAAATTCTGTTCTAGTAGTCTGGTTCCCTGAACATACTCTAGACAAAACGGAGCAATTTATAGAGTCAGTTTAATTCATTTTCAAATTAAGTAATATTTTAATTTGGTCACGGGTACTCGATTCTATAATCTGGAGCCAGTTCCTGACATTAGTGGTCGGGAAATTAATAGCCTGAAATCCATCATGGTAACTTGGTGAACCAGTGCAGGTTGACTGGGCAACCTTGTTGTGAAAATTAGAAAATTGGTCAATTACTATAAAATGTTAGCTCAGACCTAGTTTTAGTTCCAGGACATCCTTAGCGCTGCATCGCACCAGGCGCTAAGGACGTCTTGGAACCAAGACTAGCTCAGACCATGCTTTTTTAGAAGGTGTTGCATAAAATAGTGAAAACGTGTTGAAACACTCAATGTTCCTCTGCTTTGAGTAATGGTCATGGTCAGTGGTGTAGTCGAGACCATCACAAGACCCTGCAAGACCATCACAACTTCACAAGACCAGCGCAAGACCAGCACAAGACCTTCAGTCTTAATCCAAGTCTCAAGCTATTCAAATGAACTGTAATAAGAGCATTCCTTTGTCATGGTTTATGCCTGTTACTTGTGTCTGTAACAAGCTGGTTTTGTGAATGGCCTTGTACCTGGTCTTGTACCTGGCCTTGTACTGGTCTTGACTACATCACTGGACTCATGTTACAGCCATCTCTATAGTACACTGATTGTCCAACATTTTGGGCAACCAATCTTGAATGTCGGGCAAGCTCAAATTTAGTGGGCATTTGCCTTGGGGCAACCAGCTTATTTTCATAATTTTAGACCCTGGTTTTCAACAGAAGATCTCCCTCTGATGACAATGATTTTATTTGTTTATTTATTTATTTGTTATATTTCTTTACCCAGGATGTGCCCAACAGTTTAAAACTGGTTTCCATTGGGGCCGAGCATACATTTTTAATAAAAAATTATCTGCACAAATACAAACAAAATTATGAATATTTACACACATACACAAATATTTATACATATAAAAGAATATTTACACAAATAAATCTAATTTCTCAAACAATCCACAAATAAATCTATACGGTTAAGTTTCCAACTTATCAGTATAAGCCTATTGCTGATTTATGGGATGGGCGAAAAACCTGACAGAAAAAACTCTTTTGGGGAAAAAAACAAGGGGAATTCCCATATGGCTCCAAATTACTGTGACAACCAAGTTTATAACTGTAGATCAGCACAAATGGCAGAAATATCACTGTTAAAATGGATGGCTTTACGTAGCTCCGATTTAACGTAGTGTACACAAGTGGTAATCCTCCCAATTTTTGTTTACTGAATTATTACGAAATATCTGACTGGACTGTAAGTTTAGTCTTAATCATTCTGTATATTTATATCATTTTCCAAAGATTGTTCTGCATAACAATTGTTGGAAAACTGCCCTCTATTGACCGAATGTAGTTAATCAGTGTTGTGTCTAAAAATGGGTTAACAATCCGAAAGCGGGCGTACGCGTAGTGTACCGAAGCCACGCGTTGTGGATCTTGGACATTCCACTCGGCCCTCGGCCTCTGTATTATGTTATGTGACCAATTTAAAACGATGCCATTTACAAAAATTAGGCTTATTTTACAAGAGGGCGCTAAAACAAATCCCGCCGGACGGTTGAAAACGATCGCTGTTTTTCTCTCATATTTTTTTTCCGCCATCCAAAAACGCAAATACTAAGAACAGGTCAGTGGAACGATATTTTCTATAAAATACTAAACCCCCAAATCCACCCATTTCTGAAAATTGCAACAATGACCAATAAATTGTACACTACCTTTAAATGTACCTAAGGAGTTCGTGGTTCTCAGTTGTTCAGGTAGATTATTCCATATGCATGGACTGGCACCCCGACTCACAGCGAAACAATTTCATTCTTTTTTTTAGCATTGGGTCCTCAGTTGTATACAGGCCCACATATACATGTACGTGTACATGTATATAGTGTGAGTTTTGTACACGGCCCGAAAAATCAGGGGCGTGCCAAGCAATGTTTCTGAGCCGCATGCATTTGTACCTGTGTGCAGGTTACATTTTCAAAGACGGCGACTTCATTGTATTATAAATAAAAAAAGAAGATAAATGTGTCCCACACATTTCAGGGTCAGACTTTGTCGTGTACACCTGAATGTACAAAGAATGCACTCAATGTGGTGAAAGAGTGCATTTGCCTGGATGTATATTCAGTACATTTTATGCAGTGCATTGAAGCAGCCTGGCGTAACGTGTTCCAACGTCTGTACCTGTGCATTAGGCTAAAAATACCCGAATGAATGGGAAAAATGAAAAAAACCATGTACGATGAATAGAAATGCTTGTGAGAATCTTTTTCAAACCCCGGGCAGGTGCTGGTTATTTTACGCCATTGCAGTTTGTTTGTATTCTTCCAGACAACGGTAAGCATGATGATTTGGTCTTGTATAGGAGGTTACATTTTCCTGGATACATATCCAGGCAAATGCACTCTTTCACCACATTGAGTGCATTCTTTGCACATTCAGGTGTACACAACAAAGTCTGACCAGTCATGCTACTGGTAACTAGGCTGTGTGAGTGTACATGATGCAGCCAAACATACTAAAATGGAATTCAGGCCTGATGATGATCGAGCCATATGTGGCGCTCTCAACAGTCGCTTGTTGCACAAATTATTTTTTTTAGATTTATATACCATTGGAAAAAACACATCATCAGCTTTAAAATAATGAAAAATTGATAATTTTAGTTTTATTAGATGATCCAGCACTATAATCAAGCGATAAAGTTTGTCCTTCATTTCCGCACCGCTGAACGGCTCACGATTAGGGGGTAGTCTTGGTATCTCCTAAAGGTTTCTCTCATTGGTTTATTTGCGGAAATATCGGTCGGATCGGCCAATCAATGAAGAGTTTAGATCACAAGCTTTAAATTGATACCAAGTTTGTTATGATTGCATTCAAAATGGCGGTGTACATGAATGAAAAAAAACAACTAATCTTATGTAGAAAACTAAACACAAATTCCGGTGATTATTAGTGAGTTACCTTACTAAAAAAAAATTTTTAAAACATTTTATTGCACTAAAAAAAAAACTAAAAAAGCACAGAATGATTTTTTTATTTTACATAAACTAGCATTTTAAGCAAAGAAACGAAAATCGAAAATTTGATTTTTGCCTGCAGCTCAAAACGGAGGAATGCGACTTCCGACTGGTCCCTTGTAAGAATGGCACATACTGGCCCATCAGGATAGACTTGACTTTGTACACTACTTTGAAAGTGTTAGGTGCGTGGCATAAAGGGGACAGTTATGTTTTAGCCATCCCATCATGCTATGCTTGAATCATGGTACAGCCACATAAAAGAAAAACCTACCATTTGGAAAGTAGAAACTACCATTTGTAGAATAAAGATCTAAAACCAGAAAGCAAACTTACTCTTTAGTGTATTCCATGTGTTCACAAGTAGCTGTTCATCATGGTGAGCTTAAAATCCCAAACAGAAAACTCAGCAGACCGAAATGAAAATGTCTGTCACATCCCACACAGGTGCCCAGTGCGCGATGCTGTACGACATGCTTAATTAAGCTAGCCGCACCGGACGTACAAATCTGGCAGAGTAAACATGGCACGGCTTTCAAGAGAGATCTGTGGCTCGGGAGGGAAAGTCCCTTGACGGGCACCGAAGATTGGACCTTGAACTAGCGATAAACATTATGTTAACATTTTAATATTAACTACTGGCAAATTGTAGCTGAGGCAAAATTCACCACTTAAAGTGCTGGTCCTTTTATTAAAATTCAGGGGAGCTAGCATGCATGAAAGGCACATGCAGAGGTACAATTGCAGGGTAGTAGAGTCATTTTCTTGGAATCCGTGACCATTTTGTTCCTACCTTTTTTTCTTGATGGATTTGGCAACCGGAAGCATTTTAGAGGAAAATTAGCTCCTATGTACCTCTGGAAAATGATGGGAAAGTCGGCTAGAGCGCAATATTCAAAATGGCCGCTTTCCGCCATCTTGAAAAACACAAAATGTAATATCTCTGGCACCAGATGAGCTAAAAGGACAAATGAGATGTCATTTCCCACAAATTATGGCATTACAAATCCACTGGAATGGTTATTGTAGAGCCACGGTATCATCTTGACCTCTAAATCCAAGATGGCCGCTGTCCGCCATCTTAAAAATTGTATAATGTAATATCTCTGGTACCAGATAGGCTAGAAGGATGAATAAGGTGTCATTTTCCATTAATTCTGGCATTACAAATCCACTGGAATGGTTATTGTAGAGCCACGGTATCATCTTGACCTCTAAATCCAAGATGGCCGCTGTCCGCCATCTTAAAAATTATATAATGTAATATCTCTGGTACCAGATAGGCTAGAAGGATGAATAAGGTGTCATTTTCCATTAATTCTGGCATTACAAATCCAATGGAATGGTTATTGTAGAGTTTCGGGACCATCGTGACCTCTAAATCCAAGATGGCCGCTGTCCGCCATCTTGAAAAATGTAAAAACTGTAATATCTCTGGCAACTGGTGAATGGAATGGTTATTTTAGAGTATCATTCATGGTCATCCCGACCTCTCATTCAAAGATGCGGTAATGTTGTGTTTATTGGGAGGGGGCGTAATCATACATGCAGACTATGTGTTACGATTTTGAGTCAATGTAATGGAACTTTTGTTTCAGGGCCTTGGTTAACCGATTGTTCATTTTGGTTTAACTTTTTGCTCTTTACAAGATG
This sequence comes from Hippasteria phrygiana, assembly GCA_037893225.1. Classification (NCBI taxonomy): domain Eukaryota; kingdom Metazoa; phylum Echinodermata; class Asteroidea; order Valvatida; family Goniasteridae; genus Hippasteria; species Hippasteria phrygiana. The sequence continues at coordinate 103,834 of JAZGUH010000003.1, forward strand.
AAGTGCTTTTTTAAAATTTTGAGAATAGCAAGAAAGAAAGAACTGGTGTGTGCAGGCAAAATTCAAAGAGTGATCAGTTTATCTTATTTTTTTGATCATCTCAGGAAATAGCCGCAGTGAGTCAAAGTTCGTTTAGGGGTTAGGGAGGGTGGGGGTTGTTAAAGGCATCAACAAAATCTCTCTTTCCATTCTTTTTTCATTTGTGGGAAAGGTTGGAGGAAGAAAGATTCTGTTGAGCAAGGTCTCATTATCGGTTTTTACGTAAGTGACTGGTCTTGCAGAAAATGTTTTTGTATATACGAATAGGTTGGTGGGTATGCCAGCCGTGTGGGTGTGTGACTGACCCACCCAAAGCGTAATTTCTTTCCTTTTTTTTTTTTTTTTTTTAAAGTGGAATACGCTTCGAGGGAGTCAGTTTTAGCCACTATTTCTGCAAGATGACAGTCCTGGTATGTGCTAGCTACGTTAGAAGAATAATCAGTGGATTCTTTGATGGATCATTCCAAGAAGTAGCCGCAGCGAGTCCGAACTTATCTGGGGGAAGGGGGGGGGGGAAGGATTTGTAAAGGCATCAACAAAATCTCTCTTTCCGTTCTTTTTCTTTTGTGGGAAAGGTTGGATGAAGAAAGATTCTGTTGAGCAAGGTCTTATTATCGGTTTTTACGTAAGTGACTGGTCTTGCAGAAATTGTTTTTGTATATTAACGAATAGGTTGGTGGGTATGCCAGCCGTGTGGATGTGTGACTGACCCACCCAAAGCGTAATTTTTTTCTTTAAAAAAAATGGAATACGCTTCGAGGGAGTCAGTTTTAGCCACTATTTCTGCAAGATGACAGTCCCGGTATGTGCTGGCTACGTTAGAAGAACAGTAAGTTGATTCCTTGATGGATCATTCTAAGAAGTAGCCGCAGCGAGTCCGAACTTATCTGGGGGAGGGGGGGAAGGGAAGGGTTTGTAAAGTCATCATCAACAAAGCCGATCCTCATTCTTCCTTGTTTTTTCTAAAACAACCACCATAAAACATTGGTGAAGTTGGAGGATGAACGACCCTGTTGGTGGTGCTCTCCTATTTAATAATTTTATATTGGTGACTGGTCTGCAGAAACTGTTTTTGTGTATCTATGTAATTCCGCTGGTTGGTATGCCAGCCGTGTGGCTGTACAATCGACTCACCCAGAGCGTGGTTATTAATCATTTCTTATCTGTTGAGCACGCTTCTTGGGAGTCGGTTTATGGCCACTGTTTCTGCAGAGTGTCAGTCAGCGGGTTAGTTTTGTGGCACTGTCAATACACCAAACGTCCGGGGGCCAATTATTTATGTCTTTCCCAGAGAGCGGGAGTTTCAAAACTCGTCTCTGGTCTTGGCCACGCTAGGACATTTTTGTGCGTAACAACATGTGGCTTCTTGTTTTAATTTACTCAATGACTTATTTTTACCGGTGATAATATGCTGCGCCCCATGCTTTTCTTTCTTTGAGAGGGGTAGCAAAGCATATTTTCTGTGCTTTATTCGCACTTCATCAGTCACCATCTTTTCCGTTTTTTTTCCTTTTTTTGTATATGTACGCTCATGATAGCAGAGAAATTCAGCCATTCTTTTTAGATGATCGAAGTAAGGGGATTTCGAAACTTATTCTATTTGAAGGTTATGAATCCACTGCTTACTGATCATTATTTTGTTCTTCTAGTAGTTCTAAAAGGATTTGCACATTCTCCTCATCCAGAATTTTTTCTTGGTCGGATTGTGGAGGTGTTTTAATCCTAGATCGAACCAGGTCATCTTTAATGTTTTTATGCCAAGATGGGTTGGGTTTCAAAAATCGCATTCAGATATTCATTTTCGCTTATTAAATGCCAATGTTTCAGCAGGGCTCGTTTGAGAGCTGGGTGTTCTATTTGTGGGTAGTATGGTAGGACGAAAACAAGCAGGGTGTTTTTTCTCATTTTTGTGACGCTTAGAGTTCACGGGAGTCTCGCGTATTTGAGGAAGGAGGGATAAATCTTCTTTTTTGTATCCGCGTTTTTGAAGTTTGTCTCTGAAGAATTTAACCTTATCCTCAAAATCTTCTGAGTGTGTACATATGCGGTTATATCTCGCTGTTTCTCCCTTAATCAACCCGCCAAATACTGACTTAGGGTGTGCTGAATCTCGAGCCAGATACTGAAATGTGTCCGTCTTTTTGGTAGCTACTCGAGTATCCAGTTTCCCTTCTTTTTTTAAATCGTTTGCCTTTGTAGATGACGAGGTCGAGAAAGGTGACTTGGCGATTTGAGATTTCAGACGTGAACTTCAGCGTTGGGTGAATTGTATTAAGTCTTTGGACAAGTTCACCAGCTTGTTTTTCGTTATACATCAAAGATAATAAGAACATCATCTCTGTATCTCATGTAGCTCACAATTGAAGGATTGTTGTGGAGAATTATTTCTTTTTCATATTTGAACAGGGTTATATCACAGATTTCTGGACTGCATTCGCTTCCCATTGCCACGCCAATTTTCTGTCTAAAGAACTTTCCATTGAATTCAAACATGTTTCGATGCATGAGTTCTAGGAGACAGTGTGCGTGATCTGTTGTGGGTTTGGGTAATGCGTACAGTTTATCATCGGCCATCTCAAGTGCATCGCAAACTGATTCAATTGCCTCATCCTGTGGGCAGTTTGTGTACATGGAGACAATATCCATTGTTATTACTAATAACAATGGATATTGTCTCCATGTACACAAACTGCCCACAGGATGAGGCAATTGAATAGCCTACTAATAATTAGTAGGCTATTTTGCTTCACCGTCACCTTATTCAGTCTTTCAAGCACATGCGCGGAATCGCGTGTGTACGTGCTTTGCTGTTTGACAATCGGAAGCAAAAAATAGTCTATATATTTTGATATAGGTTGAGTCGGACCTCCGCAACCACTAATAATTGGCCTTCCCACGAACCGTGTTCCCATGGGTGCTTCTTTGTGAACTTTCGGTAGGAGGTAAAGGCCAGGAGTTTTAGTGTCGTGGTTGTTATGGTTTAGGAACTCAAATGTTTCCTTAGATATGAATCCTTCCACGTGTAGTTTGCGTATGGCTTGAGAGACCAGTTGCGCTGTTTCCCCTGTCAAATCCCTATCAAAATCTTCATAATGTGGGCCTGATAATTGTCGCATCCCTTCACGTATAGTCCTGTCTATTCAAAACGCATACACCGCAGCCTTTATCGAATGGTTTAATGACTATATCTTGTCTTTTTTTAAGGCCGGTCAGTGCGATGCGTTCTGCTTTAGTCAAATTGGATTGGACATTTTCTATTTTTACTCTGGATAATTCCTCCAATGTACCTTCAATGTATGATTCTAGATATAAGTTGAAGGTAGGTTGGGGATTCCAAGTTGAGGGAAGTTTGAAAGGATGTGAGCTAACAGATCTTACTCTCCCTACCATTTTGAATCGTAATCTCATCTTTCTAAAGAAAGATTGGGAATGGCGAAGGATGGTAGATCTCTTTGGTTTTTGGGGGGTTGGAATAAAATTCAAACCCCTACCCAGTGCAATCAGTTCAATGTATGAGAGCTGAATGTCCGTTAGGTTTTTCACATAATGCATTTTTTTTGTTGCTTGTAGCTCAAGAGAGATCGTCCTTGTCACATTTTCCCGCTTTCTGTTGAGTTTGCGGGAACGGACAGATCTTTTCTTGGCTTCGTTCGTTTTGTTGTGTTTTTGGCTTTTATTGATTCTCCTTGCCATACTCGGGCAGACTCAATTTATTATGCAGTTTGTATTTTGCTCTTTGAGATCTGCCAGAGTACGTGGAGTTTCTGGTTAGTGTGGCATTCGTGTTGCGACTTCTTATAGTGTAGGTCAGGACCTTGTGGTTTTTATCGTGCATGCGCACTGTGTTATTCGGTCACGGACACTACACACAGAACATATGTGACTCGACTGTGTGGGTGTGTGGGTGGGTGGGTGGGGGAGGGATGGGTTGAGTGGAAAATGACACCTGATTCGTCCTTTTAGCACATCTGGTGCCAGAGATATTATATTTTATGTTTTTCAAGATGGCGGACAGCAGCCATCTTGGATTTAGAGGTCAAGATGATACCGTGGCTCTACAATAACCATTCCAGTGGATTTGTAATGCCATAATTTGTGGGAAATGACATCTCATTTGTCCTTTTAGCTCATCTGGTGCCAGAGATATTACATTTTGTGTTTTTCAAGATGGCGGAAAGCGGTCATTTTGAATATTGCGCTCTAGCCGACTTTCCCATCACTTTCCAGAGGTACATAGGAGCTAATTTTCCTCTAAAATGCTTCCGGTTGCCAAATCCATCAAGAAAAAAAGGTAGGAACAAAATGGTCACGGATTCCAAGAAAATGACTCTACTAGGGGTACAATGGGGTTGGATTCGAGACACCTGTACATACATGTATGTACAAATAGGAGAGCCCATTTGTTGAGGAGCTATAGGTTGGGGTGTCAAACATGGTCGTGGAGGTCAGAGATCTTGACTTCAAATTTTCTTGCACTGCTATGTAATGGCAATTTGAAAGTTAACCCTGCTAAACCAAACAAAATCCAACAATGGTAAAATGGAATTTGTAAGTCAACACAAACAACATAATAATATGTTGGATATTGTTGTATTCGGTAGGGTAGCAGCTAAATATACCTGTTGGATTTTGTGGTATTTAGGAGAGTGGAAGCGGACTTCTAGTAGAATTTCAGTAGGATTTTGTTGGATTTGGCAGGACTCATACAAACAAATACCTGGCAGCTGCAATAATGGCAAGGCATGGCGTGTACATGTAGGTGGTACACTGCAGAATCCAACAAAATTTGCTGTTGGATATTTTGTTGTATTTAGCAGGCTCGTCTTTTCTTTCCCAGTTAAAGGTTTGGAGATATCAGGTTTATGTTGAAGAGTGACATATTGGAGAAATGCCATACGGGAGCATGCAATCAGCAGCAATGCTTTTGTTTTTCATTTACAATCCTCATTCTTCATGCGATTTCATTCCTGTTTTTGGAATGAAATCATCTTTTCATAAACACTAGTGGCTAGAGGAAAATTGGTCATGGCATGTCAGAAATGCATCACACTGTAGCAACCGCTTCATTCACAAGCAATTATGGGCAACTAATGTACCTCCATGTACAATGTAATCGTCCAAAGAGTATGCAGTTTGTACTACAGAATGTAGTGTAGGTCAGATTATTGGGTAATTCCAGCAATGTTATCGATCCACCCTGGCTTCCACCCACTCAAGCGTGTAGCAATATATTTAGAATTAGAGATGAACTTTCAAACCTGCATTTGTTACGATTTTCTGGAAATTGCATGCCATACCACACGGCCTGGTGAGTCCCTCCCCCCCCCCCCCCCCCCAACAATGAGACTCTCATTGTTGGCACATTGATTTATGAATTGTGAACATTGTACATAGTTATGTCAAGAAGTCGTGGGAAGAATAAACAAACCTGACTCGATCGTGCCTCCGGTTTACACGAACTAATCGTCTTTTTTTCTGATAAGTGCGTCCCTTGGTTCAGGAGGCATTAAAGTTAGCCTACATTCATTTAACCTAATCGTCGCAAGTCTGCCAAAATTCAGCATTGTAGAGCCTTGGCACTATTACTATTACAATTTGTCTAAATATACGAAGATTACGGTACTATAGGTATACTGGATTTTGACAGGTTGAGGACACTTCCCAGTAAAAGTGCCACAGCTAGGGTTAGGGTCTTATGAACCCAATTTTGTCCGACTGCTATGCATTGCGTAATGCACACAGTAGGCAAACAATAGATTGAATACACGCAGGAATGCGCCTATATAGACTCAACCGGTTAGGTGGTCTTTTTCAAACCTAGGCTTTGGCTATCGCCCGTATTCAGTCTTGTCAGTCATGTCAGTCTAAATTCAAGTTTCAAGCTATTCAAAGGAACTGTAATAAAAGCATTCCTTTGTCATGGTTTATGTCTGTTACGTACTTGTGAATGTCTTGTGCCTGGTCTTGTGCCTGGTCTTGTGCCTGGTCTTGTGATGGTCTCGACTACTTCACTGCTAGTTAACACCACTTGACGAGGGTCTCTCAGAAAGTACTCCACACACCATGTAAGATGAAAAGGCAAAATGTCAGTCAATTCACATCATATCAGTTTTCTTCCTTTTTCTATAAATTGGCCAAATGTGATTTACTCCCATTGATTGCCCTGGCTGGTGAGTTTCGCACTGAATGAAGCATTACATTGTTAACTTTATCACTGTGAATAAACATTTAAGTCCAGAGTCCTTTTTGTAGACTTTTATAGGACAGTAAATCAGAGGCAAGACCAATTGTGGGGCGTCATTAAAGTCTCATTGGCAGCAAGGATCACAGCACTGGTATCCCGGATTTTGAGGACAAAGGGGGCAATTAACTTGAATGCACCAAATTTGGTTCTTTGGTTGGCCTGGTGGGGGTTAATAGTGGCCATTCATTAATAGTGTGCGGCCCAGGTTTCGCAGGAGAGGTTATTGTCAAACTGCGCAGTGGACAATTTCAAGTGGAAGTTACCCCGCCCGGGTCTAATACATCGAGGTCTGGAAATTGGGATCATTTTTTTTCTTTAGGTATCTATTGAAGATTTATCCTCTATTTGGATCCGGACCCTGTAGGGTTGGCAATTCAAAATGTCACCAACGCTACCACCTCTGATCGTAACCCTTCACCTAGATTGGCTTTTTAGCCTTGTATTGGGTGATTTCAATAGAAACAAAACGTTACCCATACCACCTCATTAATCCAAGGGTATATTTCTCAGGATATTTCAGGATAGTAATATTGAAAAGCATTTGATAGCCTGGTAAATATCACCCATTAAAATAACCGCCCATTAAAAATGCCATACTTCTTAAAAGTTTGCATGTACATGTACATGTTTCAACAGACTAGTCAACCCTTTTATATGCACGATGCGAACTAGTGGCCTCTCTGTAACAAACTCTTGGTGGTGCACTCTATTGCAAATCACCCCCGAATTAGCCAGTTCGGTATTACAACTGCGCATGTGCACAATTTTATCCCGAATGACCCGCGTGACCTAACGCGCGCGTGTGAATGCAAAAAGGTGGTCGCACAACGCGCAATCAGAATGGGCGTTCACGTAACATCGCGTGACATTACGTCAGCAATTTTATCCCGAATAACCTTTGAGATACCAAACTGGTTACTGATTTATGGTAATTTCTGAAACTCTGGCTTCATCTTTTGGTTCGGTCCGCGTAATATTAGGTCTCCAGATTTGGCAAGATCTGGGACACTGTTTTTGCTACATGTACACAATGTACATCAAAGTCATATTTTAATCCAGAGCCATAGCATATTTATTTATTTATTTATTTACGTATTCAAGGCTTCAGATCGGCAATGGGGCTGGGGAATAGCTGGAGACGAAGCCCAAGCCTATTATAAGCCAAGCCAAGGTTTATGAAATGACCTGTGGTAGAATTGTACGAAAGAAGCTTGTCAAACATCTGACCACATAAACCATAATTGGACACAAACATGATATCTTGGGCCACAAACAAACAAATTATTAATATTATAATTTGTTTTTACCTTAACAGTCTTGAATCCTCCAATTCCAATTTCACACTACCCAGAGAGTTAGGGTTAATGCAAGTTTGCCCCGAACAAGGCTCTCGGGGTAGCTCCAAAAAAGAAAAAAAACTCCATCAGATTTGTCTCGGGGCATGGCTACACGTCAGTAAACGATACATGTAGGTCAGTTGTGACTTGATCTCAGGGGAGTTCAAATTAAAATGCATACTCGAGTCACCCCCTACTTTTCCTTCATTTGTTTAGTGGGATGATTGGAGTTGAACTTAACAATAAGGAAGTGCATCACAGTCAGGTGTATGATTCGTATTCATTTGGCAAACTCCTCTCTCGTGAACACAGTGTGTGCTCCCAACTAGAAATCCTGTGTGTTCCCAATGCCAAAGGTCGTTGTTGAGTATTAAGCAATGTGTTCATTAAAGAAATATTCCCCCCCCCCTTCGACCCCAAACTGCCTATTTGGCCATATTGTTACTTGCCATTATGTGTGACCTGTTCCCACAAAATGGGTGTAAAGTAGCAAAATTTGAAAATCCAGATTATGGAATTTCCTGAAAGTACAGGTTAAGAGCACTAATTTGATATTTTGTGTGTTAATTGTGGTATCTCATTCCTAGCCCCCGATACAACCTTTTAGAGTTATCAGTGTCTTGATCGACCCCTTGTTTTGAGAAAAATGAAGCTCAAAGTTTGTGATCTGTGCACACTTTAACCCGAGTTCAAAAATGAATTCCCCTCCACAAAATACTTTTCGAGAATCGATTCGGTTTTAAAACTTTTGGGATATGATAGAATATATTTTTTTTTAATATACAGTTGTTAAAATCCCAACATTTACTTTTCAGTGAAAAAATGGTTGTTTCTGCTTGTAACGCAGAAAGCCATGGTGCGACTTTCAGCTCATTTTGTGGTGGCAGGTCACATATCTTTTCAGTGCGTTATTGATTGCTGTGTTAAAGTGCAGTTGAATTGATAGTGTGACCTAATTAAGTTATATATATCTTCCTGTATAATGTGTGTGTAATCAGCAATCAAAAATTGGCCTAGTTACCGATTTTAAGTCGCCTGACACATTCCAATGCATACGAAGATGCTGTGTGCATGCTTTTTGAATGTAGCACTTCGGAAATTAAATTTTAAAATGGAATTGCAAAATTTCTAGCAGAACCAAAGTTAAAAGCTTTCCAGTGAGACTATAGGATAGCGCATGGGATGTGTATCTTAAAAGCAGTCAGGCTATTTTGCACACTGTAAATGCCCTGTGCATTTTTTTCCCATTTCAGGTAAACTCCTTTGGATTGAAACCAGAAGTCTACAGTTTCCTGTCCGGTCAGCCAGCCAGTTGCTTTGTGTCCATGCTGTCGACAGCTAGTCGGATCATCTGACCAACCAACCAACCAGCTGGTTTCAGAGCCAACCAGCCTGCTATGGCAGGCTGTGGCCAACTGCCGGTAGCTCATGCACTGATCAACCTGCCCCCCCAACCACCAATGTGGGGATTGCCATTTCGGAAGTAAGCAAAGCCCCCACCCTGGGGCACGAATACAATTATCAATCCCGATGTTTTTTTTTTGGGGGGGTGGGGGTGGGATTGATTATTACATACTTGGTTTGTTTGACAATAGTCGTATCCTCATTGAGTGATCCCCAGTGTCGCTTCCCAGGTTGTGTCGTAAAGTTGGGGGGGGGGGGGGGGGTGCCCCCCAACAATGATACTGACAATTTGGGAGACCGCCAACATAGGGCAAGATAGAGCACCAGCATGGTATTCCGGAGGTCGCAGGTTCAAATCCCGCTCCTTGCAGTTTTCTTTGTTAAGTTTGAATATATACTTTCACAAGTATAAGATTTGAAGAAAAAAATCCGCAGTATTTGGACTGTGCACAAAGCATGTCGATAGGAGATAGGACACCCAAGTGTTTATACCAACATCACTCCAGTGATAAGAGTCAATAGGTGGCAGCAGATAGACCAGACTGCAGCTGTTCAGATGTGCATGATACAATGTAAACATAATGTAAGAATAACTGCACTCGTTGACTTTGTAAGCTCAATAATGCTATCAGTCTAAATACATCCTAAAAGGTCTAGATCCTCTTTGTACATGTGGTGTCATTTGCACCAGGAAGCTAGTGCAGTCCAAGCACGGTGCGTCATGCGCTTTTCATCGAGACCCACGTATGTGGAACGTGGAAGTTGATGCTACCTTCAAAGAGGGTAGCACCCTCCAACTGCAGGGACGTGAGGTTCTTATCCAGAACCTGAAGGAAAGGCCCGATTGTACATGTCGAGGCCAGAAATGAGCCCGATATTTTTTCATGAAAAAGCCTGAAGTCGGGCTTTTGCCTGAAAACCGTCCCTGTGTCTGATAATCGGGGGATATATGTTCATGTAGTTATAAAGCACACAAATTTGCTTACTAAAGAAAGGTTTCATTTCATGTGACACACATTGCTTAATTTTGGCTGCATAGTTTTCCGCTGATTTTTCACTTTGCATGAAAATTCACAGAGCAATATTTTCTATTGGGCCACTCCATGAAATCGACTCTGTGGCACATGGCTCGATGCTTAGCTTACTGGCAGAAAGCTTTCTATTATTGAAATCACCCAATGCAAGGCTCAAAAGCCACTCTGTGTAAAGGCTTACGGTCAGAGGTTTTAGGGTTGGCGACATTGCCAACCCCACCACTCTTAGTTTTCCTGGGCCCAGGGGTGGATTACAATAAACAGTCTTAAAGCTCTGTCTGTCAGACGGTCTATAAGTAAGACCATTGCAATGACACGGTCAAAGTGTTCAGACAGTCTTAAAGTAGTTAGTCTGGGTTGGGCTGGCCTAAGGCGGTCTGTAAGTTTAGCCGGGCATGATTTTCTTCTATAAGATGTAATTGATATTGAAATATTTGTACTCTTGAATCGCTCTCAAGAATGGTTTTTCAGTTGATAGATATTAATGATTTACATATAGAAGAGCACTGTGTTGAGAGAGGATTTTTGGGGATAAATTAGACCCTTTATTAGATACATATGACAAAACAGACTTGTATCATATAAAGTTACATGTACATGACAGTATCAAATTATGTACGTACTCTACGAATTAACTAGTGGGTACCGATTTGTTTTGTAAAGCGCGCCACGTGTAACCATGGAGCGTTTGTTCGTTAATCATTACTCCCTGCAGGCTTAGTAAAGACCGGCTCATTGCAGTAAGCTAAGTTTAGCGTCTTAATATCCAAGACCATCTAAGAGCGAATGCCGGCTAAGACTGCAGTATTGCAATCCGCCCCAGGTTTAAAGAGGATAATTCTTCAACAGATTCCAGAGAAATTACCCCAATTTTTAGATCCATATAGCTTGTTGGAAGATTGCAGTAAGCAGGAGATGAACCGATTTAGTTTTCAGTATTAAAGTAGTTCCTTGTTGTTCTTTAAAGTGGTGTGACAAAATCATGATGCACCTGTAAATGTATTGTCTTGATATCCAATGTTCATAATGCCGACTTTAATACAGCTTCTCAAAAAATTGTGGTTACTTGCTGTATATGTACAATTTCTGAGGAAAATGTTATGCAGTTTTTTGCGGTGGGGTAAGCAAATTGTTCTTAACCCCAACAGCAGTTTTTGTCAAGTTTTGATGGGTTCAGTACTGCAGGGCCTTGGCACCATTACTTTACATGGAGCTATGATGCCCCAATTTGTCCTAGTAAAAATGCTGAGGGGGTTAAGGGTTACATTATTAAAGAGAATTTAACCTGTGATGTTTGAAACGGCTTATTTATGTTACGTCAATTCAGCGCTTTAAAAAAAACCACCAAAATATAACAAACTTGAGTCTGATAGAAATATGTAGTGATCTGACAGCGGTTTTTATTAGCTTGAAAAAATATACATGAAAAAAATGCTAAGTTTAGTAAGTTCATGCATAATGTCATTGAAAAATAGAAACAGACTAGACTAATACGTCAACAATATGAAATTTACCAAGGTAAGTATGTGTAGCGTCAAAGTAGTGATGATGTAGATAGAAGGTGTCAGTTTTTACCATTTTTATGTTAGAAATATCAAATTCAGAAAGAAAAAAATTAACTATTGTTCCACAACATTAATTACCCTTATAATGCTGTAAATAGTCACCCGTTTGAGAAAACCCTCTTCCCAATTGCACTTACAATCACTTTATGAAATTTAAGCACATAGACTGGATCAACCCATTACAAAGATTAAATGTTCTAGCAATACAATCAAAGTGAACCCAGTTTGCTAATAAAAAGTGGTGGTATGGTGCAAACATAACGGTTTTTAAAAGCCAAAAACAAAAATTCCATCCCATAACATATAATAACAGTGTTACCTATGTAGACATGCTACTAAAATATTGTCAATTAAACTCCAACAAGGTAGCACCGGTCTTGATGTACATCAGTAAATTGACAACATAAATATTAATTATAAGTAAATGTTGACTGGCTTTTAATTAGCGTCTGTGTACATTTATATTGCTATTAAGACTATTCTTGGCTACATAAGGGCACTGACATAACAGGCTTTTTGGAGCTTAGAAATAAATGAATTGTGCTAAAAATACCTAAAGGATGTATGTTTATTTCTGTCAAAAGGGCATGTTACAAGTGCACCCATTCAAACAGGCTACAATATTAGTTATCCCACGAAATAATGTAGTGCGTCTGTGTCCCACGTGGTATGTGGGACACAGATGCACTATATTTTCTGTGGGATAAATTTATCTTCAAGTGAACGATCCACACCCGACGCAAACGCGCGGCTTTTGAATTCACATCGTGCCATGGATCGACCAATCAGCATCGAGGATTCAAGTTTGCTTGAAGATAAAAATTTATGTAACTAACGTAGCCGAGGAAATGTATGTACAAGTAGAATGTGTCTATTTCCACCCGACCTGATCACCACTTGATACAAACCTAAATATTAAATACGATTGAATTCAGTGAAAGTTTGCGGAGGCCACAATGTTATTTAGGACTTATATATTTGTTGTTAGTTTCAACAAAACTACACAGGGTTGGAATACAAACACGAGCAAATTCTTAAGTTCATAAAATACAAGACGGAAACTAGGCTTAAATTTCAACTATCTCCTTGAACTTAAAATTATTTGCAGTCAGCTGACTTACTCTTGCTTTATACCGTCTGGGACTGGTCTAATAAAAAAACTATAGTCCAGTTCATGTTCCTCAAGTTAAACTCCATCCTGTTTGTAAGGATTTAAGTCCTGGGCTCCGTTTCATAAAATTTAGGAATATTCCTAACTTCTGCACTGTAAAAGTTGGTCAAAAAGGGTTGATATTTTGCCCAATGTTGGGCAACATACCAACTGCCCACAATCTTGGGCAAATTCTTCTCAATAAGTGGTCCATTCTTACCTGAATTAACCAACAATGTGGTAAATTAATAAAAATATTGGGTAAATAACAGTTGCCCAATTATGTTTTACCCAACATTTTTACAGTGTGTGAAATAGAGCCCTGGATTCTGTTTTTCGATCTACTTTTTGTGAAGTATATTTGAATGTCTGGTTTGAAAATCTGCAACTGCACAAGCACAATAAAAATATTAATTCCCTGGACTATAAAGACAGTTGCTATATTCATGTGATTAAGGGTAACTTGTGCACAGTCAGAGATGTCTAGCAGTGGGTGAGAATGACATCACAAAGGCAACAGACTATTCTGGAGCAAGAGGCTGCTATGCATAAAGCTCAATCCATGATAAAGTCAGTTGTGGTCTATAGGTTTAAAAACTGGGATCTATTTAGATCTGGACCCAGGAAAACCATCAGGGTGGTGGGGCTGGCAACCTAAAATGCGGCCAACCCCACCACCTCTGTTGTAGCCCTTTACCTAGAGTGGCTTTTAGCCCTGTATTGGGCGACTTCCATAAAAAAAAGTCTGCCTATATTCTTGTTGAATTTGCACTTGCTTTCAAACAACTTTTACTGAAAATTTTAATTAAAAATTTTTTTATTCAAATCCGTTTCTTTTAATCCGGAGATTCAAATACCTTCTAATAAATTGTCTTTTCCAACGTATTTCTGTCGCAAAATTACCGCTTGGCAACATTTGATGTATAACCTAAATATATAACTGGCATCCTCGTTATGAGTAATGTCAACTTCTGGATCCAAGTATATGGACATTGCTTGATGGCACACGTACTCCATTCGTTTGCATTGCACTTCTGGATCCAAAATGACGTCACACGATACACGGTGACACAGCAGTTGACCTTGCAATGAGTACTTGATGCAAGCCGACCATTTTTCTTCTTGTGTGAAGAAATTGCCAGTATTAACTAAACTATTGGCATAGTGGCCGCAGTGAGCTATCAGCCGATGTATTAGTGACCAGAACTTGTGTAAATCTAACTATCTTTCTTGTTCTCTTCTTCCACCAAAGTTTTCTGCAAAAAAAAGTGGGAAAACAAAATAATTTCAGTTGGAAAAGGGAGTCATTTCCTGACCCCTTTGCCTCCGGCTTTTGTTGATGGGGTACTCGTATGGCAAGAACAGGGCTATGCAAACAATGGGCACCACACTGAATAGAGTGGTCCTATTCATCGCACTTGGAGCCCCCTTTTCGTGTGAATGAAAGCTTTGTTTGAAAAAGCTCCACCTATTCATTACACTCCCATTCAAGAACAATATAGTTGAAACATTAATGAATTGAGTATGTGCAGGAATGTGCCGATAGACATCAACCGGCCAGGTGTCTTTTTCAAACCATGGCTATGACTGTCGTCTGTAGTCAAGAGGTTAAATATTAAAGCAGAGAAAGGCATCAAGGTGTTTTTCAACAAATACTGCCTGTTTACAATTGTGACAATAAAACTAGCAGGGTATCTGCTGGTCTTTAAAAAGTCTGAAATTGAATTTTCTCAATTTAAGGCCTTAAAAAGCATTAAAAAGTATTAAATTGAGTTCTCCAAGGTCTTAAAAAAATTGACCAAGCGAGTCATGATTTGTTTTTTTTATCAGATCGTAAATAAGTCACACAGTGTGTGTAAAAAAATCAGCTATTTGAGTGCATAGCAACAATGTATTTACCGAGCATTCCAATCCCGGGATCCAAAATCCACCCATACATCTAGTGTCGGTCTGCTTATTTTTGGTCTTAAATTTTGTTTAGGGCAGCAGTAAAGGGTCTTAAAAAATCGTAAATTTGACTTTCTGAAACATGCAGATACCATGACTAGCCTCCTTTACTGATTCCCATAGCTATTTTCTCCCGGCTACACCTTGGGGAAAATCGGATGACCGAAAATCACCTCGGGAGGTTAGTTTTTAATACTGTGTCACTCACAGACCGTCAATACGTGTATGATATTTGTTTGCCGGGGCTAACGCCTACCTGTAGCTTGGCATGTTCCTTGAGGAGGCGGTCGTACTCCATATTGACTCCCTCGGCCTGTTTCTTGATGGAGGTCAGGTCAGCCTTGGCCTGGTGTAGCTCCTTCTTGGCTGCCTCCAACTCCTCCTGGACTTTCTTCAGCTCCTCGTTGGCCTTGTTCTCTGGGACCTCATCGACTGAAGAGCCATCTCCCTGTTAACCACGGGAAGGAGAAAAGAATTGATGTGACTAGGGGTGTGAATTTTCGGGTATTAAAAGAACCCGGTACCCGTTAAAGAAACCCAACCAATAACGTCTTTCTTGGAGATCTCATGCCTGTCCAGTAATAAACATGATCACTACTCCGCCATTACATGTTTCGGCACGTACATGCGCCAGCATATCACAAAAGACAGAAGCTTTATACAGTTGTATTTATTGTAGAATGAGGCATGCTATTATGCTCTTTATCCATACCCAGACTACAAAAACCACAACCGGTAAATTCCATATGCTGGTTTCCCATGTAGTCAGGTTTTAATTTTGAAAATTCCCGACAAATAACATTCGAAACGTTTCCTTTTTCATTTTCTGGGAGGTTACTTTGCGATATTGTAAAGTTGGACGGGTATTTGATTTCCATAATCTGGAACCGGTTCCGATGCACACCCCTAGATGTGACGGGATCCTTCAAAATGAGTCTTAACCCCTTCTCGTCCAGTAGTTATTGGGGTGCTGGCATGCCAAGACGCGCTTATGCAGGCAAGCGTAACGCAAGTAACAGGCATTTTAAACAATGGGTCGAGTATGCACAGGAATGCGCATATAGATGACAACCAGCCAGGCGGTCTTTGCCAAACCGCAGCTATGGCCGTCCATATTCAATGAGTTAATATCTTACAGAGTAAATAACTGATCCGTTGTAATTATTAGTAAGATATTACAAAACAATTGTCGATTGCTGTTACTGCCCACGGGAACTATCTTTGACTCTCCCACTAATAATGAAGAGAACTCTCCAGAAATTACATGTGGATAGCCAATCCCTTGGCAGTGATGAACCTTCCCATTTGTTTCATACTAACCATCTTGGCTTCTTTGATCTCTTTGATCTCCTGCATGAGTTTCTGGGCTTGGTCCGAGGCACCTTGGGCCTGCTTGATGGACGCCTCGTTGGAGGCTTGCAGTCTGGCTTCGGTTGAGATCAGGGTGCACACCCTCCGAAGCACGCTAGATAAGGAGATGGGTTTGGCAAAATAAGTTCAAATCGTATTCACTTGGTGTGTAAAAGACACTCTGCTTCCTGCATGGGATTTGTCAATTTCACCTGAGAGTTTCAGTTGCTCAAATATAACCCTTGAGAACATGAGGGCAAATACTAAGAAAAAGCACAAGGTTGGTCTGCTTTGCCTTGGTGGGTCCCCGTCTTCTCAGTACAAACGTCCACTAGCAAAAGTTATCAGCAAGTCATGGATTTGATGTCTTACCTACCTACTACTTTTTGTTTTAACTTCCTCCAAGCTTTTGACAAAGGAACTGGTCAAAATGCTACTTTTTATTTTTGTTTGTACACCACCCTAGTCACAAACTCCATCTTGTCAAAACTCTCCAAAACTCGCCAAAACTTTCCTTACCACATTGTTTATTGGCTTATCTTCCCCAAGTACCTCATTCTTTGTTCAGTCAAGCATAAAACCAATTACGCAGAAAAAGCAGAAAAACTGCTTGTTGAATGGTTGTTTTTTCAACAAAAGATTTCACCCTCAAGATTTCATTGAAAAATGAAAATGTGTGTAAAGTTTGTTCGATAGAAATTACTCTCTCATATGGTATAAGAATGAAAGTCATGACTGCTAAAATAGTAAAATGAAGGCTGTTTTATCTTCTCGCCCTCTTTATCAAACAGGAAACTTGGTCCCTGGCTATACGGCATTCTGGGTTTATGACTTCTGACTAGCGCCCACACGAACAAAGATGCTGACAATTTGGGAGACCGCCAACATAGGGCAAGATAGCTCAGTTGGTAGAGCACCGGTACGGTAACCCGGAGGTCGCAGGTTCGAATCCCACTCCTGCCAGTTTCTTTGTTCACTTTGAAAAAGGAAACTTGGTTGTTACATGAACAAAGGGCACTCCACACACACACACACAAATGTACAGGGAAAGTTCGGCTAGACTTTTCTCAAAATATGATGGTTACGCATGAATTTGATAGCACCATTGGTAAGGATCATGTATGAATGGTGAAAAACTCGAGCACTACAGGTATTTGAAACACAATGAATATATCTGTTGTTAAGATGCTCTGGTGTACGGTTTCCTTCTCGAGTAAACTCGACATTGGTATAAGGAAAGGGTTATGGTCAGAAAAAGGAATTTGCACTGAGGTGATACAAATGTATAAATGAGTTTTTTTTTAACCTTCCTGTAGTATTATTACTGTATGTGCTTACCAAGAGGCTGCAGGCTGTGAGATAGTACTCAAACCCACAACAACCCTGCTTACTAGTGTCTGAACCATTCATCATCTAAACTGCTGGTTTATCTACCCAACTGAACCATTCATCCACCAAACTGCTGGTTTATCTACCCAACTGAACCATTCATCCACCAAACTGCTGGTTTATCTACCCAACTGAACCATTCATACACCAAACGGCTGGTTTATCTACCCAACTGAACCATTCATCATCTAAACTGCTGGTTTATCTACCCAACTGAACCATTCATTCGCCAAACTGCTGGTTAATCTACCAAACTGAACCATTCATCCGCCAAACTGCTGGTTTATCTACCCAACTGAACCATTCATCCACCAAACTGCTGGTTTATCTACCCAACTGAACCATTCATACACCAAACGGCTGGTTTATCTACCCAACTGAACCATTCATCCTCCAAACTGCTAGTTTATCTACCAGACTGAACCATTCATCCACCAAACTGCAGGTTTATCTACCCAACTGAACTATTCATCCACCAAACTGCTGGTTTATCTACCCAACTGAACCATTCATCCACCAAACTGCTGGTTTATCTACCAAAATGAACCATTCATCCACCAAACTGCTAGTTTACCTTCCAAACTGAACCATTCATCCACCAAACTGCTGGTTTATCTACCTAACTGAACCATTCATCCACCAAACGGCTGGTTTATCTACCCAACTGAACCATTCATACACCAAACTGCTGGTTTATCTACCCAACTGAACCATTCATCCACCAAACTGCTGGTTTATCTACCAAACTGAACCATTCATCCACTAAACTGCGCACTTTGTGTCACCAGATATACATTTTCCACAAAGTTTTGCCCATCCCACCATAGTATATCACTATTTTTATGGGTGTCGCCCAACAGGCCACCTATGGGCCACAAAAGACAGAAATCACAGGGACGTTTAAATTGTGAAAGATTTAAATTTATAAGTGGAAGGGAAGCAGGTTTACAGGTTAAGGAGTTTTAAAGAGAGGCAGTGCGAGGGAAACACTTGAATATATCTCATAGTACTAGCCTTCGGGAATAACAAGTGAAAGGATGTGATGACGGCCAGGCAAGTAGAGTGCCTGAAAGTTTGGATGGAGAGAACTTTAAATGATCAAAGCCACTGGAACACCTTCCATGATAGTATCGATAAAAGAGGCTCAATGAAGCAACGGAGAGTCGGACATGAAGGGTTACCAGATTCTCAGAATTCTTTGAAAGCAAAATCGCACAGCTTAGATCACAGGATGGAAGTTTGAAACCTTCAGTACCATCTACAAATACAACGTTGACCGACGAACCTGAGTGTACCCTAGAGAAATTTCACCACATTTCTCAAGATAATGTACGGAAACTCATCAAATCCAAGAAGATTAAATCCTGTTTGCTTGATCCTGTTCCTGCCCGCGTGTTTGAGAATTGCCTCAGTGTCCTCGTCCCAGCAATCACCGACATGACAAACCAATCACTGCAGACAGGTGTCTTTCCCAGTCTTCTCAAATCTGCACTAATCATCCCAACACTAAAACGACCATCTCTGGATCCTGAGACTCTAAAGAATTACCGCCCGATATCCAACCTACCATACCTTGGGAAACTCATAGAGCGTGTTGTGAGTGAACAGCTGATGGCCCACTTGACAAACAACTCGCTTCTAGCTTCAAGACAATCGGCATACAGGCAACACCACAGTGTCGAGACTGCTCTCATAAAGGTTCACAACGACCTTCTGCAGTCTCTAGATAATAGAAATGAAGCAGTTCTTGTCTTGCTGGATCTAACATCTGCATTTGACACCGTGGATCATCAAATGCTACTCTCCAGACTCAAGGAAAGGTTTGGAGTGACTGGTGTCGCACTGAATTGGCTTGCTTCATACCTCGCAGAGAGAGAACAGAGCGTGACAATTCAAGATGCGACATCTGCACCTACTAGCCTCCGTTGGGGTGTGCCACAGGGATCGGTTATTGGCCCACTCCTCTTCATCTGTTATACGACTCCTCTCCAAGATGTTATACAAGGTCATGGCTTCTCTGTCATGATGTATGCAGATGACACCCAGCTGTACCTGTCTATTAAACCGACAGAAAGAGAACAGACGCCTGAGAAACTAGATGCTTGTCTTCGGGACATCCGCAACTGGATGGAGAGCAACCACCTTGTACTCAATGATAGTAAGATGGAAGTACTCCATTTGTCCTCGCGCTTCGGTCCTTCCCAAGAACTGGCTTCAATTATTCCAGACACCTTTCCAGTCAAGCCCTCTACTTCAGTTCGTGACCTTGGCGCATACTTCGATAGTCACCTCACTATGCGTCGTCATGTGAATGCAGTCTGCAGCAAAGCTTCTTTGGCACTCAGGAGGATTGGAAGCATCCGTCACTATCTAGACAACCACACAACAGAGGTGCTTGTCCATGCCTTCGTGACTTCTGTACTTGACAATTGCAATAGTCTTCTGCTAGGTTCTCCGGATAAGGACATTGCCAAGCTCCAACGGGTACAGAATTCAGCTGCACGACTGGTATCGCGGGCCAAGAAGAGGAACAACATAACACCCGTCCTAAAGAGCCTACACTGGTTACCAGTTCAATCTAGAATTCATTACAAAGTTATGCTCATCATCTTCAAAGGCATCCACGGTCTGTGCCCAGATTTCATCTCCCAACTTGTTATCCCTTACACGCCATCAAGATCCCTCAGGTCATCCACACAGCAGCTCCTCACCGTCGGTTCAGGCAGGACCAAAACCTATGGAGACAAGACATTTTCAATTGCAGGCCCACGGCTCTGGAACTCTCTTCCACAATCTCTCCGATCCGAAACTGAACTGCAACTTTTCAAGAAACATCTAAAGACCCATTTGTTTAAATTGGCTTTTCAGTGACTGTTATCAACCAACTGACACACAGCTATTTTTTTTTTGTTTACCATTTTATTTTATTTTGCATTAATTTTGACTGTTAAGCGCATTGAGAGATCCAGTGGATCTGAAATGCGCTATATAAGAACCTGCTATTATTATTATTATTACCAGGGAAGATGCCAAGTCCTAAAAAAACAAAACCGGATTTAAAACACACCGCTGAATCTTATCAAAGAGGGCCAAGTATGCTCAGTGATTTCCAAGAGCCTGTCACAGGAGAATAACTGCCCGGGTTTACATTTTTAAGGGATTGCTGTTAGAAATGCAGAGGACTCACAGCCAGAGGAAGAGGGCAAATCCAGCGATGTAGAGGTTCCTCTGGGAACGGAACAGCTTCATGTTGACCTGTACCTCAGCACCCGGTATGGTTATATCAATCTCATCCCATGCTGCTGTGTACTTTTTTATATCTCGGATTGCATCTGGAATGATGAAAATAGGTATTCACGTTTAATTGCAATACCTCATGCATAGTCATGCATAGCAAACCTCCCCCATTGGTAAAATCACCGTGAAGCATGATGTGATAGATTTACTTTAACCCTAACCCACCTCAATCCTCCAAAATCCTCCTTGCAGTTTTGGAGGATTTTGGAGGATTGAGGATGAATGGTATTTTTCTTAAAAGAGGATTTTGGAGGATTGAGGAATGAACATGATGAATGGTGTTTCAAGCAGAGGATTTTGGAGGATTGAGGATGAACGGTGTTTAAAGCACATGAGGATTTTGGAGGATTGAGGATGAATGCATTTTTTGGGGCAGGGTAATCGGAGGATTTTGGAGGATTGAGGATGGTTCCTAGCAAAAAGGGTCTAGGGGGTTAGGGTTAACTGCAGAGTACTAGTATACAAATATTGACTGGTTCGAGTGGTGCAGTGAAACTAGCTTCCCGTAAAACTAGTGATCCATGGAGCATTCTATTTTCCACCGAGAGAGGTTAGTTTTACTACACTACGAGATAAAGCAGTCAATATTTGTTTTATAACACCTCTCCCACAGATTCTGCTTGATTTTAGCGCTAACTGATGAAATGCAATTAATTGTACACCCATTTGAATTCGAAATTAGTTGACAATTATTTACACCTTTCCAAACTACCCCTTCACGAAATGTTTGAACCCAGTTCTGTAGCACTAACGCTCGTGCTTGGGAGGAAGACGCGCAATGCGCACACCCGCATGCATTTTGCACACAATACCGGTACTATGTGTATAGTACTTTGGTTGCTATGGGTATAGTACTTTTGGCCGTGCACAGGAAAAATAGCGAATGTTATGGGACTCACTCTCGTCAATCGAGACACAGAATCTGTGGGTGAGGTGTTATAATAAAATGTACTGTCACAAACTGGCTATCACGTTTGGGGGGAGTTGGTCTTACCAACCGAAATAGAGTACCGAAGTCTGATGTCAGTTGGCATGACAACTGGCTCCTAACAAATGGAGATTTCGACTGTTCCTTTGTTAACAGCCAGTCGTGCAAACACATTGACACAAAAGTATTCTGGTTCCAAACATTGCATTGACGTCATCACTTTGGTACTCTATAACATTTCATCTGGTACATGTATACCTTTATGGGATTTTTAGTTCTTGAGAAAGCCACCTTTTGAAAAATGTGCATCATGGGTTAACTAAAATGGCCAGCTAGGCCAATTTTTAGGGTATGTTAGAAGTTATTCATAAATGCCTCAGCGAGTTTCACTATCCCTATTGGTCGAGAGCCTGTCACGTGGGTGTGTTTAAACGGTTGTTTAAACACGGCTGGAAGTTGTTTAAACACAGCGCGGTTTTAAACATTTTTTCCGGTGTCACACGAAATGTAGAGTCCTACAAAATCTAGGCCAATTTATTGGTTTAACACTCGAGCAACCAGTCACTCTCCTAATAACGCAAGCGCAATACTACCGATGCGTCCGTATTTAGAGTCCATAATTTCACGCTACACCGGCACTGTTGCGTTCTGCACCACCTGGCGAGCGCGTCGTGCGCGCGTCAATTTCCGTATAAGGACATGTTTACCACTACTCGCGCGTGGCACGAACCATTAAATAGCTGAAGGGGTGTTTTACAAACCAAGGTAAAACAAACTAAACAAAATCATTGGAAATTTATAATTTTCGGTGGTTTTTGCTTAATTATACCATGATTATACAAAAAGGTATTTTATGAATGGGAATAAATATGTGCTGGGCCGGTTTTAAACGTACGTTTAAAACCGCCTTGGGGCCTGGACGCTGATAATGACCCAGCGCCCAGGCCCCAAGGCGGTTTTAAACGTACTTTTAAAACCAGGCCAGCACATATTTATTCCCTTAATTATATATGAGATTAAATGCAAAAAAAGCAACAGCATTTTGGCAATTACATGAAAACTTGTTTCAGTGTACTACTAAGTTTAGTAACATTTCCTATATCAATTCCCCTCAGCAAATCTCAAAAGTAACTTCGAAACCCACAAGCTCATGAATTTGAAGGTTCCTGTGATTCAAACCTCAGCCCGGCACTCTGGAAACTAGCAAAGTACTGCAGATCCAGGCCAGATTAGCGACGTAAGAAATTTGAGCTTTTAAATATCCGGTTATCCTAATTTTATTCAAACAGAACGGAAAAACGGTTATCTGATTTCCCCAGAAATTCCCATCTAGCTCATAGTTATGCCAACAAAAAGTGACAAGTGAGGTGCCGCATGAAAAGCCCTCCCAGTGACTGGATACAGTTTGCAAGATTCAGTGACCACTGGGCCTTTACAAAACACTCCAGAGCTGTAATGTTGGGAAATACGGATGGGCAGGCTATTCAAATATCAAGAAGACCACTAGCGAGTGAATGCAGTTACAACCAGAGACTTGGAGCAAATTGGAGGATGTTCCAGTTGCTTTCTTTAGCCTGTGTCACAAAAAATGGAATAGTGAAATTCAAACTGAATGCTAACAGTTTGGTATTTTACGGGAGACGTCGGGGTGCCGCGGTGGCTCTGGCAGCCAAGCGAACCGCTACAATGTGTTTGTGCAGTCAAGCGTAACCTATACACAATAATCCAACAATGGATTGAAACTGCACAAACGGCGGCCAATGGCGTCATCCGGCCTGGTGGCACTGTTTTTTTTGCGCATATTTGCGTCATCCGTACGCAAGGGGTTAATAACAGCCGTACAGAACGGGTTAAACCAGCTTTTCTCTTCGTGTCGATCACATACACTTACCAATAAACAGCAGGGCCAATATAGCCATGAACACGTTGAAGTAGATGTAGGAGAAAGAGTTTATTGTCTTCATTAGTGACGAGTTGAAGATCTTCTGCCACCTTTAAGATGATTAAAAAAGCCATCTGAATTTAAATACTTTAAGGGGCAAAATCAAACAAATTAGTGGTCATTTCAGAGTAAAAGTAGGACTTGTGCGGGCTTTCAGTAGTTTTTGTCGATACTCCGACCCATGTCCACAGCAGCATCACAAGCCTCATTTGGCATGTTCTGTACTCACAAACACCTGTGCTCCATCCTCATCTAAGCTCTTGAAAGTAAAGTTACAGTACCCCTGTACCCAAGCCCTTCATTGTGTGATTTTCATGTGACAGTGTGTAACACTGTTATGAAAAGTATTCAATGAGATTTCATTTTTCAGAGTTGTGGGACAAAAAAGTAGGAAAAAGTAGGCAAAACAGTAATTGAAAAAGAAAAGAAAAGTAGGAAAAGTAGGAAGAACAAGGTAAAAACAAAATAACAACAAATTAGGCGAAATAAAAGTTTGGCGTCCCCTCCCGCTTCCCTTTTGGAGGCCGCCTGGATTAAAACAGAATTTACCACTGAAAAATTATGTATAAAATAACAAAAATGTCAACTAGTAAATCGGAAAATAAATACTTGCGAGTCGGAAGTTTTTTTTTGTTTTTTTCTGATATGGTGCGTCTTTGAACAGGGAAATACTAACGGTTGCCAGAATATTTTTTTTAATGACGGTCATCTTGAAAAAAAACAACAAAAAAACCTCTTTCTCCTTTTCTTTTTTTAACCCAGACGTGAAACATGTTTTGTTTTTTTACTCGGCCTTACGAATAATAGAAACCCTGAGATATTATCCCACAATGCCAAGCACTGAATTGAAAGAAAATAAATTTCTGTTCTAAAAGCAAGGGGGGGGGGGGGGACCCCAGAAAACAATTAATTTACTCACATGTAGGGCTTTATGAAAGGCAACAAGAGAAGGAACAAAACTGCAGCCTCCACATAGAGGAACCCGGCCACAAAGGTCCATTGCAGAGTCATGGTGGATGGCGTATGGTTTCAACACTTGTATAATGGATTGCTGGCTCAATGCACACCTGTATGGAAGGAGACTAGGAAAAGATTTTACTTTAATACCCCCACCAAAATTGGTCAGGAACAGAAAAATCTTGCAAAATAACCAACCATCCTTGATAACAACCATCTAAGGAAAGATTTTACTTTAATACCCCTACCAAAATCAGTCAGGAACAGCATACATGTAATCTTGGAAAATAACCAACTTTCCTTGATAAAAATATGTGGTACAACTTGTTGTTTCAACATTTTTGTCAGCAAAATCTGTAAAAAAAGAAAGAAATGAGGCAGAAATCAACATGTATCATTTATGTGAATACTTTGGGTACACAGTGCCAAGTCTAGAACATGTAACACAGAAACCACAAACTCAACTGTCTTCTCCTATTCTGCACACAAATTTCCGGACTAATTTGCAAATTTAAACTTGTGCCACATGTTCATACAATTCTGAACGCCAATGGATGGTTATTTTCTAAGATTTGGCTTTTTTGACTGATTTTGTTGGGGGTATTAAAGTAAAATCTTTCTGAAGTCTGCTTTAGGTTGAAAAAGTCATTTTGGAATGAGAAAAAATAACCTTGACTCTAATTTGATCAAAACTAGTAAAGAGGGGCCTTACATCATGGCTGTTTGCTGAAATACTGAGACAGCGATCAGCAAACAGCCGTTGGATATCGAGCCCCGAGGCGCGCGTAGTGCCGCTGGCCGATAATCGATCGGAAAACATCGTGCATGTTCAAAAATTAGCTCCATTACTTTGTACACAGCTGGTTTGTGCATGCACCGAGTTGCACGAAAAATTCCTTTTTTTTTCGGGTTTAACTTGATCATATTCTCATTTTGAGGGGATCAAAAGCTGCATGAATGACTGCTCTACAGTTCAAGGTGAGTGTTTAGTTGATATATTCAGGGAAACGGAAGATATCGGCAAGATCTTAAATGACCCTGACCTACCCTATAGAATTCCTTCCAGCTCTAATGGCGAATCTTGAGCCTAGAGCTGGAATTTTCAAGCTAGCTTGCGCTTACACAATCGCCCTAGAGATAGAGACTTTAAATTTTAATGACTGATGTATAAAATATGCACGGTTAACAGTGAATAAAATGCTCCCCAAAAAAGACAAGCCCGAGCTCAGTGACCTCCTCAACCAAACCCTTCCCTTTCCCCCCGCCGTCTTTATTTGGCTGCGCTGCATGCCGTCAATGTCAATGTTGCCTTTTCATGTTTTCAGTTTGATACTCACTTTGATTCGAAAAATTCTCGCGTAATGTCACAGCTGCAGCTGTTAAAACTCTCTTACTGAATTCATGCTCTTCTCCCTCGTAAACAAAAAAATATGCACACATGCAAGGTTATTACATCAGACACTAAAACACTTTAGGATGGTTTAAATACGTCAACTAACAAGTACACGTAGACGACTGCCAGCATAGTATATTACTAATGTTAATTAATATGCATGACATATGCCAGCAGAATTGAAGTATGCGACCCTGAATACTCTACATCCATTATAATAACAAGACAAGACAGGAGCCTGACTAAATATGCCAGTCTGGTACCCAATTTAGCTGCCTGCAACAAGCACTTGAATGCACCATGGTAGGGTTGGGTACAGGACAAATTTTTAGTCGGCAGTGGGGGCGCACTTTTCGTAACCGCACTATGCTGCTGACGTGACAGAGGCGGGGAATTTGCAAACCAAACGGTAGGAGCTAGGATATAGAAACGCAGGATTATATTTTATGAAATAACCTATAGTTTCAAAATGAAATAATATTGTTCGGTAGCCCTACAAAGTTTCAGACTGGATGGTCCGAGTAAAAATATCGCTTTTTAAACATTTTTATTGGTCTGGCATGGTCTGCCTGTTCTCAAAATGGTGCATGACAAACAAACTTTTGTCTTTGACAAAAAGTAAAGTGTACTAGCCATGCCCATGGTTAGGCCTTACCCCTAGAACTATGGGGTTCCGACAGGAACCCCATAGAAAGACGCCGATTTTTTCCCATTGGCTAGTACAGCAAGAATAAGAAAGACATTACCCGTCCGCATCGCGCGCATTGTGTCAATCACTAGTGCATGTACTGGAAACATGTACGTGTATGTGTACGCGTACGTAGTGATAGATGCGCGCGGTGCGGACAGTAATGGACACGACGGCAGTGCATGCCGTGCGCGCCGTACTTCAGATTTTTGACATAAATAATCATGAGCTTGTCTGGTCCGACCCGCGCACATGACCTGGCCGGCCGGCAACAGTCAGTCGCATTGTGCATGTCGTGTCATTCGCTGTCAGTACGGATCGAAGATATTTTTTCATCTTTTTTCGAAAATTGGAACCGCCTTAGGCGATTTTTTGCTTGGCGCACACAAGGTGAGGATGTAAATGAGGCTTAGTGGGATTTTTGGGGAAAACCGTTCACCGGTTTTCGTGCGCACAGTAGAAACGTGAGTGCATGGGAATGACTTTCTTATTCTTGCTGTACTATCCTATGGGAAAAATCGACGTCTTTCTATGGGGTTCCTGTCGGGAACCCCATAGTTCTATGATAGACCTCCAGAGTCCATGGTCTATGATAGGGAGTTCGGTGGGTTTTTCATTTTTTACCCAACAACAAATATGGTATCAATATGGAAAGCTTGTTTCAAGAGAAATTCATTGGTGTCTGAATCAGCTTAATATTTGAAACAAGTTTAATGGAGTTATGCCATTTTCTTACATGAAAATTTCACCACATCCTGTCTGTATCCTCGATGTACCGGTTTTCGAGGGTGTAAGGATTTATGCCAAGCAAGAGAAAAACTCACAGACAAAAGCAAACTTTTGACGTTGCAGTTTCTTTCATTTAAGTATTCTCCCGACTGTCACCGAATCTTGAATTATGATCACGCCTGTAGTTGCCACAAGTGGCGATCGTTTCAACTTTCACCATCCGCAAGGAAGACAACTCGGTAACCACTGATTTGTATTCTAAACCCACAGACACCCACCAGTACCTCCACTCCTCCAGCTGTCACCCCAGGCATTGCAAGACAGGCATAACATTCAGCCAGGCACTTAGACTCAGAAGGATTTGTTCTAATAATTCTTTTCCCATCATGTACAGGTACTGAAGAATAACTTGGTTGCCAGGGGCCACAGCTCCCGCCAAGTTCAATGTGCTATCACTAGAGCCAAATCTATCACCAGAGATTTGGCTCTCAAGGAAAAGACGCCCAGCACTAATGCCGACCCCAAGATTCCCTTGGTCACCACCTTTCATCCTAGTCTCCCTCCCCTTCGTAAAATAACTAATGACAACCATCATATCCTTCATACTTCAGATCGCCTTGTCCGTGCCACCCCCGACAACCCAGTATTGGCTTATAGGCACCCCCTGCAATCTACGAGACCTGATTGTACGAGCCGAGGTCCCCACCTTGGCTGCATCCCCTCCCATACAGAATGGTACTTTTAAGTGCGATTCCAGGTGTGTTGTTTGCCAGACTCACATGCAGGAGTCTGACTCCTTTTCTGGCCATTCATCTGGTACTACTCACATAACCAATGGCAACATTACTTGCAACACCTCTAGTTGTCATATATCTCATTTCTTGCAGGGTTTGTGGTATCCAGTATGTCGGGGAGACCAAGAACACACTCAAAAAGCGTTTATATGGCCATTGATCTACTGTGAACACCAAGAAAATGGACACCCCTGTTGGTCATCACTTCAACTTGCCTAACCATTCCATTTCTGATATGATTCTACAGGGCATAGAATCACTCGGCCACCGCAGGGACTCAGTTCGCCTTAGCCGAGAGAAAATTTTGATACAACGTCTTCGGACTATTCAACCACACAGTCTCAACATCCAGGAAGGGAATGATTAACTCTTAATTTTCCCCCATTGTCATTTGTTTACAGATTATCCTCCTGGCAAACCCTCTTGGGGTCTCTTGCCCACTTGGCCACATGGGGTTGTCTTTCCATTTCCTGTTTATCCTTGCCACTTCCCTTTGTTTCTTCTCTTGCCCTATTACCACCTTCTATTCAACCCCCCCCCCCAAACACACTCCTTTGTCTCCTTTTCCCAGCTTCATCCTTCATCTTAATCCCTCCCCTCCTTCAACCTTACCCTTACCACACTTCTTTGTTCCTTTCTTCCTGGCTGTCCTTTCCTCTCCCTTTGATGTTTACCCACTGCCATGCTCCTTTGCATCCCTCTTTTGTGTTTCTCCACCCACACCCTCATGCCTGTGTGTTACCTACATGTGTGTTTCTTGTACTCTGTCATTTGCCTTTGAGAAAGAACTTGCTTAAGTTCGAAACGTCAGGCCAGCTATTTTTTTTATTCAAATACATTCGGCGTTTCTTCGTTTTACGCTGAACTATGATCGCAAATATAAGTTGGTTGAGACGTCACAATGGTAAAAAGGTACTGTAGGAAGAATAAACGAGAAATGTTTGCTCCTTTTTCCTTCCCACAAGGCCTTTAATTTGACCATAGAGTACCGAAGTCCGGCCCGACGTCAGTTGGCATGACAACTGGTTCCAAACAAATGTAAATTTCAACTGTTCCTTTGTTAACAGCCAGTCATGCAAACACATAACAAACGGTTCCAAACATTGCATTGACGTTATCACTTCAGTGCTCTATTTGTCTCAACCAACCAGCACGCGACCAGGTGGTATTTGCGATAAGGTCTATGTGGCACTGTGAACCAGTCCAAACAATCATTGATTTGATTCTAAACATCTGTTTGGATTTGAGAGATACTCTTTTCATATTGCATTTGACATGTATGATGAATCATAAGAAATGTGATAACCAAAAGACATTTTTTTTTTTTTTTTTAAATGGCAATAAAAGTAGGGAAATAATTCGGGAATCCCTCTTAGCCTGGGTAGGCCTACCAGTTACTGATAAATGTACTTCTCTGGATAAGAACAGCTAATAATGTCATATTATTAGCTAATCAGAAATAGGATTTTACAACCATGACAACCAATATGACCAATCACATGCATTCTTTAAATGTAGAGGGTCTGGCGTTTTTTTGGTTTTTATTTTAACTATTTGTCACAAATTTGATATCAATGGAAAGAGAATTGCAAGAACAATTTAATGTTATCATCCCCCCTTAATTTGTGTGGTGAGAAAAAAAAAATGCTGATTTCGAGGTTATCTTGTAACTTTGCAACAGTCAAAATGTATACAAAAACAGAAAACGGTACAAAAACTTTAAATGTACCGTTGTGTTGTTAGGCATAGGGACATAAGTGTGCATATTTGCATTAAGATGTACACAGCGTACCAGTGTTTGGAACAAAGGCTTCGACCCTCAAGGCCAAGGCTTGGACCCTCAAGGCCAAGGCTTGGACCCTCAAGGCCAAGGCTTGGACCCTCAAGGCCAAGGCTTGGACCCTCAAGGCCAAGGCTTGGACCCTCAAGGCCAAGGCTTTGACCCTCAAGGCCAAGGCTTCGACCCTCAAGGCCAAGGCTTCGACCCTCAAGGCCAAGGCCCTGTAAAAAAATGACTACATGTACTCAAAATGTAGCCACACCATCATGAATTGCTTTTATTAAGAAGAGAAGAAACGGTCATTATTTGCAATCAAAACATTCATGAGTGTTGACTGTTACTGTGAGTTGCTGCTATGCCAACATGTTTTTTTTAATATTAATTTTCAATATGTTGTAACTTTTGCCAAACATAGATCACCCCACGGAAATTCCAACTTACGAATAAGTAATTACAGAAATGTTATAATTAGAGGAACCCTTTTTTTGCATTTTGTTATCTCTGTACACAAAATACACGTACATTGTATACATATGCCAAAATAGTAGAGCCTCAGTTTGGGGGAAAAACTAAAATAATATGGGATCGTGGTAATAATGTTAGTATTCAATATGCATAATGTGTCAATGCAGATACCTGCATGTAGCTGTAGAATGATCACATTAGATTGCAGACTTTGCAGAGAGCTGACCCAGATATGAGTTTGTATGATTGCTGAACAGCAAGAATTCAAACAAAATTAATATAACATTTATATAAAAAATACAAACATTTTAAGGCCTTGAAAGTCAAGGCATTGAAAATTGCAAAGCATTTATCTTCAAGGTTAAGGCTTTTGCCCTTATGGCCAAGGCCCCAAAATTCAGCCTTAAGGCCAAGGCTCTAAAATCCAGCCTTAAGGCCAAGTTTCAGCATCAAGGCACTACATCACTGCAGTCTACATAGGGTAACCAGACCTTTGTATTATGAACAGCGCCCCCTAGTGTCATATTGTCTCCAGTCCCAGTACCCCCCCCCCCCCCCTGCTTTTCGTTGGTTGTTTTTTTTTTTTGGGTCGACCAAGATTTTTGTCATCCCCCATCCCCCCACTCGCTGACACAAATTTATGCCACTGTCCTTCATTTTATAGTTGAAAAAGTCTGAAGACCCAACAAAAACATTTACTTACGATCTGGATGAAAAGTGAAATTTCTCGTTCAATTCTGAGAGGTGGGAGAGCATGTTATCAATCACTGTGATCACGTTTAAAGCGTGGAGGAAGGAAAATTCCTTCCTCTGTGTTCAAAGTCACGTCATGCCGACGATCTGAGCGCGTATGCCTACATCATGCATTTGCGTACTGCCATTATGATATGCGAGGTCTAGTCGGGACACGACTTAAACACAGAAGAGTGTCCCCGTTCCTCATGATAAGTATTGTTTTTATCTTGATATACAGGTACATAATGTGGTATTTCTATAAAAAACAACATTGAGCTCACCTTTTTCTGATTTTTTTTCAGACCAGCATCATGGGTTCAATGGCAGTGACGGTCTGTTCCAGTGAGCCCTCAAGCTTATCCCGTCTGCAGAAGTTACCAATGAGTGACATTCGTCTGGATTGCTCCTTTGACTTTAAGTATATCAAGGTAGTGTGAAAATTGGAAGACTGGTTTTTTGCTCTTTCCCAACTAAATGTATGAAGCACTGTATGCTCAGTGGTTTCTGAGAGTCTGTGTGTTCAGACGTCTGCACTAGTGGACGGGAGGTCGTGGGTTCGAGTCCCGCCCAATTAAGCCTGTGAATTTGTTTTCACACAGACTTTTGGAAAGCACTGAGCATGTAGTGCGTCATACACTACGCTGGGAAAGGGCCAAAAAATTACAATATAGTTGAAGCATGAATGGGTTGATTACATGCAGGAATGTGCCTATAGATGTCAACCGGCCAAGTGGTCTTTTTCAAACCGTGGTACTAGCTGTCCGTATTATTCAAGAGTTTATCAGCGAATGCTATAGGGGCTTTATGGTTGGTGAAATAACGATACTGATGAGTAGATGAGAAATGTCCCAGATGACGTCCTTTGTTTGGCTGAAGTTTAGTTATGATTTTAATCAAATTAATATTTGGCATTTGGCTGTTGTCAATTTTTCATTCTCATAGGGTAAGATTGCTCAGATATGGGCCCTCCATTCGGCAGGTAAGAACAAGAGAATGAAGATGATTCTTGAGGAGGAGACTGGCAAGGACGGCCAGTCACCGAGCAGGATCAACGTCTTCCTTACTGGTGCCTTTGCAGAGGAGTTCATTGGGTTTTCTGTTGGGGTGAGTATTCAGAGTTTCGCCTCTGTTGAAGTACGTATTTCTTGGTTTGGGATTCTCGATCCGAATTACAGATATATTTTAGAGAATTGAAGTTGCTGCTGCCCTCTTTATTTTAATAAAGAAAAATTACAAGAGCGAGATTTGAACCTGCGACCTCTTGAATACCATACCAGTGCTCTACCAACTAAGCTATCTTGTCCTATGTTGGCGGTCTCCCAAATTGTCAGTGTCTTTGTTTGGGATGGGGAGGAGGGGGGGGGGAGGGCGCGCAAGTCAGAAGTCATAAACCCAGAATGCCGTATAGCCAGGGATCACACCCCAATTTTATGATACAACCTGGGAAGCGACATTGTGGGGATCACTCGATGGTTCATTCAAAAATGACCTAGTCAGTTTCCCTTGTGGTTTATTTGAACATAGGCAAGAAATCTTTGAGAATTTTGGAGGATTTGAGGATGCATCTGTTTTTTGGGTTTTTTTTTTACGGTAAAGCATTCAGAGGATTTTTAAAGGATTGACGGTGCATCCTAGTCCAAATCTCCTAGAGAGTTTATAACTAATGAAATGAAATATTCAATTAATTAATTAAACCACAGTGTAAAACCCAACATCATCTTTCTGTTTCCTTCTTGTATAGGATACAGTCATTATCGGCGAGGCTGTGATTGAGAAGTCTCCATCCTTCCTCACAGATTCTGTCCACCTATGCAACATTGTGGTAGAAAGGAAATGGTCAAGGCCATCTGTCTGGGTCAGTAGAAACCATTGACCTCTTGTGTCCAGCTGTTATTGATGGGGTGCTGGTATGCCAAAAGCATCAATGCAAACAATAGAGAACTTCATCACCCATGGAGCCCTCAAACCCCCCCCCCCCCCCCTTCGTGTGAATGAAAGAGTTTTTTGAAAAAGCTCCATCTATTTATTACATTCCCATTCAAGAACAATGTAGATGTAGTTGAAACTTGAATGGATTGAGTACGTGGAGGAATGTGCATTTGGATGACAGCCAGTCAGGTGGTCTGTTTCAAACCTCAGCTTTGGACGTCATCAATATTCAACAGGTTAACCCTAATTAACCCCCAGGTATTTTTACTAGGAGGCTTCCTCAACATGTCAAAATCTGACACTCTGCAGTATACCTTTGGCACATTCTTTGGACAGACAAATTGGGGCATCATAGCTCCATGTAAAGTAATGGTGCCAAGGCCCTGCAGTACTGAACCCATCAAAACTTGACAAAACCTGCTGTTGGAGTTTGCAAGGCTTGGGTACGTAGTTAGGGATAAAATTGTGATGACACATTAAATGACCCAATCTTTACCATGTCAATAAGGGCTGAGGAGGGGTATGACTGCTGTTAATGGACCAAGCCAAAGGCGGTTTTTAGGTGATAATGCCCTTTCCCGACTTCAACGACTAATCATGTGCCCACTGTGGTGTGCATGACCCATACGGTTTTGTGCACATCCATTTGGAAATTGGTCGGGTACACCCTGAGCCCTTCGCTAATGAGATTTCACTTTCCTAAGCTCTCGACCTATGCAGAGACCTAAACCTATTAAGTCCAACAGGTAGAGTCACATGCAGTGGCCTACTGGAACGCCCATTCTGATTGAGTTAAACACGTGCGCGTTGTGCGATCACCTTTTGCGTTAACACGTGCGCGTTAGGTCATCCGGGTCATTCGGGATAAAATGTCATTGTGCACATGCGCAGTTGAAATACCGAACTGGCTTATTCACCCACCAAACACCCCTCCCCATGTACCCTGGCAAAGTCCAACATACAAACTATATGTTGATCCTCATGGATTTTTTGTGGATTTTCAATTTTTCGGCCAATCTCACCCCTGACATAGGGGTCAGAGCTGATCATTTAAATTAACATTAGTTCAAATCAATTAGCAATCTAGGCAGAACTTGCATCAAGTTGGTACGAGGTGACGTCACATATGTTCAAAAATATTATTTGACAAAACATTGAAAGCTAATTAATCATAAAGATTTGTCATCCACAATAAATAACGGGAATGCAATCCGAACTTAAAAATACATTTTGAAAAAATGTTGCCTTGGAATTGCCCAGGTGATACCTGCTAAGAACCCAACCGGGAAGGCGAAAGACACCCGTCCTCGCATCAGACAGAACCCTGCGATCTCTTCCACCATGACCGGACCAGCTTCCACAACCACCCCCAGCCCCAACCCCACGATCCACAGACAAAACCCCACTGCCACACAGAATGGTAGGGTTCGAACCCTGGACGGTGCAAGGACGGACTCGGGGGCCGGTGCATCATCGTCCAGCGCCGTGATGTCCTCCGTTCCATCAACCAGCAGGGTAACCGCAGAAAATCAGAGCGCAGGCACATCTCCGTGGAAGGTCACGTCGTCTGGGCACCCTATGGATCCTTGGTCACGTCCTGATGCAAGCAGCTCACTAAGCAAGGTGAGATGGAGACAAGTTTCTCTTTCAGAAAAAAAGATTACATTTTGTAAAAATGTAAACTTCTTTAACCCCTTGTGGTTGGCTCTTATCGATGGAATGCTGGGGTACCAGGCTCTCACTGAAAGGGATGTGCAGATAAATAGTGGCCCTATTCATCACATGCTGACCCCCCCCCCCCCCCCCTTTTTTTTCATGTGAAAGAAAGCCTTGTCCCATTTATTCATTTCACTCCCATTCAAGAACAATATAGTTGAACAATGAATGGTTTTTATATGAGCAGGAATGTGGCTATTCACGTTAACTGGCCCAGGCGCTTGCCTCTCATCGTTGCGGAATACTCGGAATGGCTTAAGATAATTTAAAAACCTTTCACAGGTTTTTAAAAGTAGTTTCAAACCCATCCTTTTTTATGTAAATTCCGGTAGAACTTGGTTGAAAAAATATAACATTCTGCAAATAATGACGTCACTGGAACTAGACTGGTTCCTTTCCATTCTTTAAAAAAAAATTGTTGGGGGGGGGGGGGGGGGTGCAGGACCAAATTTAACCAGAACCGTGCCAAATCTGCCAAAATCCAACACCATGTTGTGTTGCATTTTGATGGGTTCAGGACTGTACAGCCTTGGTACCATTACTTTACATGGAGCTGTGATGCCTTAATTTGTCCAAGTCCAAAGAATGTGCCATAGGTATGCTGCACAGTGTTGGATTTTGACAGGTTGAGGACGGTGCCACAGGGGTTAGGGTTAATACGTATGCAAATCGGAAAGTGATTTGTTACTAAATGATTGACAGATAAATCTAGCTTTTCTATGTAGGGCTCGTATCTGGTGACCACCTCAACCTTTGAAAGTGGAAGCCAGTTCTAATGTTTGAAGCGTACCCAAAAGCAATTTTAATTTCACAAAACGAAGGGCTAAGGTCACACTGAGTAAGACTGTACCCATAAGGTTTTTGAAGACCAAGGGCCAGTGAGATTTGTCAGGAATTTTCCTGATTTCAAAATTTTTGTCGGGATTTTTATTTTTTATGTGTAATTCCTGAGGTGTTACCGTAAAGGTGTTTTTACCTATAAAACTGGATCTAGACCAGTAGAAACGGGTATTTTAAGGGGTGCCTTTAGGCAACCCAAAACCCTGCAGATTCCCCCCCCCCCAAAAAAAAAACCAATTTTGATTTTCTCTTTTGAATGTTCCAGGGAAGCTACACTTACACCGACCTGAAGGACCTGCAGGCTTCCTCTGTAGTCAATGTCTTCGGTGTGGTCAAGTTTTTCAAGCCTCCTTACAAGACCCGAGGAACAGGTTAGAAATAATTGCTTCACAAATTCACTGCTAACTCCAAGCCAGGCATAGATTAAGACTGAGGTATCATTGGATGAATTTATTGTCGGTTCAGAGCAAAAGGTCTTCAGAGTAGTAAATGAATTTCTGGTAAATACTCAGATTTTCTTTGGTTGAATTAAATTTTTTCTGCACTTCATTACTGTGTGCCAATTTTTGTTTTCTCTTCCAAGATGAATTAGAAGTCCCCACAGCTGCTTTTGAGTTACAGGACCCTCAACCCCTTGTGGCCAGCTGTTATCGAGGGGTGCTAGTATGCCAGAAGGATCATTGAAAGGGCTGTCAAGCTGAGCGTAAATGCAAACAAAATTGCACGATGGGCCCCTTTTTGGGTAAAAGGAAAGCTTCGTTTGAAAAAGCCCCATCTATTAACTACACACCCGTTCAAGAACGATATATTCAATTAGTGAGTGGATTGTGTATGAGCCAAAGTTGTCATGACTTGAGTCAATGACTCTACTCGAGTCCGACTCGAGTCACAATTTTTGGGGACTCGACTCGAGTCCCGACAGGTAAATCACTCGACTCACTGCGAGAGAATGACTTGACTCGAGTCTCTCACCAGAAGACTCAACTTGAGCAAAGGCTAGTAAGACTCGAGTCCCAATAATACATTGAAAACTTGTGAAAAATATTTGCAGTGACTTACAGTGCAAAATTTATGTTCATGTTACTTTGCGTACACATGTACGTACAGTACACATACATCGGCCACTTATAGTGTACAAACATACACCGTGTCACGTCCCCGACTCCCTCCCACCTTGTGGCTTTGTAGCAGGTCTTCATCAAGTGTGAATTGTGGTTTTTACATGTACTAGCCCGGATATATGAATTTAAATTACTTTCTCTCTTGTGTTTATTTATTATGTGTAAAAATATTTATGACTCAAATTGACTCAAGCTAAATATTTGACTCGACTCAACTCGACTTGACTCCACACAGTGACTCGACTCGACTCGACGTTCTTGACCTGATGACTCGACTCAACTCGAGTCACTTCTTTAAAATGACTCGACTCGAGACACAAAATTCAGTGACTCGTTACAACTCTGGTATGAGCAGGAATGCGGTTATTCATGTCAACCAGCCCAGGTGTCATGTCTCACACTGCGGCTATGGCCGTCGTATGCGATGGATACAAATAGGAATTGTCCAAGGTTTTCAGCACCTTAGGCATTATAGTCAACCTGAGTGGAAAAGAAATCGTACCTGCCATTGTCTTCACAGATTACTGCATGACAGTGACCTTAATTGACCCGACACTTGACCCCAACCACCGCGGTCTTCGATGCCAACTCTTCCGTGACGACGTCAAGGCACTCCCCCGAGTACATGCCATCGGTGATATTGTACGCTTCCATCGCTTGAAGGTATACTTCGTTATTTGGGTTTTATCTTATATTTTTGGTTTTTGGCACTGCTAAAATTTAACAGTAATAATAAGGTATTGTATAGTGCTTCCCAAAAAAATTTCAAAGCATTTTGCAGATAACCCCTGGCCAGCAGGCGATGATATCAGCTTTTCTGCAGCCATTTAAGATCAGCACAATCTATTTGTTACTCTCACAGGTACTATTACAATCACCATGATTCCACAGAACATGAGTAAAAACATCGTAATGTTGAACCACAGTGGAGCACTGTGGCCTGGTGGCTTATACCGGTTTCACACTACACTGAACTTACCCGGGTAATTTATTACCCGGGTAGTTGTAATTACCCGGGTAGAAACTAACCCGGAGAATCGGTTTCACACTACAAAATTAACCCTGCAATTCTGCTTACCCGCTTCAGCGCGCACCCGGGTAACTTGTAGCCGCATTCACACTATGCGAATGGTAACCCGGAGAATGTGCATTGCTTGATCTCTGCCCTAGCCATTGTTTCGTCGGCGTAAAAGAGCGAAGTGAGAGCGGCGCGAGAGCATGCAATGCAAATTCAAAACAAATCAGATCAGCATTGTACATGTAGCGTGCACGCGTCATCCTTTAGACTTAAAGACAAGTCGTTTAGACAGTCGTGTTTTGTCTGCAGGCGCCGCATTTACCAGCGCGGTACGCAATAATATGCCCGCCTTTCGTGAAGTTCCGACAGGTCTTCTTTCCTTCATACCAGTCAGTAATTGGACAGTCGACACACACGCATCTTGGGGCCAAGGTTGCACGAACGTTCCCACATGTTATTATACCGCTCGCTACAAAAATCAAGTGCGAAATAAGTATTATAATACGCGGGGTGGTGCAGTCGGACTAATGCCGACTAATTACCGACTTGATTTCAAGTCTAGTCATCCTGCAACTTGCGGTCTAGACTGGTGCCTTGCATTAAGTGTATGTAAAATGTACTTATTAAGACGAGGCATCATCTACGGAAGACTGGTGCCTTTCATTAAGTATACGTAAAAATAAACTTAAGGCGAAGTACCAGCCACGGAGGCCGTACTAATAAATTACGTCACCTTCGCAAAGTTGGCCGATAAAACACGACAAAGCGCACGCACCCACCCACGTACCTACCCGGGTAGAAGAAAACCCGGCGAGCATTCACACTACCGATGGTAACCCGGAGAATCGTCTCAAGGTCGTCGTTAACCCCGAGATTGGTGGGTTAACCCACCTCGCGAGCAGGGTTAGAAATTACCCGGGTAAGTGGCGTTTTTGGGCAGTTAACCCGGAGAATTTCTAACCCGGCGAATTGTAGTGTGAACGCTCCACATTACCCGGGTAATTGCCGGGTTAAATTTTTCGGTAACCCGGCAATTACCCGGGTAAGAGCATAGTGTGAAACCGGTACTAGTGTACCGGACTCAAGATCTCGGTGCTACTGCAGATAGTGGGTTCGAGATCAGCTGGGGGGTCATGGTGCTTGTGTTCTTCAGCAAGGCACTTTGTCACATGTTGCTTCTCTCCACCCAGGAGTAAATGGGTACCTGTGAGGGCAGTGATGGTTATGTGTTTGATTAGCCCATTGTGCGCTTAACTTGCAGCCAGGGCTGTATACCCCCAGGGAGTTGAGGTTTCAGGAATGATTAATGGGCCTGATGAGCAGGGGTAATAATAATATTGTAAGCGCTGTGATATAGTTTGCTATTTGAGTGTTCTTAAATGCCGATAATTATCATTATTGCCACAAAAAAAACAGATAGGGTCTAAGTATTTTTTTTAATGTAAGAACAATTCCCTGTTGGTTTCTTTGCAAACATCAAAAACGAAACTACCGAATTATTATGAAATACCTTACTTGACTGTATGAAAATAATAGTCTCAAGCATCCTGTGAAATCATGGCACATGCTGTGCTGTCGTTTTCAAGAAAAGTGGAATTTTTGTATTCATTTTCAGCGATGGTCGGCCGACAATCATAGTTCCCTGACTTGACAGAATCCCCGATGTCTATTGTTCCATTTTGTCTGTAGTAGAGTCAGGGAACCAGACTTCAAGAACAGCATTTTTTTCCTCTTTGTTTTCCCAGCATCTAATGCACACGAAACTTTAAACAGGTCAGTGTTTCCTATAAAATCAACCCCAAATCCATTCATTTCTGAAAATAACTGCAAAAGCAAATGATGTATACATGTACTATGTTTAAATTTGAGATCGTTAAAGTTGACACCGAAATTTGCCTAAAAAAACCCAAAAAAACCAAGCTGTCCAAATTGTCCAAGACTACCACCCTAATAGTTCATTTACAGTCACAGGTATACCCAGCACAATATGGGGCAGAGGGGTACCCCCCTTTTTGTCCCTATACCCTATACACTCTCCAGACTATTGTTACCTAACACATCCCCCCTAGACTTCTGAAAAGAATTCCTGAGATTCCGGGAACACAATGACCAACACAAAAGAGGGGGGTTCGCTCTGCCCCATATCGTGCATCATATGGTCACAGGATATCCGTATTTACTCACAAGGTGTCTAACAGACACCCATTCGCCTGGCTAAAATCTCACTGAGAACGACCACCGGGGTCCAGCGCTTTACAAGCACAGGGTTCTTGGGACAATCCTCTGTTCAAGTCCACGATTGAAATGAAATGATTTTCCCCACAGATTAGACAGTACTACAACGAAATACAGGGACAAAAGGGCAACGGTTTCCACTGTCTGGTGTTTGACGGCTGGGTTGACGCCCCGATGCACCCACGATCAAGCAGTCCCAACTTCACACTGACAGATGATGACAAACGAAGGGTAGGCACTAACGTTACATTTTTAGACTGTTCTGTCACTTTCATCCCTCACAGCTTCAAAGCCTACGGACCAATCTCAGGCAAAACTGCCACTATGCAAAATGGTGGTGAGGCCTACCAAGAGACACAAAGAACAACTCGACTTTGGTTCCTGTTCTCGTAATGTTCAATTTATTGCTCGTCGCTAACGGTACCGAAAAAGGAGATGGTGTGTTTAATGGTACTGTTTACACTAATTGTTTTCTAACTGGTTGAACTAACTTCAAAAGTCTTTTTAAACGCATGGAGGTCAGAGCTGAACATTTAAATTAACATATCATCAATAAATATCTAAGACAGTTTGCACATTCCTATTGGTGGAGAGCCCGTCACGTGGGTCATTTTAAACGGCCGATAAAACACCAACCGGTTTTAGGGTGGAGTGGTTAATCTGTGGCCTGGCCTGGCCTGGCCAGGCCCGGCCATTGAAAAGCCTGGCCAAGCCCCTGGAACGCCCAGGCCTTTGGGCTTCTATAATCCCCTGATTGTACACAATAAACTGTCCATTAATTCTGGAGTCCAGCCGGCTCCCATTGTTCACGCAGACTTGACTGACAGCTGAGGCATCTTTTGATCCAGCCGTGAATGGGTACAGATTAGTGTGGGAGGGGCTACAACCAGGCCTGGCTTGGCAGAGGCCGAGCTTTATTGATTAGTTTATGCTCTATTGTTAGGTGATTTGTGGCTTACAATAGCAAGAGTAAAAGCCAGAAGGCCCGGGCATGGCTGGGCTTTTCAAAGGCCTGGCCCGACCACATATTTACCACTCCTCCCTTAAACACTTTTTGCTGCAACAAACGTGGCCCCTGAACCCGGACATCCAGCATGAGCTGGTAAGTCCAGTTATATAAGATGCCAACGTGTGCAATGCATGCCGTGCTGCACTTGCGTAAAATAAACGGCTGTTTGATGTGCCAACTTAGTGAGAAAAATACCAACAGATTATGAAAAAAGGTTGTTTTTAAAGTTCCAAATTATTGTTCCTAAAGGCTAGGACTGTGAGATTTTTCTCTCGTTACTGCCTCTTTTTGGATTCTGCCTGTAACCTGTTTCCCTTCCACCTATCATCTTTGAAAATTCAAACAAATTGCGAAGATATCTTCTGTTCCTGTGATTTCTGTAGCTTTTTTTTTGGCCTTGTGTTGGGCGATACCCATATAGAATAAATCAACCAAATGGTAGCTGCACCGGATCAAATTTTAGCGACAAGCAATCTCAGAAGTTTACATTGTGTCAGTTGATGCTTGGAGAGCATTGATTGTGTTTGTTTAATTTCCGATTGGGGCTCTTGGGAAACACTGAGCATAGAGTGATAATAAATACATTGAGAAGAGCAAGAAACCTAGTTTATATTGTCGTCTCAATTGCATCTTTCATCTTCCGATAATTAGGCCTAAAAACTAAAACAAAAATGTGTGTTGCCCTTAAATGGGAAAACTCGGGAGGGAGGGTCGGTCGTTTTAAAACAATTTTATACCACCCATGAAAACAATACTACACGTCATGTAACTCGGAAGTCGGGAGGCAAAAAGTATACTTATTTAAAAGTGAAATTGTGAAATGCACGATTGTGCCATTGTAGCTGTATTTTAAGACAATGATTTTAATAAAACTTAAATTTTGTGCGGGAAAAGGTGAGATTTGGACAGTTTAATAAAACAAAACAAACCCGACTTTTGTGCTTTTAGGGTCGGTTGTGGAGGGCAACACAATTTATTTTATTTTTTTTTGGGAGGGGGTGCTTTTTTTGCCTTATTCTGATATTGGTAGCTACACCATGCAATTTGTAATGTTGAAACTCTCTGCAGTTATACATTTTTGTCTCATCTGACCTGACTTACCTATGACCTCTGACCTCTGACCCATAGGTCACAGAGCTGCGACTTTGGTCCAGTCGTCACACCCAGCTGGCCCAGAAGCACTACGACTACACCTTGGCCAAGATGTACCCCAAACAGTACATGGATCTGACCTGCCAAGTGGTGTCAGTGGTTTTGCTGCCTAATGACAACTGCACGGTCATCAGAGTGTGGGATGGGACCCATTACCGAGGGTGAGTCCACACTGGACACCTGTCAATTTCTCAGTACTTTCATCACAAACGTGCGAGACAGCATTAACCCATTGAATACAGACGACAGCCATAGCCACTGTTTAAAAAATGACCACCTGGCTGGTTGTCGTGTATATATGTGCATTCCTGCACGTACTCAATCCATTGTTTGCCTATTGTGTGCATTACGCCTGGCTGCACAAGCCCATCTTGGCATACTAGCACGCGCATTTTTATTCCGTAGGCGGCCATGAATAATTCAGTAGTTTTTATGAGAAAGTTATGTTTATTAATTATTTCGTCAAACAATCCACAAGGGAAACTGACTAGGTAAATTTGAATACATTTTCAAAGTGAACAAAAAGAAACTGGCAGGAGCAGGATTCGAACCTGCGACCTCCGGAATACCGTACCGGCGCTCTACCAACTGAGCTATCTTGCCCTATGTTGGCGGTATCCCAAATTGTCAGTATCTTTGTTTGGGTGGGCGCTAGTCAGAAGTCATAAACCCAGAATGCCGTATAGCCAGGGATCACACCCAATTTTACGATACAACCTGGGAAGGGACATTGTGGGGATCACTCAATGAGGATACGACTTTTTAACTTATAATTCGTCAAACAATCCACAAGGGAAACTGACTAGGTAAATTTGAATGCATTTTCAAAGTGAATTTACCTAGTCAGTTTCCCTTGTGGATTGTTTGACGAATTATAAGTTAAAAAGTCGTATCCTCATTGAGTGATCCCCACAGGGAAACTTCAGATACAGTTTTCTCAAAATATTGTAATGGTGACACACAAATTTGATAGTGCCATTGGAAAGATCCAAACAAGCTCTTTCCGTTGGTATATAGATCATTGGACAGCGCAAAACACAAGCACTACAGTTTGTTGAAACATGGTGAATATATTTGTTGTTTGGATACTCTGGTGTGTGGTTTCCTTGTCGAGTAAACTTGACATTGGTAAGGAAACGGTTAAGACTTTTGAAAACGGATAGCCTTTTGGACTTGACTCTTTCAGAAATAGGAGCCCAATTTAGTCTAGCAAACATATTATGACCCCCGTTCATATGTTTATATTGGCATGACTCTAATAGTGCAGTTCTTTCCTCTTTCAGACCAGTGCGCATGATGGATACCAGTGCTGGTATCAATCCTCAGTGTGATCTGGAGCTTTTCCATAAATCTGAAGGTCTCGCATATGATGTGACACTGTATGACAACCACATGGAGACCGGTGCCAAACTAAAGGTCTGTTGTCTTTTGATTAGTTTGTTGAAAGCGCAACACCAAGCAGAAGTAGTAGCAATAGTGGCAACAATAGCAACAAAACTTCTTTACTTATTTACAGTTTACCACAGAACAACAACAAGCAGAAGTAGTAGAAATAGTTGCAACAATAGCAACAAAACTTCTTTACTTATTTACAGTTTACTGCAGAACAACAAGCAGAAGTAGTATCAATAGTTGCAACAATAGCAACAAAACCTCTTTACTTATTTACAGTTTACTGCAGAACAACAACAAGCAGAAGTAGTATCAATAGTTGCAACAATAGCAACAAAACTTCTTTACTTATTTACAGTTTACTGCAGAACAACAACAAGCAGAAGTAGTAGAAATAGTTGCAACAATAGCAACAAAACTTCTTTACTTATTTACAGTTTACTGCAGAACAACAAGCAGAAGTAGTATCAATAGTTGCAACAATAGCAACAAAACCTCTTTACTTATTTACAGTTTACTGCAGAACAACAACAAGCAGAAGTAGTATCAATAGTTGCAACAATAGCAACAAAACTTCTTTACTTATTTACAGTTTACTGCAGAACAACAACAAGCAGAAGTAGTAGAAATAGTTGCAACAATAGCAACAAAACTTCTTTACTTATTTACAGTTTACTGCAGAACAACAAGCAGAAGTAGTATCAATAGTTGCAACAATAGCAACAAAACCTCTTTACTTATTTACAGTTTACTGCAGAACAACAACAAGCAGAAGTAGTATCAATAGTTGCAACAATAGCAACAAAACTTCTTTACTTATTTACAGTTTACTGCAGAACAACAACAAGCAGAAGTAGTATCAATAGTTGCAACAATAGCAACAAAACTTCTTTACTTATTTACAGTTTACTGCAGAACAACAACAAGCAGAAGTAGTATCAATAGTTGCAACAATAGCAACAAAACTTCTTTACTTTTTATAATTTTCATGGTAATTGTTATCATCAAAGTCAAATTATTTTATTTTAAAGCAGGAACTGGAATAGTTTGTCACCCATTATTATATTCTCTAAGAACTCTATTTAACAGGAAAAAACCTATGAGTATCTCATAGTACTAGCCTTTGGGTAGATAATAGATTGCACTGATGTCGAACTGTTGCATAAAACCTGATCTCATGGCCTGCTGACCAGGGGTAGTATTAATGAAGCGCTTTGAGACATTG
Source organism: Hippasteria phrygiana (assembly GCA_037893225.1). Taxonomy (NCBI): domain Eukaryota; kingdom Metazoa; phylum Echinodermata; class Asteroidea; order Valvatida; family Goniasteridae; genus Hippasteria; species Hippasteria phrygiana. The sequence goes on from JAZGUH010000003.1 coordinate 148,638, forward strand.
GTATATACCACTGCGTAAGCACCACTTTGTAATTCTTAAATTCTAACTTTCCATGTTATGATCTTCCAGCCCGGGCAGTTTATCAAAATATGCAACCTACACGTGGCCAAGTTCAAACCGTCGGAGAGACCAGAGGGCGGCGGGGACATGGTGGAACTTGTCTTGCATTATGGGACGTCACACGGACGAGGGGTCGTCACGCTGATGGACTGGGACCAGGCAGTCAAGGATATGAAGAAGTGAGACCCGAGAGAAAAACTGAATATCTTTGGTGTACTGCCTGCTAGTTTGATGGTGGTTAGCCTTGATCAAGGGCATTGTGCTCTCTAAATGCTGTTTTTATGGTTGCAGTGCTTGTGCAGTCGAGTTTACGTGGCCTAGTAATGTGTAGAAGATCAACGTATATTGGTCGCCATAGTTCAAAATGCACGCTGCACTGCTGTCTCTTGTTCAGGCCTTGAGAAAAATTGTTCCCCCCCCCCCCCCCGACTAGCCCCCTGGGCTAGTCAATTGTACTTTTCACTAAACCTTGTGAAGTTTTACTCGGCCTTTGCAGCATTTAAAATTGTTTAAAATGTTTGATGGGGAATGCTTAAATGATGGGCCGCCAATAGGTTCCACGGTAAAACAGGGCAGAAAAATATATGATGGGAACAAGAGAGATTTAGTGTAAGAACAAACAAAATGCAAAAATGAAAAGAATTTAAGGAAATTATATGAAATAAATTGGTGATTTTGTCTAATAAATGATCATCCTTTTTGCTTGATTCACTTCATATCATTATATAAGGTGCAGATTTTTGAATAGCCCGCTGGGCAACCGAAGAAACAAGTTTGACTAGTGTTGGTGAGATTTGTCAGGATTTTTCCTGATTTTTGGTCGGGATTTCAGAATTTTTAAAGAATCTCTTGCAATCTGGAATTCCTGAGGTGTTGTCCTGAAGGTGTTTTTACCTGTAAAAGTGGATATATACCCATAAAAACGGATATTTTAAGGGTGTGCATTTAGGCAAATACAAACTATATGTTGATATGAGGTCCTCATGGATTTTTACGTGGATTTTTCATGGATTTCGTGGATTTTTCATTTTTGGGACAATCTCACCCGCTTTATGATTTTTGAGTCTGTCCAAGCAAATGCATAAATATGTGAATCTGCTTGCAAATGATGGATTCCCATTGGTCTTTGAGATTTTGCTAACATTTACTTACTACAAGCTGATTGAGGTCGTAAGGTGAACAGGGCTTGTACATGAGCATTACGCCATACTGTAAGCCTGTGATCAAAAAGTAAAACAGTTCATATTGACATGAAAATGTGGCACCAGCAAGCGAAAACGGACATTAGTTGGAAATTTCTGAAAATTGAAATTTCAATTCCATAATAAAATGTATAAATGTAAGCTTTGTAATGGTGAAAAAATTACTGTTATACAATATTTTGGTTTTCGAATAGAGCCTTAAATTTAGCATTGAGAATGGAAAATTATACATAGTTTACACAATTTTGTCGGAAGTACGGCAGACTAAACTGTCAAATTGTACACATTTAATGGTCTCGACACAAAAGCAAACCAGGTATTTTGAATTAAATATGCTTTAAACTACAATATTTTCACAAAAACAGGAATCGTGATTTGTTGACGATTTTCATATAAAGTGCAATTACTCAAAAGTAGGACATGCGACTTATGTCCGATTTCCCTTGCGGATGCCACAAATATAAACAAATATAAACAAATATAAAGGTCTTATTGTTTGCAAGCTTTTGCTCTGTGATTGGTCTTTACTGACATACAAAAATAAAGAAACTCATTAGTTTCAAAGATCTGAACTGGATAATTGTCAGTGTATTATAACAATTTTTCTTTCCCGTGTATCACCTTTAGACGCATGGCCGACATCATTGCAAATCCCCCAAGCACCGGCGAAGTAGCCAATCAGAATCAAGCACAGCCCTCCAGGACGGGTATGCAATCGGCCAATGGTAGCGTGCAGGGCAGCCCCAGCAGGTGCATGCAACGTTCAGCAACAGGTGAATGATTGTAAATTTATAATGTTATGGTAATACGTATTGATTGTGAGGAGATATCAAAAACGGAGTCGGCGCAGGGAACTCTCTAATACAGATTTTCCGTATTTCGTACGGAAATTCATGAAAAATACGGAAGTGTGAATTTTTGTGAAATCCGACCATCATGATGTTTTGTCATGCATATTATGCTATTATACTGTGCCATACTAAACAAATGAATGTAAGTTTAGCTTTGAAAATAATAAAATAAGGAGACGGTCCATCCAGTGTGTGGGTTTGTTAAACTTACCAGGAACGCGGTGTGCACGCAAAGCATGAGCTCAGAAAAAACAATCAATTTTCAGGTATTAAAGTTTAAATTTCATGGAAAAATACAGATTTTCTTTTGCAAAATACTGATTTTTTTGCTTTCTGAATACTGAAATTAGTTTGAAAAGGTTGGCAGCTCTGCTCTAAAGCTTCCATGTTTAACTTACTTCAGATCCTCTAAAGGTTTTCAGTGTTTATTCTCTTTATTCCCAAAAAGACATTCTTGTGCAAAATGCATAGACGGCAAGTTTGAAGACTTACGTTGGTACTGATATTTGCGAACCAGACGTTAAAAAACAGTATCTCTGTCCCCAAAAGTTTAAATTTCGCATAAAAAAAGAAAAATGTCGCTTCCCAGGTTGTATCATAAAATTGGGTGTGATCCCTGGCTATACGGCATTCTGGGTTTATGACTTCTGACTAGCGCCCACCCGAACAAAGATACTGACAGTTTGGGAGACCGCCAACATAGGGCAAGATAGCTCAGTTGGTAGAGCGCCGGTACGGTAACCCGGAGGTCGCAGGTTCGAATCCCGCTCCTGCCAGTTTCTTTGTTCACTTTGAAAAAAGAAAAACTTGGATATTTGTGTCACTCCCTTGATTGAGGAGTCTATTCGGTGCAGTGCTGGTTTTTCACCTTTTACCTCTGTGACTCCGGTTCGAATCCCACCTGAGCAGACGTGTGGTTTTCAGTCTCTGCCTGATTCAGTGGGTTCTACTTGAGGACATAATTCTAGGTTTTCCTCCCACCTCTAGATGTCCTTCTTATCTTCTTCCCACCGTTTTCTTCAAACTTGTAAGCTACAGCACTGTATGCACTTTGGAGGAATCCCTAGTTTAATTACCATGTCACCCCTGTTGTCACATTTTGTGGCCATCATTCTGTCTCACAGTGATAACAGACCACTTCCACCAGAGGTCAACTCGCATCAGAGACGTTATCAGCCGTGATCCCCCTAACAAGTTCCGCATCCGAGCCAAAGTGATAGACTACCTGCCTGACGACATTGCCAGCTTTATTCATCTTTACTGCACCAAATGTAAATTCAGGTACTGCAGTATGATTTAATCACTTAGGCAACCTAAAAAAATAACTTGTTTCTCGCTGGGAAACGCTGATGAGCTTAACAATTTCTGTGATGGAAAACGCACGGCATTCTGGGTAATGACATTTCGAATTGCATGCCACCCAGCTAAGCCACGGAAGTGGTAACCCACTTTCATAAGTCACAAAAATCTATCTAATCAGAGCTGAAAGCGCATCAGCGCTTACCAGCGCCGAGTATGGGCGGCGTGGTGGGCACAGCCAACCTCGTTACCATGGGTACGATCTTGCTACGCCATGTTTTTTCCCACCATGCCTTACGCGATCACACGTGCCCATGGAGTCGAGGCTGGGCACGGTACGAGCGAAACCAGCGCTGTGAAGTTGCATAGTCGAATACCGGTTTCAAAGAATCAGCGATATTGTTGTTTGAACATCGGAACTAGACCAGGGCAGTCTGATCTGTAAGTGCACTTCAAAGCGTTCCTCTTTTGAGGTCAGCTGTATGTCATGTGCATTCATATCATCTTGTAAAAACAAGTATTTTCAAAATCCTTTTATTAAATAAATTCAGTTTCTTAAAAAATATGTAAAATATTTGTGTTCTAGCTGATGTGTAGTATGCCTACTAGTATATCGAGACCATGGAGATATTATCTTTGCATAAAATATTTTCTATGTCGTGAACAAATAGAATACAAAAGGTCCTGACGTACATATTTTCTTGGGTATATGGACATTTTTATTCTATAAAATATAAAATATAAATTGCCCGGACGGACCTTTTCGCCACATGGGTTCTGATGAGAAACAATTAATTTTGTTTATGTTGCCTTATACCAAACATGCCTATTCCTAAAATGAGTTCTTTCTTTTAATAACATTTTCACGGAAGTTTTAGGTTCACTTCGGTTCACCCTGTCCAAAAGTGAACCGAAGAAGTATTTTTTGACAAAGGAATGCTTTTATTACAGCTCCTCTGAATAGCTTAAGACTTGAATTATTTAAAGACTGAAGGTCTTGTGATGGTCTTGTGTTGGTCTTACAGGGTCTTGTGATGGTCTCGACTACATCACTGACATGGATGTCAGCAGACATGGATGTCGGAAGACAAAAAGAAAACTTGTGTTGCCCTTAAATGGGAAAAATCCTGAGGGAGGGTCGGTCGGTTGATTTTTTACCATCCATGAAAACAATACGACAATTCAGTAAAAAGTAAGCTTATTTAAAAGTGAGATGGCAAAATGCACGATTGTGCCGTCGTAGCTGTACATGTATTTAAAGACAATGATTTTGATAAAACTTGTTCATTTTGTGCGGGAAAAGGTAAGATTTTGAAAATTTCTTTAAAAGAAAAGAAAACAAAACAAAACAAAAATAACGTCACCCGACATTTGTGGTCGGTCGCAGAGGGCAACACAACTGGTTTTCCTTTTTTTTTTGCCTTATCAACAGTACAGTGTACAGTGATAATCAGCTTAAAACCTTTTGTGGCGTTTGGCTCGGTTATATTCACATAAGGGGCCATTCAAAATTGTCAATGTTTTTAATTTTTTTCGAAAATATGGGTGGGTGGGTCAAGGTAAATTATTGAAAATCAAAATTCACTTTTCAAAAAAAATTAATTATGAAAAATGAAAAGAAAAGCTTTTTTGACTTGCCGATTATGCTCCCGCGTTTTGATCTGATTTTTCAACCCCGTGTCTGTAAATGTGCCTGTACATTTTGTCGACGATTTTATCGCCACATTGACAAATGTTAAAATGTTGAACATTTTGAATGGCACCTGAAAGAAATAGGAAACGAATAATTCTGTCATTCATTGCAGCTTATTAAAATGAACACAGCAATGAGTCAATCAGGGGTGAGATATGAGGAGAATTAAAAATCCATGAAAGATTCAGAAGCAGTTGATTTGGCTGGCTGGCTGCAGAAAAATGCATTTTCCACGAAAAGATACGGTTTAAAAATTGCCAAAAAATAGGGTCATCAGAATGAAAAGAAGACGCTCTCGGGTTGCAGAGGTCATTTTGATATGACAAAAACAATTTAAGGACCAAAAAGTCTTCCGGAAATCTGGAAGACGTCTTACCAAAAATCTTGAAAACCCTGACAAATCCAGAGAAATCTATCACCCCTGGTGAATTCTTTCCAGAGCTAAGAGCTGTCATTGGGAATTCACAAAGTGCAATGGGTGAAATGGTGTATAATGCTTTACTCAGAGCTGATAACCAGTATGGATTTTCTGTATTTTCTACAGAAATTCATGAAAAATATGGAAGTATGAATTTTAGAAATCTTGATTTTTGTGAAATCAGACCGTAATTTTGTTGTCGTGCGTATTATGCTATTATACCGTGGGTGTAGTGGCTCATTAATGCAATCCCAACCGACGGATGCAACTTTAAAAATGAAAAAAAATAAGGAGATGGTCCATCCAGTGTGTGGGTTCGTTAAACTCACTAGGCACACGGGGTGTACGCGATTTTCAGGTAAAGTTTAAATTTCATGAACAAATACAAATACTGATATTTTGCTTTCTGAATACTGAGATGAGTTCGGAAAAGTTGGCAGCTCTGTTTACTTCCCTCGCTTTCAGATGTAGAGTGCCGCAACCCAAAAAATCTGCAGCATCAGAAAAGACCAGCGCACCCAAGAAGGCCGTCTCTGCTGCAAACAAGGCATCCCCTGCCAAAGAAGCGGTGACAAGGAGGGAATACGACCTGAGCAATGCTGCTTCAACGGAGGCGAAAGCTAAGCAACAAGAGACGGACCAAGGACGGATCACCAGGAGTATTGCGTCAAGGAGTACGCAAGACAGCCCACGGAGAAGTGCTAGAATCGGGAGTTCTACTCGAGGAGGCAAAACCAAGACGGATGTGTCAGGAGGGTCGTCAGCGGAGGATAGCTCACCGACAAGACAGGGCCGCACTCCAAGGAAGCGGCCTGCATCCGGAATTTCCGAAGAGGAGGACACGACAAGCCGGGGTCCGAGGAAGAACCGGAGAGGGACGTCAAAGATGGCACCCAGGACAGGCGAGGAGAGTGGCGTGTCTCAGAGAGAGGTTTGTGGGAGGATGGCGGATGCTGCTGGTAGCTTGCAAGATGCTGCTGATGAGGGGAATGCATCATCTGGGGCATCAAATAAGAGGTACTCACAGATGGATAGCTATGGGAGGAAGGTGACGGCGGAGGTGCAGAGCAGTGATGAGAGTGGGCAGGAGGACGGGGAGGATGAAGAGAGTAAGAGGAGTAGACGGAAAATCAAGGTAGAAGTGGAGGGTGAGTATTAGCTGTGTGCACATCTCCGCCTTCTTGCCGGTATAATGTCAAAATTATGGTACAGAGTGGACACTTGGTATCATTGTGGGGTGCCGTGGCCTTGTGGTATAGTGCACTGGACTCAGTATCTCAGTGATACTACAGATAGTGGGTTCGAGCCCAGCCAGGGGGTCATGGTGCTTGTGTCCTTGAGCAAGACTAAAGTCCCAAGTTTCCCGTTTTTTAAAATCAAAATTCCGTTTTCTAAAAATTGAAAATTCTGTTTTCTTCGGGTTTCTTTTAACATACCTTTCACTTCAGGCTTTCGGTTGCATATTGATGTGCACTTCAACTTGAAGCGCCCTTCAATATCGCCATTAAATTTCAGTATTAACAGTTGCTTGGTGTGGACTTCAGTCAAGTTTTCTCTCTTGTTTGTCAGCAAATATTTGTACTGGGAGAACGATCTCTCAGTATCAACACTAGTGCACTTCTGCCAAATGTTCAAAATAGCTCGCCTGTGCACCAATCCGGGACCACTGTGCGCACGGTGAGAGCCCAGTAGGTCGTGTAGCAGTGTTGTGAATGCGGGCGATGTGGTAGTCAAGACGTTCTTTGCGGTCATTCCTAGCGGGGCGTATTTACCGGCTTTATACCACGCGCTGCATGCAGCGTGCTTGTCGCATGTTGAATCGCACTGCGATAGGCGTCTAGGAACCAAGACTTCAATTTGAAATATGAATCCCTGCAGTACTGTCGTGTTACCAGTGATGTCGCAGCACGTACGTACGTGCGTGCGTTTGGCCAGCAATCGCTTCAGTACCGGTACGATGTGCATATTTGGTAAGAAAGGAATGAAGACGACACTACGAAAAATCACGAAAACTGTTTATTAGGTTCCTTTTCAATTTTGTATGCATTTTTTGGCAGTTAATATGGAATTCCGTGTTGTCCTTATTTTCCGTTAAATTCCGTCCGTTTTCCGTATCACGGAGGACTTCGGACTTTATTAAGCAAGACCCTTTGTCACAAGTTGCTTCTCTCCACCCAGGAGTAAATGGGTACCTGTGAGGGCAGTGATGGATGGTTATGTGTTTGATTGGCCCATGTGCGCTTAACTTGCAGCCGGGGCTGTATACTCCCCAGGGGGCTGAGAAGGTTTCAGGAATGTTTGATGGGCCTGATGAGCAGGGGTAATATTGTAGCGCCTTGAGCACCGTGATTTGGTGCACTTTATAATTTTAATTCTTAATTGTTAGAATTAAGACTTAAAATATAAAAAAATTGCATTGTGGGTCCATTCTCGGTTGCATAACCAAAGCTCAGAGAGCATGCTGTGGTGTTACGCATGTACTCAGATAGTTGACTCCACAAAACATTTGGCCGTTAAACCTAACAGTCCTGAATCCTCCAATTTCAGTACAATTTTTCACACCACGCAGGGAGTTAGGTTTAAGAATTGTATGTTCAAGTTTCAAATAGCCAGGTTGTGTGGAATTTGGAGGGGCATTAAACATGTTCACTGTATGCCAAGTTGACCTTAACACACAAAACATTGGTTTGTGCTTGTAGCTACTGCCCGTCCATGATTCTCGTTTCTAAGCAAGGTAGTGGCGCACAGAGCAGATGGTCTGGGTTTTTAGGGCTGTTCATTTTCGAATAATTTTACTATTCGAATAATTTACTATTAGAATAATTTACTATTCGAATATTCGAAAACTGGGTTTGACCGGATATTCAAATATTCGATACTCGACGATCAAGTTTTTCAGTGCATGCCACACCGGTAAAAAAAACATTGCACGTAAAAGCATGCAAATGTTTTACGTATGGCGATTGATATTGTGGACTATTCAAACAGCATTTGTTTTGCATGCCTCTGTTGTATCAAGGGTTTTACCGACAGGAACAATAAACTTCCATCCACAAAAAATTGCGATTGACAAAAATGCGGCATTTGACACTGCTAAGCACCGTAACTTTTCTATTAAAATAGCATCAGAGTCGTATCTGTACGTGCATATCTTTTCGAATATTCAAACTGGCAAAATAGTATTCAAATATTCGCTTGACGATCGAATATTCGGTATATTTGGGACAGCCCTAGGGTTTTTGCCTCAAACAAGGCTAAAAGCCACTCGAGGTACGGAGCTAAAAACAGAAAAAGAATCAAAGTTGCAAGAGGTAGGAATTAATATTCCTCTTGAAGCAGGAAAGATCATAAGAATGATCTGAAACATTTGTCAGGTTGCCAGTAATAAGAAGTGGCAGTGTCTATTAAATAGAGGTCAGTGATAAATTGCAGGTAATTGTTTACGCCTGACACTTGGCAAGGATAACTAGAAATGTAAGTGGACATAGTTACATACACTGACACAACCTCTATCCACAGGCTTGACTGTTAAAGAGGCTCTCTTGATGGTGCGTCTCGGTATGAAACTTGTCCATCTCCCTGATATGCTGACCGGTCAAGACTATAAGTTCAGCCAAGATCCCAATCATTGGTCACCAGATGGCCAGGTGTATTACCTCTGTCCAAGGTGCTCGCCCACGGACGACACACAATCAAAATCCAATCCAGGTAGGCTCCTAAACCAAGAAATTCTTTTTTCCATCGGGGTGAGGATTTATTCTGTCAGATTTGTTGCTGATTTCAGTAAGAAATCTCTTTTGAAATCCGGAATTCCTGAGGGGTTACCCTAAAGGTGCAGATTACATGGATTTTTATATCTTCTACCAATCCAGTGTTCCATGTATTATGATGCCTTCTGTGCGCTGTATTTGTTATCCAAAATACAAATACATATGCGAGCTTGCACCACGAAATAGTTGTTAACAAAACAGAAATGATAGAATATTGTAATTACAGATTATTTCTTAGCCCGTGCTACATCCTCTTGAAGTTGTGGAGTCATGATCGTTTGTTTGTTTGTTGAAAATGAAGCCCAGAGTCAGTGATTTGTACAAAATACACTATTAACCCTCCCTCTCTCGATGCCAAAATGGAGCCGACTACCCTATTCATGTATATCAAAACCTATCAAGCGACAGGTTGAAACACACACAAACTGTGAGAGTTGGTGGGTAAATTTTTGGATACGCTGTGATAGTTATAATAGTAGGAGGGTAGTGCACAGCCCAAAATGTCACCCAACCAATTAACCTCTATATTCCCGTTTTGGGGTTCCAAAAATTTGGGATATGATAGAAAATGGTTTTAGGATGTTAAGATGATAAAATCCAAAATTTGACATATCAGTGAAAAACAACCTGGTTGTGTCCGCTTGTATTAACCAGTTCGCGTCGGAGGACGTGTTAACACGATCTGGCTGTTTTTATACACGGGCACGGCTGACGGGTTAAAACGTCAAGCTTGCATCGACTCACCTCCGGGTGACGTCTCAACACGCTAATCCCTCATTTGTTTTGTACATACACACAAAGTCCGAGAAGTCTGTAGAGACAGACCGTGTGTTGAACTTGAACTTGGCCGCTGTGCACGGCCTGTTGTTCTACAATTTACACTCCGGTGGGCACACCCGGAGTATTGAAATATATGAGGTTTCGGCAAGAAATATTGTACAAATACTGTTGAAATGACTCTTGCAAATCAGTATTTGTGGCGTTTAGCTGTATATCAGAAGTTGGCTGCTATATTTTGCCTTATTTGAAAACAGAAATTTTCGGCAAAAATAATCCCGGCGCGAACTGGTTAAACTCCGAGTGACGAGGATCAATATCGTTTTCCAACTGGAAATAGTCTAGTTCCCCGACCTGATAATTCCCTGACTCTATAAATTGCTCAGTTTTGTCTAAGTATAGTCAAGGTACTAGACTTAGAACAGAATTTGTTTCTCTCCGTTTTCCCAGCATCTATGCACACAAAACTTGAAACAGGTCAGTGTTACAGTATTTGCTATCGCACTATAAAATACTAAACCCCCAAATCCATATATTTCTGAAAATTACAACAAAAGCAAATGTTGTATACTACGTTTAAACTGGACGGTCAAATGGGCTAGGTTTACCTTGTGCAATTTTTGGGTTTAGTGATCTGTAAATGCTTTGTTTTCTTTGTTTCTCCAGACGCTCCTCTGCTGCAATACAAGTATTGTTTAAAGCTGGTTCTTGATGATGGAACGGGCTGCATTGAGGTCATAGTGAACAGGCAGTATGCGGTATGTAGTCTGCTCATAATAAACCCCGGCGTCCAGACTTTCAGGCACTCTACTCGCCTGGCTGTCTCATCACATCCTTTCACTATTGTTCAAAGGCTAGTATTGTGAGATACTCTTCAAGTTTTCCCCCCCTCGTACTGCCTGTCTTTGGAACTCCTTACCTGTAACCTGCTTCCCTTCCACCTATAATCTTTCACAATTTAAATGTGACCCACTCTGCAAAAAGGGCAATTATGTTGCAATTATGTAGAACAATTTTAAAAAAGTGTTTATATATATAGATGGAAAGGCCATTGTATAAGCTTTCATATGGTATATGTCTAAGGCCTGTATGCGAGATATTTGGAAATTTGCTTGTTTTTTTGTTTTCAGGAATTTCTTGAAATGACTTAAGGAGAAACAAGCCATTAAAAAAAAGAAGAAAGCACTTGACCACAAACACATTCTTTTTCCAACTTTATCACTGAAATCAAAGATTTTGGTTATGAACTAGGATAATATAGGTATCAAAGATGCAAAAAATCCCTCCCTTAAAAATCACTTGTTTGAAGAATTTTTCACCCTCTTCACATAAAACAGCCCATTACGCGTAAAAGCATACAGCGACTTATGCGCCCTTTTTGCAGAGCTGTTCACAAATGTGAATAGATACCTTCTCTCCCAGTGATTTCTGTCTTTTCTTGTCTTTTGTAGCCCACACCTTGAGTGGCCTTTTGGCCTTGTGTTGGGCGATACCCATAAAAAAAGTACTATTGCAAAGTATCTTGTTTGGCATTGAAAAAAATTACGTCTGCTGGTGTTGCAGAACAAAATGAAATATCCAGATAACTAAAAGATGTAGCACTATGACTGTTGGAAGATGCATTTGGGCACTAACAAAGGGTTTCTTTGCAGGGGTCGTGTAAAAATCAAAAAAATTGTTCAATTTTTACTCTTACAGTGCATAAAAAGGAATTTCTTGTATAAGAAACAGTATGCCAGAATAAACAATGGCTGTCCCCGGAAGGTTGAACTGGCAATCTTTGTTCTTGCAAATTGCCTTGAAGAATTGACCTCTTGAATCCGGACGACAGCCATAGCCGCGGTTTTGACAAAGACCACCTGGTCGGTTGTCATCTATACACACATTCCTGCACGTACTCAATCCATTGTTTGCCTATTGTTTGCATTACACTTAGCTGCATACCAGCACCCTATCAATAACAGCCAGACAAAAGGGGTTAAGCAGACACTGTTACTGTTGGGCCCAGTCAAAGGCATACCACAAAATCCTGGTATGAAAAAGGTCTGCAGCCGATTTCATGAAACCGTACGCAACTTACGCCATGGCGTAGGACTTACGCTATAAAAATGTTGCGCAGCTGCGCTACATCCTTGCGATCCATTTTACGAAACACTACGTAGCTGCGGAATGTTTTAATTGTTTTATACATCGCGGACGAGGCTGAATGCAGCTTTTACGACGACCGTTTTAGTACAACAATAAAAATACATGGAACAGTCGTGAAATTGAACTGTGGGGTGCTATTTTGAAACTTTTCACTTTTGAAACTTCGCCCCGAAAAAAAAATTAATGGCAACTTTCGGAAATATCTCACAGGTTAAACCTGCAGCGGATGATCATTTCATTACTCTCTGAAATAATCTAGTGAATTTAATAAATGATTTGAGCAACTAATTGAACGGCTCTACTATGCTCACGCTCGGCTAACTATTAGTCATCATTTCGGTGTTTTAGTGCGGACAACTTAAGCCACCTAAAACGAGTGCGTAAGTTATGCCATAATTTGTGGCGCAAGTCAGTGACTTACGCAATGCGTACCTTTTGTGAAATCGATTTTTTAAATAACACGTAGACAAGTAGAGTTACGCAATTGCACAAGGTTTCGTGATATCGGCTGCAGGACTTTTTAAACAGAAACAAATCTTTTTACCCCCACCGCTACAGCAAACCTTCTTCCAGAACATTCGGGCCACCAATCCCCACACTTCCGTGGACACCAAGTTCAAACTGGAGGAGGTTATGGCCAAACTCTGTCCCTACCCAGCCCGTCAACGGTTGAGTGAGAGAACGCCAGTGGCCGAACTGACCGGCCACCCCTGGCTGGACTGCTGCATCATGTCCTACCCGGTCAGCCTGGTTGGGTCGGAGGTCACTAGGTATCAAATGTTTGACACCACCCTGGCTCTAGATGTAGAGTAGGCAAGGTTTTAAAAAAAGAAAGCCCCAGATTTCAGTCAAAAGATCAATGAAACTGTAACCCTTGAAAATCTCTGGTAATGTTTTGAAGATGTAGTTGGAATGAAAGTCAATAATACAAGTCACCAGTCCAGTGTCAGTGTGTTAATGACTGCTGTGCGTCTGCATCACATTGAACAAATAACAATGGGTGTAAATCTAAAGCCATCTGCTTTAGATATTTTTTTAATATTTTGTTTTTTGTTTTTTAATGAAATATCGCCCCAAGTAAGGCTGATGGCACTCTAGGCAAAGGGCTACAAAGAAGAAGAAATCAGGAAAGCTGAAGAAAGGAATTGACATTCCTCTTAAAAGAGGCCAGATCATAGGATGGAGGGAAACAACTGCTGGGCAAGGAGTTCCAAAGAGAGGCAGAACGTGGACAAAAGCTATTAGAGTAGCTCTCTGTTCTACATTTCGGCACAGCTAGAGTGTATGGGTGAGAGGAAGCAGAGATCCTGGTTGCACGCTCAAAAACCATGACAGGAGGAACCAAGTTAAACAGACTGGTGCAACAATTTCCATGGAAATATCTTTAGAACAGACTGAGAGTGGCTACTGTCCTATGGTGGGAAAGGGTTTGTAATGATGAACCCAACTCCTCACCAACCAAATTAATGATTCGCTTCTGCACCCGATCTAATAAAGATAAATGGCAGGCAGAGGCTCCAGCCCATGGGAACAGTATTCCATCAGGGGACGTATAGTTGCATATTAGTGAGGCTCTGTACTTATAGGTAGGCCTATTATAATGATTAGATTCCATCTAAAAGCTTATACAGATGGTTCAAGTACAAATCGGCATGAGGAATATCTCCGTCTGAAATGCCGTCATCTTCGAGAAAATCGTATCTGAAGACCTACAGTGATGGTGTGGTTTATTTCAACAGTTGACATAATGAACGTTCACAAAATCACTGTAAAAAGAGAACGGGTTTTCACTATCACTACTTTTCTCGGTCACAGTGCCCAGTTTAGTCTGATTTTATAGCAAGAATGTGTCTCATCAATGCAAAGGTCTCTTGCCATGTCTGAAAGTCATGTTGCCTAGCGTAGCGCCTGGACATTCACACTACACTGGTTCACGTGCACAATTTTGTCCCAAGGCACAGGAAGTCACGGAGTACGGAATAATAAACACATATTGTAAAAAAACACATATTGATTGTCAGTAAATTTGTGGCCATTTATTTCAACATATACCACTTGTACAGCAGAGTATCACGGATATTTCTACAAAGAATTGTAAAACTGAACAGATCTAGCATAGAATTTTAAATATTTGAGGAAAAAACTGAGCTCCGTTTGAAATCTGTGTACTATATAAGGCCTGTAACTTGTAAACGAATAAAACAAATCCACACGACTTTCTGGAGAAAACAGCATTCTCATTGACATCTTTATGAAATAGTGTTTTGTAGGCTAGAAACAGATGTTGGGTACAGAAGTTTTCAGTTCCCGACTGAATCAAGGGGTTTCTCCGAACCTCTAAAACGGAACATTGCTTCACTGCCTTCATCACAGGTTTCTTCAGGTTCACGAACCGAAATCTTTATAGAAAAAAAATTATTAAGTAAAAATAACTCTAGGAAACTTCACACAGGACCGACTTTAATGGCCCAAAAGTTTAAGCAGAGAATCCAAAACAAAAATGTTCCTAAGAATTTCATTCCGAGAATTAATAAAAAAAGGAAGAAATCATTTCTTTATCAAAAATTGATATTTGTGATTAGAAGTTGCTTGCGCTCTAGTTACATTTGTAGTTTAGGTGACTAGCCAGTCAAATGAATGGATATTCTATTAACGTATCATGTAATTAAATACATCCGGTAAAATACATTCCATTTATGATTCAACACCCTCACCTCAAAAATGGTATTTCTGTACACACACACACAATATATATGCATGTACTACGTGTATTAAACAAAAAACATGTCCTACTTTTGATCCTAAATAACTGTGTTGTTTACCAATGGAATTAAACCAAAATTTCAGATCATGTAAACAAGGCATGACAAATTTTATGACAAGATTTCTTTTTTACACGTAGTATATAGGTGTACAGTACAAATGTATGCAGAACTATTCCACCACTAATTTCAATCGTTTTTGCTTAAAACTTCTTGAACATAAATACAAAACGAGATGCTTGGAATTTATAAATGGAAGTTCACTAGACCACAAAACTGAAACTGCATACTGTCGATTATGAGATGTTGTCCACAGGAACGCCTGCATTTAACAACACATTATTGTAATACATTTCAGCAAAATCAAAATTTGACATCCAATAATTAAATAGCAATGGAGGTGTATATATACACACATATTTTTGTTGTGGGAAATCCATGGGACTAATCGGATTTTCATAAATCCAACCATTGCCTCTTTGAAGGCAAAAATTACAAAACTTTAGGTTTGTATTATTATCCAAATATGTTCAAAATTTGAAGCATTTGTGTGAGCTCTGAGTTCAGTGGTTTCTGCAACATTTTTATCTATAAAACAAAGAGCCTTTCATATTTGAAATCCAACCGTTCAGATTTTTCTGGATAACTGGTTTACAGATATACATGTGACTTGGATATTATATCTTGAATACCGTTTCCTCATCACAAACATATTCATTAAACGGGTGAGATTTTTCGGGATTTTTCCTGATTTTAGGATTTTTTGTCGGGATTTCAGATTTTTAAAAGAATCTCTTTTGCAATCTGGAATTCCTGAGGTGTTGTCCTAAAGGTGTTTTACCTGTAAAAGTGGATATAGACCAATAAAAATGGATATTTTAAGGGGGTGCCTTTAGGCAAATACAAACTTATGTTGATATGGGGTCCTCATGGATTTTCGTGGAATTTTCATTTTTGGCCAATCTCACCCCTGATTAAAGGTATAATAAACCGTGTATTTTACCCAACTCTTGACAATAATCCAATTCTTGAAGCCCTGCATACAATCTTTTTTTTCCATTGCAACAAATATTTTACATGGGAAATAAACACTTTCCACACAGAATTCCACAAACTTAAAAATTCTCTGCTGTAAATGTTTCAAACTTCGTATCACAATTTCATCCAAAATTAGATTCTTTCCCATCCTGCTCCATTTTAATTAATTTGTTTTCCAGTAGGCTTAAAAAAGTACCATTCCTTTTTTAACTGAAGGCTTTTAAACATTACAACCAATTTCTATCTTCAAATGGCAAGTGAAACTGACACGTGAGTTGAACAGACACAATCTAGGGTATTATCAGCATAAATACAATATACACGTACAATTCATTTCTTGTCATTTTCCCCCATTTTGTTTCTACCCAAAATATATTATTTACAACTTTTAAAATATCAAAAGAACTGTAATATGATATAACATTGTCTTTCATCAAGCCTTGATGATTTTAGGTGGATTGCAGGGGGAATTAAAGATCCACTTAGAGATGTAATGTCGTGTAGACAGGTGGCAACGCAAGTGTAGACATTGCATGGTTGACCACAGGTGGTAGGATACAGTTTCATGTAAACTCCGTCAAAGCAATTTAGTAAATTTGCCTCGCAGATGAAAGAAATTCTGTTGACCGTCGACTTTGTTACTGACAACTTAATTTAAAAAAATAGTCTCATTACACAAACACAACATCGTATCGGACCCTTTTACAGATAACCCATCAATGGGATTTTTATGTACAAAATGTGAACGCAAACTGTCCCACAATGCAATGCAATGCAATGTATACCTTCACTACTCGTTTCTGTATAGGAGTCCCTAAGAACCATTAACTCTGTTTTTGTACCATGAAGAGTCATGGGTGTAGTTTATACACTCGGGGCCCCCAAAAAAGTTCCTGCCTTGTAGTTTTTGGAATAACTCGAGAATACTGTAATAATTTCAAACACTTCAAAAAGTCATAAATGCAGAAAATGTTTCTGCTTTTAATGATGCGTCATTTATGGCACACGACATTTGTTTTAGGGGAGAAATAATGAGATTTGTCGAATTAGGTGCAAAAATAAAAGTGGCCTTTTTATATAATGCAGGCAATAGATTACATTGAAATGTGTGTCTTCATCCTTCAGCAAAAGCCCCCTTAAATGTCAAACAATTTCGAATTGGCCTCACGATTTCAGCAACCATGTTTTGTGTTGACATTAATGGAAACGTTTGTACACACAGTTTCAATGCAATATTGAGTCTGCATCATAAAAGTGCCACTTTTATTTTTTTTCTCCCCTCAAGCAAACGTTGTGTGCCATAAATGACGCATCATTAGAAGCAGAACCTTTTTCTGCATTTATGACTTTTGGAGGTGTTTAAAATGATTACAGTATTCTTTAGTTATTCCAAAAAGTACAAGGCAGGAACTTTCCTTTTTGGCCGAGTGGATGGTAGTTTTGTGGAACGACTAAAGTATACAGTTTTGTTTAGCTTAGCAAAAAAAGAATCAGCCAAAATGCTGTTTGATGTGTATTGCATTCAAACATAATTTCATGTGCATGATCAATCACGCCATGTGAATCAATTGAGATTATTTTGGGCAACTTTTGGGATATTTTAGACATATTATTTTAAACTTATCTCTTACTTTTTGTTTGTCTGCAATGCACACTGTGCACACATAAATCAACAAATGTTCATCTTTACAAGAGAACCATAAATTTAGCACTTTGATGGTACAATAACAAAAAATACAAAATGTGTGTAAATCTAGAAATTTCATTGACAGTACCACCGAATGTAAACGCTTCAGTCAGTTGCATAATGTGTGTGCCCCCCCCCCCCCCCCAACTGGAGATTGCAATTGTGCATAAGAAAGTTAAGCCTATTGTATTTTCTCTTTGAAGTACCCCTCGTGGAAAAATCGGTGCACCCCTGATGCGCCAATTGGACCTCATCATACCTCAGTTCTTTTGCCTGCAGTAACTGATGATTCTTGTTATCTGTCCATATGACAACCATCTGAGATGCTTGATTATGATTAAGTAAAAACTCTTGATACCTAAACTCCACCCCTTAAAACAAATTAAATATGTATCTACAAATTCTCATTCTAAAAAAACTTTAACATGATTAAATAGTTCATAAATAAGTTTTCCATCTACATAATTGTTAAAAGTCTGCATAGTTTTGTAAAATAAAAACATGAACACTTTTATGGATACACAAATATATAGATTAAAAAAAATATCTATATACATAAAATATTTCTAGTTATATACAGACCGAGACACAGTGG
Organism: Hippasteria phrygiana; assembly: GCA_037893225.1. Taxonomy (NCBI): domain Eukaryota; kingdom Metazoa; phylum Echinodermata; class Asteroidea; order Valvatida; family Goniasteridae; genus Hippasteria; species Hippasteria phrygiana. The sequence continues at coordinate 166,938 of JAZGUH010000003.1, forward strand.
ACTTGTATTGCTCGTTAAGTCGTTGAAAACCATATTTACATCTGGATTCTTAAAAAAAAAAAAAGAAGCAAATCCGTAACTTCTGAGATTATAAAAGAGAATAAGTGGTGTAAATACAAGAGATAAAATTTGACCTCATAATTGTAAAAACAATTATGCTTTTACCTGCATAGTAACAGGTAACTAATATTAAAATTGTTTTAAGCATTACTCAATTTTTTTTTAAGCTGTTCATCAAATTAACAATTATTTTTCCCTTTTTAATTTCAATATTTGTAGTAATACACTTTTATCAAATGCCTGTGTAGACAGCATCCATAAAGAACATCAGCTTTTGGAGAATGAATTTATATGCAAGAGGAATATTTTGCCCACTTTTTCGAGGCAGAAAATAGCATAAGACAAATCAGAAAGAGTTGGAAGTCATTCAAACGTCTTTCACCAAAATGTTGTAACTGGAGATTTATTGAACGCCGAGATGTGCAGGTGAATCACTTGGGAAAAATAACCCATGATGGATAGAGTTCATGATCTGGGATTCAAATTGTCAACTTGAGGAATATTATCTTCAATGTTGTCTGACCGACTGAAACTTAATAGGTGATCGCATTTTGTACCAGTCAAATGTACATTGAGTCCAAACAGACTCTTGTCCAAACTTTCTACAGGCACTTTATGCACTCATCAGAGCTTCGGACATTAAGTCAGCAAGCTACCCCGGCTGATTTGGAACTCGTGACAAACTGCTTGCTTATTAAGATGTCTAAACTCTAAAGCACCCGACCACTGATCTAACACACATATTAACTGCACAATCTAAATCCTGTGTACAGTAGTGACTGATGAGTGAGTCTACATCAACAACCAAATTATGTGAAGATTGACCCTCCCCGACTGGTGTGGGAAGTGCTTCTGTAACAAGTAGTCTTAAACTGAATCTTGATTATCATCTTCAGCAGTCTCATCGACACTGCCTTGGTGAGGATGCAATGGAGAATTCCACTGTGCTTGCTTCTGAAGACTAGACACACCTCCATGCTGCGGGATTAACCCCTTGTCTCCGGCTGTTATTGATGGGGTGCTGGTATGCCAAGACCGGGCGCTGTGCAGCCGAGTGTAAACGCAAACAGACACCTCACTGAATAGAGTGGTCCTATTCATCACACTCGGAGCCCCCTTTCGTGTGAAAGAAAGCTTTGTTTGAAAAAGCTCATCTATTCATTACACTCCCATTCAAGAAGAATATAGCTGAAACATGGATGGATTGAGTATGCGCAGGAATGTGCACATAGATGTCAACCGGCTGCGGCTGTCGTCCGTATTCAAGAGGTTAAGATCCGTTCAGGAAAGATTTCAAATCTGCCTGACCAGCAGGCAGTCAAGCCTTCGCTTAGGCAGGTGCAATAAACAGGTGTTTTAAGCATGTGTATTCATCCAAGGTGTCATACGTTTGGATGGGTGTGGCTAGACGTGCTCCCTTTACGGCAGATCAATCCAGGTGTCTGTTCAAGGCGTGGTCCCCTTGGGTGTGTCCATTCATGGCGCGGTCACTTAGGATGTATCCAGTCAAGACACTGTCCCCTAGGGCGGGTCCATTCAAGGCGTGGTCCCCTTGGGTGTGTCCATTCATGGCGCTGTCACTTAGGATGTATCCAGTCAAGACACTGTCCCCTAGGGCGGGTCCATTCAAGGCGTGGTCCTTGGGGTGTGTCCATCCAAAGTGCTGTCACTTAGGATGTATCCAGTGAAGGCGTAGTTCCTTGTGGTGTGTCCATTCAAGGCGTGGTCCCTTAGGGTGTGTCCATTCACAAAATGGTCCCTTAGGGTGACCCCCAACTAGGCATGATCCCCCAGGGCAGGTCTATCTGGGTGTGGTCATTCCGGGGCGGGTCCATCGTGACCAAAGCCTGCCTGGGTAAATTGCACACATATTGATGACAAAAAGAAGGCTGAGCACGCCGTTGCAGTTGTTACAACGTCTGCATTTTTACGAACTCCTGAACGCCTTGCGTGAGAACAGCCATCCACCTGTGAGGAATGAGAATTATAATCAAATTTAATTGGGTTTTTATTTGTCCATGAACCAGGAAAGTGCCACCAAAAGTTTCTTGTTGGATCTTTCCAGTTTCCAGCAGCAAATATCTAGTACCTTGCCTGGATAAAATCTGACCCCAAACTGCAGAGGTCAAATAGGCAATTCCGCGGTAACGGTAATGGAATTTCAGAAGAATCTGGGCTGTATTTTTACATGCTGTGGATTAGTCTTAGGGCCTACCTGATTACAAACACTTTTATATGGTCTGGTTATACCCCTGCTATCATATCAAAATAAAAAAATTGAAACTTCCTACATGTGGAAAGATCCAGGGCCAGAAATGTGTCGGTAACGGAATTACATCAGAATATTGTTGTTGTTTTTTTTATCTTAATTACCAAATTAAATTCTATGAAATCTATATAAGCAATAAAGATATTCCAAAACGGTTTTTGATTCCTTGCTACATGTAAGCATGCATTTAGCCACTCTGGACATCTAATTTAATGGTGATTTGATCAACTTTAAAATTAGTCATTTTACTCATTTCCCATACGGAATTGCCCAAATGTTACTGAATTCAATCAATCTCTGCTCTGTTCAAAAATCCTACATTTTCGGATGTGTTAAAAAAAAAAAAATTGTGTTGAAACAATATATAACTTGTAGCTTTTAATGGACACATTGCCTTCAAATGTCATGAAATTTTGCTGTTTGGAAATGTTCCTTACCTTAGAGTTGTTCATGCAAAAAAACACGTATAATGTGTTGTAATTAGTGAGTAGTGATTACAAAACAATAGACTTATTTCCAGTAGTAAATACCACCGTTTAAATAATGCGCAAAATACGCTGTAAGAGTCAATAGATGATCGCCAGGTACCATTCTCTACCTCGAGACGCATATTGCCAGTACTGCGAACGAGTACCGTCCGTGTCCCGTGACGAAACAGTCCCGATATCCCCACCATATATCACCCCAGACGCGGGACAGGCTTCGCTTCACCTGGCCAGGCTACACAAGCTCCTTACAAGGCTTGCGGCTTGACCATAATGGAATAACAAGTTTATTCCAACATGTATTTTATTTATTAACTATAAAAAAAAGTAATTGAATATCACAAACAGACGGTTATTGTAATAATAATTGCCCAGAAATACTTCGACCAGCTGCGACTGGAAATACGACTGTTGAACACGGTCCGCCATTTTGTGGAGTCAAAAATTTGGTTCTACAAAATGGCGGACCGTTATTTGTCACGAAATTAAACAAAAAACCACGCACTTTAAAGAAGTAGTTATGTGAATCTTTATATTCTACTTTAAAAAAAGCTTCCCAACCATATCCATTTCATTTTTATAGCCCAAATCGCCAAAGCAATGTGTCCCTTTAATTTCCTGATTAAATCTTGAATTGAGTGCTTGACGCCTTCAACACGTGTCCACAGATATCGTACACAGATTTTTCGAAACTAGAAATTTGCCACCAGGAGATGAATTGACAAACCTTTTCTTGAGTTCCTTGGATTCAGCAGACAGTGTGTGAACCGTCCTGTTGTCACTCAGTCTGAATACATGATCCCTCTCCAAGTCGCTGTCGTTGAGGTCTCGGATGGAGTACTTCTTGATTGGAAGGGTCAGGACGGGTCGTACATCCTGACAGAAAAAGCAAACAATTGTGTCACCAAGCACAGCTGTAGTTTTATGAACAAAATTTTGGACCTTTACTGAATTATTACGAAATACCTTACTAGACTGTAAGTTAATAGTAGTCTCAATCATCCTGTGAAATGATGGCACCAGGTGTGCTGTCGTCGTCAAGAAAAGTGGAATTTATATCGTTTTCCAACGATTGTCGGCCGACAATCGTTGGAAATAGTCCTGTTCCCTAACCTGATAATTCCCGGACATCTATAAGTTGCTCCGTTTTGTCTAAAGTATGGTCAGGGAACCAGACTACTAGAACCTAATTTTTTTCTCTCTGCGCAGACTACGGTTTTCCCGGCATCTATGCACACAAAACTTTAAACAGGTCAGTGTTTCAGTATTTGCCAGCACGCTATAAAATACTAACCCCAAAATCCATTTATTTTATATAAATTGCAGCAAAAGCTAACTTTAAACTGCATGATGGGAAGTAACAAAATACTGAAAACTGAATTTGTGGAAATTCATTAACATTTTCAATCATTTTCTAGAAATTTCAGATCTTTCAAAACGAATCATATACTAAAACTAAATATGGAAATCTGAAACGAAAACTTGGAGCTGGGGATGGGGGGGGGGGGGGGGGATGGTGGCTCTATCGTGATGGGATACTTCTTTGGATTTTATGGTCATGTGAATTTCCATATTCATGAGCCACAGCACTGATGGCATCTGCGGCACAAGCTCCAATAATACAGTTAATATGTGGATAACAGTTCAACTTTTGTTTTGTTTTCCTGAGGTAAACATTTTCTGAATTGTTTGCCAGAGACATCGATGAGACCTCTGAAAGATAGACAGCCGTTTCACCGAGTCAACACAATACCTGGTCTGTTGTACCAACCTTTGGGGCTTTCAACACAAACATGTCCTGCTCTGTGACAACCACCCAGAACTTGGTCCAGGCGCCTTTATGGTGGAGATACAAGAAACTCGCAAAAGATTTGTCCTCGTTTATCTCCGGAATCAGCGACTATGGGGGTGAAAAAGAATATTGAAGCACTTATATTGCTTCATTTCATTTGAGCAGCAATTCGGGTGAAATTCTCTCCCTCCAATCAGGAATTTTTGCTGAGGCTATACTGACTGAATATTAACACGACTACAAATGTGGCTCACTTGTCTTTGACAATTCCTTCTTACACTTAGACTGCCAATTTCATATTATTTAATTCCTATTTCAAATTAAATTCTGTACAGGGGGGGGGGTGAGTTTGTCTCACCTACGATGGAGGTTACCCCGCCTGGGTCTATAGGTCTGAAAATTGGGATCATTTCTCTGGAATCTGTTGAAGAATTATCCTCTATTTAGATCTGGGCCCAGGAAAACCGTAAGGGTGGTGGGGTTGGCAATTCAAAATGTCGCTTACCCTACCACCTCTGATCGTAACCCTTTAACTATAGAGTGGTATTTAGCCTTGTATTGGGCGATTAAAACACAAATAAACAAACCGGTGCTCCTTATTTGACATGTAAAATAGCTCTTTCTCCGTAGCTATACTCTTTCATAATTTCTTTCAATTATTTGCCTCGCCTTCCAAATCTATTCTCACTTTCAGAATTCCTTAACTCCCTAAAGTGTGTGGAAAATCATATTGAAATTGGAGGATTCAGGACTGTTAGGGTTAATTTTGCGTCAGGGGGGTGATGTAAATTAGAACAAATTTTTCTCTTTTTACCCTATCCCGACGTAATATATGAAGCACTCTATACTCAGTGCTTTCCGAGAGCCAGTGTGAAAAAATTCACATGCTTACTCGGGCGGGATTCGAACCCACGACTTCCTGCTTACTAGTGCAGACGTCTTAACCACTCGACCACCGAGCTTTCGGGGGTTGACTGGCCGATTCGAATCCAACAGGTACTGCGTAATCAGTCAGAAGATGGAATTTGCATCGGAGATTTTTGGGTAAGGTATTAAGCACTTTATGGATCAGTGCTTTCAGAGGGCCTGTGGAGAAAGATTCACAGGCTTACTTGGGCAGGAATCGAACTCACGACCTCCTGCTTACTATGAACAACTTACTCTTCTTGTGAGTCTCTCTAACTCCGCCATGTCTCCTTTCAAAGTGTAGTAGCACTTGAAGCAGACTTTGTTCATTTTGTTGTCGTCGTACTCGAGCGGTGCCTCGTAGCTGGAACATTTGTGACAAACGACCTAGGAATAAAGATTAAAAACAGACATGTTGCCCTAACCCTTTCAAATCTTTACTGGGCAGAGTTTTAAAAAAAACTGCTTTAACCCCTTGGGCACAGTATTTTACAGGAGACGTCGGGGTGTTGCAGCGGTTCTGGCAGCCAAATCGAACCGCTACAATGTGTTTGTGCAGTCAAGCATGACATAAACAATAAGCCAACAATGGATTAAAACTGCACAAACGGCGGCTAGGTGACACTTTTTTTTTTTTCGTCCACAGATGTCATCCGTACGCAAAGGGTTAAAGTTGCTCATATTTTGGATACCTCATTTTCTCAAATATCGACTGCACAAAAATCTAACCTGCGCAATTGCACCTGCAACAAAATCTATATAAAAACAAATGTGGGATTTGAACCTGCGACCTCCGGAATACCGTACCAGCGCTCTACCAACTGAGCTATCTTGCCCTATGTTGGCGGTCTCCCAAATTGTCAGTATCTTTGTTCGGGTGGGCGCTAGTTAGAAGTCATAAACCCATAATGCCATATAGCCAGGGATCACACCCCAACGATATGTGGGGATCACTCAATGAGGACACGTCTTTTTAACTTATAACGTCAAACAAACCAAAAGGGAAACTGACTAGGTAATTATGAATGAATTTTCAAAGTGAACAAATTAAAGGACCCCTTTCCCTTAATCAAAGACACTGAAAAGTACTGAAGTAATTTGGCAGCTAGTATTTTTCATTCATCATCATGAACATCAGTTCCCTTCAGCATTATGATGTTGAGCTACATAGTTTAGATCTTTTGCACACCCTCGATCTTGAACAGTTTGCAATGATACTCACCGAACCGCAGGATCTGCAGTGATGTCTTCGTTTGGTTAACTTGAAGTCTGTACCGCATCTCATACACATTGACGTCTCATCGTCTCTAATCCAAACTGGGTCGTTCTTTCCAGGTATAAACTACGAACATATACAACAAAAATTGGGCTAATTGCTTGCTTTTTAAAAGTTATTGATGGAATGCCAGGGCGCCCCCCTTTCGTGTAAATGAAAGCTTGGTTTTGAAAAAGTCCCATCTATTCATTACACTCTCATTTCATTCAATCTGGAAAATATTTCGAGTGAATAAAAACCTTTAAATACAGCAGCGCTCTACCAATTTACTAAGCTAGCCCTTTGCAGAGCTGCCAACCTTTCCAAACTCAGTATTCAGAAAGCAAAAGAAAAAGTATTTTGCTCGGAAAATCTGTATTTTTCACGAAATTTAAACTTTACTTGATAATCGTATTTTTTTTTTTTTTGGGGCACAACATAGACCGCACTACTAAAAGCAGCAATGATTCCTAACAGTCAGAATAAAATTTGACATACTTGCATGAATATCATAAAAAAGGGAGACATGCTGCGTGCCTGGTGAGTTTAACAAACCCACGCTAAAGTTGCATCTATTCAGTTGCAATCACAATAATGATCAAGTACGTGCGCAGCATAATAACATAATATGCATGACAAAACATTATTATGGTCTGATTTCACACACAAATCGTATATCTATTGACCAAAATTAATACTTCCAGATTTGTTTGTGAATTTCGGTATGAAATCTGGAAAATCCGTACATGTTGGCAGTTTCCTGATTTCTGTTCGGGGAGAGATTCAACATTTGTGGATGTATATTGTACTCTCTACAAATCAGCTTTTATCCATGTTTAAAATCATACCTTATCAAAACTGACTCCGTTTGGTCTGTCTGCGACCGCATCATTTGTTTTAAAAGTCTCTTTCTTCAAGACCTTCTCACGGATGGCTGACAGCAGCAACTGCAGGGAGTGAATAAGAAACGGAATATCGATTCTAGTCAACAGACGTCTTCAAACGTCCAAGCCAGTTATAATGACATCTTCATACAACTCTCTTCCATCAACCGCCTATTTGAAATATGTGGGCAAGGCAAGGACTCGGTTCGCCTAAGCAGAGAGAACGTCTGGGTGAAGAGTCTTTAGACCAGGAAAGAAATGGTGACAAAACATTTTGCTTCCCTAAGATCTTCAATTGTCTTTCTTGCCCATTTTTCAGCGATGCTCTTCTTGTTTGTGTTAATGCTCACTTCCTTTTAAGTTCTCCCTCTTATGGAGAACTGTTCCCACATCCGGGCTGGTGCTTCTGCTTGTCACTTATCTTTATTAGACATTAGATAGAGTACAGAAGCGCATTGTTTGGAGAAGAGTTGGGCTCATCCTTACAATCACAATCTCACCGGAGATCTGTTGCTACTCTTAGCCTGTTCTACAGATATTTTCATGGTAAATGTTCCACCGGCTTGTCCAGCTTGGTTCCTCCAGTTAGGGTGTTTGAGCGTGAAACTCGGCTTTCCAGTGTTTCCCATTAATATACTCTAGCTGTACCTAGATGTAGAACGAAAAGCTATGCCAATAGCTTCTACCCTCGTTCTGTATCTCTGTGCTCTGCCTGGTTCATATTTCCCTATCATCTTACGCTCTTTCCTGCTTCAAGAGGAACATTAATTCCTACCTCTTGTATCTTTGATTCTCTTTCTTTTTGTAGCTCCGTACCTCGAGTGACTTTTAGCCTTGTTCGGGGTGAACTTGCATAAAAAAAGCATATGTCTGGTTTTAAACATCTCGTCTGAACAAAATCTGGCAATGACTCACCTTCATCCACTCCTCTCTCTCCTCCTCCGAGTTGGTCTGGAACTCGATGCTCTTGTTGGTCTTACTCTCAATGATGAACCTACAGCCTTCGCTGTCCAGAACCTGCTCACCATGACAGGTACAATTGAGGGGACAACACACGGGTGGGAGATGACACAGCATTGGGAAGGAATGGGAGGGGGGGGGGGGGGGGGGGAGGGGGGGATATTGAATGAACCAAAGAAAGCATTAGATTAGATTTGAAGGTTTGCATGGTGAAGGTAGGAGTAAGGTGAAGATTTGCGGCACTTCTCTTTTGTGAGTTTGTAGTGTTCTGAAAAGAACCGGGGTAACTCAACGTTTCGGACAGAGTCTCCTGACGATGAGCAAAGCATACTGTCTTAAATTTCCCCAGTTCTTTTCAGAACCAAACAAACTCACAAAAGAGAGAGTTGCCACATAGTGCTACCGCAAATCGTTAATACAAAGATTGTTGGCTGATGTTTGTGACGAGGTATTGAATACCAGTGGTAGATTCTGGGACTGCTAGTGTGAAGGGGGCATACCAACTTTCACATGACCCTTTTCACGCAAGCGACCATACAGCACTAGATGTACACAATGCTGCTGCATGTTGACAGCCTTGAAATAAACATACACCGCGTTTGACACTGGATCTATCAAAGAGGGATCGGGTCCGGCTTGGTAATAAAACCACGGGGAATTAAGCTTAACTGCAAATAACTTTACGCTTCATTCTGATCCTGTTTCGATCCACCATTTACAGCGGAAGGAAGGTCATTGAGTGTGCATACGTAGCCGACTTTGCGGGTCATATCAATCGGTGTAAAAACATAACTTATGTGCATGCTTGTTGTTTGTTTATGATTTCAGAGCTATCAAGATGACGATGTCATGCATGTGAAAAGAGAGAGAGAATGACATGGTGCAGATGGAGAAAAGAAAATACATTTGCAGTATACATGGAATTATGTAGGGAGCGGTGCAGCGTACGCATCTCCTCAATAAACATTTTTCACAGGCTTTCGGGCTTTCCATAATCAACTGCGTCATGCATACCGCCGGATGTGGTTGTGTCAAATTGCGGGGTCTGATCCACCAATTGCATTTACACTCAAGCATTGCAGGTCAGATTTGGATCGGATCTTTCCCGAAAGGGGGATCGAGAAAGGTCAATCAGATCTGCAGCACTTTCAGATCTAGCTGCAGCATTAAGCCAAAGCATCCCTTACCATCCCCATGACCAATGGACATTTGGTCAAGGCCTGGATTGCCCAGAGTTGTAATCAAGTCATCACAAATCAATCACAAGTCGATCACAGGTTAATCACACACATCACATTGCAAGTCAAGTGACAAGCTATTCAAACAAACTGACAAAGGCATTCCTTTGTCACTGAGTCTGTAGTAGCAATGTTACATGATTTTTTCAAAAATTGTCAATGTTGTTGAATTATACATCAAATTAAAGCTCTTGATGGGAGAAATGCAATGGTGCAAATACCACTGCCATAGGTGCTTCCGTTAAGTAGTTATGCCCTCCCAAAGACACCACACACCAGAACAAGTTCTGGTCATCATTTGAGTCAATGTCATTGTTTACTTAGAAATGACCATACTTTTTAATAAATAGTTGAAATAATAGTCAAACCTTACATTAAATTCGCTTTCGATATAAGCTTTCGATATGCAAAATAAACCAGAACAAACAGAAATCTCACAGGTGCTTCCATTCAGGTGTTATACCCTGCCCCATGCCCCTACCCCCACCCAAATACCACATGCCCCGCCCACATGGGCTGGCCAATAATAACCCGACAATCATGGTGGAGTTCTATGGTTATCATCCACGTCACTAGCCTTTTCAACGCTTGAATTTCCCCAGAGCGCAATCTCGCGCAGGAACAAAATTAATATTTTCTTACACAAAAAGGAACACTGAATCTGATAATCTAGGTTTAAAGCTCCCCCCCCCCTGTATATCTAAAATCTTCAAAAAGTGGGAAATTTAATAGAAATTTGGTTAAAGAAGGACAAAAATTACCTCCAATTTTTATTTCTTGACTGTTTGAAACAAAACGCATCAGGAGGCTTTCCAATCCTATCTAGTCAATGGATGGCAGTATTTATTGACTTAGAAGTCACAGGAGGGCAGTATTTAAGGCAAACGGCGACCCATGGGAAATCCAGCTTTCATCTCAAAATGGCGCGCGCGTGACAGTCGCCCTGGTAATTGTGCTCCGAATCTTTCATCTTTCTGGAAAAATTGGGGTATGTTTTTGTGATTTGAAGCTGAGATGGCTTGTAGGTAAAGAGCAACATTCATTTGAAAAAAAAAGTCATTTTTGTGTGTCACCAGAATAGGAAATGTCAATATCACGGTACCTCTAACATAGCTAACTGTAGCTTGTGACCTTTGTGATTGACTTGTGATGTACGTGACTTGCGATGTGACGAGCTAATTCTACATTTCAACTGCTGAGACTAATGCTACTAGCACATCTATTACATAACCAAACCGGATGCACGTTACTGCCAGAGAAAGAGCATTGCTGTCCTCCCTATTACCATGACAACAGCATGCAGAGCCACCAGCGTTGATCAATATCTGCAGTGTTTCATACTACATTCAGTAAGAACAGCTGGCTGCCATTACAATCTAGAGATCCGAGAACCCCGCGGGGAAAAAAAACCATTCGTTTTTCCTTGAAATGGGCAAGCTGAAAATGACGTCACTTTAAAGTTGCCCTTTTTGGTTTTCGGGTTTCTTTGTTTTATTCAACTGTGCAATACGGTCGCCTTTTTTGACGGCGCTGATGCAATTTCTGTGGAATGGGATTGTTCTCCTTTTACTGCATATTTTCCCTCATATGTTGTTGAGGATTTTTTTTTGATTTTTTGATTTTTCTTAAGTTACTATGTCCGGTACCCTTTCATATTTCTGATTCTTTTCTTAAACTGAATTTTCAAGAAATATGATGTCCCAGACAATAATAATAATAATAATAATAATAACAGGTACTTATATAGCGCTTTTAGCAAGATCAAAGCGCTTTACAAAGAAAAGAAAACAATAAACAAAATATCAAACAACCTGGAAGTGTCTACAAATTACTTTTGGTATTTGAAAAACAAGTGAGTTTTGAGATGTCTTTTGAAAATTTGTATGGATGGTGCGTCTCGGATATGGGGTAGAATTCTGTTCCATTCTTTTGGACCTGCGATGGAGAACGCTTTGTCACCTGTGGTTTTTGTGTTTGTTGTGACAAGCAAACGGGACTTATCAGATGAAGACCTAAGCCCCTCCCGACCTGCTTGATGTGGGAATAATAGGTCAGTAAGGTAGGAGGGTGATGAACCATGTTGCTTGCTTTCATTTGGAGGCCGCCGATACAAAAAAAAATGGCTTTCTTACATGTACACTGCGCTAGTGTCAAGCGTAAGTTCAGCAGATCTGCCCTACAGTAAACTGAATTATTGGCGACCTGTCAATAATTCTAACTTTATAAAGTATTTATTCGATAACTATTTATTTTTAAATTATTTTTTGTTCATTAGAAAGCTAATAACATTGGTAACACTAGGAAATTGGTAATTCATTTTTATTCATTCAATTTTAATTTTCATATTAAATGTATTAAAATGTATAATTTTTTGGGTACACGGACAATGCAACTATAAATGATCAGGGGCCAATTTCACGGAGTGCTTAAGCACAAAAATTTGCTTAGCATGAAAATGTCTCACTTAGTTTAAAACAGGTTACCAGCCAAAAGGCCATGGTATTTTCATGCTAAGCAAACAACAGTCGAATACCAGTCAGAGCCAACATTACACTGAACAGATATTGATCAACTCTTGCCAAGCGTTGCCTGGGAAATCCCTTCACCTGGCAGTTTTCAGCAAACAAAAAGGGGAAAAATATAAAAATTGATTAAATCAAAATTCATTCGTACATCAATGCAAATCAAACAATTTACATTGGGACGAGATTTCTCCCCATTAAAATAAAGACATGAGCTGAAATCAAAACCCTAGCGAGCGTTAATGTTGGACGGACCCAACACCGGAATTCCCCTAAAACATTATAAATCTCAAAATATTCTGAAAACATTTATAGATTCAAATTACACGTGAGAATTGGAATCAGTGTCAAAGTATACACAACCAAGGATGAAAGGAAACGGCATAATTTACTCTCTGTTTTAACAACAGAATGTCATGAACAATGATTCAAAGATGGAAATATCTTTTATTGACTACTTCCATTAACCTGGAGAGAAATTTGGTGCGTCCTTTCTTTAGGCAGAGTTCAGCACCAGTAAGACCAACAAATACAAATACTGTATGAATGATGCTTTCAGCTTGGCTGTCAAACTCGGACACAGTTTCCAACAAAAATTGGGCAAAAAGGAAGCTTCCATATAATTGAGAGATTTTAGAAATAAGGAAAAACTCATCAGTAGTGGCATTATACAGAGCCAACAGAAATGTTGGTAATTGCATCAAATTATTGCAAAATAATTTACTGCATTTTTTTGTCTCTCTCTCAATTCTGCATTATAATGTTATACATTTTTATGCATGAAAACAAAACGGCAGAAAAAGAAAAATTTGCACAAGAAGCTGAACATTTTCAAACTGCAAATTTGGCATCCAAATAGTTTCTGCATGTGAAAATATCTCAAAATCAGCAAAACATCTTTATTTGGCACAATGATGACTTTTGATTAACGTAAACAAAATGGCAAAACATATCTGCACGCACTCCTGAACGCTTTGCTGCCAAACTTAAAATTGAGCTTCCATCATTTGCATGCAAAACAAATGTCTCAAGGTCAGCAAAGCTTCTTTTTTTCTGGCACAATTTTTGGAACAGAAAAACTTGAAAATGAAATCAAGAGGGAAGTACTCACACTCACCTTCATGCCGTCCACATCCATCTTGACCTTGACCTTGTAGTTGGCTGATGTCAGCAGACGTTTCTTCTCACAGCACAGAAGAATATCATTGAACTGTGGGTACAATGCAAGAAAAACACCCAATTTTTTTACAAAATGTATTTTAACATCAAACAAACCACAAGGGAAACTAACTACGTAATGTTGAATGAAGTGAATAAAAAAACTGGCAGGAGCGGGATTTAAACCTGTGACCTCCGGAAAACCGTACCGGTGCTCTACCAACTGAGCTATCTTGTCCTGCGTTGGCAGTCGCCCATATTTTCTGTGTCTTTGTTTGGTTGGTTTGGGGGGGGGGGGGGCGCTAAAATGTCAGAAACCCAGAATGCCGTATAGCCAGGGATCACCCCCAACTTTACGATACAACCTGGGAAGTGACACCGTGGGGATCACTCAATGAGGATACAGCTTTTTAACTATAATAACGTCAAACAAACCAGAGAGGAAACTGAATAGGGAGACCGCCAACATAGGGCAAGATAGCTCAATTGGTAGAGCACCGGCACGGTATTCCGGAGGTCGCAGGTTCGAATCCCGCTCCTGTCAGTTTTCTTTGTTCACTTTGCAAATATATGTTATTACAATCTGCTTTTTATGTGTAAAATTGTCAACTATAAAGGAAAAGAATATAATATTACAGTGCAATGTACAACTCAAACCCTACAAGGAAGGAAATATTACACATGGTTCATTAGATATAAAGTGGAATGACACGTTGCCTAGTGCAAAGGGGGGGGGGGGGGTGGTACTTTATCAGAAATTGCTTCTCGGTACCCAGGAGTAAATGGGTACCTGCTGCTGGAACTCTGCACTCCGTAGGGAGCTGAGAAGGTTTCAGGAATGATTGATGGGGGCTGGTGATCAGGGGGGGAAAATAAATCTCCTTTACTTTCAGGATCAGAGGATATGAGTCGAGTGCAGGTATACAGTGAAAGTGGTCAGCCTTTGACTTTTAACTCCAAAATAAGAGACTGATGGAAGTTACCCCGTTTGGGTCTGCAGGTCTGATAATTGGGATAATTTCTTTGCTATCTATTGAAGATTTATCCTCTATTATAGATCTGGAAAACCGTAAGGGTGGTGGGGGCTGGCAACCTAAAATGTGGCCAACCCCACCACCTCTGTTGTAACCCTTTCCCAAGAGTGGCTTATAGCCTTCTGTTGGGCGACTTCCATAAAACATAGTCTCTAATTTGCAACGCTTTGGAAGATTGCCTTCAGACAAGACATATTTGGCTACGAGGTTCTGCAAGTAAAATTTACTTGATTCAGTCTTCTATCGAATAACTGATAACTTGCATGGGTGGATCGGGGGGGGGGGGGGGGGGGGGAGATCCCCAAACTCCAGTATTTTTAGTGGGATTTGTATGGTTACAAATATCAAATTCTGTCTGGCGTGACACTTCCATGCAAGTGTTGGATCCGACGAATAAATACTGGGTAGGAGTTGGCAGAGAGCCGAGATGGCTATCCACAGGTCTTGGGTTCGACTCTAACCCTAGCCAAATAATCTCCTTACCAAGAAGACGTATCTATCCTGAGCCTCTTTGTTCTTTGCAGCTATCTTGGTGATCTTGCCTTCCTTCAGGAGGTGTCTGGACGGGTCGATGATGTTCTCCCCGTCAATCTTCTCATTCAACTTCAGGAGCTTCTCGAATTGTTCCTAGTTTGTTGGACAAAGGGGGGAAAAAGGAGGTTCGTCATAACAGGGGCAGCTCTGTAGTGTTTAAAGAGTTTTTAGTCATAGCACTATACACGTACAGTGGTGTGCAAAATTATTCGAACACTTGGCATATTTTAGGTACTTTAGTTGTTTGTGATGAAATGGCAATCAATATACATGTACCAATGTACATTCAAATGAAACCCTCTGGAATGAACTTCAGAAGACTTGGAACAGCATTAGTGTAGAAACTCTCAGGAAATATATAGATACTATGCCTGAAAGATGTGCCGCATTGATTGCTGCCAAGGGTGGACACACCAAATATTAGAGTAAAGTTTGATAAAAAAGATGTTAGGACTGGCAGATACTAATGTGAGCTACATGTATGCTCACAACAATTACCTTTTCTATTTAATGCAGGTGAAAAATGTAAACCAGGCATTGTAAGGCATTAAATATCAATTTCTTCAGATATATGTCAAGTGTTCGAATAATTGTGCACACCACTGTATAAGTCTAATAATTATAATTCGTCAAACAATCCACAAGGGAAACTGACTAGGTAAATTTGACGAATTATAAGTTAAAAAGTCGTATCCTCATTGAGTGATCCCCACAATGTCGCTTCCCGGGTTGTATCGTAAAATTGGGTGTGATCCCTGGCTATACGGCATTCTGGGTTTATGACTTCTGACTAGCGCCCACTCGAACAAAGATACTGACAATTTGGGAGACCGCCAACATAGGGCAAGATAGCTCAGTTGGTAGAGCGCCGGTACGGTATTCCGGAGGCCGCAGGTTCGAATCCCACTCCTGTCAGTTTTCTTTGTTCACTTTGAAAATCTAATAATTATAAGCGGCTTTTAACAAGCAAAGTCAAAATTAGAAATACAACTGTAAAGTGTATGTAAATGTTCAAACTGAATTACTAATTTGTTAGCATTAAAGTTATAAGCTTTTCAATGAGACATTCCATCCAAAATTTAGCCCCTGATAAGCAACACATGTAATAAGTTTCAAATCTAGAATTGGAGCGAGATACTCCTAATTCTCAGTGTTGAGCTACTTTCCTACAATTACAATGAAAAAATCCCAGTTTTCCATTTTTATTAAAAAATACATATTTGCAGCTCATATTTTCACCATATCAACTCCATTTTTAGAGGCTGATATTTGTAAGAAATGGGTAATAAGGACAATGAAAAATACCATCGAAAAATACCATTTTCAAATGCATTTTTCTTGCATCGCAATTTTGAATAAACATGGAAATTTTTTGAGAAAAAAAATCGTGATTTTCTTCATTTTTGTGTTATTGTACGCAGAAACATTTGTTGCAATCCAATGACATTCTCAGAAAAAACTATTTTTAGAGGCCATAACTTAATTTAATCAAGTCATGTTTTTTTATGTTAAACAACTTTTTAACAGTTGGTAATATTGACAATCACAGAATGGCATTGGATTGTTGCTTTAATAAGCTTTAATTTTATATATCATTAGCAATGGTAGGTGCTACGGTTGCCGAGCTACACTTTAAAAACAATATACTTCATTACGAGCTTGTTAATTAATTTGTCTAATTAGCCGTATACCCAAATAAGGTAAAAGTTGTAAAAAAAGTGTTTCGCAAGTGATAAACAGTAAAATATGATGAAAAATTCAAGAAATGGTGATTTGTATTTTAAGAAAATTACCCTAATTGT
The DNA here is from genome assembly GCA_037893225.1 of Hippasteria phrygiana. Lineage (NCBI taxonomy): Eukaryota > Metazoa > Echinodermata > Asteroidea > Valvatida > Goniasteridae > Hippasteria > Hippasteria phrygiana. Next base: position 183,837 of record JAZGUH010000003.1, read on the forward strand.
AGGAAAGTACATTAAAGTACAGGATTATCTTCAAATGGAAAAATAAATAGAGTGTAGTAAGTGTTTTTCTTGTTCCAAACAGTTTTCTCAAATAATTCATTCGTAGGGGAAAGTCCATTAAATTTTCGCCACTAGCTTTAAAAGTAAAGCCTAAATATTGCTGCAATCCAAATGTCAATTATTAGAAACGCTCCTCCACAGTTAACCATCTGGTCATAAGTTCACGTGTGCTGGCCGACTCTGAAGCGTACCAAAGAGGAAATTGATGAAATGCTATCCAAAACACCCAACAGTAAGTCAAATACCAAAGCGGTTCATCAATCATTTTTCACTGACGATTACGCTTGCTCCCCAACAAAATCAAACCTCGGGAAGACCTTTCAAATGCTAACTTGAAACTCGTCACTTCCTGAAGTCATTGGTACTTCAACGTCAAAAATACTATAGGGGATACGGTCTTTGCAACGGTATTAAACTGTGACCAGAAATACTCTCCGCTAGATTTAACCAGCTCCTTGTAATCATATCCAGCATATTTCTTTTTTCCTTTTTCAGTGGAAAGCCATCATAATGTCATCGAATCTGGCAGCATCGACACCAGGAAGGTGATAATTTGCCCAGGAAATTCCTTCTTTCCTGTCAGCGTGGCACGTGGCCACTGCCCGCGATCATTGTGTTGGACCCATGTAACCATGACTCCTTTCAAAATTCTGGGGACTTGATGACCGAGTTTGGCTTGGAAAAAAAATAAATGAGAAACAAATCTCCTCTGGGGAAGACCGGGCTTTTTATTTTGGTTTGACGACATTTTACACCGTCGCTGCCATTTCCACGTTTTTTTTTTTCCGTATGTGTTGTATCGTACATGCTAACAAGAGTCTCGGTTTTAAGGTCAGGCTTCCATATATGGGTTTGTGCGGGATTACTAAATATAGCCTGATGTTGGTCCGGTTACATGAGTCACCATACTGTATTAAGCACTCACGAAGAGGGATTTATGTACCTACCCCACATCATTGTGCATGCTCAGTAATGCATATAAGCAAACTCTATTAAAATTGCATCCATATGATAGCATCCATCCCTCTATTCTGATTGGTTGAAATGCCAAGCAAATCACTACACTCTTTACGTCTGCGACTACATGCAATTTGATCCAGTGTGGTCAAAACAACAGAAAGCTGTTAGATCACAGTTTATATCCTTCTTTGATATTCTTAATATTGCTGAACATCACTGATGCTAGGTTTGTGCATTTGGAATTAGGTATACCCGATTGAAAAAAAGCCAATCCCAAAAATTAAATCTCAAAAATTACTGTTCATATTGTTCATAAAGGTCCGCACGTTAATACTACCACATCGGTTCATCAATGCAGCAATATGCAAGTGTGTACAGAGAGCTCTATAGCTTTACAGTGTAAACTGCATTTTCGCAAGCGTCATAAATGCTAAGTCTGTCTTATTTTTTTCATGTAACCTGGTTTTCATTTTGAAAATTTCCCAAAAATGACATTTAAGAACTTTCTTTTTAACCAGTTCACGCCGGGATTATTTTTCACGAGCCTGGGTGCCAGACAGGTTCAGGCCTTTATCTGCGGGTAGCACACCCTGGCCTCGCTCACTGCGAGCCGGTCGCTGACAGATATTTCCGCTGGATCCTTGCCTCGCTGAGTGCGTGTATACACGTCATCCGACGCGAACTGGTTAATTGTCTGAGAAATTACTGTAATGTAATAATTTGGTTACGGGTACTCGATTCCATAAGCTGAAACCGGTTCTTGACATTAGCAGTCGGGCAGTCGGGTACTCGGGTACTCGGGCAGTCGGGTACTCGGGCAGTCGGGTACTCGGGCAGTCGGGTACTCGGGTACCCGATTCGGATGTACACAGCCCTAACTCATGCTCTAACCCAGAAATATTTTTTAGTTGCGAGCTGGGATGCGCCAGCATGCCGTGCCATACAAAATTTTGGCACTCTTCCATCTGAAGTATCAGACCCTAATATATCTGTTTATCGCAGACTGTAATTGCCGGTATGTCATCACCAAACCAGTGAACACAAAGTTTGAGCGCAAAAAACGTAACCAATGCGCCATTTCCCCCTGCGTGCCGCTGTGTACCATGTGACCAGTGACCAGGCACCTGCGGGCAGGGAAGCTTTTGTCTCTCGTCGTGCACATCTGCCGCAAAACCGCCGCGGCGTGGTGAGGATGTACTAAGTTTAGGAAGTATCACTGAGTCATAATGAAGACGTATTCGACAAGAAGTCGCGTAAGAGACTACACCGTGTTCCATTGAACTGAGTAATGAAATCCGAGAATTGTTTGGAATTTTTGTTTTCCTTGAAGAAAACTTCTAGGAACGTGTTGTGATTCTAGTTTTGATAAAAGATCCGAGGGATATGACTCTCCAATTCACATAGTCAAAAGGCAGCTTCACTTTTTCCATGACATTATATAAACACCAATACCCTTTATCTTGTCTATTGAACTTGTTTTGTAGCAAGGACAACTTCCATGATGATTTTCTGCAAACAGAACTTTCAACCACTTCACAGAGACCGTAAGCAGTACTTCTGGGGAAGCGGAATTTGCTTTACCCTCTCAGATACTTCAAAATCCACCCGGAGGTTTGGGAAGATTCTCAATGATTGAGGAGAGTATTCACTATGGGGCAAAAGTTTCAAGGTAATAATGCAACATTTGCCAACATCAAAAACAAAACTACTGAATTATTATGAAATACATTTAACTGTAAGTAAATAATAGTTTCGTGCACCCTGTGAAATCGTGGCAACTGGTGTGCTGTTATTGTCAAGAAAAGTAGATTTTTTGCATCACTTCCCAGTGATGATCGGCCGACCATCATTGGCAAAAAAACTTACATTTTTAAAACACTGTCCCCAATTTACCAACTTAGTCCACATTTTGTTTGGCAATTGGTTACACATCCGTAAACGGGAGCAAGCCAGCTAGTCTAGTACCCCAACCTGATAATTCCCTGACGTCTATAAATTGCTCTGTTTTTGTCTGAAGTAGGCTCAGGACACCAGACTACAAGAACAGCATTTTTTTCCTCCTTGTTTTTCCAGTATCTATGCACACCAAACTTTAAACAGGTCGGTGTTACAGTTTTTGCTATAAACTACTAACCCCCAAATCCGTTCATTTCTGAAAATTACAGCAAAAGCAAATGTTGTACATGTATACAGAGAATGTGCCATGAGGTTGCTGCACAATGGTGGATTTTGGTGGATTCATAAAGTTCCAAGCAAGAAAGCATGGGGATTGTAACAGAATCCTCCACACACGGCCATGCATTAGCATGTATCGGAAATGAAAAACACTTAAAGAGGAAGTTCAGTGGTGAGAGAAGTCTGCGTCATTTTTATGTAGATTGCGTATTGTAAAATCAAACAGCAAATTATTTCTTCATGAAATACCAAAATAGTGACTTTTGAGAGCTATTTTTATCAAGTCCCCTCTAACCCGCTGGTGTCATTTGTCTAAAAGTCGTCGCTGCGGGTAGCAAACAATTTGACGTCATAGGACGAACTTCCCTTTTGTGCCCGCAGTGACAACTTTTAGACAAATGGCACCAGCGGGCTGTGCTGCGCTAGAGGCGACTTGATAAAAATAGGTTTTAAAAAGTCACTTTTTTGGTATTTCATGGCAGAAATAATTTGTTTGATTTTACAATATGCAATCTACATAAAAATAACAAAAATGACGCAGACTTCTCTCAGCAATCAACATTCTCTTTAAGGTTACCACAGCATTTCTGCTAATCATTTACTTAAGCACCGTGAAATAGGACCCAGACCATGAGCTGGTTGTTGGACTTACCATCGACTTCATCGTGTCATTGGAATGTTGCGCTGCTCCAGATATCATGATCAAGGCCTCTGTAAATGACGAACACGGATGGAACATAAAAAATGGAGTATACTTTAATACAGAAGGCTAGTGGAGACTGATTATCACTGCTAGGCAGAGCATTCATATGAGCTGTATGCTTTTTACAAGAAAGAAAGAATATGCACACTAAGGCAGTACTTTTAACACTCATAATGAGGTGTGGCATTGCAGTGAGATTTACGACACAACTTATCAAACAAAGAATATTGGGAAAAAGTTTTATAAAATTTTACCCCAAATATTTTTTTTTTTTTTTTAGAATTTCATTAAAATATCTGAAATGTTATGAAATGAAAGTTTTTCGTACTGAACTAAAACAGTTCTTGATAGCTCTCCAAGAATTAACAATACTTGTTAAATAGAGGGTTGAAAGCCCAGGGTTTCCAAACCGGACATTCAAAAAATTATTTACAATTTGATGTCCCAATTCAACCAGGGTGCCCAAAACACAGCGTTTACACTGGATCCGGCAAAGGTGGATCGAGGGTGATAAAACCACAGGGAAGCTTAACCGCAAATAAACTGTCCCGCGTTCACACTAGATCCCGATCCTCCTTCGATCCACCATTTACAGCAGAAGGAAGGTCATCGAGTGTGTGCAGTATTCCGACCTTGCAGTCATTTTTCTCATTTAAAAGCACTTCCCCTTTTTCTTTACAAAAAGAACACAAGTTCTGGCCAGAAATTAAAAGATCCCTTGGTCACGGCCCTGAGCCTAAACTCCATTCCATTTGACTGTAACACGTAACATAAAGGCTGCATGTATGATTAGCACCCTCCTAATAAACACAATGCATTTGCAGTACAACGCAGTTCCGGATGGGACCAGCACAGCGTGAGCAGCTCCTCAGTCAATAAACATTATTTCGCGGACTTTCGGGCTTCCTATAATCCACTGCATCACACATACCAGACGTGGTTGTGTCAAATTGCAAGGTCTGATCCAGATCGAATCTCCCCCGAAAGGGGATCGCGAAAGGTGGATCAGATCCGGATCAGACCCCGATCCACCTCGCGTTTACACTTGCGGTCGATCCCCCTTCGATCCTCCTTGCCGGGTTCGATCCCCATTTTAATCCCTTTGCCGGATCTAGTGTAAACACGGTGAATGACAACCAGACACTCTTGCAGCTATAAGCAGAGGTATAGAGGATTTTTTTTAATGAAATGACCAGAAGCATCAAACATGCTTCTTACTGTTTCCAAGGAGAGGGGATAAGATTGTCCATAGAATATATTTATCACCCAGAAAAGCAAGAAAACAAAATGTGAGGCAAACTGGCCCGGGTCTGAGATTGTTACACATAAAAAACAACCCAGAAAAGGGCAGGTGTTCCAATCCCCTTCCCTCCCCCGGCCTGCCCAGCTCTGACAAAACTTTGTTTCATCAAACAAACCACAAGGTAAACTGACCAGGTAATTTGGATGAGTTTTCAAGGTGAAGAACAAAAACTGGCAGGGGTGGGATTTGAACCTGCGACCACTGGAATATCGTGCCGGTGCCCCAGCTTGGGCCATACGGCATTGTGGGTTATGACTTATGACTAGTGTTGCGTTCTCCCCAAAGCGCAGACACTGACAATTTGGGAGACCGCCAACATAGGGCAATATATTACTCAGTTGGTAGAGCACCAGTACGGGATTCCGGGGGTTACAGGTTCCAACCCCCCCTCCTGCCAGTTTTCTTTGTTCACTTTTTCAAGAGAAGCAAAACTTACTGTCTGCATCCGCTTTATCCTTAGAATCTGAAGGCAGCTTCCTTATGTACTCTGCACAAGAATAGATTGAAAAGATGAAATGGTTATCATTTTTTCTTTAGAATTTCCTCTGTGGGGTGTGCTCAAACAAAGACCGACTTGCGGGATACAATCGCTCGCAATGCATGAATACCCCCAACAACGTCCATACAAGAACGCTGGACTATCACAGAGCATGCTCTAAGGCTTTCAAGCAGACCCAGGTGAAAAAGAATAGCAGGATCAAAATTGTAAAAAAAATAATAAATTTAAAGACAAAAGTAAGATTTTGGAGAACAACTTCAGGATCACAAGAGGACTTTTGCGGGCTTTCGGGAGTCATTTTCATTGATACTCACCCATGTCCACAGCATCACAAGCCGCATTTGGCATGCTCTAGTACTCACAACACTTGTGCTCCATCCTCAACTAAGCTCTTGGAAGTAAAGTTGCGGTACTCCTGCACCCAAGCCCTTTACTGTGTGATTTTCATATGGACAGCGTGTAACACCGTTATGAAAAACATTCAATGAGATTTCATTGTGGGACACAAAAAAAAGAGGGAAAAAGCAGGAAAAAATAGGAATTTCAAAAAAAAAGTAGAAAATGTAGGAGAAAGGTAAAAAAAAAGAAGGAAATAGTAGGAAAAGCAGGAATACTTGAAAGCCTGCATATGGATTCCTTTGGGGAACTAAACCCATTGGGCAGGTTTTCATGTGCAACCTCTATGACAGAACGCGGCGAAAAAACATTAAAAATGAGTCCTTTTTCGCATGTCGCCATCACTACATTATTCAACAAAGTATACCTTAGATCTTGCTACATCTTGACTCAAACATTGCATTCTTTCAAAAAAAGAAAGAAAAACTGAACAAAAACTTGATTTTTCCCTTGCGTAAATCATGTTAAACACTGCATTTTTAGTAAAAAATCTACCCGTTTTGTGTGTAAAATACGCGTTCAGCCAAAAACTGGTCCAATAACATTATCATAACGTTAAATAGCGCCACCTGGGAGCTTAGATCTCTTGAGTCATTTTTCTTTGTCTCGTCAGCTTTCCAATAATATAACCCTTGTTGTGATTGGTTGAGGTTTAGGCTCGCGTATATTGATTTAGAAAAGAATTGTTTATCTGAAATCCAATGAAATTTGCCGTTGCTCATGGCTCAGCGTGTAGGGTCTGGTATCATGTACACGTTGTACATGTACACACAGTCGTACTTCCCTAATACGTCCGAGGACAAAGCTTTGTGTTTCCTTTTGTTCCCTTGATATAACCAAACCCCATAGACTAAGCACGTATCCTTACATTCGAGGACCGATTTCAACAAAAGACTCTACGTTCGAGGACTGAAAGGTTTCTTTGTGTTTCCTTTCTCCTCTTGTCCTCGGAGATATATACAGTGCACGTACATGCATACACGTACCGTGCATGTACGTACCTACACGGAGCCAGGGAGCTGTTATCTTTATGTCCAAGGTCGTCTGACTGTGCGCTTTTTGGCCCATTTGCATGGGGTTCTTTTGACCACAAAGGATTTGATATGTTTCTCAGGCAACAAAAAGCTCATCTGACAAACAATCCGACTAGAAACCACCAAACTTGATTTGGCACAAATTAGTTTCAAACCAGATGCCTTCAACCGACGATTTTAACTAGAGGCTGAGGCCTTTTCAAAATCAACCCCCATGTCATCTTCAACATCCCCTCCCTTCTCTCACTTTAAACCTTCCCTTCCTCTTTGTCACCCTCCCCTCCTCTAATGTCTACCTATCACCTCCCCACTTCACATCAGCTGCAAAAGATATCCCGACTGTGACATTGGACAGTAACACTAATGATTCATGCCAATGCCAAGTAACAGGTGATCTTGGTAAGTATGCTAAAGATCATCTTAATGTCAAAAGCTGTCAGTGTCATCACAAATCCTGCACAGAGGGACAGTGGATGTTTGAAGGAAGTTTACACAATTTGCAAACATACAAAACAAAACTACTGAATTATTATGAAATACCGTACTAGACAGAAAGTAAATAGCAGTTTCTAGCATCCTGTGAAATCATGGCACCTGGTGTGCTGCCGTTTTCAAGAAAAGTGGAAATTTATATCGTTTTCTAAAGATTGTCGGCCGACAATCGTTGGAAATAGTCTAGTTCCCCGACCTGATAATTCCCCGACGTCTATAAATTGCTCTGTTTTGTCTAAAGTATGGTCAGGGAACCACACTACTAGAACAGATTTTTTTTCTCTCTACGCAGACTACGGTTTTCCCAGCATCTATGCACACACAAATTTTAAACAGGTCAGTGTTACAGTATTTGCTAGCACGCTATACAATACTAATCCCCAAATCCATTTATTTCTAAAAATTACAGCAAAAGCAAATGTTGTTTACTACCCTTAAGTCAGTAGGTAGTCACTTCCACGTATTGCTCAATGGAAGACTGTAAGCATGCGCGCGAAGTTAGCACGCACGCGACTGGTGAGAACAATGGAAAAGGATCGGTGTGTTTGCTGCCACCAACGTCTCAAAAGTCTCCCACTGACAAATCGCAGCAGAATAAGCCAGTTCGGTATTTCAACTGCACATGTGCACAATGACAATGTTATCCCGAATGACCTGTGACCTAAGGTGCGCGTATGAACGCGCAAGGTGGTCGCACAACGCGCACGTGTTAAAATTAAATCAGAATGGGCATCCGCGTAACACATTATGTCAGCATTTTTTATCCTGAATAACCTTTGACCCTCGAGATACCGAACCGGCTTACTGTGAATGCAGTTCTTGAAATATTGTCTGTTCACATTAGTTGTCAATGTGCAATATCTGAGACAAAATCCGACACAAAATACCACATCAAATTCCATAAGGTTGTTTGAGGGGCGTGGTTCACTCACAAATTGAAATAGGTCAATTATCTATTCCCATCAAGCTTGTTGAAAGGAAGATCAGTCACAGTTCCAAAGAATTTTCCTTTTCCTCCAGGTATTGTTTAAAGCTTTGAACGGTGGATTTGTAGCTAGAGAGTATGTTGCGTGTACACCACGGAAAGATATCTCTTTTGTGTGGAAGTGTAGGCTCTGAAAAGAGCCGATGGTGTGATAAGTCTTGATGTTTTGAACAGTGTGCGCTCTCTTCATCTTCAGGGGACAGCAGCGGTGTCCTAAAGACGAACAGAGCACGCAAGAGATATCCTCTCATGGTGTACCCACAACCAGGGATGTAGTCAAGTCCATCACAAGTCCCTGCAAGTCCCTGCAAGTCTATCCACAAGCCCTCCAGTACGTCCCAATGCCAATCACAAGCTATTCAAATGAGCTTTAACAAAGGCATTCCTTTGTCATTGTTCATCCAGTTACTTGTGACTGGCTTTATGAAAGGACTTGTGAAAGGACTTGCAGGGACTAGACTACAACTCTGACCACAACCTACTTTCCAGCTTTTCCTCTATCCGAAATTATGATTTAACTAGTAAAAGTAATTCTTGCGAATTCACACGGAAGTGAAAATAATTCTCAGAACTGGTACACTTTGGTTTTGACAATAAGTCGTGACTACATGTGACTACAAAATGGCCTTCCTGCATTCATTTTCATTTTTTGGGATTTGAGGATGTTCCTTTTCACACTATATTATGTGGCTTTATGCTACTTTATAATTAATAAACACACAATGTTTATGCTGACATGAAATCAGGAAAAAACTGTCTGGAATTCTGTGGATTGTTTAAGGGATGGCTCGATAGGTGGGTCAGTACAATTCTGTTCAATAGTGGATGAGTGGTGGATGAGTGGTGGATGAGTGGTGGATGAGTGGTGGATGAGTGGTGGATGAGTGGTGGATGAGTGGTGGATGAATTGTGGATGAGTTGTGGATGAGTTGTGGATGAGTTGTGGATAGCTTGAATTTTTTAGTGGATAGTTGGAGTTTGATGTATGGAGGGCTTGGTGGGTGGGTTTACTGTTACATAAATCACTGCTGGGGAGCTCGGGATTTTTGGTGGAAAGTTTGCGTTTGAGTTTGAAGTATGGATGGTTCGGTGAGTGGGTTGGGCTGTTACATTTAAATTGGTGAATCAGTGGTGGATAGCTTTTTTCTGTAAGTGGGTCATGGTTTATGAGTTTTGTGTTTGACTTCTGGGCAGTGGATTGGGTGGGAAATGTCTGGATACCTAAAAGGTGGATACGCACTAATTGTGTACTGATTGGCAGTTAGGTGTATATACAGCATGTGGTTGGCCAAAATGACGTACCTTTCAAAAGAAGTTCGTATCTTGGTATCCGCTGTATTGGAGTGAGCATATGATGTTGCAGGGCAAGGTTCCCACACAGTTGATGGTTCTGTAAAAATAATGTACAACTTTGTATCATTTTTTACACATGAAAGTGAAACAACATACTGTTCATCATTTATGTGGATATCAAATATTTATATCACAGATGTTATGCATAGGACTACATGTATGGATGATTGCTGAATATGCTCCTGCAAAGGATATGCTAATGATTTGTAACAGTTTCAGCCTCTGCATATTCACTTGATTTCGCAAAAACAGAACACAAAAGAGGATTACAAGATATGACCCAAGTTGAATGTTTGGGAAGCAATCAAGTTGCTTCTACGAGATTGCAGGATTATCCATAGGATTATCTGCTTAATCAACAACTCTGTTATCAGCCAGGCAATCCTAGCAGGCTCGGTGGTCGAGTGGTTAAGACATCTGCATAACAGGTTGTGGGTTCATATGTCACACCCGAGTACACCTGTGAAATTGTTCTCAGTGGGTTTTCCGAAAGCACCGAGCATACAACATGGAAATCATTTCCTTGTTCATGAATTGACAACTGTGCTAAAAACTGAGTTACCCACACACAAAACAATGCACTCTAATAATGAATACAAAAAATGTAGATTTGTAAAGCGCACATATCCACCATGATCATGGTGCTCAAGGCGCTACATTATTACCCCTGCTCATCAGGCCTATTAATCATTCCTAAAACCTCAACTCCCTGGGGAGTATACAGCCCCGGCTGCAAGTTTTTACAAGTTAAGCACACATGGGCTAATCAAACACATAACCATCACTGCCCTCATAGGTACCCCTTTTACCCCTGAGTGGAGAGAAGCAACTTGTGACAAAGTGTCATGCTCAAGGACACAAGCACCCCTGCTGAACTCGAACCCACTGTAGCACTGCCAAGATCTTGAGTCCGGTACACTAGACCACAGCACTCCACACTAAACCATTGCATTATCTGTAGATGTATCTGGGAGGTTTTTGGGGGGTAGGCCGAAGCTCACCTGCATTTCTGCAAGAGCAGCAGCAAATTTGGGCACTTTGGAGGTCCAGAGATTCAGCTGCTTCATGGCTTGGTCAAAGTTACTGACATAGTCCGAGTACAGCTTGAGGAAGGGTGCGCCCCTCTTCAAGACATCTCCCAGGCTAGGGTTCCTCTCCCTGATGACAAATATCCAAATCTGAGATGTTATAGTATGCATTGGAGAGAATAGGTGAAACCCGATATTTCATGTACATGGTGAGGGTTGTAGTTTTGAGATGCAATATTATTTTTTTTAAAGACAGATTTCTTGGTTGTGCTTTGAGAGTCTTTGCGACAAAAACTATGAGTGGTTATCTCATGGGATAGGGAGGATATACCTTCACTTCTTGGCTGGGGAAGGGGGGGGGGGGGGCAATGGACCATAGATCTTCCGCAAGCATTTTCAATACCTTAACAAAAATTAGCATATTTTGTAAATAAAATGCAACACATGTTAATAGTACAACATATTATTATGGTAGTTGTCAGATGTCCTAACATGAGTGTTCACATATAATATATCTTTTAAACAGTGCCCCTGAAATCCCAACAATCCCACATTCAATTCGGTCGATTCACAAACCGGGAAGAGGCCAAATTACGCAGTGCATCATGGGAAAAGGTCGACATCGCAAAACCAGAAGTGTGTATCGCCAATGCATCGACCGTATTTCGTACACCCCTTCTCCGCTGAATCTATCAACTCCTCTCTCTTCTTTCCCGCACAAGGTATTCCCCGATTAGTCAAAAATTGTTTTAACTCATCCACTCGCATTCACGCAAAATCTATACTGCTGTACTGTCCACCATCGAATAATATAGATAGACGCGATGTCGACCCGAAGGTGGGAAATTGGCCTTTCCCGGCTTGCCGCTGGCGGCGCACCGCTGGCGGCGCACTGAGTTGTGAATCGACCGAATTGAACTAATATTGCTGAAATCAACATCAATATCATGTGTGACTTGGTGCTTAGCAACACATTTATGAGATACAGATTTCTCACTGTGAAATCCTTTCAATCTTTTAAATGTGTCTGATAGAGCAAAGGCAGCATACAGTTCAAGGAACTTTTTGGCGTCTGCTTCCTAAATGAATTAGTAGGGGAATTTTGTCCCCCCAGTATGCCATCAAGTCAGACCTACAATGTCTGGAAGAGTTAGAGACAAGATCTAATGAGACAAAGTGTCCCCCGACCCTCCTCTGTCCTTGCTTCCGTTCATTACCAGTGACTTAATGACTTAGGATTGTGAACCAGACCGGCCTTGACCAGTGGATCAAAAGGAAAAATAGACAACCTGCAGTCAAAGATTAAAATTATTTTTATTGAGTTTGTGTCCATTTCCTCAATTCTGAGTCTGAGTCTTACTCCTCAATCCTGAGTCTGGGTCCAAATCCACTATCCTGAGAAAGTACAAGTCATCAGTCTGGAGTTTGTGTCCATGTCCTCAATTCTGAGTCCGAGTCTTACTCCTCAATCCTGAGTCTGGGTCCAAATCCACTATCCAGAGAAAGTACAAGTCACCAGTATTGAGTTTATGTCCATGTCCTCAATCCTGAGTCTGGGTGCAAATCCTTAATTATGAGTGAGTCCAAGCCCTTAGTCTAACATTTGTATTCAAGTCCACAGTCCTGAATCCATGTCCGGGTCCTCAAATCTGGGTCTGATTCCAACTCCTCAATCCTGAGTCTGAGTCCAAGTCTTTCATCTCAGGTTTGCGTCCAAGTCACAATCCTGAGAGTGAGACCAAGTCACAATCATGAGTCCAAGTCCAAGTGTTAAATCCTGACTTTGAGAGTTTGTCTAAGTCCTCATTCTAGCGACTCCATTTAGGGTGGTTAAACCAATGCCTTGAGCAACCCCTCCTTAAACCTGCAGGCACACTAAAAAAAAAAAAGGCTCAAAAGAGCACTTCTATATAAAAACATACCAATCTTTTAAGGCTTTTTCCAAGTCCGGTAGTAACACAGCCGAATGTAGCTGATAGAGCGAACTGATGTTTGAGAAAATCTCGTTGAGGACAGCCAGAGGGAACCAGTGTTGCTTTTGGTTCTCAGCTTGAATTCGACTCAGAAATATCTGGCGGGAACCAACCAAACAAACCAACAAAATGCAGAAAATTCAACTACAAATAAATAAATAATCACAGCTGGCACATTGCCCACCAAAACTTGATGCCATGTTGTAAGCACACTTTTAGAGTTCCAAGTATGTTGACAACTTTCCAAGCTGTATAGCTTTAAGGTTCTTGGGAGATGCAGATGCAATCATCCCAGGGGAACTTCAACAATTTCGTTTTGGAAGGTAACCCATTTTTGAACCTGCAAATTGTGGTATTTCTTTACATCTTCATTTAATTTCTAATTTTTAAAAAAAAAATTTTTAACTGATTTTAGGCATTTAAAAAAAACTTCTAGATGATTTTTTCAGGGGATTATTATTACTTTTTTTTTTTGGGAGGGGGGGGGGGGGAAGTCCCCTTCCCAATAACCACACCTGCCCCATTCATGTTATAATCACTACCATGATACACAGCACATGAGTAAATATAATAAAATGAGTCATAAGAACATTTAGATGAGTTCCAAGGTCGGCTCAATGTAGCATACTGAAACAGCTGTCCAGAAGATTTGTCTTCATCAAGTCCCGGTTCAGCCAGATTTTTCTTTGCTGAACATACGTAATCGTAACTGTAGTTGAACATGAACTTGAACTTACTTGGTCTATGAGGTACAAAGTGTCGACATATGTCCGCTCCGTAGTCAAAACCTCAAAGGCCTTTTTGTGGCTGTCATCCATGAACACAGCTGGTTCCTCCATAGAGGTATCCGAGTCAAAATCAGAGTCCGCACCGATGGGCTCGTCGTCCGAATCCTCTATGAAGTCCGAGTCTATCGACTTCATCTTCTGATTGATCAGTCTTCGGGACATGCGCCTGTCCCGCCGCCTTACACTCCTCTTGTCCTCTAAGGTTTCGGTGTGCAAGCCGATGATACCAGAGTCCCCACTCGACATGCCACCTGAATTCCGTAAAGTCACCTTGTTGCCATTCCCGTCCGATATCTGTCTCGTCTTCTGCTCGGCCGGGTTCTTTGTCTTCTTTGTCGCTGTCTTCTCAGCATCTGGGAGAGGTATGACAGCATAGGGTCCTTCTTTGTGGTCCATTGTTGGCTGAAATGGGGTGGAAATTTTCCTCACTTTTGTGTCCGCTGGTTGCTTGCACTTTGGAGTTTTCTTACACTTGTCGGCAATGACCACTGCCCCGGCCTGGTCGCCGGCTACATAATCCGGTCCCAGAATCTTCTCTAGCTTCTTAGAGGTTGGCCTGTCTATGTCGATGCTGGCGGCTTCCTGATCTCGGTAAACTTCGTCATAGATGTTATCTGGCGTCGGCTGCTCCGAGAGTTTAGGCATGTACTTGGCCGTGATGGGTGGTGTTCTTGGCGTAAATTTTGGAGCAGTGGCAGGTTTGTTGCTCCCACTACCCGAAGCATCATTTGAAGGGGGTTTCTTTAAGAGTGTGGGCTTCTGGGCGATAGGAGGCTTTGCATCTGTAGGGAAGAAAACAAAACAAATTTCAATTTGATCTCAACCTCAATTTTGATAATCAGAGGTCTTTGAGTGGTGCACCTTCCAACAGCAGGTAATTTCTGTTGGATCTTGTTGATCTGAGTAGCAGTGAACAAAAAAGTATCTTTATAATCAGAAGGATTGGCACTTCAATTAACTACAACAGGGTCCTAGAAAAATAAAGTAGCGCTTCACTGTAACGAACAGCACTATACCGAACATTTGGCTATACCGAACATCCTCTTTGGCTCCCAATGTAATGTATTCAATACATACCATTATTCACCATAACGAACGACCACTATAGTGAACAATTTTTTGTGGATCCCATGATGTTCGTTATAGTGGTGTCACCGTGTTCTACTCTACTTACAACAGGGTCAGTCTGCTGTACGACATATACATGTACAGTTATGCCCAACATTATTCATACCCTATGAAAAATCTGGTAGTTTGCTTTTCTCTCATACAATGTACATAAAAGCTGGATTGGCGGAACTTAGGCTTTACTTCAGTTGGCATGTACAAATCTTTTGGTTTCACATCATTAGCATAAAAGTAGAAATAATAAATAAAATGATTCACAATACCCCAAATTTGGCATGGGTATGAATAATTTGGGGCATAACTGTACCATCAAGGTCTGTTGGCATTCTAGGAACTGGTTTTCCATTTTTTTCCCCTATAGGCCATGTACCCCATTCACATTACAAGCATGAATTTTCAAAGTGAACAAAGAAAACTCACAGGAGCGGGATTTGAACCTGCGACCTCCGGAATACCATACCGGTGCTCTACCAACTGAACTAATGTATCTTGCCCTATGTTCGCGGTCTCTACAAACATTACAAACAGGGATAAATTCTAGACCAAACTTTTTTCAGCAGAGGAAGCAGGGAACCAGAATTATTATATGAAAGGTAATCAATTTTCATTAACCGTATTTGGTGGAATTATTGAACGTTTAAAGGATTTTTGAAAAGTTTAAATCTGAATGTAATGGGGAGTTTTGACTTTTTCAATGTGGTATTAAGCACTGTATGTATACTCCGTGCTTTCCGAGAACTTCTGGGAAAAAAATTCGAACTTGACCCTATGACCTCCTGCTTACTGGTGCAGATATCTAAACCACTCCGCCACAGAGCTTGTCACTAGCAAGGGAAAATATCATTTGTATCATCTACGATAAAAATTCCATCTTCTGACCAAGTTCAAAGAAAGTATTTCACTTTTTCGAGGCTAATGTAATTTTAGGCGCTAATGTAATTTTTTTGTGAGGGATTTCTGAGGCAGGGCGAAAGCCAACATAACAGGGGAGGGGATTCTTTAGGACAAAATCAAAAGTATAAGGACTTTGTGTTGTGTATTTTAGGATCTTTCAGAGACTTTTTTTGCAATGTTTTGTACATCTAGTTCACACCATTTTTTAAAAAGGCATAATTTTTGTAAGGTTTGACTACCAAAGGTTACTTGTTCATAGGAGTCTCCAATCACATAATGGGTATGCCAAACTCGATTGATTTAAATCTATCCAATCTTTAAAGATTTGCAGAAAATCAGAGTGCGAGGGGAAATTCAGCCGAGTTTATTTTTAACACACACAAAAATATCAAAATAAAAATGAAAGTGTTCAAAAGATAGGGCATTCCGGATTGAAAGTGCACACATGCTTCATACGTGTACAAATAATCACAGTAAATAAGTGGCAGCGCGCATGTAAAAAGTGAAAAGTGAGATCTATACAATTGAAAGGAAATGGCAGAGTTGATCCAAAGTAAAATAAACCACCTCAAGCACTGTGAAAACTACCCAACAAATATTACACAATTACAATAGGTCTACATGTGTATAAATACAAACCAAAATACCAAAGCCATTTAAAAACGAAACTAAAATGGAATCAAAACTAAGGAAAATGTAAAAAAGTGTTTGTAAAATCTATTCACATAAAACGGGAACTTCCATGGTGTTTAAAAGATCCCTGAAATATCCCATTCGCCATTCTGATATTTCCTTGGACTTTCTAAGGGTGTTTCATGAAATTTGTTGAGTCCGCTAATGTAATATTTACATCCATATTCATGAGCACAGCAGTGAAGTCTTCACAACATCATAATTGATCTGCACACAGAACTTGCTAGAACTTTTGCTTTTTCCTGATATCAATTAATTTAAAGCTTTGAGGTTATAGACTTTGAGGTATAACTTTGAGGTTATGCACAGATGTACTGTATGCTTCAACAGGCCAAATTTCTGGTGTATTTGTGGGCAGAGTAGCTACTCAAGCTGTACTGTGAGTGCCTGAATTTGTGGATTTCGCAATACAGACAAGTTGCCATTGGTGGAACAAATGCTATTAACCCAAGAGTAAATTCTGGTAAAAAAATTGGTAAAAATGATATTATGTTCCATTTTGCTCTGGGCAAAAACTTCTTGGGAGATAGTTAATATTATTTTTTTTAATTTCACTGAAATCACCAATACAAGGCTAAAAGCCACTATAAAGGGTTACAATCAGAGGTGGCAGGGTTGACGACATTTTGAATTGCCAACCCTACCAACCTTACGGTTTTAATGGACCCAGATCTAAATAGAGGATAATTCTTCAAAAGATTCCATTGAAATTACCTATATTTTCAGAGCTATAATTGCTTATATGGATGGGTTACCGTCATTAAAGATGGTTTTAAATAAAATAAAATAAAATAAATATATTTGCAAGGCTTCCGCATGCTTTTTAAAAAAATACTTAACTAATAATATCCTAAGAAATACCCCAGGATGAACATAGTAGCACAAGTGATTTATCAACCATATGATTTGTCAACCGTAAACTGTATTGAGAATCTCCTGAACGGATATCAAAATAACAGCCTCCTCATGTATATAGAAACAGCATGAATATTTCAACTATTCTTTTAAAGAACTATTTTATATCGCAAGTTCAAATGAACATACCATTATGTTTATAAAAATCAGAGCATGCAGATGTATACCTGTACAAAGTGTATTTTATGATGAAAATCATTTTACTGGGCTTTAAGCATTGGGTTGTTCTAAAACCCCTCGACCCCCCACAACCCCTCGATTTAATACGCTCATAGATGAAGCACACACATACAATGTACGACAAGCATTGCGAAACAGTTTGTACATTTAATGGTTAATCGTGGGTATGTGGGTGTTTCGTTTATGAATGTAAATCGAGGGGTCGTGGGTCGTGGGTCGTGGGGGATCAAGGGGGTTTTAAAACAACCCTGAAGCATTCACCACTGTAGTCACAGACTTGCTAGCGTCATCGGGAAGAAAAGTTTACACATGTTCACATGCATAGTGTTGTCATCTTGTCTCAAGTGCTCTACGATACTTACGATCGGGACGATATCAATTAACTGGCTCAGCGTTGTGTCCCAAAATGGAACTCGCGTGTGGGTAAATTAACCTTCACTTACAACACATGGATTTCATTTTTGTTGAAGTTTGGTACATAAATAAAAGATATTGACATGAGGTCACAAACTTGGAGTCAACCTCCTCCAAATACAATGTGCTAGTTGACCTGTTTTTATGGACTCTTCAATGTTACACACTGCAAAACATTTTATCTATTTATAGATTTATTTGTGTAAATATTCTTGTATTTGTGTAAATATATTTGTACGAGTGTAAATAAATATATTTTTTTATTTTTTGTATATTTGTAAATATTCAGCGAGTGGCAACCTTGCGATAGCTGTGTGAGGGCCGTGCGATTGTCCCAAGAGCCTACAATCTCTGTACGATTTTTTTTTGCCCCAATGTCCACCTAAAATCTTGCGTTTTCTGCACGATCAGCGCGCGGCCTCTGCGCAGTGCCCGTGCGGGGATTGTGCAATGCCACTTACGACATGTCTACGGGCTACGGGCTTACGATTTTTTCAAATTTGTATAACTTCTCGCTAAACAAAATCGTAGAGGCCGCGGCGCCTGTACGAAAATCTCACGGCCGCCTCCTGCCTCCGCACGGAGGCCGCACGGAAAGGGGGATACGGGCAGGATATGGGCTCCGTAAACCCATCGCAGGCCAAATTTGAATTAGGCATCACTACCCAACAAATAAAATGGACTTAATATCTAAACGGCCGTGTCCAAATTACTTGACTGCGGCTTGAAATTACACACATGTCTATGGTACAATGTAGTGGCTGCAGCCACATCACATAGACTTGTGTGCAATTTCAAGCCATAGCCAAGTAATTCGGACACAGCCTACAATGTACATGTACCTTTCAGTCATCAAGCTAATTCTAGGGCTGTTCATTTTTGAATAATGGTATTTGATTATTCGAGACTGGGCTGGACCGAATATTCGAATATTCGATACTGGCCGATCAATTCTTTCAGGCGTCTGCTGCAACTGCATGCCGCGCCGGTAAAAAGTTGCATGCAAAGCACGCCGGTGTTTTACATGCGGCGATTGATATTAGAGAACACCCGATGGACATTTTGTTGCATTGTATCAAGATCATTACGAGTACGTATAACGGTTCTGATAACAAGAAACCAAACTCCAGCCTGTCCACAAAAGCATTTGACACTGCTAAGCGCCGTAATTTTTCTATTAAAATAGCATCAGTCGTATCTGTACGTGCATATATATATTCGAACCGGCAAAAAGTTATTCAAATATTCGGTTGATGATCGAATATTCGCTATATTCGGGACAGCCCTAGCTAATTCCTGGTGGCACACGACATTCCTTGGGCAACTTTAAATGCTTTTCAATCATCTACATGTATTTCTCTCTCTTTTTTTAGGTTTAAGAAGTTGTCCTTTTATTTCTCAGCAATTGAAAAATAAAGACACAAGTTGTCATGTTTCCATGATTTTCCGTCCATTTTGCGTATTGCGGAGATCTTCAGAATATGCCTTTCACATTATTTTCCCATTCCGAGCATTAGTGGAGTTTTAAACAAACAAACTAGTCAGCACTGCGACATGGATATGTGGCCCCAGACTGTCTTGCTTAAACTATTTTTCATACTTGACCTAGAATGCAATCTATTTAGAGGGAATTTTTCCCATTCCAGACATTAGGGCATATAAATATACTTCTACAGATAATTGGTTTAACAGCCAGTACAACGTGCTGTGCTTCTTTCATACAGCTTATTCAAACTAATTCAGAGTTTGCTCAACATCCATGTATCCGGAGGTCTCGCAATATAAAAAGATTCGTTTCATTTTTACAATATTTCTACAATAAATGATTATTTCTTCATGTGGATATTTCTAACACTTAAGTCTGTTTTAAGCTCAATAAACAGTCTCTATATTGACCAACAAAAAAACATGCTGCAAGCTTTGCTTTTCATGCATGATGAACAGACACCAGTAATGTCAAAATGTTCCAAATTTGATCGGTGGAATCAACAAAATTGGCTGGCCTTACACAAGTTCTTTCTCAAGGGCCAATGACAGTGGTACAAGAAACGACATGCAAACAAACAAAAATTGGATCTGTAGCATAAGCCCTTGCCAAGAAACTCGATCAACATACAAAATGTCCACAGAAATTCCTTTATTTCAACAACATTTTGCTTGATAAACTTTTTCTGACTGTAACTGCAGGCAACCAATTTAATTCTTGGTAAACTGATCTGACTGTGCAAAGTATAAAGTGCAATTAAGTAAGGCCTTCAACTGACATATAAAGAGCACACACCCACCTACCTATGTAGTTAAGTTTGACATTCTACATCAAGAAAAGTTCGCTATAAATCACATGATGCCGCTTTAATTCAAGGATGCACCATGACTCAATAACCGAAAATGGGGTAACGCCTTACCTCACTTCAAAATAAATTAACCCCCAACAAAAACCATATCTTGCCAATTATGAACAATTTACAGTCCCACAAAAAACCTGGCATACACTGCAACACTGAGAAGATGCAATCTGCGTCAGGGATGATATACAGAAGCAAGCTCGGTGGTCGAGTGGTAAAGACGTCTGCACTAGCAAGCCGGAGATCTTGGATTCAAATCCCATCCGAGTATAGGCCTGTGTAAGGCTCTGACAGCACTGAGCATAATAGTGCTTTATACACTACATCAGGAAACGGCAAAACAAATCTCTCTCTTCCAAGCAAGACTTTTTTTTTAAATGACTTACATGCTGGAAATCTGACTTTTGGTTGCGCCATGCTGGAGGCATGCGGAATATAAATCCAGAGGATCCAAGGAGAATATTGGAAAGGAGCCAGCGTGACCTGACAGTAACACGAACACACACTGCTCGGGGTCTCTCTGTATAAATGTACACACAGCACACCGTACGCTGAGACTACGTGCCGCAGTGGACCAACACTAGTACCGGTATGATTCAGTGATAGTGTGTGCATGCCGTGTGTGTGTGTGTGCAGGGATCATTCATTGTCTGCAATGTGCATTAGTCATGAATTGCTGATCTTCCGCCTAATGAGGAGGAATCTGGACATGTCTGACCTCCCCCCCCCCCCCCCCCCCCCCTGCTTCTCTTCTCTCCAAATATGATAATATCCACTTGGGACTGTGAGAGCGAAAGTACAGGACACAAAAATGCCCAGAATGAGAGACTGTATACATGTATATGTGAGGCGTGATGGGTAGGGCCAGGGGTTCAAATGGGTCGAGCAGTTGAAAGTTTTTTATGATCATTTCTTCATTCCGTGAGGGTGGGACGACATATTTCAACGAGCAGAATGTGTCAAAGGTAGTGTACATGATTGGTCATTGTTGCAATTTTCATAAATGGGCGGATTTGGAGGTTAGTATTTTATAAAAAATATCTATCGTTCCACTGACCTGTTCAAAGTTTTGCGTGCTTGGATGGCGAAAATAAACAAGAGAAAAATGGCGTTCCTTTTCAACCGTCGGGCGGTAAGCTCACTGGATTTGTTATAGCGCCCTCTTGTAAAAAAAGCCCAATTTTTGTAAATGGCATCGTTTTCAATTGGTCACATAACATGTACAGAGGCCGTGCGGTCCTTACGTCGTGCGGCGAACGGCCAACAACGTGTCGCTTCGGTACACTACGCGTACGCCGGTTTTCGGATTGTTAACCCATTTTAGACACAACGTGGACTAACTACATTCGGTCAATAGAGGGCATTATTTAAACAAATCCGTTATTTTTTCCAACTATTGTTTGGCCAAACAATCGTTGGAAAACGATATAAATTTTCACTTTTCTTGAAAACGACAGCACACCTGGTGCCATAATTTCACAGGATGATTGAGACTACTATTAACTTACAGTCTAGTAAGGTATTTCATAATAATTCAGTAAAAACAAATTTGGAGGATTACCAATCGTGTACACTACATTAATAATAGGATAACCCAGCCATTTTGATACGTACAGAAAGTTTGAGTTTTTAGTCAAGAAATATTGTGCTAGGAGTGAAATGCCAGGTCCCTTTTAACCTTTATCAAGTCAATCCTGTTTGATAGCAAGCAGCTTGCAGCAGGATAATAATTCATTTAAATAAAAAGTGTAGATATCGGAATGGTTGATACATGTATGTTAATGTCATATGGAAATAAAATCACTGGCTCATGAGAAATCAATTTTTAACTTCCAACAAACCACAAGGGAAACCGACTATAGTATTAAGTAATGTTGATCAGTTTTCAAAGTGAACACTTTTTTTTAATGCAAGTTTGCTCTGAACAAGGCCATCAACAGCCACTCGAGGTACAGAGCTATACACAAAATAAAAATCAAAGATGCAAGAGACAAGAATTAATATTCCTCTTGAAGCAGGAAAGATCATAAGACAAAGGTAAACATGCACCAGGCAAAGAATTCCATAGAAAAAGCTATTGGCATAGCTTTTTGTTCTACATCTAGGTACAGCTAGAGTATATTAATGGGAACAGGCGGAAAGCCGAGTTTCACACTCAAACACCCTAACTGGAGGAACCAAGCTGGTGGAACATTTACCATAAAAATATCTCTAGAACAGACTAAGAGTAGCAACAGATCTCCGGTGAGAGAGTGATTGCAAGTATGAGCCCAACTCTTCTCCAACCAAATTAACAATGCGCTTCTGTACTCCATCTAATAAAGATAAGTGACAAGCAGAAGCACCAGCCCGGATGTGGGAACAGTTCTCCATTTGAGGACATACACGTATACTTATCTTGTAAAGGTAAAGGATTCCACACAAAATTGGCAGGAGCGGGACTTGAGCTATCCAGCTCTTTGTTGGCCGTCTCCCAATTTGTCAGTGTCGGTGTGTTCAGTGGGGCACTATAAGCCAGAAGTCTTAACCCAGTTGAGTGATCCCCACTTTGTCATCCCTGGCCACACAGGCATTACGGGCTTATGACTTCTGACCAGCTCCCCCTCAACAAATATACCCACAAATTGGAAGACAGCCAACATACATGTGTAGGACTAGATGCATGTACGAGGGTCGGCTGAAAAGTTCATAGGTTGATTCTGAAGGAGTAATGCCAGATCAATGAAACTTTGTGCATTTATTTCAACCCTTTTGATAACTAATTGCATTGCTGTTTCCAGGTAAGGCCGTATTTGGTGGTTCGTAGACGACTTCGTTTAAATGGACAAAATTTAGCATCGAAACGACCTTGGCCTTCTTTGGAGGGGTTGAGGATGTGTGTTTCCACTGCACGGATTGCCTCTTTGTCTCTGGCTCAAAGTGATGGACCCAGCACTCATCCCGGGTTAGGAAACGTTCAATGAAATGTTGTAGTGTGAAAAGTCAATACGTGTCGGACCCGGGTACAACACGGAGATTTTTCGTAGTGTGAAAAGGCCTTAAAGGTAAGAAGCTCCCATGGACAAGCCAGTTTTGTACATGCCATCTGTAATGGGCCATATCTTGAGATCCAATTAAGCTAGACCTATAGCATTTATTCAGGTTTATTTATAAACACCCTACTTATCAACACAAAACACAAATTCTCTGGAATTGTAGGAGGTGGTTGAACAATCACCTTAAACTTTGGTTAACTTTTCCTTTTTTTGGGGGGGGGGGGAACGACCCTGTAGAACATACTTCACTTTAAAGACTATTAACTAAAATTAAACTTGTGGCATAAGCTTTCATAGCTACATCTATACTATCAAGATGCACTGATGAAGTCTTACATCTGATTGCATCTGATAAAGTAGCTGTAGCTACGGAAGCTTATGCCATCATTATAATTTCAGCTACCTTCAATATTGATCAAGATATTGACATGTCATTTATACGAGTCCACCTCTAGGCTACAGAATGTTTCAAGTTTCTGTTTCAGAATCTAAACTCGCATAAGATTGGATTCCCGCATTTAACCAATGTGACAATCAATTTGGCATGCAACTTACCTTTCTGAGGATTAGACTGCACTCAATGCAACTTCAGATAAAAAGCCAACAATGTTTTTCCAGCGGGTGTCCTCATCATGATGGATTAGATGAGTAACATGTACCAAACTTTGACCCAATCGGCTTTCCTGGCATTGTTACATATCTTGATCCAGTTTGATTACCGCACATCCGAAAAATAGCTGCATATGTACCCTGAGCTATATTTATCCAACATGTGCAAATCCAGTCACAAGGACACATATACACTTACATGTACATCAGCTTCATACTTGTCCAAAAATGCAGAAGGACCGCTGGGAAAATGATTAGCCAAGGAACAGGCCCAGTATATGATGCACAACTTCTATCGATTAAAGCCTAAATAATATGACATTTGAACATGTTGAGTCAATTCTACACGTTTGGGCCATCAGCCCTGTGCAGTATATTTATTGTAATGACTTCCCTTTTTTAATGTATTCAATTGCCTAATCCGTAATAGTCAGCCGTTATATTTGCATTTACTTGCTTCATGTACACATGTCGCTCGGCCGAGTATTTTGTCTTCACCGCAAGCTGACGACTGTGTATACAACCAGCGGTTGCAGATCGGCTGTTGGGGGGGGGGGGGGGGGGGGGGGTGTCTAAACTTCCCCCAGCTCCCTTCGGCTCTGTTACTCAACATTTCAAAATGTATGCCTTTTCTGTCATATGGGTTACTCCCACTGCTTTTCCACAATCCTCAATGTGCGAATCCTCAAAAACAGATCAAGCAAATGCTTTAAGTCCACTTTTTAATATTATTTAATTTTTAATTTTTTTTAAAGCAAATCGCCCATCACAAGCCCGAAACGGGCTATAGGTGTGGGCCACAGAGGAGACCAATACTGAAGACCAATACTGAAAAAACAAGTGTGGACAGTTTGACTTGAGCTCTGGCTCCCGCCCAAACATGAACCCCATACTCTAGCTTTCTAATGGTCTTAAAGGTCCTAGACTCACATCTGAAATCACATCACACCCAGGAGTGAGTAGGGGTGTGCATCGGAACCGGGTACCCGAGTACCCAACCGTTCATGTCCAGGAACCGGTTCCAGATTATGGAATCAAGTACCCGTACAACTTTACATTATCGTACAGTAACTTCCCAGACATTGAAAAAGGAAAGGTGTTAATGTTATTTGTTGGGAATTTTCAAAATTAAAAGCAGACTACACAGGAAAGTTGACAATAAAGGGAATTTACTGGTCGTTGTTTTTGTAGTCTGGGTATGGATAAGAGCCTCGATGACGAGACATAATAGCATGCCTCATTCCACAATAAATACAACTGTATAAAGCTTCCGGACAACCATCTTTTGTGATATGCTGGAGCATGCACGTGCCGGCACACGCAAAGGCGGAGAAGTGATCATGTTTACTGGACAGAGATTTTTCAGACTTTTGTCTGAAATCAGATTTTTTTTAATCTCAGAGAAAGACATTATTACAACTTCCGTGATTGGAAGTTTTGGGTTGGGTTTCTTTAACGGGTACCTGGGTAGTTCTTCAATCGGGAAACCGGTTCTTTTACTTCCCGAAAATGCACACCCCTAGGAGTGAGTCCAAACTATTATGACAATAAAAAGTACTTCGGAATCCAAATTCAGTGTCTACATTAAAGCCATTACTTGAGTCAAGATCAGACAGTGATTGGATTTTTGGACTCTGGTGGAATTTTCTTTTTAAATACTGTTTTGGCCTTAAACTCAGATCTAAAGACAACCACAACACTCATGAAAAAATTCATTAACACTCAATACAGTCTCCTTCCTGATATAAAGTACCAGGAAGTAAATGTGGCTCTGTGTAAAAGTTTATAACTACAGTTTCTGAAACAAGTAAAAGTGAAATCAAAAGTGTGAGGTCGTGACAGATACATTCACATGCAAATGAGCCCTCCGCAGAGGTCACATTGCACCAGGTCATATTGCCTTATTCACAACAACTATCAAAGCGAGGTTGCCTCAACCTTTCTCAATAATGTACAGTACATTGCATTTGAAAGTTAACCTAGGAGTAGGAATTTTTCTGTTCCCTGGGAATTCATTTTCATTTCACAAAATGGAAAACAATATTCCAACAGTGGGGAAAACATTTTCACCCCTTTTCACACAAGTGGGAAAACATCTTCATGCCTTTTCACAACATTGGAAAAACATTTTCACGCCTTTTCACGCAAGTGGGAAAACATTTTCACGCCTTTTTACACAAGTGGGAAAATATTTTCACGCTTTTTCACACAAGTGCGAATATAATTTCCCACTTGAATTCACAGGGGGGAAAAGTTGCGTGCGAAATGCGAATGCGACCTTCTTTGCAAATTTTCCTATTCCCATTCACAGTGTTAACTTTCAATTGCAATGTACTGTACATGATGAATGAAACGGTGAAGACACAGCAATCCCAGGTAATAGATGAACTCTGTCGTTCTTATGACTAACGTCCTGTGTTACTGACTAAGTTTTTCCTGTTTCTTTTCCAAGAAATTTATAACATTTGGGAGGTTGGGAGATAAATATGCAGTTAGACGTCTGAAGCTCAATCCTGCAATACAACCATGCACGTTTTAATAGAATGATTGCTGTATACGCAATGGAGAGTCAGATATATTACATGTATCTTGTTTCGTTTGTTGCGGTGCACAATTTTCCGATTTTGTTTCTAACAATTTGATGGCTAAACTGTTAAGGAAAAGTGCTGTGATAAGCCCGTTTCACATGAGCGTTGAAAAACACGGGTCCCGCGCGATCAAATCGCATCGATGTCAGGAACGCACGGATTACGTGCCATGTGAAAGTGTATCCCTGTCACCAAATCGCATGAGTCCCGTGTGGTTCGTGACAGGGATCGAGACCTCCTCCAAAATATCCGTGCGACGATCACCAAGATTGGACGGTGTGAATGTATCAATTTCGCAGGGATACTGTGCAGTGAAATTGCCTTTACGCATGCCCAGTTTACTGTTGCTTTACACATGGAGGAAGGAAACACTACAATTTAACATGGCTTTTGTAAACACAAATTCAGTTTTGATTGTTCAGTTGCTTGCTGCGTAATGAGATTTTTGTAGAACAGTAAATTCTCTGTAAAAAGCAGCATTTCATTGGTGTGGCTGTATATTTACAGCAAATATGTTATAATTATTTTTACAAAGTACATATAAATTTACATCCTTTGTATAAATTGAAGTTAAAACACGAAAACTACCGGCAGGGACACGAAGGTCACAGTACCATAATTTTACGTCCAAAATCCATTAAAACTAAAATACAGTGATTGTTTGTTTGTTTGTTTTTACAGAAAAATCACTGGTACTCTATACATTTCATCGTACTAGTACCAGTCATACACATGTAGCCTTGGACCCACGCATGCAAACACTTCAAAACGAGGGACGTTTGCGATCGGACTGTGTTGTAATCGTGTTGTATCCTTGGGCATCAGACACCCGGCACCAATCATCGCAGATGTGTGTTTCCAGTGCTCATGTGAAACAGGCTTTAGTGTGATATGCAATGTACGTACATGTATGTACAAATCATGGATTTGTACATACATGGATTTGTACATGTATGTACAAATCCATGATTAAAGCTGAAAGGTAGGCCTATTAATTATAACATCACATTGCAGGTGTGCAATATAGATGCAACCACGAGAATTGAGCTTCAGACATCTGACAAACTCCATATCTCAGGTTGGCCCACAAGATTTAGCAAAATAAAGGTGATACTCCGACATTCAAGTGCAACGGTATTTTGTGCACCCATTATTTGGACGACGTGCACAGCCACGACATGCAGTCAATGAAATGCATGTGATGCAAAACATTATGGACATGTGTATTGATGTTTCACTGCATGATCCAAGGAACGTGACATATCATGACCGACTGATGAATAAGGCGGGACAGTGCTGTGGTCGAGTCCGGGTCCATGTCCGAGGCAACATCAGCAAAACAAAGTAGAACAAAAGTCCACTAAGTTCAACACTGGAGAACAAAAATCTCTAGTCCAGAGTTGACTTGAGCCCTACCAGCCCAGACTTGACCCCAGACTCCAGCATACTTCATTAATTTAATGTTCCGTCTATTATTCCGGCTATTATTGATGGGGTGCTGGTATGCCATGCAGCCAAGCGTAAACATAAACAATAGGTACCACACTGAATAGAGTGGTCCTATTCATCGCACTCCGAGCCCCAACCCTTTCGTGTGAATGAAAGCTTTGTTTGAAAAAGCTCCATCTATTCATTACACTCCCATTCAAGAACAATATAGTTAAAAAATGAACGGATTGAGTAAGCGCAGGAATGTGCGTATAGATGACAACCGGCCGGGTGGTCTTTTTCAAACTGCAGCTGTGACCGTCCTCTGTATTTAAGATGTTAATGGTCTTCAGATGCAAGTCCAGACTCCCCGAGTCCAGGAACCCTTACGAGATTAAAAAAGTACTCTGGAATCTAGCATAAGGCCCCCACCCCCCCTCCCCCTCCCCCCAAAAATAGTTGTTTTCCCCTCTGCGACCGCCCCTCAACGTCACAAAAGTCGGGTTGCATTTTTTTGAAATTGGACATAGAACTGGACTCGACTAAGCACTGGCTGGCATTATTCCTGCTTGCTTTCTTGCTTACCTGTATCACTTGTCTCATGGGTATTTATCTGCTGAGCTAGCTGGAATAAGCCCCGTGCATTGGTGAAGGCTACCGTGACAGTCGGCAACTCCTCCAGTGAGCTGGTGCGCCGCATCCCGCTCAGAACAATCCCGGCATCGTCCTGTAGTAGCTTGTTCTGGCGCAGCGGGATGACCCGTCTCTCGAGTGCTGCTGCACTCTCACTGTCCGACCCTGGCGAAGATGACATGAGGTCAAAGTTGAAAGTGGATTAGTGTGGTTTGGGGTTTCTTATCTGGATTTTGATGGTGTCTGGATGATAAAAGCATGCAGTGGATTAAAAAAATATGAACAAACACACGAAAAAGGGAACATTTTTGTTTTCCAACTCAAACTGCTAGTGCTGGGAATCAGGAAATGGTTAACGGAAAAGCTTGAAGGATGTTGATTTTAGGCCATGGTGTAAGCCTCATTACAAACCAAATTCAAGCAAACCACACTGGTCCGTAACGACTACAGGATATAAACGGGTGAAAGATATCATAACACAGGAAAATGCCGTCAACTTTTTGTTCTTTCCACACTTCCCATTTTAGCCCTTTAAAGATTATAGAAATTTGTATGAAGCACAGTAAGTAAGTTTTGAAAAGGAGGACCAAATCCTTCATAACGACTCTGAAATTTGTACAATAATAAAGACCACGTGTCCTTTGTTTACATCTAAAACCGCCCTATATTCAAATGTGACCGGCGGTATGCGCACGCACCGTGTTTTGCATAAATTTGGTTAAAGAGTGACATCAAAGGTCACATGTTCAAAGGCGATACTGACCTGCAACGTCACTCCTCAACCAAATTTGATGCAGAACACAATGTGTGTACCTACCGCCGGCACATTTCAGTATACAAGTAGATGTACACATGTGACGTCAGAGGGCACATCATCTATACCTTTAGCCTTTGACAAAGATTACGCCAGGATCAAAATGTCGGGCCAGCATATCTTTTACCACCCTTACAAAAACCTCCCATGGGATTCCCACGGTGTCCAATTCACCATGCAATTCCCATGGGGTTTTGCATGGGAGATTTATTTTATTTTTGAAAAACAAAAACCTCCCATGGGATTCCCATGGTGTCCAATTTACCATGCAATTCCCATGGGGTTTTGCATGGGAGATTTATTTTTGTAAAACCAAAAACCTCCCATGGGATTCCCATGGTGTCCAATTCACCATGCAATTCCCATGGGGTTTTGCATGGGAGATTTATTTTATTTTTGAAAAACAAAAACCTCCCATGGGATTCCCATGGTGTCCAATTCACCATGCAATTCCCATGGGGTTTTGCATGGGAGATTTATTCTATTTTTGAAAAACAAAAACCTCCCATGGGATTCCCATGGTGTCCAATTCACCATGCAATTCCCATGGGGTTTTGCATGGGAGATTTATTTTATTTTTGAAAAACAAAAACCTCCCATGGGATTCCCATGGTGTCCATTTCACCATGCAATTCCCATGGGGTTTTGCATGGGAGATTTATTCTATTTTTGAAAAACAAAAACCTCCCATGGGATTCCCATGGTGTCCAATTTACCATGCGATTCCCATGGGGTTTTGCATGGGAGATTTATTTTTGTAAAACAAAAACCTCCCATGGGATTCCCATGGTGTCCAATTCACCATGCAATTCCCATGGGATTTTGCATGGAAGATTTATTATATTTTTGAAAAACAAAAACCTCCCATGGGATTCCCATGGGATTCCCATGGTGTCCAATTTACCATACAATTTCAAATTGTTTTGTATTGGGCTGTTTTCTACCTGTTATTATACAATGGACAGTATGGACAATACACTTCACATACAGACCTTTGACTTTGTGATAATCCTTATGGAAAGACAAAATCGGAGTTGTCAAGTCAATCACAAATCTGCTCGCAAGCCACAGGGGGCGACAGAGGAATGCCTTTGCTGCAGTTCGCTCGATTAGTTTGCGATTTGACTTAAAGGTGGTATACATCATTTGCTTTTGCTGTAATTTTCAGAAATGAATGGATTTGGGGGTTAGTATTTTATAGCATGCTAACAAATACTGCAACACCATGGAGGAATTTCTATTCCTCCATGGTAAATACTGACCTGTTTAAAGTTTTGTGTGCATAGAGGCTGGGAAAACAGAAAAAAATATGTTCTAGTATTCTGGTTCCCTGACTCTACTTTAGACAAAACGGAGCAATTATAGAGTCAGGGGATTATCTGGTCGGGGAACTAGACTATTTCCAACGATTGTCAGCTGACCATCATTGGACAACGATATAAATTTCCACTTTTCTTGAAAACGACAGCGCACCAGGTGCCATGATTTCACAGGATGCTTGAGACTGCTATTTACTTACAGTCTATAGTACGGTATTTTGTAATAATTCAGTAGTTTTGTTTTGTTGATGTTTGCAGATGTTGCATACCACCTTTAAGACAGGACTTGCAATGTGACTTGTGATTAATGTGTGATTGACTTGTGGTGACTTGATTACAACTCAGAAAATCATGACCGTGACAAAATTATTTGACATTGGACTTGAGACTTGACCAAAGAGAGTGGAGATTTGACCAAAGAGTTGAGATTTGACTAAAGCGACTAAACCCCCCCCCCCCCCCCCCCCCCCCCCATCTTTAAAAATGAAAAAGTACCGCAGGTAATGTTTATTTACGCTTCCACATTGCTGGTTCCTACCTGTAAAGAGATCGTAAGATTGTTCACTCCCGCTATCTGAATCATTTTCGCTTATAGTCCGCATAATACCACTGTTAGATGGAATGTTATTAGTGTCCTGTTTGGGATCTGCATCCCGCATTACTAGCAACTTAGGAGGCACAACATCTCTCTTCGGTTTAGTTCCTGTGAGCATGCAATGAAACAAAAAAGCTTGTGAAAATAAAACAAAATAAGACTGAGGCTTTTAGCAAATGATTAACCATGCGATGCGGGCTGGTGGGGCAATCTATGCACCCCAAGAGCCAACTAAAAGATTAACTGCAGGGTGCCATTATTATCAAAAGGGTCCGGTTATTCATCATAGCCAGATTATTATTATTATTTTTTCTTTCTGTGGGGCAAAGTTTGCACTCTATTTAGGTGCGGATCCAGGATTTTCTTAAGTGGGGGCACGGTCAAAATGGGATGTTGCGAGGGGCGACGGCTCCTCGGCAGGGGTTAAAGGAGCTGTTGGGTTTGGAGCAAATACAGACTGATTCAATGCAGTATGATTGTATATTATTAAGTATTTTTCTTTTATTGTGGGGGCTGCTGTTGGTTATTGCACCCCTCAATCTTCTGTGCCTGCTCTATTGGTCCTGTCTGTTACATTTGGACCTTTTAGTGAAGGAAAATTACAAGACAGAATGGACATGATTGACAGTTTTTTTTTTTTATGGCCATAAAATCATTAGCTGTCGGACAGTAAAAAAGGTTTTGGAGAGTACACTGAGATACTGAAAATACCAATTCTTGTCTTTAAAGTCATGTACATTTAAAGTCTGAAAACAGATTTTGGCAGAACACTGGCACTTTGTAGAGATTTGATAATTAACGGTCACCTCACGAAAGGCTGAACGTTATGATCTGAATCAGAATCCAATGCTTTTGTATACCCAAACAAAAAAATTCTCAGAGACTGCAGATTGGCATGAACATTCTGATTCTTGTGTGCATTTAAAGAAAATGCTAAAACAATTCGACGAAATATCACAGCAAAACTTTAAAAACATAAAAGTAAAATGTGTCAACAGAAACAAATACCCAAGGCACAAATAGACAGACTTAGCAATTTCAAATTTTCTAATTTAAAAAACTTTAAATAAAAATCAACATAACTTTTAATATCAGGGAAAGAATCAACTGAACAAATACAGAACTTTGTTCTGAGCTACGTACAAACTGAAAAAAAAATGAAAAACCGAAACACGAACTGAATTAAAATGAGCACCAAATGAGCTACAAATAAACACAATCTGTCTTTAATGATTCAATTCCATCTTTTAGCATATCAGCTGAACACAACACGTTTCATTCTTCTCTTAACAAATAAAAGCAAAACATTATACATTTTTTAAATTTCTACAAATAATAAAGCCAAAGTTTACTACACTCTCATATGCAGACTCTTTTCCATAAAGAGCTTAGACTCGGATGTCAAATGGGATATACAGTCTTGCTCAAAATCACTTTTAGAATTGTCAATATTTCTCATTCATTAATCATGTATTTCGAGTTTGAGTGCTTTACATAAGACACTGCTAGAAATTTTTAAGTATATTCTTAAAATTCAATTTCATCAGAAAAAAAAAAGGCTGTCATTTGAAAATTTCGGCATGTTTTCTTAACCCTTTGACACCGGATTTCATATGGGCACCAGGCCGGCTTGTGCAGCCAAGCAAAACGGAAACAAGAGGCTTGTGCAGCCAAGCATAATGTACACAATACCCCAATAATGGATTGAAAATGCAGAAATTGACGTGTATAGACGTCACCCGGCCAGGTGGTAATTTCAATCTGCCCGTATTTGTGTCAACCGGTGGCAAGGGGTTAA
This sequence comes from Hippasteria phrygiana, assembly GCA_037893225.1. Lineage (NCBI taxonomy): Eukaryota > Metazoa > Echinodermata > Asteroidea > Valvatida > Goniasteridae > Hippasteria > Hippasteria phrygiana. The sequence goes on from JAZGUH010000003.1 coordinate 216,974, forward strand.
ATTAAAACGCAAAAATATTTCAGTCATGGCACATAATGCAATTGGTCTTACTGTGGTGCATGTTGTTGCTAACAGCTCAAACAAAAAAATTGAAGAAAACAAATCTGATTTAGGGCTGTAATTACCCATTAATTTGTTTTCTATTTTTTCTTTAATGAAGGAAGTAAAAGCAATTTATTGCACCAAAGCACCGCACATCAACAGTGCCAACAATAACAGCAGCTTTGTTCAACAGCTTCCTTGAAGACAGTTCTTGTTTTCTTGTGTCTAATTTCCTTTGAGTCTAAGAAGACATCTGGGTATTTTAATTAAATAAACTAATTGCAATATTTAACAGAATTGAAAATGAAAAAAACAAAAACAGTGCTGCTTATGCAAAAGATTTCCCGCCCCTACCATTTTGACTTCGACACCGACACCCACCCCCCAAACTTATATCTAGCTTTGAAATTAAAAACTAAATTTATAATGTACAGCAAAACCATACAGACTGGTTCAATGAGCTGCTTTTTTAAAAACCAGAATGTCTACCTGATGGGATTAAGTCATCACTAGCTACAGCCGTGCCTTCCTTGGTGGACATCTCCTTGGTCTCTTCATGAGATTCAGGACAGAGGACGGCATCCCATTGCTCTCTGCTCACCCTGTCCTGATCCTTTTTAGATACTTTGTCTGGTGTGTGCAGTGCCAGAGTAACTTCACCCCGACTTTCCCCCTCTACCAAAATTCCTAGCTTGTGCTGCTTCGAAACATTTGGCAGTGGTCTTAGAGCGACGGGTGTCAACGGCATTTTCTCCTCCAGGACTTTGGGAAGAGGCTTTGAAAAGTGCCCATCCACAAGTGTGACAGCTGGACGTCTTGTCGAACGAGCAACTGGTGTGGGTTTCACTGCCCTCTTGATACCCGATACCTCCATACCACTGTCAGCCTGAGGAGCGTCCGGGAGGGGCCTTGGAGTTTTGTGAGCACTGGGCTTAAAATCAGGCCTCCTAATTGGCTCCGGTAAAACAGAGCAATGCCTTCGACTTTTCTGTTCATCTTCTGACAAGGGCTTCAAAGCTTTCTGGCTCCACGGGGTGACTGTGTCACCCTCGTGAGCTTTGGGAATCTCGGGGGGAGGTTTCAACATTTTAGAGATGCCACGCTGGGAGAGTTGCCTCTTAGCTGGTGTGGGAACCTGAGCATATTGCCTCTCTTTTTTTGAAGCACTAGCTTCAGGAGCACAGCTCACCATTGGCTGAATGGCAGGAATGGTTTCATCTTTCTGAGCAGACACTGTGGAAGCAAGACACTTTGCTGTAGGCTGAGGCCTTTTGGCCAGTGGTTCCTTTATTAACAAGGAAGCGTCTCTTGACAAGAGCTTGGGCAAAGGTTTAGTCCCACTCTGAATGGATGATTCGGACTCGTGCCAAGTACTAGCACTTCGATGTTCCTGTTGTGAGTGCTCTTCCGTGAGTACCTGGACTGATGACTTCTCTTCCATAGAATCATCAGAGGTACCCACAACAGGAAGGATTGAGGGCAAAGACAAGGCTTCTTTTGAAGATTCCGGGAGGGCTTCTCTGCCTGTAGATGGGGGATGCAGGAAGGATTGGCCCTGGTGCAGTGCCTGCTCTGAAGGTGATCTATCCACAGCCAACCTTGCAACATCTTCTTGTTTTTTCTTTGAGGCTCTTCTCTGTGACCAAAAATCTTCTGTTAATTTTGGTGGAGGCGTTGGGCGAGTCGACACCACTTCACACGTTGGTACATTCGGTGATGGCTTTCCAGATTTTGAGGAAAAGTCAAGCCGTAGCAGGTCTGGGCCCTCGGTAGGACTTAGATCTTCATACACCTCGGAATCCCCAACTGACGAAGACTCTGGACGGTCAGCTACAACCCGCAAGTCTCTCTGACTGCCAAACTTCAACCGCTCTCGGCTTCTCCACAACCATTTTGGGAGTATCTTCTGAAGGCCCGACAGCGGTGCTGGCGCATCGGTGTCCTGCGCTTGGACATTCCTGCCACCCTTGCTGTTGTTATTTTTTGAGGGCTGCGCGGCTTCCTGCTTATCCTGCTGGTTTCCAAAGATGGACCTCTTTTTCTTGTGAGAAGGTGGACCGGCTGATCCGGCTGATCCGGCTGATCCGACTGGCTCTAAATATTTAGACAACCATACATGAGGTGTTAGTCACATGCAAACATGCTTAACAAGTAACAAAAAAATCAAGATTGATTTGACTCATATAGGGTGGGTTATTGAGATAAATTTTATGCAGGTAAGTTGAGTACCGGTACAAGGCACTATTTTTTTTATATTTTTGTTTTAGTTAAAAGTTTCAGTTGGGGAGGATCAAGGGTCCAAGGCTATTGTTCTCCCTCCCCTTCCAAATATCATATTAACCCATCACAAGTACATTTACACATCAAGATATTTTAACCCCTTGTATCTGGCTGCTAATGATGGGAGGCTGGTATGCCAAGTAGTGCTGCAGCCGAACCGCCGAACCGAACTAAAAATGGCCGAACATGGCCTTCCGAACCGAACCGAACCGGCAAACTTTACGCACACATATTGATAGCGCTAGGAATGCATGCGATGATAGGACAAAATTAGCGCACACGGGCGGCACGGATATGATTGAATTTACCTGTTGATAATTCCCTTTTTCGGCCTTACATTGTAACAGGTTTGGACTCGAGAACATGTATATGTACCGTGTAAACGGTTACATTAGCCCAGGTACTGCATGCAATGTAGACAGTCGATAGAATAAATAGAAAAAGATAAAGCCTTTTCCATTCCTTAGGAAGGTAACAAAAAAATCATAAAAGTCTAAAAGACCAAGTCGCGACCGTTTGCATCTGGCCGGCCATGCGAGTTTCCATCCCTCCACCGGCCCCGCCTATAAAATGTAGTGTACTCGAAAGCGAGCCCTGCCCAGTATGCAATGATTGGTTGTTCACACGGCAACACAACAAGAATATACATTTCTCGTTTTGTGGGGATGCACAGTCCAGGGAAGAGATTTGTTGAAGTTTGTGAGCGCGTACGGCATGATGAAGCCTTTTGGGGCCAGGGCCCCATCAGATTCCAGGTACTCTCTCATGGACACCTTTTAGTTTAAAACAAAAATACTTCATTTATTGCAAAATAGTACCCCGAAAATGGTGGTAGGATTCTACATGTACATGTACATTCCTTTCTATTAAAAGCAAAAACTCCTGCCTTTTGAATTATATGTTGCAGCACTTTATCCGCCATGCGCTAGTCCTTCTCTGCTCGCCAAAAAAACATTGAAGAACAAAAACGTTCCAGAATAAAATTACGTTTTGTCAAAAGTATTGACTTAACTAAATTTGTACTTTTTACCATAATTTCAAAAAATGGCTGTCAATTTTGCTTATCACGCACACATGCGCTAACGATCATGTTTATGTACTCACATGGATCTCTCAATCACTCGATGAAATCGTGACCAAACACTGAATATGCATTTCTGAAAATCAGATACAGTCAAGCATTGGCGCGGCGGTGGCCCGCGGGGTGTGACTATTGTTCCATTATTATCTATCTTGCGCCCTGCGGGTTTGGCAACGTGCCAATCAACTTGTTATGACTGCAGTGGGGAGGGCCTGGAAGGACATTGTATGTGTATGTACCGTACTATCGATCGGCGCGATCGCGATTTGAGAGTTGTTTTTTAATGCATATGTACTTCCGAACCAGAACCGAACTGATGTTCGGAGAAAAAAAATCCGAACCGAATCCGAACCGAACCGAACCGAACCGAACCTGGAGGATCAGTTGCAGCACTAATGCCAAGAACAGGGCTGTGCAGCCAAGTGTAAAGTTATACAAACAACAGACACCACACTGAATAGAGTGGTCCTATTCATCACACTTGGAGCCCCCTTTTGTGTGAATGAAAGCTTTGTTTGAAAAAGCTCCATCTATTTATTACACTCCCATTCAAGAACAATGTATGTAGTTAAAACATGAATAGATTGAGTATGCCCAGGAATGGCGTCAACCGACCAGGTGGTCTTTTTCAAATTGTGGGTATGGCTGTCATCCGTATTCAGGAGGTTAACCCATAACAAGAACAAAAATGTCAGGTTACTCTTTCTTAAAGACATTTTAAGACAATTTGCGGAGAATTCAAAGACATACGCTTGTTACACAAGGGCACCGTAATTCAGATTTTATTAAAGATGATGTTGATTGCTGAGAGAATTCTGCACCATTTTTTTGTGCAAGACACAAAAGGGGAGTTCGTCCTATGACGTCAAATTGTTTGCTGCCCGCAGCGACGACTTTTAGATAAATGGCAAGAGCGGGCTGTGCTGCGCAAGAGGGGCCTTGTAAAAATAGCTCTCAAAAGTCACCTTTTTGGTATTTCATGGCAGAAATAATTGGCAGTTATATTTTACAATATGCAATCTACATAAAACAAAAAAATGGCGCAGAATTCTCTCAGCAATCAACATCACCTTTAACAGCAGGCTTACATGCAGTGCTATATGGGCTGATATGCAGTGCTATATGGGCTTTTATACAACACCTGAATAAATCCCAGCCAACCGATTGGTAGATCGTCGATCACATGCATTAAATTAATCGTCCCATCGCACGACGCGAACCCGCACCGCTAAAAAAAGTTCTATCACGTGGTTCTATCAAACGGTATACACGTTTGATAGAACTTCCCCGCCGCTACAACACGGCTGTCATTGGACTGGTTCCCGGTCCCCCCGTTGTCCTTCGGACTTCAAATGTATATTATATACATATGGGGACTGGGAACCAGTCTAGGCTGTCATTCACAAAAAATGGCGGACGGTGTTTCCGAACCGCGGTTTGTTTTCCTAACAGACGACAAAATATTGGAACTCGTAGGCGATGCTGACGCTGTTGACGCTGCTAACACAAAGAGACAAATTAAATATTCAGTCAAACGATTAGAGGAATTTGCAAGACAAGCAGGAACAACAATTAAAGCTTTAACTGATTCGGAACTGGACCACTTTTTGTCGCGGTTTTATGCGGGACTGAGAAGGTTAACGGCACGTTGATTTTTCTTATGTACACCAAGAAATCCATGCATGCAATTGCAATCTGTCGGATTTATTCAGACCTTGTATAAAACAAATAATGAATGTTTCACATTCGTGCAATGGTAAGAATAATTTCATTCGGTGACGGATGGAATGTCCTATTCCACGAGGCGAAGCCTCGTGGAATGGAACATTCAATCTGTCACCTCATGAAATTATTCTTACCATCGCACTCATAAACATTCATTATTTGTATAATATGCAGTGTTTTTCTATCACAGTATTACAAAAGAATTTAGACTGTCAAACTGTCAAACAACCCTTGTGATTTGTTTGACAGTATTACATTGACAGTATTACATTGACAGTATTACATTGACAGTATTACATTGACAGTATTACATTGACAGTATTACATTGACAGTATTACATTGACAGTATTACATACTTTGTACAAAAGAATGTGCTGTAAAGGGGTGGATGTGTGCTGTTCATTTCCTGAACACAACCATTCACAAGAGGGGGCTATTCAAAAATGGTGTGAACCAATGAAATCAGTATAGATGAATTTCACATGGACGAAAATAGCACTGATCTGAGCACTTCCGGGTTTAAAAGCGAGGTTCGGTGATATAAAGTCAAACTCGCAATTTATACACAGTAAAATCTCTTTTGAATTTTGAAAAGTTACTGATCAAGTCATCCAAAGACAATCTAATGCAGGTTAAGTTTATTTGAGAATCACTGTTCTGTGAAATAGTTGAACATCATGTACGTCAATTACGAATGAATTTGGACGTTATTTGTCGTGATGAACCGGTACCACTTGACCATGCTGACTGTGCGCTACGCTGTCATTTGCCGTAATTTATGCATGCATAAATGGATTTGTTGAATAGCACTGTGTTTATTTAGCACAGAGAGCCTAGCTATAATGTGAAATTCATCTATTGGAAACATGTGGGTCATTCCATAAATTTGGGGTCCAAAAGTGTGACATTTTTGTTTAAATTCCAATCAAGTATCATTAAAATTGACTTCACACTATTTTTTTACTTTTTTACTATTTTTTACTATTTTTCAACATCCAGGAAGGGAATGATTAACTCTTAATTTTCCCCATTGTTATTTGTTTACAGATAATGGACCCAGATTTGCACGTTTGAATTTCCGCATGACGGTAGTCCCAAATGATCCAAATGATGTACGTGCAATGTGAGCGAGTACCAAACCATTTGTGTTTCTGTTTCACTTTCACTATCAACAACGCTAAAAAAAATTGTTTATCATCAACATGGACAATCCAAATGCCTGAGAAGGCTGATTATTTTCAGGATTTTTTTATATGTAAATATATATTTTCCAGTTGCTTACTTTTACAACAGGAAATGCTGTAAGAAGTATTTTGTTTCTGCATTAGTGAGATTTTCATAACTTTAACATTACCAGCCAAGCAAACGAAATACGGGTACTTATCACCTTGGCCAAAGCTTCCATGGATTAATCGAAGGAAGAGATGATGCTGAACAGTTTTTATTTTTGAAATGGCCGAAGTTATAATCGTAACTAAACTAAAAAGCTTTTCTCAGAAGTGTGCAGCTGTCATACTCATGGACATTCAAATGTTTTAACCCCTTGCGTACGGATGACACCATATGGCGTAAAAAACAAAAAGTGCCACCAGGCCGGATGATGACGCCATTTGCCACCATTTGTGCAGTTTCAATCCATTGTTGGATTTATTTTTATGATACGCTTGACTGCACAAACACATTGTAGCGGTTCGCTTGGCTGCCAGAACCGCCGCGACACCCCGACGTCTCCCGTAAAATACCGTGCCCAAGGGGTTAAAACAAATTCCAACTTCATCGCAGGGAACATTTCCGAACCTTCTCACTATTTTCAGCACAATGCCCGACTTGTCCGATGTTATTTTTTTGTGGGGGAGAGAGGGTTCAGCCAAAATACACTTGATTTTGCATTAACGCATTCATGCAGCACACACGTGTATATATGTGTACAAGCTCTGGTATTTTTCACTTCCTGTTCTTCCGAACACACAGTGTTTCCAGCTTCAAATGTCACAAATGTTCAGAGAACATGGGGAATTACAGACCAAGCCTGTGCAATCGAATCACCTCATTCAAATGCAATACCGAACAGAGAATCTGACATGTGACCTGTTCCCACAAAATGGGTGGAAAGAACCAAAATTTGAAAATCAAGATTATGGTATTTCCTGAAAGTTCAGGTTTTAAAAGCTTTAATTTGATATATTGTGTGTTGTTTATGTAGCCCCAAAAGTATACATGTGTGGACAATCCAGTTTTTTTTTATTTTCTGCTAGCAGAATTTTTGTTTTTTTTACAAGATGTGACACCCGTTTTAAAAAAACTCAATTTTCTGCTAGCAAAAATTTGGATTTTACTTTGACGACTATTTCGGTACCCCAAAAGTGGATAAGTAAACATCCCAAATTTCTACTAGCAGAATTTTATGGTGGCCCATAAGTGGACAGCCCCATTTTCTGCTAGCAGAAATTTAGGTTTTACTTTGACGCCCCAAAAGTGGCAAGTAAAAATCACACCATAATAGTCGTCAAAGTAAAATCCAAGTTTCTGCAAGCAGGTGTCCCGTCTTGTAAAAAAAAACCTAAACATCTGCTCAGCAGAAAATGAGAAAATTGGGTTGTCCACTTTTGGGGCTTCATAATTGTGTTACCTCATTGCTAGCCCCCCAGTACAACCTTTTGGAGTTGTCAGAGTCTTGACCGCTTGTTTTGAGAAAATGAAAGCCCAAAGTTTGTGATCTTTAACCCAAGTTCAAAAAAGAAATCATCCCCCAAAAATATTTGGAGAATGGATCCAGTTATAAACTTAGAGATATGACAGGATAGGGTTTTATATACACAGTTGTTCACATCCCAAAATTGACTTTTCAGTGAACAATTGTTGTTTCTGCTTGTAACTCAGAAAGCCATAGTGCGACTTTCAGCTCATTTTGTGCTGCCAGGGGACATGTATTTAGTTCCTGCGTGTTGGTTTAAAAATAAACAGACAACGGTGGGTTTGCCCTGAGGGAAAAACCCAGATTAGCACAAACTTCCTATAATGAACTCATTAGTGCTAATATTTCGGAGTATTTGATGCAGAGAGGAAGGGCCTAACAGGGATACGGATTGAGGAAGTACGTACGTGCATAAACCCAACAACGTAAACATGTCTGTACAACTGTACATCTTTTGATAAATATTTTCGTTGAAGTAACTGCTTATCTAGTTTGGATTTTTAGCCCTAAGATTTTCTATAGGCCTGTCTTGTACTTGTATACTATGGGATTTTGCCCTTCACCGACATATTTTTATAAACACTGTATACTCAGTGTTGTCCCGAGAGATTATTTAGAAATCTTCACTTGGGTGGGACTCAAACCCATGATCTCCTGCTTTCTAGTGCATGGGGGTGCGTTCCACTCACGCGAACAATGCAAACGTTTGCCAACTACGTGAAATTTTTTCCATTGGATGTGCACAACAATTTGCCGAACGTTGGTGAACGTTCGCGTTGTTCGCGTGAGTGGAACGCACCCCAGATGTCTTACCACTCGACCACCGAGCTTTCCTGAGTCGGTTGGCTGGTTCAAATCTGATATAGCGGCGGGTACCGCAACCAAACTATTCATAAGATGGAATTTGCGTCGGGGTGATGTAAATTCAAACCAGCTCGGTGTTCGAGTGGTATTAAGACGTCTGCACTAGAAAGCAGGAGGTCGTGGGTTCGAGTCCCACCAAAGTGATTTTTTCTAATAATCTCTCGGGACAACACGGAATGTACAGTGTTTATAAAATACGTAGATGAAGAGCAAAACCCCATATATTGAATTTACATCACCTCGACGCAAATTCCATCTAATGAATACACTGTACTTGTATACTGTACTGAAGTACTTGATATTGGATGATGTAAGTGCACTTAAATTAGTTTTATAGAGTTTTAATTATTGTTTCCTTTTCTGTCTTTTTGTGAATTGTAACTAAAAAAAAATTATTGAGTAAACCAGGATGGAATATCTCATATTTAATGTTTTAACTACATAATTAAATATATGCTAGACAAATTAAATAATATTCTTGTACATAGTTTCTCAATGTGATATTTTTTTTTCTCAAACAGACCAGGTATGTGCGCAATTGTTTTTCCATATTTATTTTCTTTGGATACAAGGCTAAAAGCCAGTCTGTAAGTCAAGGATTACAAAGGCAGTAGGGGTTGGTGACATTTTGAATTGCCAACCCTACCACCTTTACATATTTCCTTGGGCCAGATCTGAAAATAGGATAATTCTTCAACAGATTCCTGAGAAATTATCCCAATTTTCAGATCTGTAGACCCAGGCGGAGTAACTTTCGCCGTCGGTGAGTCTTGTCCTTATTTCATACAAGTAATTTAAGCTCATACAACAAGAAATGTGAAATGGTTTCTTTGTAGAATAAATGGCGTGGGAATCCCGAATTCTGGGACTCAAATCGTGTTCAAAATGGTAAAATGCAGTGAAATCTAGGCATCAGTCGAATACTGATTCACCCCTGAACTCACAATTCGGTTTTACCCAGAGCACTTTTTGAACACTCAAATTTGTCAGTACTGTTTTGAAATGGATTGCTACGACAGGTTCACTGCCTGCGGTTTTAACGTGTTAATAATCAAACATGCTTGAAAATGTCACACTTACTATCAGAGAAGTCACCTTCATCATCTCCCTGGTGACCGCTGTCATCCCATTGTTCCCCCGCACGGGCACCAGCTTCAGCCGGTGTCTGTCTCCGCTGATATGGATTGCCGCCCCTTGGTTCGTCAGCTGAGAAGAGTCGGGCCCTGTCTGCTACGTTCTGCGGCTTTAACTCATCATCTTGTGAGGCGCCAATGTGGGGGTCGGAATCTGCAAGAATAGAAGGCGGGAACTGGTTAATAGAGGGTAGAACGTTTGTAATTGAAAAAAAGAGAGTGCTGGCTACTTTTTCCACGGCCCAGTTGCTGTGGAACTGGTGACAATGGTCTGGACAAAATGGCCCGTTTATTCAAAATGGTAGTGTTTACTTCCCTCTGGTTTGTATCCCTAATAAATAAAGGTAGTGTACACGATTGGTAATTCTCCCAATTTTTTTACTGAAATATTACGAAATACCTTACTAGACTGTAAGTTAATAGTAGTCTCAATCATCCTGTGAAATTATGGCACCAGGTGTGCTGTCGTTGTCAAGAAAAGTGGACATTTATATAAAACTGCCCTGTAGCCTTTAGTCAAGGTTGTGGCTACCTGGACGAGTGGCGCGCCCCGGACATGTGGCATTCAGGGTGCTTCACGTGTCCAGGTAGCCACGCGCGCCTTGACTAAAGGCTATATCATCCGCCCGACGGTTGAAAACGAGCGCCGTTTTTCTCTCGTTTTTTTCGCCATCCAACAACGCAAAACTTTGAACAGGTCAATGGAACGATATTTCCTATAACATACTAACCCCCAAATCCGCCCATTTTTGAAAATTGCAACAATGACTAATCATGTACACTGCCTTTAAGGTGCTTTGACATTTACGATGCTAGCTTGACCCCTAGCATGATGGCCTTTGCAAAGGATAGACATTTCAATTTACCCACTTTCATTTTACTGACAAGTAACAATAAATATGGCAGTTCTCTATTTCTGACATGTGTGATGAGAGGTTTGATGGATACATGTGCTGTGCAACAAAAAATGCAGCTCTATAACTGCTCCCATCAGATGCAGGGTTCTCCCCATTTAATGAAAACAAAATTTCCCTGATTTTTCCCGGAGTTTTCCCTGATGAATTTTTAAAATTCCAGAATAATTATTTCGACCTATATCCAGTTTGACACGTCTTCAATGTTAGAGGTTTTTAGGTCATAATCAATCACAATAATAATAGTAATAATACTCTTTAGAAATCTCCTGGATGCGGCAAATGGGCGACTCTGCCCGAAATAACCCGAAAGGGGCGACACAAGTGTCGCCCATTTAGAGCACTTTCCCCAAGCGCCTTACTAAAAAACACTCCAAAGGGGCGACTTTCACAATAGGGCGACAGTTATGTGTCGCCCTATTCGACTGTGTCACCCAAACCCACTCTTTTATAGCATTATATGTCGCCCTATCCTGCAATTGAGGAAAATTTATAGAGCGCAAATTCCATAATTATGTTCAAATGCGCTTTACCAATTAAATAAATAAAACTTACGTTATACAATTAAAATACAATTAAATTAATTACATGTAAAACAGTTATACATTACACAATTACAATACAATAACACAAACCATTGAATTCAGCCCAAAATACTACTACTTTCCAAAGGCAGCTCTGACTAAATGTGTTTTTACTTGAATCTTAAAAGATGTCAGTGACAAAATTTGACGGATCGTCACTGGCAACGAATTCCACAAAGAAGGAGCTGCTATACAAAAAGCCTGTCGTCCGAAAGTATTCATTACCCTCCCTTTGGGATAGTCTAATAATATGCTGTTATTTCAATGAATAATTCGAATTTGCTTTGATACATAATAAGTCACTAAGATACTGCGGTGCCATACCATGAAGAGCTTTAAATGTCAAAAGTAGTTTTTCAAATTGAATCCTGAAAGCTAGGTAACCAAAGTAACTGGTATAATATGGGTGTAATGTGATTCCATCTAGGAATACCGTGTACAAGTCGGGCAGCTGCATTCTGAACTCTTTGTAATTTAATAAGTTGTGAATTCGGTAAACCGTAAAACAAGCTATTGCAATAATCCAAACGACTAGTTATGAAAGCATGAATTAAAACAGTTAGATTATTTGTCTGATATTATGAATATGGACAAATACCGCTGAACAAACATTGCTGATATGTTTATCCATAGATAACTTGGAATCAAACATGGTACCTAAATTACATGTACATACATGTAAAGATGAAGATATGTTTGCGTTTCCGACCTTTAAATTTGATCAAGGTATTTTAGACAGTTGCTGCTGGGTTCCAATAACAATAAACTCGGTTTTTGAATCATTGATCATTAATCTGTCCTGAATCATCCATTGACGTATACATGTATCACGTATACATTCTTCCATGGCGTGTATAGCTTGTTGCTGATTGGCGACACGACAAGGATTGAATGACAAGTACAACTGAGTATCATCTGCATAGCAGTAAATATTTAGAAGATGACGTTCAGCTATTTCAAACAATTTGGAAGAATACAATAAAAAGCAACAGTCCCAAACAAGATCCCTGTGGGACACAACAATTAACATAAAATTTGTTAGACATGGCCCCATGAAATACAACACGCTGACCCCTCCCATAATGAACGGAACCAATCCAAAACAACACCAGATATTCCAATCCTAGACTGAAGTCGATTTAATAAAATGGCATGATCAACGGTGTCAAAGGCAGCACTGAGGTCTAAAATTCTTAACAATGTGACCTGTTGGGAATTCATTTTAATTTTCAGCAAGGCTGTCTCGGTGCTGTGATTCTTCCTGTATGCAGACTGCATGGTTGGATACAATCCATGAGCAGTCATATGTTTGTGAACCTGATTAAACACAACCCTCTCAGTCATGCACCACAGCCAGTCAGCCACCCGGCTAAAGAGATGAAGAGGGATTTCCACACTAAAAAGCCACCATAGCCAATCATCCAGTGGATACGCTGTTTGGCCATGAGACAAAATATAACAGACTGACTACTTTCTCTTTTGGGCCAATAAAATTCCCTGACTTTTCCCTGATTTGAGGCATTTTTCTCAAATTCCCTGACTTTTCCCTGACCGGAAAAAGCGAAACTCATTTTCCAGGTTTTGCTTGATTTCCAGGATGTGGTGGGAACCCTGAGATATAATGTACATGTACATGTACGTACATGTACAGTGCAACATTCTCAATGATATCATTTCAAATCGAATATGTATTTTTTTTTATTTATTAATTTTTTTTTTTTTAAATCACTGACAACCAACTGAATTTTTAGGGAACTATCACAGCCTATCAAAAACTCTGACCACCAACTCTCACAGTTTGTGTGTGTGTTTCAACCGGTCATTTGATAGGTTTTGATCTGTACAGCAGCAGGGTAGATTTTGGCCCTGAGAACAGGAGGGTTTTAAATAAATAATAAACAAATAATACTATTTCTATATAGCACCAAATCCTTCAGAATGACACTCAAGATGCTTTACAATCATTAAAAAATTGACTAAAAATCTTAAATCTGTCAAACACCCTAAAACTGATACAAAAATAACCTCTGCTTCATTTGCTGTTGTAGTGACAGCAAAATGTCTTTAGATTTTTTTATTTTTTTCCCTACAAACACACAAAATGTGGTGTTCTTTGACAACTTGTTAGAAAAAAAGGTTTAATTTTAACTTGGCACAACCTTTATATATCTTTAACATAAAAAAGATCAGTGAAAGAAAATCTTCAGAAAGGGTAATTCCGGTCTTAAAAAGGGTAATTCCAGTGAAATCTATCCTACTTAAATTGTCAGAAGCTTAAGATAAGTGGTTTTTTTTATGAAGTGGTAATACAACATATGGAGTAAACACCAGAGATCTTAATTTGATATCAGCTGTAAGCTTTGCTATTATCTCAACACATGTACTTTCAGCCAATCCAATCCCATCGCAGGTATATGCAGATGAGGAAGGCTGGTCTTATGCAAATGAGTAAGGTGTAACAGTTAACAGGTAGTGTACAGTTACTTCAAATTAAGTCATGCCTCTCCTGGGACATTCTAGATTCTACTAGGGAACAGTTTGTTTAGGTCAATGACACTAGCACCAGGGTCCAGAACCATCCAGCATAGAGGATGTGATCTTGGATGTTTTGCATAAATGATCCTGCATTTAAACAGCTGCTGATGCATCTTGATTTTTTTTTTATCAAAGTAAACATTGGTGCACCCAGGATTTGTCTTCGGAGGGAACTCACCAATTTTTCTTTTCAAATAGTGTTTTCAAAATGTTGCACAGAAATAAATTGTCGCTGGAAACTAATTAGACGAGGTGATCCGTGGATCACACGTGTCACCTTTTTTTTGGTCACTGCATCGCATTTGCAACTTTTCAAATGAGAGCAATTTTACATTTTAACTCTTTCACGACGGTATTATAATGGGGGCTGTGACGTAATTGTTTTACAGAATGTTTACAACGAGCCACGCTGAGCGGCGCGCCGTAGCGGAAGAGTTAAGCCTATTTTACCACTTGACCTCCAATGACCTTTATGTGACCTGTAAGATCAACATCATATGAATGTTTCCATGTTGCACCTAAGGCTCAAGTTTGATTGCAATTGGACTTGAACTTTTCAAATGAGACCAATTTTACATGTTCAGCCCATTTTACAACTTGACCTCAGATGACCTTTGACCTCATTAACATATGTCCATATGTGTATGTAATTTTTAAGTTTATATGAATAGTACAATAATTGTTTTAAATTTGATGTATTTATCTGACGTAACTGTTTTTTGTGTTTTCATAATTTTTTTTATAGTGAGCTGTCCAACCATATGTAATTTCCTTTTCAGGATAAATAAAGTATTTTGAATTGAATTGAATTGAATATGAAGGTTCCCATGTTACATGTATAACCCAAATTTGGTTCCAATTGGACTTCAACTTTTCAAATGGGGCCAAATGAGAGCAACAACTTTAACATACGGTCACACGGGCCACACGGACAGAATTCATGACTGGTAAGTGCCCCCAAAACATTCGTTTAGGCGACACAAAAAGGAAGGAGGAAGGGCAAGACCATTTCTGACATTAGTTGCACCTTTCACTATAAACAAAAACAAATTTAAAAATTAGCAATCTTCGGGGTTCTCAAGTCTCCTGAGCACCCCCCCCCCCTTCCCCTGGGTACACCACTGTTCATACACTGTTCAGTATAACATAAATCAATATTAAATAATGGATATATTTTTATGGGCAAAATTTTTTTTCTCCTGTATTTCGCATAAACAATTGGGTATACTTGAACAAAATATATAGAACACTGTTTATCATGGATATTTTTACTCAACTTACTCGTAGAATAGCTAATAAAAAAGCTGGCGGTCATTTTGAACTGAACATTTGCCGACCATTGTGAATTTAAATGCTTGGCGGCCATCTTGGAAAAAAACCCAACAAATAACAAATAAAAAGGCCCGCATCTTCCTTTTTTGAAAAAACCCAGACCATCAACTGGTAATTTGTTTTTACTTGGCCTAATGTTCGCTGCACAACTACTACAAATCAAGTGTGGTTATTGGTAGGGTAGGCGTTCAATGCATAACTAGGGTGCTGTGCACCAGCGCATATCTCTGTTCTTTTATCCAATTTGTATAGAACCAAACAATCTTGCTTTCAAGGACGCTGGTTTCAGTTACGATTGGATTTCATTTATACGTGTACTATAGTACAGTGAACGATGATTTCAAATCATGTGTACAATGTATCATTTATAAGTCCCCCCCCCCCCCCCCCACCCTTCTCTCTCTATTTTGTGGGGGGATGGGTGATTATGTATTATACAACACCTGAATAAATCCCAGCCATCCGATTGGTGGATCGTCGATCACGTGCATTGAATTATTCGACCCATCACACGACGCGAACCCGCACCGCCCAAAACGTTCTATCACATGGTTCTATCAAACGGTGCGCGCGCATTGATAGAACCAAAAGAACTTCCCTAATTTCACAGTCACTATGGTGGCGCTACAACAGGGCTGTCATTCACACAACATGGCGGCCGAGTTTCCCGAACTGCCGCGGTTTGTTCTCCTAACAGACGACGAAATATTGGAACTCGTAGGCGATGCTGACGCTCCAAATACAAAGAGACAAATCAAATATGCAGTGAAACGATTAGATGGATTTGCAAGACACGCAGGAACAACAATTGAAGCTTTAACTGATTCGGAACTCGACAATTTTTTTGTCGCGGTTTTATGCGGGACTGAGAAGGTAAACGGCATGCAATCTGTCAGATTTATTCAGGCGTTGTATAAAACAAATAATGAATGTTTCACATTCGTGCAATGGTAAGAATAATTTCATTCGGTGACAGATATGTCCCATTCCACTCGGCTTCGCCTCGTGGAATGGAACATTCAATCTGTCACCTCATGAAATTATTCTTACCATCGCACTCATAAACATTCATTATTTGTATACTATCAACTGGTTAATATTAAAGCTTAGAAAATGTAAACAACATTTATTTCACAAAAGTAGATATTATCCGTGTCCAATGACACCAGCCATATTATATTGTGCTGCTTCTAACCAGGCCGTTATTATTAATAGGTGCTGGAATGCCAATATGGGCTTGTGCAGCAAGGTGTAACACAAACAATAGGCAAACAATGGATTGAGTATGCACAAGAATGCGCGTATTAGACGACAACCAGCCAGGTGGTCTTTTTTTTCTTCAAACCGCGGCCATGGCTGTTGTCCTTATAATGTGGTTTTCTTTTATTTCAGAATTTTGTCGATCTGTGTTTGGTAAACTGTAAAATCCATATACGTTATACTCATTTATTACAAAAATAAACTACAACCAAACACAGGAAGATTGTTTGTGCATGCATGCCTCAGCCAGGTTTTTTATTATACGTCAAAAACTCAACTGTCAGGTACTAAAATCTGGGCAGCCCACCCATCATGCATGTATAGCACCATTTGTTCATGTGTGATGTGGTCTGGGAAAACCCTTCACATGTCGCCGAACCTGCATTGACGATAATGGCACAATAGTCCCGAGAATTTTATTTTTGACAATTTGAGTTTCTGCTACCAATTATATTATTAATATCTAAATTATCATTCCTGAAAATATTACTTAAAAATTCATTCATATCGCTGGTCAATGAACCATGAAAAGTGTGGGAAAAGGGCATGCAACACAGGAAATGGAAAAAGGGTGTGTAAACCCATATACCTCTATGGTAAAACATGACTTTAAAATGCAATGACAGGTGCACTATGAATTGTAAAAAAAATTCTAAGGAAGTTCGTCCCAAACAAGGCTAAAATCAACTTGGTACGGAGCCACAAAAGGGAAAAATAACAATCAAAGATGCAAGAGGTAGGAATTTAGATTCCTCTTGAAGCAGGAAAGATGAATGGAAACATGCACCGGGCACAGAATTCCATAGAGATACAGAACGTAGAAAAAAGCTACTGGTATAGATTTTCGTATATTATAGTCACAGCTAGTGTACATTGTTGGGAACAGACGACATGTACTGCGAAACAACTAACCAAAATGTATGTAGCATTCAAGACAGGTGTGCTCAGACTACATTGAAAGTTTAAACTCAATGAGTGCTCAACTTCTAGTATAGAAAAGTGCAAAAATATACCACATTTTTCTTATTCAGGTCACTAGGCCTACAAGGCAAAAAAGTGTATTCCCAGGTTCAACCACGATGTGCAATTGAAATACTTGTAATCAAATTTTCTCACATGCTACCTTGTGCATGGTAAAACACTTTCTTACGTGTCACACGTATGTTGACGTGTATTGCGGGAGTATCAGTTTAGTTTATTCACAGGCTGGTATGCTGCAGTCGCACAGTATAAGCCGTTGCCTGGATCGGATCTGTTGTGGCTACGGCTTCGAATTTGGCCATTGACAGGCTACGTTGAAGAGCCGTAGCTATTGATAATAATGTATGTGAGAATCTACATCGGGCTGCTACTAGACGTGTTGCCAAAATACTGTACAAACGCTATGACAATACGAACCATTCAAATTATCTTTTCCGGGGTTTTCTGTTAGATGTACCCAAGAAGTTTCCCAAGACACAAATTATAAAATCAGGCGTGCAAAGTTTTTTTAAAGTAATATTTATTTATTTCTTTTTAACATTGTCAGGTAAAGTCGGAAGTAGACAGTATCGATTCTTGGCATATATAGTGATTGGTATCGATATGATTAAAAGCTTTTGAATTATGCACTATTCGAAAATCACCGGGATCGCTGGTTCAGTTAATCAATTGCTGCTACAGAATCGAAGCACAACCTACACCGGGTTTGAACTCGTGAATCTGACCAAACAAAAGTATTGCACATTAATAATCACCAGGAAGGTTTCAAGTTGGTCATTAGCTTCACTTCCATAGGATTCGCATTCTTGTAAAAACCCCGCTTCCAAAGAATCTCATGAAAAGTATGACGGCAACAGAGGAAATCAACGAATATCACTGCTTGTAAAAGGCTAATATGCAATTCAATTATGCAATACCATTATGCCTATTCAAACGCAAATAAGCACCTCATTGCTTAAAAAAAAGAATTTGATCTGACGTCACTTGTACAGCACAAAGGGTAAACTGTAGATCTGCACAATGAGCAAAACTAAGTTGGCAGAGGAAACATACGTGGTCAAACTCAAAGTCACACTAGAAAAATAGAAGTGTGAAATACAGGGCTGAACTGTTACGGAAATGCATGCATTGACCAAAATCTGTACCTTGCCTGAAATTTCTAGTTCACTAGTTACTGGTTCAGTACTATAGTTCAATGTTACTCCTGAATGGTTGGCCCTGACTGAATAATACCTCAATGTCTGTCCTGTGTGACCTTAGGACAACAAACTTGCTGATAATACCAGGAAGTACATGTACATGTAAATATGTGCACTGTAGATACACCTGTGCGGTTGGTACTGAAAATCGAAAGACTTGGGGAAATCCGAATTAGTACAAAATTACAGACAAGAAAACTCGTAAATTTATAAACTCGTATAATGTGCTTTTGTAGCAACAACTACTTCATCAGATTAATTATTTTTATGAAAGTCGCCCAATACAAGTCTAAAAGCTACTCTAGGTAAAGGACTATACAGCAGAGGTGGTGGGGTTGGCCACATTTTAGGAGGCCAGCCCTACCACCCTTACGGTTTTCCTGGGCCAGATATAGAGGATAAATCTTCAATAGATACCAAAGAAATTATCCCAATTTTCAAACCTGTAGATCAACCGTTGGTGAAACCAACTCACTGTATGCTGGCAAAAACACAATTGTTGTGTTGCCCTCGGACCGACCGACCATAAAAATCGACAGATGCCGGGTCGGCATTTTTTTTTAAAATATAAATAAAAACATAACTCAGCCTCTCTGTCTTAAAAAGTGTTTGTATTTGATGTGCCTTCGTTACTTTAAATGCGTATTTTCATGTCAAAAATGAAACCAGGGGGTTTGTCCAACATTTAGGCCTAAACATGCCCGGGTAAGCGTGAAGACGGGAAAAAACAAATACCGACCAACTTACCCTCTTTTAATTTTACCTTTTTGTTTGGGCCTTAATCAATAACACTCAGAATTAAGAAAATTGACAAGAGCAGAGCTTGAATTACATTGTACCCTACGAGGCTGCGAGTAACCTCCACATTTTACCAGATGAAAGTAATCTCCTTAATTATTAGAGGAAAATAATGGTGGCATGACCATAAACTCTGCAGACCTCCCAGGATAATACATGACATTACTCCACAAGGCATAAGGTTTTCCTCTATGGATCCCGCCCATAAGTTCAATGGAAACCTTGTTGGCTATTAAACAGGACTGACTAAAAGCCATTCAGCTTTTCATACTATTAGCAGTTCCTCATCCAATGGTAGTTAAAGATTATGTACACGATTGGTAATCCTCAAACAATTTTTTTTACAGAATTATTACAAAATACATTACCAGACTGTAAGTTAATAGTAGTCTCAATCATCCTGTGAAATGAAATGATGGCACCTGGTGTGCTGTCGTTTTCAAGAAAAGTGGAAATGTATATCGTTTTCCAATGATTGTTCGGCTGAACAATTGTTGGAAAACTGCCCTCTATTGACCGAATGTAGTTAATCGGTGTGTCTAAAATGGGTTAACAAACCTGAAAACGGGCGCACGCGTAGTGTACCGAAGCGATGCATTGTAACCAGTGCATGCAGTGGATATTGGACGTTCCGCTCGGCCCTCGGCCTCTGTACATTATGTGACCAATTGAAAACGATCCCATTCACAAAAATTGGGCTTATTTTACAAGTGGGCGCTATAACAAATGCCGCCCGACGGTTGAAAATGAACACCGTTTTTCTCTCGTTTTTTTTGCCATCCAAGAACACAAAACTTTGAACAAGTCAGTGGAACGATATTTCCTATAAAATACTAACCCCCAAATCCGCCCATTTCTGAAAATTGCAACAATGACAATCATGTACACTACATTTAAATTTGGTTTGTCCTTTACATGTACTACACGTTGTACATGCACCAAACATCACTAAAAAATAGGTAAATTTCTTCAAGAGGCAAGGCTCGCTGTGGTCAATTTATTTCAAGATTTGCAGGTCAACTAATTTCTCACTCTCATTAAAATCATCGCTTTGTTGGCAAAAAATTTACAATTTTTTGTGGTTACACAAAGACAACACCTTCAAGTACTGTGGAAATCATGTTTGACTTTTTGGGTATAGTCAAATCAGTCACTTTCCAAAAAGTGTTCTCCAACAATTTTCTAAACTCTAGCAACACAATAACAACCCTGCTTTCAAGCTTTTGTCCACTAACATGAGAGATGTAGTCGAGTCCATCACATGATCACAAGTCCCTGCAAGTCCCTGCAAGTCCATCACAAGCACTCCAGTCCTAATCCCAATCACAAGCTATTCAAATGTTCATCCAGTTACTTGTGACCGGCTTTATGAAAGGACTTCTGACTGGGCTTGCGAAAGTACTTGGGAAAGGACTTGCAGGGACTCGACTCCAACTCTGGTATCTATAGGCCAATCGGCTTAAGATTTATAAACAATTCTGGACTTCACAAGGTAACATTCAGTAGTTTTGTAGCGACTACAACAACAAACACGAACACAAGGAATAGGACTTCTGGTTAAAAGTGAAAGGAAAATTTGGCCAATGCCCAAAAAAGTAACTTTTTCCTGCACCTGTTTAATATTCTGTGGGTTTTTTTAGGTGATATTTTTGGCATAAATTATAAAAGGTGTGCTCAAGATCTGAAAGTAACTCCACTCTACAAACACAGCAGGCAACTGTCACACTGTTGGTTAATTTTTGTTTTGTTTTGTTTCGTGTTGTTTGGTGTTTTTTTCTTCCTTTTTTGGGTAGCTATATTAAATATTTGGAGAACTTTATTTTACATAGGCTCCCATGTAGTTGATACTGACGAAGCAATTGAATTTGTGAATCAACATTGTGAACAAAATTACACACATGTACATGTACAACTTTAAAGTGTCCCTTTCTTGACCTATAACTGAGTCAGAAACAGAAAATCTAACTAAATAACTATCCATTCGTGTTCTAAATTGCATGGCAAAACTTTTTGATTTAAAACATTTTACCCGGAACATTTTCATGTAATAGAGAAAGGAAACTTGTCTAAACTGTGTGCATGTACTTGGCACAGTGTATGGTCACTCATGGTGTTCACATACATTCGGATTTCTGCCTCATTTTCACAGATTTTGCTGAAATAACTCTTGAACAGGTTGTGCCACATGTTTAGACACTTGTTATGACCAGATGAGGAGGTTAATTGCTTTTACTTTCCAAGCTTTTGCTGTTCCTGACCCATTTTGGTGGAGTATAAAGTAAAATCTTACCATTTTAATATCCTACCATTACAAATTTTATCTCTCCCTTAGCGATATTAAAGAGTGTGTTCAGCCCAGGGCTGTAGTCGCGTCTATCACAAGTCCCTGCAAGTCCCTGCAAGTCCATCACAAACCCTCCAGTCATAATTCCAATCACAAACTATTCAAATGAGCTTTGACAAAGGCATTCCTTTGTCATTGTTCATCCAGTTACTTGTGACTGGCTTTATGAAAGGACTTGTGACTGGACTTGTGAAAGGACTTGTGAAAGGACTTGCAGGGACTCGATAAACATGGGGTGACACTATATACTGGAAAACACAGGGAAAACAACCGTAAAAACACCGGAAAACAACAGAAAACACCGGAAAACAACGGAAAACACCGGATAACACCGGAAAACACAATACATACCAGAAAACACACTAAAGTTTCTAAACATCGGACAACACACTAAATACCGGAAAACAAAAGGACACTAAATCCCGGAAAACACCACAAACACACTAAATACCGGAGGAAAAAAAAAACAAATACTGGAAAACACCAAAAAACACACTAAATACCGGAAAACACAAACAAAAATCACTAAATATCAGAAAACACCCCAAAAACACACACACTACACTAAGTTTTTCGGTGTGAATTGTCTTTTGGGGGAGTTTTCCGGTATGTGTAGTTGTGATTTTTTTCGGTGTGAAATGTGTTTTTAGGGTGTTTTCCGGTATTTAGTGAGTTTTTGGTGTTTTCCGGTATGTAGTGTGTTTTCCGGTAGTTTTTCAGGAGTTTTCCGGTATATAGTAGGCGTGAAGGTAGGACAAAGGGTATGTCAGTATATTTTCTACAACCCCTTTCTAAATCTCTCTAATTAATACCATCAAACAAACAAACAAACAATCGATCAAGACAATAAAAAGTCCAAGTTCCTCCAACATCTATACTCACCTATGACAGCATACTTTTTCTCAAACCTATTCTTCAATGACTTCGTCCCAACAACTTTTTCTTCACTCTGTGCACGCTTAATGACCGTCAGACCCTTAGGTTTGGATGGCATATTGGGCTTCAGTCCCTTGGCATTCTCTACAAAACCCGGTTTAATTCCAGTCTCTTTATTCTTCACTTGGATGCTGGGAATGGGATGGCTTGGAGTAACTTTCTTCAACTGCACAGCAGAATTCAGGTTTTTGACGGCAGTGAGACCACTTGGCATGCTTGGATGAAGCTTGGGTTTTTCCTGTCCTACTGAAGAAGCAGGCGACCTCCAGAGTCCTTGCTTAGGAGTAACAGCACCGGTCAGGCGACCGCGGCCTGGCCCGGCCTTGGCCGCACCGAACCCCCCGGGCCGGCATCGGGTCTCGCCCGCTGCCGAGTCCGTCCTCGTATAAAACTGGTCGTGCGAGGCCCTTCTCGTAAACTTGCTGGGTTTGGCATCGCCTCTCGTAAACTTGCTGGGTTTGGCATCGCCTCCCTCAAACGTTTGCCTCAAGAGAAGAACACTTTTCTTTATCTGTGGCGGCGAGGCCATGATTGATGACACTTGAATGACTTGAGGAGTGAAATTATCATTCCATTTTATCAACTTTTGCAGCAATTTCCTGGGGAAGTGCGGTTAAAATTCGTCTGATGGAATTACCCATACCTGCTGGAACTTTCCCAATGCGGAAATGTTTACGGTATATCCGTACGTCGTACGTCCACGCGTACCGTGAGGTATTTCGGCCAGATGATGTTAACTTCTTGTTTGTGTTTAAATTGACATCTTACGTTCGAGCGCCCGAAGACCGAAGTACAAATACAGCTAGGCCCGCTACTCCTTCCAAAAGCAAAAATTACTAACAACATTTGTTTGGGTCGAACAACAGTTACTTAATGTACCACAAGGGAAACTGACAAGGTTAATTTGAATACATTTTCAAAGTGAACAAAGAAAACTGGCAGGAGTGGGATTCGAACCTGCGACCTCTGACTGAGCTCTACCACTGATCTCCATGTATAAGAGATCAGTGAGCTCTACCAAGTAGTTGCCTTTATGTTGGCAGTCCCCTGGCGCTAGTCAGAATTAGTCATAAGACCATAATGCCACCTAGCTAGGGATTTATTTATTTATTTATTTATTGAAGACCTATTTATTATTTGGCATTCAGCCGGGATAGCCCACGGAAGTCTTTTGACTTATTTCCAGTTGGGGTCCCATGATAGAAGATGACGGAAGGAAGTTACGGTTTTTAGACGTGGGAGGGAAAACCCCAGAGAAAACCCAATCCACATGTTGGTCCCAGCCAGGATTCGAACCGGGGTCACAGTCTGGAAGGCGAGGGAAAGTACCACTACCACATCAACCTGATGATTCCCAAAATTTTACGATACACACCCAATTTTACGATACAACCTGGGCATGGCATTGTGGGGATCACTCAAAGGGGGAATCACATTTTTTAGTAGAGAAACAATTTTTTTTTTTGCAGCACTGCCGCCGCGCCGCCGCCAGGCAACTTTGCCGTCAGAATGAAAGGACTGAGAACTAGTCTAGTAAACTGTAAGAAAAGTTTTTGAACAAGAGAGGGCGCTAATACACGTGCCTGGAAAATCCGGAAATCGTGTGTGTACGGACATGACGGACGTAGAAACTTTGATCTGACAAAATCAACATGTTCCAGCGAGGAGTTTGGATTGCAATGGCTGCTTTCCGATGCCCGCCCGAAGTTCTTCTTCGATCAGCGGCTAGGTGAGATTATTACCACTCCAGTCTAAAGAACTAAAGAGACCCACCTGCAGCGCAGCGCAGGCTACTTCCAAGTTCAAAAAAATGTAAGGCTGAGCCTAGTACATGTACAACGGCAACGCTGAACTATTTTGGATCCCCGTAACTCAATGGGATTGGGAATATGTTTTTGTTAGGTCGGTTACAATGATCTAGATTTTCACTTTCTCAAACAGTAATCTCCCATAACTGTTTAAAATTACAAAAAACGATGTCAATAGAATTAAGAGAAGTCTGCTTTAGGTTGAAAAAGTCATTTTGGAATGAGAAAAAATACCCTTGACTCCAATTTGATCGAAACTAAAGAGGGGCTCTACAATCGCCCAGCACACAGCAGCGTCAGACTGCCCATGTGCATGGAGTTGTTGAAGAGATGTGGAGCTCGACCATTTTTTGACGGGGGAATTATCTTCTTTTCATCGCGCAATGGTGATGTGTGGATATGACGCGATAAGTTCTGTCTGTGTGAACATTCCTTCGGTTTTGAAATGAACATTTACGAACATTTACAGACAGAACACTGCATAGCGCAAATGCCACTTGGCCCAAATGCCACTTGGCCCAATAGCCACTTGGCCCAAATGCCACTTGGCCCAAATGCCACTTGGCCCAATAGCCACTTGGCCCAATAGCCACTTGGCCCAATAGCCACTTGGCCCAAACGCCACTTGGCCCAAACGCCACTTGGCCCAAACGCCACTTGGCCCAAACGCCACTTGGCCCAAACGCCACTTGGCCCAAACGCCACTTGGCCCAAACGCCACTTGGCCCATGCCCGAGCTGCATGACGTGTATGCCCTATTTAGTTTGTTACAGTGTCATTATTTGTTGAGATAACAAAAATACAATTTGAAAAACCAAGGGATGAATGGCCGACCTGTATTATGATAATTATACGATGAACAAAAGTGACGCCAGGATGCAACATTCTTTCCAAAACGAAACTAAAACTGAATGGCGGCTTGGAGTTAGTTGTGGGAAATAGAGCCTGAAAGAAACAAATCTTAACCTCAAACCTATAACGTGCCTCTACTGAATCGATGCAAAAACACAGCCATCCTAATTAAAGTTACATATTCAATTCCGATTTAAAAAAAAAAAGCTGAAAATAAATGCATTCTTATAGTGTGGCAGAATGCCGTTCCCTACAATTTTGTTCCATTCTAAATGCCCAAAAGTTCATATATTTCTTAACCCCTGACCTCCAACCTAAAGGTGCCCCGAATAAAACGGTGCAGAAACAGTGTCAATTTAGACTAATTAAAGATGGATTTTCGGGTAAAAAAGCTGAAAATCTGTCATCAAGAGGAAGAATGTCATTTGCCTAAAATGTTGTACCATTCTAAAATCCCTTTTTGACACGATACGGTACATGACACGTACACACCTCCACCCACCCATCTAGTGGGTGCCACGCGAAGAGCGGCTTCCCGCTAGTATACAATGTACATGTAGTATTTGAAGGCTGTAAAATTAGAGTAAATATACACCGGGTAAAGTGGTGCTTGGGCGAAGTGGCGTTTAGGCGAAGTGGTAATTGGGCGAAATGGCGTTTGGGCGAAGTGGCGTTTGGGCGAAGTGACATTTGGGCAAAGTGGTTGAGGGCGAAGTGGAAAATTTCGTGATGGCAATTTCGGCACCGTTTTCTTTTTTTCTTTTTTCTTTTGAATGCAGCAAACAAGCAGGTAATAAGGTGCTAAGTGAACTAAAAAATGTATTTGCAAATATAGTAGACTTTCGCATCTGAACATTTTTAAAAACTTTTAAATCTAACGTAAAGTTTAAAATTCGTCAAACAATCCACAAGGGAAACTGACTAGGTAAATTTGAATACATTTTCAAAGTAAACAAAGCAACTGGCAGGAGCTGGATTCGAACCTGCGACCTCCGGGTTACCGTACCGGCGCTCGATCTACCAACTGAGCTATCTTGCCCTATGTTGGCGGTCTCCCAAATTGTCAGTTTAAAGTTTAAAGTTAACTTTTCTAAACACCATTCATGTCATTCCATGCATACAATATTCATTACAATATGTTACAGTAGATGATGCTGTGGAGCATAAGTTGTTTATCACGTGCCGAAATTTGGGTCACTTTACGACCCCTGCGCATAATTTCGTCATCCCCCATAAGACTACACACCACCACTTTGTACAAATGATCTTCCACAGACAGCGGCACAAGCCGTCACCAACATCAGAAAAAAACTTCCATTTTAACCACTTTAACATAAAAAAATGCCTGGAATTATCAATTTCATCTTTAACCCCCATCTTACAAGGAATCCTAAAAACTTGAAAAAAAATAGTTCACCTTACAGTTTGGAAGTGGGCCATGTACCCGTAGGTTAGGTTCAATTTCTTGAAATGTCACTCGAAATGATGGAATAAAATTTTTAAAAAATATCGCTTACCAAGACCACAGGTTTCACCACTCCAGAAGTAGGCGCGCGAATATTGATACGCGCAAATTTAGATGGTGCAATGATACTTCAGTTCATGTTGTATTACTTGTTTATACAGTAGGATCATGCCTCCATCATAGGCCTATGGTTGTTAAACTCCATATAGAAGGGGTGGTTGCAAACATAAGATCTAGCTTACCTAGGCAGGCCAGTAGCCGGAGCCTCAATTTAATAACTTGGAAAAACAAATAATTTAATACTCATTTACTAATAACCTTGTAAACATGTTTATAATTTGCTGTAAATTCAAATTGTAGCAGGCTTCGGAGCTTATTATTTACATGTGCAACAGAGATTACTTTTAGGTCGTGTTTGTTGTGGACGGTACTACGTTGATTTTCCAAACATTTTAAAGCTATTTTCTGACTTGTGAGAGCTGAAATAAATTCTTGATTTTTGTTTTCTATTTTGGCAAACATTGTTTGTGTTTCGTGTAAATTGTAATGTTTTAAAAGGCCGGATTCAGCTTGTTCTGGGATAACTGCGAAATTGTGCAGCACATATTTATTCCCATTTATAAATACCTTTTTTGTATAATTCAGCAAAAACAACCCGAAACAACTTGAAGATTATATATTTCCAATGATTTAGTTCCAAAATTTTACCTTGTTTTGTAAAATACCCCTTTAGCAATTTAATTACATGTAATGGTATGTGCCTCACGCGAGTAGTGCTAAAAATGTCCTTATATAGAAATTGACACGCGGGTGACCTGCGTGGTGTGACTCTTAACACGGTAGTATGGCGCTTGCGTAATTAGGAGAGTGACTGGTCACGCGAGTGTTCAACCAATAAAAGGGACCAGATTTCATAGGTGTCTATATTTCATGTGACACCGGAAAAAGTGTGTAAAACCAGTTTATCACCCGTTTAAAACCACCCATGTGACAGGCTCTCGACCAATAAGAATGGGTAAACTGTTTTAGGTATATAAAATGTTGATCCCAACTACAAGTCCTTTGCGACTTATCACAGATTCATTTTTGAATCAGCCAAATGCAACTGAAGAGTGCACGGATTTTGAGGCACGAAAGCATGCTCATGCTTTCAAGAGGATCTGTGAAAAGTCCTCTGCTTGCACACCCAATCAGATTTGATTTACAAAACCAACCCTGGTCATATGTCCGACTATTCTAAACTTTTAACCCTAACATCACCTTAACCCTAACCCACCTCAATCCTCCAAAATCCTCCTTGCGGTTTTGGAGGATTTTGGAGGATTTTGGAGGGTTGAGGATGAAGATGAATGGTATTTTTTTTAAAAGAGGATTTTGGAGGATTGAGGATGACTGGTGTTTCAAGCAGAGGATTTTAGAGGATTGAGGATGAACGGTGTTTAAAGCACATGAGGATTTTGGAGGATTGAGGATGGTTCCTAGCAAAAAAGGTCTAGGGGGTAAGGGTTAAGCTACAAAATACTATGAGTAGTAAAATGTAGTATGCAGTACTTTCACCTACATGTACTTGCATGACTTGTGTGCAATAATTTTTAGTATTTGGTACTTCACCCCAAATACATGTATGTATAATTGCGTTGCTCGGTTTAGGGGAATTTTTTTTATCTTATAAGGGGGAAACACAGTATGAATTACTGGTTTTCAGAGGCGATACATTTTTTTTATCTTAGCCGTCCAATTCATTGACACAAATATAATTTACCCAGTAACTTAACTGTATTACATAGAAGTAGTATTTTGTAGTTGCCAGTATCTAGACTGCTGTCATTACACACCCATTCATCAGTCACAGAGAGTCTCAGTGCTACAAAATCTGAAGTAGTATTCTGCAGTACTCGGTTCTTTATACCAAAATAATGCCTATAGGACGTTAGGGTTAATGGACATAACCAGCACAAAAAATCAATCTGGTACCCGATTGAAAACAAGCACGGGTACCCGGGTAAAAGTCAATCTCAAAAAGTAAATCTGGGAAATTGCTGTTCATATTGTTCGTAAAAGTCTGTATGTAAATACTACCACATCGCGTCATAGATGTTAATCTGTTCTGTTTTTTATGTGCCCTGGTTTTTTTCATTTTAAAAATTCCTCACAAAAGACATTTGAAAACGTTCTTTTTCATTGTGGGAAAATTTACTAAGTAATATGTTGATTCAGTTACAGGTACTCAATTCTATAATCTGGAACCAGTTCCTGACACTTTTTGGCATGACACCGGTTCAGATGCACACAGCCCCTAGTACATGTAGTGTACCGTTCAATGCCCTAATAACTGGCAGAGGAAAACTGATTGCACAAACAGACAAACAAACAACTGGACTCACCCAAACCGAAGAAACTACGAGGCAGTGTCGCTGCCTTTTTCTTCACGATCACAAAGCAACTGTCAGAATCTGACATCCCTAAACCCTGTTTCCAGTTCTGCCGTAACCGAGTGAAAATCCAACAGTTCAACGGCCATCAGAAATCCATTTGGAAACAATGCGGGAATGCAAATTGCTACCAAAAGCCAGCCGACCGTGTCAGAAAACACATGAAGTTACATGTATATGGCAGTCAAACCAGTGACATACATGCATGACATGTAGCTGTTCCGAAGCCGTGAACTTTCAACACACGCAGTTCACCAGATGAAGAGAGTTTCCTGAAACCCACACCATTCAATAATTAAGCAGCATTCACCTGTTAGTTTACAGGAAAAGGGAAGTGGGACTTATAGAAGTGTACATGTAGGGGATGAGTTGAAACCACACATTTGTCGGATGGTCCTTGGACATACAGGATACCGTGCGTGGCGATTTTTGCAGCAGAGGATGCACGTCATACATTGTGCTGATTATACATGAACGCTCCGCACACAACTCCCTAGTAGTACATTGTCCATGTACATGTTCTGCAATCACAATACATTAATTTCCTGTAGGTTTCAGGCGATGCTTGAGACTTTTAGACATACATCTACATGTATACTTACAATTAAGTTGTATATTTAAAGACCTAGTAGAACGCTTTGAAAAAAATGTGAAATTATTGTCTGTCTACAGATATGTCAATATAGAGAGCGATACACAAACAAATATGCTGTATTTTCCTTTTTAATTTGAAAAAAAAATGCAAATTGGCTCACTTTTGAAAATCCTATCGTCTGAAAAAGCGTACGTCACGTCTATTTGCATGTCATGCGTTATGCATTTATTGCGTATGGCGTCATGTTGTGTAGTCCGATCGTTGCACTTGGTACAAGTTCATACATGAGTACGCGGTATTTACACAGAATACATGTTGAATTAACTTCGTCTCTGTATCCCATCATGTAAGCCTACTATTTCAATTCCAAATCTGAGTTTAGTATGGATGACTACACGCGATGACGTCAAGGCTAACAGCGCGCAGCTGACGGCAGCAGGTGGGAAAACTTGGAGTAAGCGCGAAATTTAAATATTTAATTAGCATCTTTCTCTCATCCGTTAATTAATAATGATGGATAGAAAATGACAATATTTAGCACAAATTTGGTTTCTTGTAATTCATAATCCAGATACTAATCTTTTTTAGAGAATTAAACTTTGGTTGTAGTAGGTCTTTAAAATAAATACGTTCAGGTATCAACAGACTTACCTTCATTGCTGCTCTCGTTTCAACTTTGTAACATTTTTCAACAGCTCGTCTCCTTTTGATGTTTTTTTGGAGTTTGAAATCATTCCCGACAAACATGGAGTAGATATAGTGTTGAATTTTATTGTTTTACTTTTTATTCCGAGTTAATATTCTTGGAATCTCCTGGAAATTGAAGTTTTGGTTTTACTTTTGTTCCATGGGTGTAAGTTCAACTGGATAATAATAATAAAAAGTATTTCATTTTTCTGGAAATGATATGCAACCTCTGATGCGGTTGAATAGTTCCTAATTTCTTATTGTGCAGAGTGCAAACAAAAATTACTCTTTTAAGTTCTGATCCAAGATGCAGAATCTCTGGGTAGGCATACACCGCGTAGTGGGGGAATTTTTGTGCCCTGCCGGCGAAGCCAAAAGGGCATACTGCGTTTGCCTTGTCCTTCCGTGTGTGTGTGTGTGTGTGTGAGTACATGTATGTATATACTGGCAATCGTGGACCTAGGACAAAAGAATTCGGGCACAGACAAAGGGTCCACTTTTGACCGAACGTCCACGATTGAAAATCGTGTACAAAACCAATAAGAAAGGTCTTCCGAAAAAGTTAGTGTAAACAAAAGAGGAACAATGGGACGTGCGTGTGGGTGGGTGTCCCTGTGGATGGTTGGGACACGATAACCAGAGAAGGACTTGACATATCAACTTCCTATTTGGTATGTGGGTTGGTCTTGGGGTCCTCTAGAACCCTGTTAGTTTTGGACCCCATAGGTCAAAGGTCAAGGCCGTTATGCTTAAAACAATAGAAATGGTTGGGACAAGATAACTTGAGAAGGACTTGACATATCAACTTCCTATTTGGTATGTGGGTTGGTCTTGGGGTCCTCTAGAACCCTGTTAGTTTTGGACCCCATAGGTCAAAGGTCAAGGCCGTTATGCTTAGAACAATAGAAATGGTTGGGACAGGATAACTTGAGGAGGACTTGACATATCATATTCCTATTTAGTATGTGGATTGGTCTTGGGGTCCTCTAGAACCCTATTGGTTTTGCACCCCATAGGTCAAAGGTCAAGGTCATTATGCTTAAAACAATAGAAATGGTTGGGACAAGATAACTTACTTTAATCTGAAATAAGCAGTCTTATTTCTGTTGCAGATACAGTAAGCAGATCCATAACCTCTGATGCACCATTTGCACTTTCCTTTGATGCATATGTTTGTCATATTAACACATTTTTCTTTTAATAAATCAGTCTTTAGTTAAAAAGGGTAATTCAACTTGGCAGGGCATTTGTGTTTGTCAACACCATTCTTGTTTATATTTGTTAGGCAAATTAGTACCGAGTTTATGGGGGACATTTCTCTGTCCCCATAATGATTTTGGTCCCTAAGACCATGGAGACGTATATCGTACGACCAGTGTATGTCCCCACATTTACGGTGCGTGATGGAGTGTTCACACCCATACGTAGTTACGTACACTATACTTACACAAAACATAGCACAGTAACTCTCTGACTCTAAGTAGACTGCATAAGTGAAATGTGTTGATAGGAAAAGTTTCCAATCGCAGCATTTGCAGGTATGCTGCATTAATTAAACACTAGAAACAGAAATAAACAGGCCTGTTGTTTAGTCCGTTGTGAAAAGCTTAAGCGGTTTTAGGAAGGGAATAAATATGTGCCAGGCCGGTTTTAAACAAATACATTTAAAACCGCCTTGGGGCCTGGGCACTTAATAATGACCCGAGCCGAAGGCAAGGGTCATTATCAGCGTCCAGGCCCCAAGGCGGTTTTAAACGTACTTGTTTAAAACCTGCCAAGCACATATTTATTCCCATTCATAATACCTTTTTGTAAAATTCAGCAAAAAATCCCCGAAATACCTTGAAAATTATAAATTTCCAATGATCTTGTTGAAAATATTTACCTTGTTTTGTAAAACACCCCTTTAACTATTTCTTGGTATGTACAGGTAACCTCAGGCGAGTAGTG
The DNA here is from genome assembly GCA_037893225.1 of Hippasteria phrygiana. Lineage (NCBI taxonomy): Eukaryota > Metazoa > Echinodermata > Asteroidea > Valvatida > Goniasteridae > Hippasteria > Hippasteria phrygiana. The sequence goes on from JAZGUH010000003.1 coordinate 249,467, forward strand.
CTAAAATTTCCTGATATGAAATTGACGTGCACGTGACGCGTATTGCGTGATGTGGCGTGATGTGGCGCAGAATGCAGTAGTGCCGGTGTGAATTTATGGACTCTAAATTTGGACTCATCATCAGTAGTAATGCGCTTGTGTAATTAGGAGAGTGACTGGTCGCTCGAGTGTTCAACCGATAAAAGGGACCGGATTTCATAGGTGTCTAAATTGCATGTGAAACCGGAAAAAGTGTTTAAAACCGGTTGGTACATGTACTTTTAGCACTCGTTTAAAACCCCACATGTGACAGGCTCTCGACCAATAGGATAGGTAAACTGTCTTACATGTAGGTATTTATGAATTGATATGCAACAGTAATAACGTGAAACAAACCACAAGGGCAACTGACTAGGTAATTGCGAGACAACCCTAATTAAACGTAGTGTACATGATTGTATGGTCATTGTTGTAATTTTTAGAAATGGGCGGATTTGGGGGTTAAGTATTTTATAGGAAATATCGTTTCACTGACCTGTTCAAAGTTTTGCATTCTTGGATGGCGGAAAAAACGAGAGAAAAACGGCGTTCGTTTCCAGCCGTTATAGCGCCCTCTTGTAAAATAAGCCCAATTTTTGTAAATGGGATCGTTTTCAATTGGTCACATAACATGTACCGGTACACAGAGGCCGAGGGCCGAGTGGAACGTCCAAGATCCACTGCATGCACCGGTTACAACGCGTCGCTTCGGTACACGACGCGTGCGTCCATTATCGGATTGTTAACCATTTTAGACAAGACGGATTAACTACATTCGGTCAATAGAGGGCAGTTTTCCCAACGATTGTTCGGCTGAATAAATTTCCACTTTTCTTGAAAACGACAGCACACCTGGTGCCATCATTTCACAGGATGATTGAGACCACTGTTAACTTAGTCTTGTAAGGTATTTCGTAATAATTCAGTAAAAAAACATTGTTGAGGATTACCAATCGTGTACACAACATTTAAGGTCAGCCTGCTGTACTTACCCCCTCACATACATGTACAAATGTACCTTGATGCCTGCTGTCAATTACATCAACTCCAGGATCAGAGAATACATTTCCGTGGACTGTTCGTTCTAGCTTCTGTCTCATGAATCTTAGCAAAAGCAATAAGCTCTCTCCCAGAAGGAAACTTTCACTGCAGTTTTTACATGCATTCTTTCAACAATCGGATACAAACTCACTACGGTTTCATTCAAGAATTCACTGCAGGACAGAAACTGCTTCTCATATTTTTTGGGGGGGTCTCTGTGAAACTGCACAGAATTCCAGGGATGCCAAGGGCACATTTGCTGTCGTGAATAGCATGTCTAAACAACATCCTTGCAGTCAATGGGTTTGGTAAACAAGCACAGGGAACTGATCTGCGGGTGATGTGCTGTGAACCCATATATGGAGCACTCTGGTTTTGACCGCCTGAAAATTTATCACCTCACGGATACACTGATGGGGAACATGGGCTCAGGAGTACCTGAGTACCCGACCGCTAATGTCAGGAACCGGTTTCTGATTATGGAATCGAGTACCTGTACCATTGTCATTTGTGGGGAATTTTCAAAATGAAAACCAGGCTACATGGAAAAACAAAACGGATTAACCTTAACCCTCCTGTTCTCAAGGCCAAAATGGAGCCAGTTACCCTATATATCAAAACCTATCAAGTGACAGATTGAAACACACACAAACTGTGAGAGTTGGTGTTTAGAGTTGTTGATAGGCTATGATAGTTATTTAACCTAACCTACATGTACCTAAATCCATCAAAATCCAAATCCTGTTTTGGAGGATTTTGGCAGATTCATATTGAAAACTGGTGGATTGTGAGGATTGTAAGCCTAGCGGTACTGCAGGATTTTGATGGATTCAGGATACCTCCATATTGAGCAGTCACCAAAACCAACTTTTTGTGCATGACAAAATAGGTGGATTTTGGCGGATTCAGGATACTTTCTAGTAAAGTTACCCAAGGGGTTAGGGTTAATGATGCTTGCGAAAATGCAATTTACATATATACACTGCAAAGCTACATGTATAGAGCTCACTGTCCACAGTTGCATCTTGCTGCATTGGTGAACATGCGGACCTTTACAAATAATATGAACATTAATTTTTGGGATTGGCTTTCTGTAACGGGTACCCCGGTACCTGTGCTTTTTTTCAATCAGGTACCTGATTCCCGTACTGCCCCTAACAGCACACCCCTTCATTTTAGTATGATCACATCAGTGTTAAAGATGATGGTGATTGCTGAGAGGAGTTTGTGTAATTTTTTTGTTTTATGTAGATTCTGTATTGTAAAATAAAACAGCCAATTTTTTTCTGATTGTTTATGAATAATGTCTTGAAACAAACTATTTTCAATACAATTTCAGTCGCGCTGAAAAGTGTAAATTTACAGTGAAATCTCGATTTAAGTCAAAACCGGTTAACTCGAAAACCCGGTTAACTCGAAGTAAGAATTTATTCCCGTGAAAAGAATATAGCAAATCATGTATAAACATGCCCACCCTAACTCGAAATTTTGGACCGGTAACTCCGGATAAGTCGAACTCAAAATCGGCAGGTGCAGAAATAAACTTGCATAATTGGGCCACAGAAGAAACTGGAATCTCCCAGGACCCCAATCAATAAACCTAAACCATGTAAACTCGGTATAGATAAGCAACAGAGGCTATTAGCGTCCATAGTATCATTGGAGCAGCTGCCTATTCGCTCCGGTGCAACTTACAACGATCAAAGCGAACTGCTGGTGACCCGCCCAGGAAGGCCGAAGACGCAAAGCGGCCTTAATTGTCACTGCAATTCTTTGAAGAAGCGCCCACGCAACCACGATGCAGTTGGCAATGATTCAAGTGAACTGCTGACCAATCACAGTTGCACGTGCTTGCTGCAGTGACGTATGATGGGTGGCTGGATCGTTTCAAGGCATACTGCACCGCCGTGCCGCACGGGATTGTTTTCTTGAGAGAGGGCACTGTCGTGACTACGGAGATGACAGAGACGAATGGCTACGCAATGGACTGCCCAAGGTTTTGGTGGAATACGAAGTGAGAGAGACATCTTTAACGTCGATGAAGTAGGCCTGTTTTATTGTCTCTTGTCGGACCATTCCCTCACACTAAAGGGGGAGACCTGCAATGGCGGAAAGCGAAGCAAACATCGCCTAAAAATGCCATGATTTTGTGCTCTATTTCACGGCTGTTACATTGGATATTCGCTTGGTATTCACGTACGTAAATCTTTTGGGGGAAAAGGGGACCTTAGGTAACTCGAAATTCCGCTTAACTCGAAATTGGAGCCCATTCCCCTGAGGTTCGACTTATCAAGATTTCACTGTATATTGTTTCCAACGATTGTGTACAAATTACTCAAATTTGTCTAAAGTAGAGTCAGGGAACCAGACTACTGGAACATAATGTTTTTCTCTCTGTTTTCCCAGCATCCATGCACACAAAACTTTAAATGTAGTGTACACGATTGGTAATCCTCCAATTTTCTTTTTTACTGAATTATTACGGAATACCTTACTAGACTGTAAGATAATTGTAGTCTCAATCATCCTGTGAAATTATGGCACCAGGTGTGCTGTCGCTGTCAAGAAAAGTAGAAATTTATATCGTTTTCCACTGATTTCCAGCTGGAAATCATTGGAAAACTGCCCTGTAGCCTTTAGTCAAGACGCGCGTGGCTACCCGGATGAGTGGCGCGCCCCGGATATGCTGGCATTTGGGGCGCATCATGCGTCCAGGTAGCCACGCTGGCCTTGACTAAAGGCTATCATCCACCCGACGGTTGAAAACGATCGAGCACCGTTTTTCTCTCGTTTTTTTTAGCCATCCAACAACGCAAAACTTTGAACAGATCAGTGGAACGTTATTTCCTATAAAATATTAACCCCCAAATCCGTCCATTTCTGAAAATTGCAACAATGACTAATCATGTACATGTACACTATATATACCTTTAAACAGGTCAGTGTTACAGTATTTGCTAGCACGCTATAAAATACTAATCCCCAAATCCATTTATTTCTGAAAATGACAGCAAAAGCAAATAGTGTACATGTACACTACGATTTAAGCAAAAACAAAAATGCTTATTCGCAAAAAAACTTGCTTAATAAAACCAGCTTACTAGCTTTGATATTGTTTGTGACCAGTATTTAGATGTTGTTTGCTTCGCTTGACAGTCACATGGAGTTTTGGCCACTAACCTGATTTTACTAAGCACGGTTTTTGTGCTTAAGCAATTTTATTTTTGCTTTTGTAACTTTATGAAATTGGCCCCTGGAAGTGCTGTAACTATACCAGCTGAAAAGCCCTGTACCAATGGAGATTGCAAAACAGAATATCCATTGGCATTGATGACAATTTGGTAAAAAAAAATAATAATAATAACTTGCTACATGTGTACACATGTACATGTATACAATGAACAAGTTGCACTTTAAAATTACCAAAATAAACAGCATTAAAAAATTCCTCACTTTAGAGGCTAAAAGGATTTATTGATGTTACATATATATGTCTGATATGTATGGTCCTTTTTGGTGTCATCCTCTTAAATACGGACCTCCTGGCCGGCCGTTGACGTTAGGTGCATTCCTGTGCATACTCAATCCATTCATGTTTTAACTACATGTATATTGTTCCTAAATGAGTGTAATGAAGCTTTTCAAACTAAGCTTTCATTCACACAAAAGGTGGGGGGAGGCTCCAAGTGTGATGAATATGACCACTCTATTCAGTGTGGTGCATATTGTTTGTGTTTACGCTTGGCTGCACAGCTCGTTCTTGGCATACCAGCACCCCATCAATAACAGCCGGAGGGAGGGGGTTACATGTATGTCCCAACATTATATGACAACCTGGGAAGTGATATTGTAGGGATCACTCTATACCCCGGTATATGAGGATACAACTTTTTAACTTACAATATCATCAAACAACCCGGCAAGGGAAACTGCCCGGGTAATTTTGATAAATTTTCAATGTGAACAAGGAAAAATGGCAGGAGTGGGATTTACAAATTTACTACACCTCATAAATATTCATGAGCAAATTGGAGCACGTCATTGGCCGATTCTGCCGCGCGTCCGGGAAGTAAAAATGATACGCCGCCAGGTGACGTCATCCCGGTGAGTATCCAGCTCGCTGCCGTGCGGTATTCTTTTCTGGTAGCACCAAAAATTCCCTCTGGAACCCGCCTCGTAAACATGTAGTCTATGGCATGTAATCTTTACGGAACCAGTCTGCTATTTGTAGTCCTTGTAAATACTGCAGTAAAGGCACATTATAGAGTGTTGGCACCAGACTATTTCAACCCTGTTGCCATGACACACGGAACTACTCTGCAGCTGAGCTCAGAAACAACAATGGCATCTATACGAGTAACGTGAGATTTCCGTCATTAACTGACGAAGAACTTGAAAATCTTGTGCTGAATAAAGATTTAAAATCTACGAAGGCCGTTATCAACAAGGCAGTGAGGTGTAGTAAAACAAATACAGCATGGTTTATTTCTGGAAAATAGTGGGAATTACTGGTCCCTTGGTGTAGGTCAGCTTGACTACCTCCCTCCGCTTCGCGTTGGGAGGTAGTCGAGCTGACCTACACCTCGGGACCAGTAATTCCCACTACTTTCCCTCAAACCATGCTGTATTTGTATAGTACTGTACGTCAGCATAAAACCGGTACCTGGTGTGAAAGTGTGTGCTGCTGGTGTGACATGTCGGAGCCTCATGGACGCCGTCCGAATTTCTTGCAGTTGCAGTCCGAACATGTTGGTCGTCTTCTCGGCTAGAAACAGTTGGAAATCTTCCTCTTCCTCGTACGAATCCCCGAGTGCCTGGGTCTTTTCCGTTTTGCGAGGTTTTGTGGACGGGGCTACGGAAAAACAATCGCTTTTCTGGCACGTGCTACTGGTAGCCTGGCAACCCCTTGACCCGTGTCGCTGGCCGCATGTCTTGCAGGAAGAAAGCCGAGTTCGACTGAATAGGTTTCCCATGATGCTTATAGTTGTGGCTGTCTAACTCTGCGTAACACTTCAGTGACGTCCCATCAACTGAATGTTATTTGGAGCAACGCTAACATCAAATTTCCGCGAGTGAGTTATTACCGATGCATTTAATTGTCAATTTACTAGCCGATTGGAATTGATGAAACTGTACAGTGTTTTCTGTAGGGAAGCTAAATATTTTTGGTGACAGCTGGTTAAGTTATCTCCACAATAAGCTTCAGTACTGGTTGTCCGAAAGTAGAAAAAACAACGTAAACATCTGTAAGTTTGGACAAATAAAATGTTGGCTGCTCGACAGTGTACATGTACGTCCTCAGCTTGAACACTGCCACATCTAGCTAATCTCAGTAATTGCATTCAAGCGTTGGGCAATGCACTGTTGCTGCAGTCTCCCTCATCTGCTGGTACTTCCAGCCTCTCTTGGCATCAGTGTTGTTTATTTGATGAAGTACAGTTCGTATTTCCTCGTGAATATCATATTTCCTATGGCGTTTGGTGGCTTTCGGTCGGCGTCCGATTTTTTCAGATCATAAGACAGACGTGATGCTAAAAGCATGCATTGCGAGTATATGAAATGAAAAATTTATGATGAGCTTTTGATCATGCTGTGTCCATATCAAAAGAGTCCCTACGTTTTTCGTTGACATGTATGTTTACTCAGAGTGTATGTTAGCATTTATGTAGCGCACAGTTGTGTAGTGCATAACATACATACACGTACCTTCCTTGTTGGTGAAGTACCTGCTCGATCCATTACATATCGAAACTAAAACCTAACTTATTCTACTCGATCAATTTTCAAGTTTTTTCTGTTCAGAGAAGGCAAAACGTTTTGTTTCAGTTTTATTTTGGCACATATATGTACATGTATGCGAGAAGGTAGCAATATGTCATTTGGCATTTGAAACTGCAAGTTATTTGTAAAAACAAAACTTTGTTGTTCTATATCGAACTGGACACCTAGCAGGAACAGAGGTCGCATTGGTAACACACTGCGGAGGCCATCTGTCGGAAACCGGCCAATCGCTGGGTACAAGACATTTCGGACAAGGCCGGATCACCATACTTGTACCGAGAATCAGCAGGCCTGTCTTGAGAAGAGCAATGCAGGCAGTAGAGCGTGCAAGTCTTGTGGCTTCACAGCAACGGACTCTTTAGTCTGTCTTCACCCTGTCTACCCTTCAGTGTGAATGATAGTTTGATCAGCAGGTCCAATTTTGTATTAACCCCTTGCCTACGGATGACGCCAAATGGCGCAAAAAAATCACAGTGCCACCAGGCCGGATGACACCTACAGCCGCTATTTGTGCAGTTTCAATCCATTGTTGGATGATTGCGTATGTTAGGCTTGGCTGCACAAGCGCATTGTGTCCGTTTTGCTTGGCTGCACAGGCTGCCCCGGCCCCTCCTGCAAGGGGTTAATATTTTGGTCATCACTTAACCGTAGCAATACATATATTTTAAAATGTTGTCAATTGAAATGCCTATTTTTCCACGACCTCGTGGGTACAGACGCGCTTACAGATTTGCACTTATGGGGTACGGGGCAACAAAGGGCAACAATAGGGACAATGGACCCCACAACTCTGTCTTTAGAAATTGATGTACCCCACAGCCGTAACGCTATGTATTTCGAGATTTCTACGGGGACAAAGGAGAACAAAAGAAGGGAAGTAGGGTCGAACGATAGGTGTACTCCACAAGCAATAGGGTGTCAAGTGTGTGCGTCTAAGTAACCACTTGACCACCGGGGTTGACTGGCTGAGTAGTAGCAGGTACCGCGTAATCAGTGTGAAGATGGAATTTTCTTCGGGGATGATGTAAATTAGAAGAGATATTTTGTTTTCCCTTTCCCAACATAGTGTAAGTGTAAGAAGCACTGTATGCTTTAGTGCGTTTCCGAGATCCTGTGGGAAACTATCCAACTCAGCCCAGGCAGAAAGTGAAATAATTTGACACGCATTGTAGCTGCTATGCAGTGTGCCCGGAAGTACATGTATCATATTCTTGCCAAATCTCATTGCATTTTGAGGTCGATGCTATTAGCAAATATATACATGTACATTGCAGGATATGGAATTACGGGTTGCCTGACTGAGCAGCATCCTAAAATTCATCCAGGCAATCCGGTGGACCTCAATAAATCAGTCTTGTTGACTTGACTTGCTGACTTGACTTGAATTGGACTTGAGTCGCAATTTTTTTGACTTGCGTGCTAGCCTATGCATTGTCATTTTGTCATTGGAATTTCTTTTTACTGACAATTGACTCGAGACTTGGTACTTGACTTGAACAAAATTGACTTGGGACTTGACTTGACTTGACTTGGAAAAAATTGACTTGGGACTTGACTTGACTTGGGAAAATTTGACTTGTGACTTGACTTGACTTGAGAAAAAATGACTTGGTTACAACACTGCATTAAATACATGCACCGTACACTGTAAATTGTAATTTAACAGTATATTGTATTTTAAAATGCCAGCTTATTTGGACAGATTATTTAGCAGCAACTTGTAGGAAAACTTCTCAAGCATTGAAACAGAGAACTTCCTGGTGAAAACTTGTATGAGTCCGCCATTCCATGTTCCTAAAATCTGTTGTTTTTCTTTTTACAAGTCATGGTTGTGGCCAGAGCCATCTTATTTAGTCATGTTGTCCAGGACTTCTCAGTTCGGGGTTTAACCAACTTCTACCATTCGGCAACCTCATTTTAAGTTGGTGATTGCCTGGAAACAAATTTTGTAATTTTTGGGGGGGGGTAATTTTGCAGCCTGTATTTTCCACACTTCGAAGATCATGTACGACTCGGGTAGCTTGCTGGCTCACTTTCACTTTAGACACTGATCTTACTTTTGTCTCTCATCTATTAACCCCTTGCGTCTGGATGTTTTTAATAGGGTGCTGGCACAATGTACATGTACATGTATGCCAAGAACAGGGATGTGCAGCCCCGAATGGCACTACACCGTGAATAGAGTGGTCCTATTCATCACACTTCCGTGTGAATGAAAGCTTTGTTTGAAAAAGCTCCATTTATTCATTACACTCCCATTCAAGAACAAAATAGTCGAAACATGAATGGATTGAGTACATGCAGGAATGTGCCTGTAGATGTCAACCGGCCAGGTGGTCTTTTCAAACCACAGCTACATGTATGGCCATCGTCCATATTGAAGAGGTTAAATCTTGTGTTGTTTCTATGCCACTGTGGCAGGGATTGCTCTCATTTTGCAGTAGAAATGTAACATGTATAGAGTAATCCCACAACGACGAGTTTAGCGCCGATCTGCGCACTTCCGCGTTTGAAAACGAGGATCTCAATGTCACAGTAAACAACTTTATGCTGATCATGCGCCTGCACTTCCTTTTATGGCCTGATTAATTCATGCATGAATGAATGTGCTGAAAAGCGTTGTTTTGTTTGCCACTGACATTCTCGCTTTCAACCCGGAAGTGCGCAGAATTAGGGGCTAATGTGAAATTCCTCTATACATATATGTACATGTACATGCCACCAACTGTATCGGTCCCAACTAAAGTTGGGTCAACCCAGATCCAACATTACAATAGGGATGGTTCTAAAAGTAACTAGTCTATAAGCGCCAGTCTACCTCCAAGAATTAATCAACAAATACCATCCCTAAGAACTACATGTAAGGATGGGACGTTTAAACCGAAACAATTTTTTTAAAAAATCCGTTTAGAAATTTTCCCCAACGTTTAAACGGAACTCAAATTTTTAAAAAAGGACCTTGTATTTACGCAATCTACATTCCAGTTTTATTTACAAAGAATCCAGGATCTTTGTAAATGTATTTAATTTACAAAGAATAAAAAGAAATACAAATGCCTTTAGTACTACACAGTGTACAATCGTTTGTGTTTGATGTTTTCAATACGCCGCTGTGACAAGACCAATGCTTGACGTGGACGGCACCTCTCCTACGTTCTACACAAATACTGGGACTGGCGGCAGCCTTTTTGCAATTGTTGTCTAAACGTTTAGATGTTTAAACGCTACAGGAAAGTTTTGCTGAATGTTTATCAAATTAAACGTAAATTCCCATCCTGACCAAGAACTCTCCGCTCTAGTTCCAAAGATCTTCTCACTCCGTATCCAGTAATCACCAAATCCTACGATCAACATGCCTTCCAATTCGCCGCTCCGAAAAACTCACCTGTTCACCCGCTCAAGCACATAGAGACTTAATTGTATTATACGCTATATAACAACTATCTATTATTATTATTATAATTATTGTTATTATTATTTATGGTCTCAGCTTTAGCTGTGTTTTCATTGGACTCATTTTGGTAACACTCACGAAAAGATTTTATCCCAAGTCCAATGCAGACATCGTGAGAAATGTTTCTCTCAGCTCGGGGACACTGTACATGCATGCAAGCATCCAGCCTTAACGCATGGTTACACAGTCATCAGAGCTTACTGTAAGAAACATTGAGTTAATACATGTACCTGTGGTTCGTCTCACAATTACACTTTTCTCTCAGAGTTAGTCACTCCACATCTGCAGATTTCTCTAAATTTATTTTCCCCCAAGGGGGGGAGGTGAGGTGGTCTCACGGACATGGAAGTTACCCCGCCTGGGCCTTTAAAATAAGGTCTGAAAATTGGGATAGTTTCTCTGAAATCTGTTGAAGAATTATCCTCTATTGATCTGAGCCCAAGAAAAACCGTAATCGTGGTAGGGTTGGCAATTCAAAATGTCCCCAACCCTACCACCTCACATTGTAACTCTTTTACCTAGAGTGGCTTTAAGCCTTGTATTAGGTGATTTCAATTTTAAACAAATATATTCAAATCATATTTAAACAAATGTTTAAATTTCAAGTTTCATATCCAGGACTTTGGTGTATGTCCCCTCTTAACCTGGAAACCGGCTAGAGCTGTCCTGAATATACCGAATATTTGAATATTCGATCATCAACCAAATATACGATCATCAACCGAATATTCAAATAGCTTTTAGCCAGTTTGAATATTCGAAAAAAATAGAACCCTGCACTTGAACATACGAATGTGTTATTTTAATCGTAAAGTTTCATTTTTTTTATTGTCGGATGCCACTTTTTTGTCCACGTAACTTTTGATTTGTTTATTGGTCCCTTACTTTTAGCTGGGTAAAAGCCCCTTGTTAGTTATACAGTACCAGTACTTACTGAAAAACACTCCAGCAGCCCATAATATCCATCGCTGCATGGAAATTTAAACTGGCGCACTTTGTATGCAACTTTTTGCCATGCTAGCTGGCGAAGATGGCAGCTGTGACTGGCGTGTGTCAAACTTGATCGGCGAGTTTCGAATATTCGAATGTTTGGCCAAATGCAGTATCAAATATTCGAATACTAAATTATTCGAATAATAAATTATTCGAAAATGGACAGCCCTAAAACCAGCAACTCCACTCTCCTTGTAAAATTAAGATATCTTATCTGGAATTTGAAATCTACATGTAGTATTTAGGTTTCTCAGTACAGTTCAGATTTTGAGGAAAAGCAAAAATAGAGATTCTAAGAATGTGAATCATGGGAACTAAAGTGTCATCACCCTCTTCTCCAAGGCCACAAAAAATAAACGTGTTCAGCACCCTGGCCTGCTTCCTTTTTGGAGGCTTCAGTTTGCCTTCTTTCAAGGGCGGATCCAGAACACAATTTTTTGGGAGGGGCCAAAAAAATTTTGTTTTGCATTTTGTTTTGGGAGGGGCCAAAAGAAATGTTGGGCTGAGTTTTGTGGGTGATTGTACACAGTGGCTGCCTTTTTGTGACGTCAGTTAAAAAAAGAAATATAAAAGATTGATCTTTTTTTTGGGGGGGGGGGGGCATGGCCCCCTTTGGCCCCCCTGAATCCGCCCTTGCCTTCTTTGGAAACCAACAGAAGGATGCAAAAGGAATAAAAAAAATTCCCTCAGTTGATAACCAGAGATGTATTCGAGTCCATCACAAGTCTCTGCAAGTCCATCACAAGCCCTCCAGTCCCAATTCCAATCACAAGCTATTCAAATGAGCTTTGTCATTGTTCATCCAGTTACTTGTGACCGGCTTTATGAAAGGACTTAAGACTGGACTTGTGAAAGAACTTGCAGGGACTCGTGTACAACTCTGTTGATAACTGTCAGAAGTAGCATTTTTGGAAAAAGTAGGCGTTGGCCATCTTTAAAAAAAATCAGTTCTTTTTTTTTTTTTGGAAAATGTATGATACTTCACATGTTGAGGATTTTTCCAAAAAAAAAAATAAACATGAGTTTTGATGAAATTAGCCCCCAATTGTGCACAGTACATGTAGTTGACGTCACCGTGGGATGTGTCACAAATAAAAGATGGACCAGCCAAATATTTGTTTCTGTTGCTAAGGTCAACCCTCCAGAAATCCAACAGCCTTGGATGTATGACGGAGGTGATCGCACTTTGCACAAACCCTAATTATTTGTCACACAAAATCTTTGCAGATCCTGTCGAATTAGTAAACCGAGTTATACTGTGTAAAATAGCAATCTACATGAACAGATGGCAGGTCATGGTATATGTGCAGCATGCATAGTAAGTGTGATGAATCCACGCGTAATTAATGATTTCCGAAATCCCTCCTGAAGTTGACCTTCGAGTTAGCCAATGAATTTGGGGGCAGATTATTTTTGTCACTTGTTTTATCTGACATCCCTGGGAGATCGAAGGTTGACATCACTGATGTGAATGGGATTGTTTGTGTACGTGTACATGTCAGTATCCCCTCCCCCACAAAACAACTACAGTGGAAATAGTCAACAAAGTTCGACCAAGTTCAACTTTGTTGAGCAGGTGCGGTGGAACACTTTTTGGGGGGAGGGAGGGGGGCCAAAGCAGGGCCAGTGCTAGCCGGCTGCTGCCCTTTTCTATGTTTTTCTTGTGCGGAACTGCCAAAGGGTGGGGCGGGGGAGGGGGGAGGGTGGAAAAAGCTTTTTATTAGCTAATCTACTAGTAAGTTGAGTAAAGTTGAGTAAAGTTATCCATGTTAAACTGTTATATGTTTTTTTATATAAATGTACATGTACTCCATTTTCATGCACATGGCTCAGGAATCATCATAGGTCTACTAGACGTTATACACAGCTCGCATATTGTGAATGCCAGTGAACTACCGCCCTCGCTGGCTTTGTAGAAGTCTAAAATATCAGGAAATGAAATCGATCATCGAAAGAATGGTGCCCAGATAAAGTGAAATACATTAAAAATCTAGCTTTTTGGGAGAAAAAAATAATAAAATAATAATAATAATAATAATAATAATAAAAGGATGTGGCTTCAAAAAGGATACGGGCGGGGACGATCTACTGGTGTTTTTTTTTTACTTGGTCTTACAGTATTTGCTATGAAACACTAACCCCCAAATCCATTCATTTCTGAAAATTACAGCAAAAGCAAATGTTGCACTACTTTTTAATAAATGCCTACCAATCAACATCTGAGCACTGAGGCTGTAGCAGTTCATTCTGTTTGATTGGTTGATCTGTGAATGTGATGACACAATTGTTCTGTGTTTGTTTTGTTTTCTAAATGAGAATTGTCAGGGAGGGGTAAATCTGCTACGTGACATGTGTTCATGTAGAGTTTGAAACAGCTCTGACTCTGTTCCAGGAAATGAGGATGTAAATTCATTCCGTTTAATTAATTCTAAATTCTCCCAACCACCATTGCAGTGATGTTGCAATAACCGTCGAGATCCGTGTCTGATTATTGGGTTTTTTTTTTTTCCCTTGCATGTTCATTGTTCCTTACAAATTATGGAGAGTGTACACATGTTTAAAATAATTTGCCTCCTCTCTCTTGCTTCTGCTAAAAAAAAATACAGTTGGCCTAATTGATTGTTGAAATTTGGATTGGAGTAAAACTTCGTTAACAATCCCACCCTGTTCAAAAAGTTGGGGATATACGTATATCGTCTTCCTCGGAATTTACTCATAGTTGAAGCACATAGTTTATACCTCTGGTTATTCTACAAACCACACTTCTCTTTTTGAGTTAGTTATACATGTACATGTACATGTACTTCACATGGTGTACTCGCAGAAATTTTGTACTTTTCACCTTGCAAAGCCTTGTATCACATTTAAATGTTTATACTTGTTTGCTTTTTTGTCTTTACATGTTAGTCATTCCATAAATTTGATGTCCAAAAGTGTGACATTTTTGGTGTCCCTGTTACATAGTGACATGTATAAGATTCTGCAAAAATTCAGGACACATTCTTTAATGCCTTCTATCTGCAAGAGTGATTGTGTATTAAAGCAAAGTACATGTACCTGCCAAACAAGTACAAAATAGTGTGAAGTCAATTTTATGATACTTGATGGGAAATTACATTTTGGACCCCAAATTTATGGAATGGCCCCTGGATTAAAAACCATATTCAGCCCAAAATGAATAATGTAAAAATCACTCACATCCACAGTGGTATTATAAATTAAACAAAAACAAAAAAGATAAGTTGCAAGACTAATCAAAATAATAATAATTGAACTGACAAAAATAGAAGTAATAAATTTATTAACCCAACCCCCAGGATGCATACAAAATCATATTAAAATTGGAGGATCTGGGACTGTTATGGGAAAAAACAATACTGGATACACGTACGTGTAAATCAGGCTATACCATTTCCATGCGAAAAGTCAGTCCTTTTTTTAACTCTAATAGTCCCGAACACCCCAATTTTATTATGATTTTGCACGCACCCTAGGGGGTTAGGGTTAAAGTTTACATTTTATTTTAAAGAATCTGTGCAGAATAAAAATCAGTTTATATAGTTGTCAGGTTGGAGAGCTAATGAAATAGATTTTAAATTTAATATTCAGTATTTTGTAAACACTGTATACTCAGTGTTGTCCCGAGAGATTATTTGGAGAAAAAAAATCACTCGGGTGGGACTCGAACCCACAACCTCCTGCTTTCTAGTGCAGACGTCTTACCACTCAACCACTAAAATATATTTTATTTTGCAATTTTGTAATTTTCATCCAATTACATGTATTCTTTGGTGCTCTGTAAAGATATGATATCCGTGTTCTTCAACAAATTTGATTTTTTTTTTTCTTCTGAGTACCTTTCTTGTTTTATTTTAATGAAAAAAATCCTACTTTTTGCTATGTTGAATGCCATGCAGCAACCTTATAAAAACGACTTGTATTCTTGGATGCTTTCGTACATGCAATGCACAGAAAAATACACCCCTAATTATTTTCAGGTCGCAAATATTTCGAAATTTGTACCATAATTATTCTTTAACCCTCGTACTTTTATACCTGTTAAAGTACCCTTAATGAGACATTTTGTCATCATTTTTTATACCTTAGAGAGACTAGTGACATTAGGGAGACATTTCAATGTCTTCCTAATGTCACAGCCCCCCTTAAATATTGAGAATTTTACAGTCGCAACTGGGTTGTATCGATAGAGGATGGTCCAAAACATAAATATACAGAAATTCGTTGGGGTAGGATAAGGGGAAAGTTGGGTTAGGTTACATCAAAGTTGAAAAAAATGTGTGCACAAGTCTATGGGAATGTCTCCCAAATGACCCATCGCTGGTAATTATTATAACTACATGTATCACAACCTATCAAAAAGGTAAAAATAAACCAACCCCCTTTCCTCTCCCATAGCTTGTGTGTTTCATTCAACCTGTCGCTGGATAGGTTTTGATAGATATGGTAGTTGGCTCCATTTTGGAACCGAGAGAGGGAGGGTTAACATGGGTGTTTTTTGTTTCTGTTTGATGGCTCTTTAAAAGTGAATAACTTTTGTATTGCTACAAAAATAATTTTTATTATTATTTGTTTGGTTTGTGTTTTTCTTTTGGGGGGGGGGGGGGGGGGGGTGAAACTCAAAAAAGCATTGACAGTATATCTTTATAGAAGGCAGGTACATTATTGGATGTTATTCCCATATAAACTGATGTATTTTACTGTGCGGTGTGATTTGGATAACATACATAGACTTTTTGTTTTGACTTTTGGAAGTCCCTCAATACAAGGCTAAAAGCCACCCTGGGTAAAGGGCTACAACGGAGGTGGTGGGGTTGGTCACGTTTTAGGTTGCCAGCCCTACCACCCTTACAATTTTTCTGGGTCCAGATCTAAATAGACTAGGATAAATCTTCAATAGATACCAAAGAAATGATCCTAATTTTCAGACCTATAACCCCACTGGCGGGGTAACTTCCACTGTTGGTGAGGCCAACTCATCTCACCCATAAAACATTGCTCCATTTTCCTTCTTTCACCTGGGAATTCATCCCCATTCTTTTCTTCCGGCTTTCCTCAGTGTCCCTTGCTCACAAATATTTTCTCTATTTCCTTAATTCCGATGTGTCATTTTGTTGAAAAATAAACTGGACTGATGCATTAACCCTAACCTACCTAAATCCATCAAAATCCAAACCCTGTTTTTGAGGATTTTTTCGGCGGATTCAGGATACCTCCATATTGAAAACTGGTGGATTTTGATGGATTGAGGATTGTAAGCCTAGCAGTACTGCAGGAATTTGATGGATTCAGGATACCTCCATATTGAACAGTCACCAAAACCAACTTTTTGTAGGTGGATTTTGGCGGATTCAGGATACTTTCTAGTAAAGTTACCCAAGGGGTTAGGGTTAATCTTGTTGCTGTCACACTTATCATAATCATAATGTTGACTGTATGTTGGTTTTACAGCTCAGAGGGGTTAATTTCATAGAGCTGCTTAAGCACAAAAATTGCTTAAGCACAAGAAAAAATTGTTTAATAAAAACCAGGTTACCAGTCAAAATTCCACGCGATGTGTATTGCTTGTGACTGGTATTCGGATGTCGTTTGCTTTAATAGCAATCACATGAAGTTTTGGCTTTTAACCTGATTTTACTGAGTGGAATTTTTTGTGCTTAAGCAAATTTTGTGCTCAAGCAAATTCTTTGCTTAAACAGCTCTATGAAATTGGCCCATAGTTGGAATATTTGTGTACTACAGATACAAGGTACACCTACGTGTGCAGTATACACTTCAGTCAGAACTCATTTCAACATGTATGTTTTGCAAAGAAATGAAAGGCTTGCCTTTTTGTTCCGGGCCATTCCCTTGCGATCGCAGCTGGTTGGATCTGCTGAAAAAACTGGAACAGTTCACCCTCAGAAAGTTGTACAGCGACTGCACAGTCGACATTGTTGGAAGCGAAAATGGGCTTCTTATTACTTGAGTTCCTGTGCGTGCATGCAGATTAATACGAAGCCAACTGCTGCCTACATACACTGCGGACCTTTTGCGCACTGCAGAAGTTCCAACAAATAAATTCACGTCTAGGTGGATCTGAAACTAGTTGATGCCACGGCAAAGTGGAACCGATACACATGTAACCTCATACACAAAGTGCACGGACGCGTTATTTGAGAATTATTTCCTGGTCCACCTATGTGTAGATTGGAAGTATCTTCATGGGTACGATCGGGTAGTGGCAATGCTGTAATTTCCCCCCCCCCCCCCCTCATTTAATTTCTGGTCTAGGCACGTGCTCCTTCAACAAGCAGTGGTCCTCGCTTAGTTGCATAAATGTTTATCATGACAGATCGGCCAAAGATATTAACAAATGCTGTCCAAACCGAAAAATTCGGTTTTCAATGGTGCAGTTAATTTCACAGGATGAGCAAGAGTATCTTGTAGGCACTTCATAAAGATAATTACGCATTCGGGATGACCAGGAGTTTCTCGGGGGCAAGCAGTCCGCGTGTTACCCTGCGCCTGTCATTGTAATCCTCTGGTGGTGACTTCACTGATCTTGGCCGATAGTAAAACAAAAATAGGCTGAGGGGCCTCATACTCGTAGCGCTGGTGAGATCAGTCTACTTTTACCTGCCAATCATCTCGAGAAACGTCGGATGTTGGCTCGTTAACTCCCCCGCTTAAAGGGAGCGTTCCCAATATGGGTCCTGATTGATGGCAATTCTGTATTTTATTTCAATCACTCAATCTTTCTGCAAAACAAATAGTGTCTCATCGTGTTGAAGAGCATCGCAGTAAATTGACAGTTTGTGAAAGGTGGTCTTTCCTCAAGATACTGTAGACTAGTGGTGGGAGCAATCAGATTTCAAAATCTGGTTATCCTAATTTTATTCAAACCGAATTTCCCATCTAGCTCAGTCATGCCAACAAAAAGTGACGAGTGAGGTGCCGCATGAAAAGCCCTCCTAATCACAGGATATACATGTAGTTTGCAGGATTCAGTGACCACAAAAATACTCCAGAGCTGTAATGTTTGGAGAGAAAAAAATGGATGCGCAGGCTATACCAAGAAGACCACTAGCGAGTGAATGCAGTTACAATCGGAGACCGTGGAGCAAATTCGAGGATCTTCCGCTTGTTTTCTTTAGCCAGTGTCACAAAAATGGAATGCTTATTTTTTTGGTATGTTGTTTTCGAATACCCAGTTATCGAAACCGAATATTAGAATCCAAACCAAATGTTTAAAAATCTGGATATATATCCCACCCACTACTTATGTAGACTACTATTTTTTTAAAATAGAGTTTCAGTTCAGTGTGCAAGAATTACACGTGCAAAATGTGTTTACATGTATAGCTAAGTTCATAGTTGTCAAACTTATGTTGTAGGGGTTCCAAATATGCTGTTTTCTGATTCGATCGTCGTCGTGGTGGTGATTTCCTGCCGGCTGGTCTACACTTGGCAACAAATGTCTGACCTGTCCTCTGATTCTGCAAATAAACATTTCTTTCATCGCCATGGCAATTGTCAGTTGGATTTATTGCATGTTTACCTCAGTGGCGGGCAGTTCTTGCTATATTGCCATCAAAACAATGAATGTTATGGGTTTGTTGTGATTCTGAAGTGTGTCCATGTAAATTGCAATCCACAAAAAAATATATACCTATATTTACTTCAGGGTTCCTTAGCAACTCAGATTGAATTCCCTCCAACCCAACCCCCCCCCCCCCCCAACCCCCCGCCCCCCCAAAAAAGGTTCTTATAAAAGTTTTTCGAGTAAATATTTGTTTGTGTGAAGTATTTTGGAAGTCTGAAAGCATTTCAAAATATTCCTAAGCTTTCAAAAATCATGTTCTTAAATGAAATTGGTGAACACATCCCCCCTTTATATGCCTATTATATACCGGTACTTTGTACTTTATAGAGAACATCAAACATTCTTAAAAATTGTAACAATTGGGTGAGAAGTTTCATTGTCAATTTTACCATCTACATGTATATTTGATTGTTGGAGCGAACAAAGAAAAGCTTGTTCACTCTGAAAATTTATAAAAATTTGCCTCGTCGGTTTCCCTTGTTGTGTGCCGATATCTACATTATGTGTTTTTGAATAGTTTCAGTTTTAAAAGCGTAATTTGCAACAGCTACGAAATTTATTAGTGCTCTGTCATTTTTCAAATACCATCTGCCAAAATCATATCTGTCAATTTTTGTGTCGCCTAAACGAATGTTTTGGGGGGGCACTTACATGTACCAGTCATGAATTCTGTCCGTGTGCCCGTATGACCGTATGTTAAAGTTTTAGGGTAAGTTTTTGCTCTCATTTGGTGTCATTTGAAATGTTGAAGTCCAATTGGAACCAAATGTGGGTTATGTAACATGGGAACCTTCATATGTTAATGAGGTCAAAGGTCATCTGAGGTCAAGTTGTAAAATGGGCTAAACATGTAAAATTGCTCTCATTTGAAAAGTTGCAAATGCGATGCAGTGACCCAAAAAAAGGCGACACGTGTGATCCACGGATCACCTTGTTTAAAATGATATCATTATCCTTGAGTGCATCTTACAGAACAAACATTGTGTTTAGAAAATGGAAGTGATCTGAGTGACAAGCCAGCCCCTTTAATTAACCTATTCATGGCTAATTTAGCTCTTCCTCGATTGACTCATAATTTCTTTTGAAACTCAGATTTGCAGCACGAATGAAACAGCTCGGGGATCTGGGGCCAATTTCACGGAGCTGCTTAATCTAAGCACAAAAATTTGCTTGGCACCAAAAAGTCTTGCTTGGTTAAAACAGGTTACCATCCACAAGGTCATGGGATTTTCATGCTAAGCAAACAACAGCTGAATGCCAGCCACAAGCGATTACACTTCACATCCAAATTTAGTTGGTAATCCTGTATACCAAGGAAGACTTTTCATGCTAAGCAAATTTTTGTGCTCCGTGAAATTGGCCCCTGGAAAAACCAAAGCAAAGGCCAGGGTCTTGTAAACATTGAGAACTGTGTGCTTTGACAACGCGCTGGATTTGATCTTGCTGTTATTAACGGGCATGTAAAGATCCTGGTATCTTAGGGGCGTGGCTAGACCATTTTGAATTGGGGGAGGGTAATCTAGAATAGGTTATGACAAAAAATTGGCTTTTCCCCCCATAGGTAAGGAAAAGGCATTGTGTTTGTTCCGATTCTATTCTACTTAATTTTCTCCCCCAAATCCCATGAACTTTGTGCATAGTTTTTCTACGTGGGACTTTGGTCATGGTAAAAGCTCACATCATCACCAAACTTAGCCAAACAAAGACATACATGTATAGCATAGATGGTCCTAGAACGATAACATCATGATATGCCACCTTAAAGGTGAAATTTTCAATCTCCCAAACAAAATGTGCAAAAGTTGTTTCGTCATGACATGAAATAATAAATAAAACTAGAAGTGTGTCTGTTTTGGAACAGAACACATGCTTTTCCGCATTTTGTTATGTCACTTTGAATTTTGCATACTAATGACTATCTACCTCTACCCACCGATTTTCATGACGATCGAACCTATGCTTATGCGTTTAAAAAAACAAAACAATTTGTTGATGACCTTATCATGACGTCACACATTTTTCACATTAATATAAAAAATATCTACGGCCTAAGAAACCTGGTACAAAAGGAATTTCGACATTAGCATGTTCTGTTTACGAAATATGGCTGAAGGGTTCAAAACGTAACTATCAATATAAATTCGCATGATGACGTCATCATGACGTCACATAAATGTTCATCTGTAACACATTGCCGGTCTACCACCATACTAACTTTAAACCAGATCACACTGTCAAAAATCTTCTGTCAATATTTTTTTGAAGTGATTTTTTCGGACGGGAATATTGACTTCAATATGCACGATTTGCGATGTCCCTTCTGAGCCACCATACACAATTGGTACATGCTGTAGCAGTACGTACTGTATAAACGTATAGCACTCCGTATCGTAGCCCGCTGGGCCACACACAACTGTGCGTTCGAGTTTAGAATAAATTCACAACGTGCTGCATTGCAGTCACGGTTTTCTGCCCTTCCCAGAATTCTTTTGTTTTATATTGTTTTGATCTAAATTTTGAAATGGCTGTTATTTTACAATTGAGTGAGCCACGATCATGAAAATGTGGAATTAGTTCGAGCAAAATTCAATGTATACATGTGTATAAGCTGTTTTGTCATAGCAGATTGCTAAATACTCTAAATTTTTAGCATGATTTAATGACCTTCTGATTACGTCATCATGACGTCACGTCAATTTTCATCTTAAACATACGCTGGCCTACCCGCACAATATTAATGAACCCAATCAGACCTGCGGTTCTCTAGATATCTGACCTTAAAGTATGCACCTCTAAGATGACGTCATGTGACCCATGATGACATCATCACAATGGCAGTTGTCAAAGCAAACATTTGCAACGTGGTCTTGGTCTGTGTCATGTTTGGAATTATTCTGATCACTGATAGTGTAAAATTTTGAGGGTACAATGAAATTTTAAACATTTAAAAATTCACAGAAAATCAGCCGATGACGTCACTTTGGATTTTGCATGCTGGCAACAATATCTACCTACCCACCAATTTTCGTGACGATCGGAACTACCCTTATATGTGTTTTAAAAAAGCACATTTTTGATGACGTCATAATGATGTCACACATTTTGTACATTTATACGTAGGTATGTATGACCTAACAAACCTATTACAAAAAAGAATTTCGAAATTAGCATGTTCCGTTGATGAGATATGGCTTAAAGGTCAAAAAATGTAAGAATTACTATAAAATCGTACGATGACATCATCATGACGTCACATCGATTTTCATTTATAACACGTGCCGGCCTACCAGCATACCAACTCTGAATACAATCGGACGTACGGTTCTCTAGATATGTGTCCTTCAAAAATGCACCTTTAAGATGACGTCACGTGACACGTGATGACGTCATCATGACGTAACACTTCGATGCACACCTCTAGTATGGGATCTTTGTTTTGGCAAAGTATGATGAAGATATGAGCTTTAGAAGTGACCAAAGTGCCTTACAGCAAAAACGTGTACAAAGTCTATGGGATTTGGGGGAGAAGAAGAAGAAGAAAAAAAAAAATCAGAACAAAAACAATACCTTTTCCGCAGGAATTGCGGAAAAGCTAATGATCCCATAATACCCCGAATTTGGCATGGGTATGAATAATTTTGGGGCATAACTGTAGATAAATCACAATTTGAACTTTTATGCTAATGATGTAAAAACCAAAATATATGTAGATTTGTACATGCCAACTAAAAGTCATTAAGTAAAGCATAAGTTCCGCCAATCCAGGTTTTATGTATGAGAGAAAAGCAAACTACTAGATTTTTCATAGGGTATGAATAATTTTGGGCATAATAGAAATATCAATTTTGACATTAGCTGAAATCAGATTGACTTGAATCTTTGCATGTACATGCAGTACCAAGAGAAGTCCTTTTCCCTTTAAACTTAAAAGGCATAGTGGAAAATGTGGAAAATCCCTATTAGGTTGAGGGAAGGGAGATCTGAATTAGGGATTAATTTTGGTTCTGAAAGACATTCCAGAAGGAAGAGTCATATATTTAACCATGTTGGTAATTTTGATACGTACATGAACACCGTCAAGGTGCATTTTGACAAGCCGGCCGAAGAGTACAAGCCCTTTCTATGTAATAAGACTGATCATAGAATCTTACCCTTCTTTTTTTTTCAAAATGGGGAAATTTAAAGTTCAAATTACAGCAAAGGGCATTGGTATGTATGCAAAATGTGGCAGCTTTTTAAATCTTTGCGGGACGGACAGAAAAGAAAGAAAATCATAGTGCATTGTCAGTTTTTGAGCCGGCCATCCTTGCAGTCCAGTGTGCTTGCAGGGATGACATCTGAATTATTACCCTAACATAATGCATCATTGAACCCTAACCCTGTCCAACAAAATCCAACAATGGTAAAAAGCTGTTGTAATTTGTTGGATTTAGCAGTCAACACAAACTTTACAGGGTGTGTTTGATTTTGTCATATTTAACAGCAGGATGGAAACTAAATATATTGCAGCAGTTGGATTTGTTTGTATTTAGCACGGTGGAAGCTAATACATGTACATCATGTACCTGTTGGTTTTTGCCATATTTAGCATGGTGGAAGCAGACTTCTAGTACATTTTCGGTTGGATGTTGTTTCATTTGGCAGGGTTATACTCAAACAAAATACCTGTTGTATTTTTGTTGGCTTCAGCAGGGTAGCTGCAAAATGCCAAGGCTGGTGTGCAGGTGGTACACTGCAGAATCCAACCAAATTTGCTGTTGGATTTTGTTGTATTGAGCAGGCTTCTCTTTTCAGTTTTTCTGGAAATGGTTGGATTTAGCAGGGCGATATGAAAACATTGAAGGGGGGGGGGGGGGGGGGGGTTAAGATTAATGTTCTCTGCATTAGTTTCATTTTCCAACAAGGAAACTATGGAAATATGTAATTGTATTTTTAGGAGAAAAGCACAGAATGGGGAGGGAGAAAGGGGAGGGGAGCGAGAAAGGGGAGGGGAGCGAGAAAGGGGAGGGGAGCGAGAAAGGGGAGGGGAGCGAGAAAGGGGAGGGGAGCGAGAAAGGGGAGGGGAGCTTGATGATACCACAGATTGTGGGGTTGGTGTCCAGTGGGGTCATGGTGTTTGTGTCCCTGAGCAAGACACTTTGTCGCTAATTGCTTCTCTCCACCCAGGAGTAATAGCTACCTGTGAGGGCAGTGCTGGTCGTGTTTGATTAGCCTAGTACTCAACTTGCAGGAGGGGGGGGGGGGGAGCTTTGCATAGTCCCCAGGGAGCAGAGATTTCATAAATGATTAATAGGCCTGATGAGCGGGGGTAATAATGTAGCGCCTTGAGCACCATGATCATAGTGGATATGTGCACTTTACAGATCTACATTATTTTATATCATTAAACCATGCAAGTGGTGCATTGAAAACTGCTTGCGTTGTCATATTTAATGTGGCCCATCTTTAAGGGGGGGTTCTGACTAACCAGTTCTCGGAAGGGACAGCTAACATGTACATGCTTCCTCTTCCTCTTCAGTAATTGGTTGGCATTAGGGTCCATTGCAAGGCTATCTTTAGAACTGGTACCAGCAGCTAACTGCACAATTCAATCCGTTTCAGTTCACACTTTTATGAATATCAGTCACTTTGTGTATTTATACCTGACTTTAAAGCTTAATTTTTCTTTGGCAAGAGTTCTGTACAGCCGTGTTAGTTAGCTGGATAGAGTTAAATATTTTAAGACTAACTGCAGTAAAAAATTATGGCATGAGCTTTCGTAGGTACAGCAACATCATCGGATGCAATGGGACTTCATCTGATGCAATCTCATGAAGTAGCTAGCTGTTGCTAAGAAAGCTTATGCTATAATTTTAACTTAAGTTAGTCTTTTAAAGGTACAACAAAATGTACATGTAATATAAAACATTTGCAAACATAAAAAAAAAATACTGAATGGTCGGCCGACCGTCATTGGTAGTAGTCTAGACTGGTAGGGAAAAGACTAAAACAACAACCTTTTTTTCTTGTTGTTTTTCCAGCATCTGTACACAAACATTTAAACAGGTCACTGTTACAATATTTGCTTTAAAATACTAACCCCAAAATCAATTAATTTCTGAAAATTACAGCAAAAGCAAATGTTGTGTACCAGTACTACCTTTAAAGTGCTACGTCCAATATTTAACTGTATTTGGCAAGAGTGATGGAGACGAAAGGCTGTCATGATGTGAAATTAATTAATTTCATGCACATCCCCCCCCCCCCCACACCAGCCAACACTGTGCCACTGCTGAATGTCAGGATTGGTACATTCGAAGTGGAAATAGAAATCTTCCCAGTGTTTGTTAGTGGTGGGATATAAATCCAGATTTTTTAACATTCAGTTTGAATTCTTCTATTCGGTTTTGATTTTGTTAACCGGATATTCAAAAGCAATATTGAAAAAAAAAGATTAAGTCTTCCATTTTTGTGACAGTGGCTTAACCCCTTGCATACGGTTGACACAAATACGTGCAGATTGAAATTGCCACCTGGCCGGGTGACGTCTATACACGTCAATTTCTGCATTTTTGGAGTATTGGGTACGTTATGCTTGGCTGCACAAGCCTCTTGTTTCCGTTTCGCTTGGCTGCATAACCCGGCCTGGTGCCCCGGCGCCACCCGGTGGCAAGGGGTTAAGAAAACAACTGGAACATCCTCCATTTTGCTCCATGGTCTCTGATTGTAAGTGCATTCACTCGCTAGTGGTCTTGGTATACAAATAGCCTGCAATTATCCATTTTTTTCAAACATTACAGCTCTGGAGTGTTTTTGTGGTCACTGAATCCTGCAAACTATATCCAGTCATTAGGAGGGCCTTTCATGCAGCAACTCACTCGTTACTTGTTGTTGGCATGACTATGAGCTAGATGGGAACTTCTAGTGGAATCAGGTTTGAATAAAATTACGATAACCAGATTTTGAAATCTCTGATTTCTCTCACACTAGTGTTTTTTGTACAAGAGAATGGTGCTCCAGCAGTGGAGTATCCAGAAATAGATAAACAGGGGGGGCGGAATGTACCTGGGCTGCCGCAGGCAGCCCCGCATGCCATAGGCGCGCCAGTGCTGGGGGGGGGGGGGGGTCTGGGGGCATGCTTTTATTGATTTCGTTCTTCTGGGCCTGCAAACGGGGGAAGGGGGGGGGGGGGCGTACGCCAGCTCTGCCCTATGCTGGATACGCCACTGCTCCAGGGTGGGGGTTTGGTCACTTTTGAAGTAATGATCACCACATCGGGGGTGTGGCAGCACCATGGGGGGGGGGGCAATTGATTGGTGCATTATTTTGTGTGAACATTTCACAATCTGCGAGTGCAGCAGCTACATCGGTGCAAAATAATTTTTGGGTAGTCGCTATTAAAAGATTGGATTTATACTTTTGTAAATTTATCAAAAGCTTGTAGAAAATATTAGGACGGGTTGTACAATTTTGAGAATCACCCCAAATTATGTACAATTTCATAGATGGACAGAAAAATAATTGAAACTGCAAAATATTTGGCCTGATGTCTCTGTGGAATTCTAGTGCTTGTTTCCCTTCATCTTATGATCTTTCCTGCTTCAATCTCGGTGATTGTCGCACGGATGTCGCATCGATGCGAAATTTTGGAGGAGGTCTCGATCCCTGTCACAAACCGCACGGGACTCATGTGATTTGGTGACATACTGTCACACAGCACGGAATCCGTGCATTTGTGACATCGATGCAACGGTCATGTGAAACGGGCTGTGCAGTCGCCAAAACACCCCTGTACTTTACACTGAAAGGAACTTCCTTTCCACTTCCGCTGTTATTTTTATATATCGGATTTCTTTGTGGTCGAGGTTATATTACACAAACTACACAGAGCCATGATTCAGGATTTGTCATGCAGTGTGAAATGAACACTTAAAGTGTTGTACATGTATTGTGTCAGAATGATTCTACATGTGTACATGTATATACCACTTGTTTTATTTGCAAAAAAATAAGTATATTTTGAAATGGTGTGTGGTTTCATTTTTTCTGTTTTCTTTTTTTTTTCAGTTCTTCTCAGAACCACACAACTCAAAAGAGATCAATTTCACATGGGGATACCACAAACCTTCTATACTTTGTTCATTTGTTTAATTCACTTGTACGTGTCATTTCTTTGTGCCTTTCAGGACATTTAGACAGAAGAGTTATGGTTTTTGAGAGGTACTTTTATATTTAAAGCATTGCAGGTTTTTTGTTTCATGATGCTGAAAGTACATAGTGTGTATAACTACAGTAAACACATCCATAAAAACATTATATTATAATTTATATACATGCAGGTCATTGTCATGCCATACTACATGTACACTGAAGTCTGCAAAAAAGATTGAATTATCCGTATTACTTCCATTTTCTTGTTAAAAACGAAAGTTTCAACAGATAAATACTTCTTAACCCCTTGAGTATGGATGATGACCGCTATAAAACACCTGACAACTACACCCGCATTCTTCTGCATATTCATTCCATTGTTTGCCTATTGTGTGCATTACGCTTGGCTGCACAAACTCGTCTGGCATACGGCCGCCCCATTATAAAAGCTGTACTCAAGGGGTTTTAAGCTTGTTCACTGTCCAACAAAAAAACAACTCAAGATGTCAATTACAAGAGACTTGAAACTCATCCAGCAATGTTGCAAAGCCAGGGAAGTTTACACTACTTTTCAGGAGCCTTTTTGAGATATGGCGGACACAATAGGAGGGCGCAATTTGATTTCAGTAAAACTTTTTGTATGGTGCAAAACGTTTGCCCAAATCAAATGGCCCCCTCCTATTGTGTCTGCCGTGTATCTCAGAAAGGCCAATGGGATTGCATTCGTTTGCACCAATTATTATTCAACACTTGGTGGCACTGTTCGTTGTAGAAACCTGTATGGTATAGAGTACCGGAGTGTGACATCATAAATTGTTTGGTGCACCAGGTTCATGCGTTAATGTCTCTACAGCGATAGCTTTGTGCACGAACGAGAAATACCTGCTCTACTTTGGCATTCTGTACATAGCCTGTAGTGTTTGCATATTCTTGTAGTTTTTAACCCCTTGCGTACGGATGACGCCATATGGCGCAAAAAAAACCAGTGCCACCAGGCCGGATGACGCCATTGGCCGCTGTTTGTGCAGTTTCAATCCATTGTTGGATTATTGTTTATGTCCTGCTTGACTGCACAAACACATTGTAGCAGTTCGCTTGGCTGCCAGAACCAGCGTGACACCCCGACGTCTCCCAATAAAATAACGTGCGTTTTGTAAGGGTTAAAGGGGTTTGAAGTCATACATAATAGAGGAATTTTACATTAGCCCCTTCTGCGCACTTCCGGGTTGAAAGCGAGAATGTCAGTGGCAAACAAATCAATGCTTTTCAGCACATTTATTCATGCATGAATTAATCAGGCCATAAAAGGCAGCGCAGGCGCACGATCAGCATAAAGTTGTTTACTGTGACATTGAGATCCTCGTTTTCAAACGCAGAAGTGCGCAGATTGGCGCTAAACTCGTCGTTGTGGGATTCCTCTGTGGCTTTCACTGTCTGAAATGCTCACGTGTGACGTGTGATATCACACAAGTACTTCAAGTTCAAACTTTTGCATTTTACTCCCTCCCAATAATTTAAATGATAAATTGCTCATTTTCTGGCATCGACAATGTTATCTTCCAAATATGACATGACAAACAAAAAAATCTGCACACAAACATGTAATTGATTTAATTAATTCAAACGGATATTTCTTATTAGACCATGATCTGCAGCTTATGAAAATATCAGTTGTAAAAATTGTTTTTAAAATTAAATAAGCATGTACTGGTATTCATAACAAGAAATCTGGACTTTTCTCTTCTGGAGAGTGAGAAAGAGATTGAATTACTGTGATGTCTGTAATGTGGGGAGATTTTTGTTTCGGTTGTTTGAAATTTGTTCAGAGATCTGTCAAGTTGATTGATTTCTAACGGTAATTTGTAGTACATGTAAATGCAGTCAGGCAGGCTTACATGTAGAACTGTTACAGCCAGAGTTGTATTCAAGTCCCTGCAAGTCCTTTCACAAGCCCAGTCAGAAGTGCTTTCATAATATAAAGCTGGTCACAAGTAACTGGATGAACAATGACAAAGGAATGCCTTTGTCACAGCTCATTTGAATAGCTTGCGATTGGGATTAGGACTGGAGTGCTTGTGATGGACTTGCAGGGACTTGTGAAAGGACTTGCAGGGACTCAAATACAACTCTGGTTACAGCTGGCTATTGTACAACGTATATTCCTTACATAAGTCACACAACGGCTACCAGACACAAAGCAAAGAGCAAGTTCGGTTGGGCAACTAGAGTGACTAGACTTAACCTTAGTTAAATTTAGATGTCACTCGAACGCTGCGTGGTTTCACTAGCTAGTCCAACTGGATCAACCTAGCTCGGGACCATGGTTTCTCTAGTCACTCGCGAGTTACGTCATGGTTTCAAGATGGAGGATAGGTAATCTGGGCAAGTTTTGCAAACGTTTACGGTAAATTGTTAGTTTTGTCCAATGATAATAACTCTTTGCAATAAGATAATGAATTATTTATTGCACTAAAGTTAATTAGAGAAAATAAAAGAAATACATAATAGAAAATAAAAATGACGTACCAACATTTGTTTCGTTAACAATTAGCAGACAACATTCTTTACAGTTTGTTGTTGCTACACAAACTAGATTTGACGTAGTTGATCGACTAGATGCGTTCGAGTGAAAAACAGACCACGCATGCGTGATATAAATCGCAAAATTGACTAAAGGGACCAGATCAGCAGCACCCGAACTTGCTCAAGGCTTGGACTACAAAATCTGAGCCCTCAACCAAAAAAAGGTCCAACACCTCATAAGTCTGCCGCCTCATAAGTCCGACAGAATCTCATCCCCCAACCAAAAAAGCCCGTAGGTCCAGTGCCTCATATGTTCGATGCCTCATAGGTCCGACACCTCATAGGCCCAACAATTAATTGTAGGTTTTTCAGCCTATACATCCAATGCCTCCAGTACATCCAATACAACAATTTTCCACGAACATCGCACTACAATTCAAAAACAATTTACACCCAAACGCTGCATTTGTGCACTTCATCGCCATATAATTTCAGGTAAAACTCGTTCTTTTCTTGTTGGACAAATGAACCCCTTCGTTATAGCTCCGACACCTTGTTTGTCTGATGTCGGACTTCTGAGGCATCAGGGCTATGATGCCAAAAAACAAATCCATAATTCCGATGCCTCATAAGTCCGAAAATTCCAGGAGCTGTAAAGACTGCAAGTCATTATTTAATTTGTAGAAAACATCAGTAATTGCATCTGCATTGAAGGTTAAAATAATTCAGTCTTGCTCCAAAAAAGTAGTTCAACAAACACGCCTTACTATATGTAGCACTGAAGACATTTCATAGTCACAAAAAATCCATAATTCCGATGCCTCATAAATTCCAAATTCCAACTTATGAGGCGTTGGAATTTTCGAACTTACAAGGCGTCAAACTTACGATATGGCCCTGTACACTGCACATATTTCATATGCTGTTGATTTCTGTCTTGTAATAATGTTCTTACAATAATTCTAGCTTTTATCTCAAAAGTCAAAAGTACCTTTTGAACCAGAATATTAAACAAGAAAAGAAACGTGAATGTACACTATCGTCCAGCCCGCAACTGCCCACCCTCCTTGACAATGACGGACCGATTAGGAAGAAAAGGGAGAAAATGATCAGTCAAATTTGAGATTGCGCCTTAATGGTAGTGTACATGATTGGTCATTGTTGCAATTTTCAGAAATGGGCGGATTTGGGGGTTAGTATTTTATAGGAAATATCGTTCCACTGACTTGTTCAAAGTTTTGCGTTGTTGGATGGCGAAAAAAGCGAGAGAAAAACGGCGCCCGTTTTCAACCGTCGGGCGGATGATAGCCTTTAGTCAAGGCGCGCGTGGCTACGTGTACCTGGCCCGCGTGACGCGCTCCGAATGCCAGCATGCCTGGTGCGCCACTCGTCCGGGTAGCCACGCGCGCCTTGACTAAAGGCTACAGGGCAGTTTTCCAACTGGAAATCATTGGGAAAACGATATAAATTTCCACTTTTCTTGACAACGACAGCACACCTGGTGCCATCATTTCACAGGATGATTGAGACTACTATTAACCAATAGTCTAGTAAGGTATTTCGTAATAATTCAGTAAACAAAAATTGGAGGATTACCAATCGTGCACACTACCTTTTAAAAAAAACAATCTGTCAATATGAAACTATTATTAGTATTAGTACAATTAAATCCAAAACTCAATTATCTCAAGTGAAACTGAAAGCAAAATCCATCCTTACCCCTCTCACTGCTGTCCTCATCACTGTCGATGTCTCCATCGTAAAATGTCGACGTCGTAACTGGGTAGCTCTCCGACGACCACGACAGGCGTCTCAAGAAATTGATAGGCGTGGAGAACGCCTTACGCATAGCCCGCTGCATGCTCACATGAACCATTTCAGAAAACTCATGTCTGTAAAACGTTCATACAGCTTCGCTCGTTTTCACTTCGCTATACCAGTGCTCCAGAAAAATTGTCTCTCCTACTTCCTCATTTGATTTATTTTTGGTGACCGGAGTTGTGTATATCCACTGCTGGTTTCGTCCAACCTTATCCGAATAATAGCTTGGTTATGTTTACCTGGTACAGATTGTGTGGCTATGATCGGTTCCCCACTGCATGCATGTGTGCGTCATAGCGGGCCAATGTGTAATTATACCCCCTAGTATTGCTGTACATGTAATACTTATCTACTATGTGCTAGCATGAATACCAGACTTTTGTTTGTGTAGCTGGCCTAGCTTTGTCCCACTGTAGTATTGGGGGTTTCCCCGCCTATTGACCCACTGTTCTTCTGTTGTCCTGTGGAAATGTAGTTCAAAGTTAGGGGCCGTGACATTGTGAACAGGATCTGAATAGTTGGGGGGAGGGTTTATTTTGTAAAGTGGTTCTGGCTTGGCAGTACAGTGTATGGTGCCCCACAACTTTGTCTGTGAGACTAGGTATATTTTCCACTTTGGTTATTCTTAATCAACCTCTGTTGCAGTGTCATTTCCAAATGGTATGACTCATAATACCATTCATGAATGAGTTTTACCTTAAAAGCACATGTGCATGTAGTCTTTTCATTGAACCTTGGGAAAAAAAGGAAGACACTGTCATTCATGGTCATTGATGCAGTGCATTTAACAAATGTACCCTGACGTCACATCATGTGTCAATTCTTCAGCAAAAATGAGTCAGCCAACCTTTAGAAGCATTTAATAGGGATGGTTCAAAATAGCCCCTAGTCCCCTACTGATGAAAACAATATGTTACATACTCTTTATTGAGAAATTTAAACTTTTTTTTAAAACTGTTTGTATACACGGCGGACGGGTTAAAACGTCAAGCTTGCCTCGACTCACCTCCGGGTGACGTCTCAACACACTAATCCCTCATTTGTTTTGTACACACACACACAAAGTCCAAGAAGTCTGTGGAGGCGGACCATGTGTTGAACTTGAACTTGGCCGCTGTCTACAATTTACACTCCGGTGGACTCACCCGGAGTATTGAAATATATGAGGTTTCAGCAAGAAATCTTGTACAAATACTGTTGAAATTTGTGGTGTTTGGCCGTATATCAGAAGTTGGCTGCTATATTTTGCCGTTTTAGAAAATAGAAATTTTCGGCAAACATAATCCCGGTGCGAACTGGTTAAATGTCAAATGTGATATTTTGGAAAATATCAAACAATTATCAGAAAGTTTTCAAAAATGAGGATGTCAAAATTTGTTACTCTTCAAAAATATTCACCTCCCCCTCTCCCAATGATAGTGAACTGATATTTTTGGTCTTTTGCAAAATTCACATTTGTTCTATGGATTATAATGTATTAACCCTAATGTCCTAGGCATTCATTTAGGGGAAGTATAATATACATGTACTACAAAGTACTACATACATTGTACAGTCAGGGTAGTAGATAGGAGTACTGCATAGTACAGTTTACCAGTAGTATATTTCAGTTTTAGGTGAGGTTGGGGTTAATCATTAACAATCCTTTTATTTCCTGTTTTTAATATTTTAATTATACAGAGGCCAGACAGTTTCTGCCGCTCCTTTACTGAGCACTGCCATTGGTCGGTACAATGTAGCCGGTGTCCGACATACCCATCGAGCAGCAGTCTGTAATGAATTGGGGAAACCCCTGACCATTAGCCAAGTACCGAGCGCTGATAGCCTTACAGATGGCCAAGTGAGTATTAAACAAATGAGAGTAATATTGTTGTCATTAAAATGATGAAGAAATCATCGTTAACGGTCTGGACATTATAGAATAAGCCTTTTCAGTTGACCAATGATGATCACTTGTTTGTTATTGAGTACAATCATTTTAAGTGTTAAAGGTAGTGTACACGATTGGTAATCATCAAATTTTTGTTTACTGAATTATTACGAAATACCTTACTAGACTGTAAGTTAAAGGGACACATTGCTTTGGATTTTGCGATTTGGGCTATAAAACTGAAATGGATATGGTTGGGAAGCTTTTTAAAAGTAGAATATAAAGATTCACATAACTATCCCTTCAAATTGCGTGGTTTTTGTTTAATTTCGTGACAAATAACGGTCCGCCATTTTGTAGAACCAAATTTTTGACTCCACAAAATGGCGGACCGTGTTCACCAGTCGTATTTCTAGTCGCAGCTGGTTGAAGTACGTTCTGTTGATCCATTTTGATGTACTGTGGCACGGCGCGCAGCAGCACTGGCGATATTTGTCGCGAGGTAGAGAATGGTACCTGGTGATCATCTGATAGGTTTACAAGGCTACTGGCTGCGGCGCCAGCCTAAAGACTCTTACAGCGTATTTTTCGCATTATTTAGAAGGTGGTATTTACTACTGGAAATAAGTCTATGTTTCGCGGGTCAGATGTCAGGGGTCAGCGGCAATTTTTTGTTTTGTAATCACTACTCACTAATTACAACACATTATACGTGTTTTTTTGCATGAACAACTCTTCTAAAAGATAAGGAACATTTCCAAACAGCAACATTTCATGACATTTGAAGGCAATGTGTCCCTTTAATAGTAGTCTCAATCATCCTGTGAAATGATGGCACCAGGTGTGCTGTCGTTGTCAAGAAAAGTGGAAATATATATTGTTTTCCAACAATTTCCAGCTGGAAATCATTGGAAATCTGCCCTGTAGCCTTTAGTCAAGGTGCACGTGGCTACCCGGACAAGTGGCGCGCCCCGGACGTGATGGCATATCCGGGGTGCATCACGCACCCAGATAGCCAAGCGCGTCTTGACTAAAGGCTATCATTCGCCCGACGGTTTAAAACGAGCGCTGTTTTTCTCTAGTTTTTTTCGCCATCCAACAACGCAAAACTTTGAACAGGTCAGTGGAACAATATTTCCTATAAAATACTAACCCCCAAATCCGCCCATTTCTGAAAATTGCAACAATGACCAATCATGTACACGGCCTTTAAAACAGTTGCATTTGGTGACACAAATAACTAATGCAAAATTGTGACTTTGTACTAACTCCCACTGGTTTTTAAAAGGGAAATGACACACTTTAACACAATTACAGAACACAGAGTTAGTCAGAGAGACAGAGAGACAATCTGGGCATAGGGATATTGAAGGGGGGAGGGGGTTGCAAAACAATTTTTTTTTAAATTTGTTTGACTACCTGTTTGACTACCTGTCAGTTGAAAAACTTTCACGATTCTTTATTTTTTCAGAAGTGTAAATATTCTATATATACAGAGTGCACCTAAAAAAAAAAAAAAAATCGAGAAAAAAGAAGGGTTACGATTCTCAAAATATACATGTCATTGATATATTAATTATTGCATCATAAAGTCAGAGCTACAACCTTTCTTTTAATACCTGTGTCGCAAGGCTACAGTCACGGATAGAACCATGGACAAAAATCAGAAATGGACAAGTCAGTCGTTTTGATAGAAAATTAACAGAACCACTCTTACTCCATGTCATGCTTTCTTATCTAAGCATGTTTTGACTAAATAAATGTGTGGCCATTTGTACATGGAAGACATTGGCTTTACTGTAATAACTCTCTCAGTGGTTACCATTTAGTGGGTATGTGCATTTATGATCATTCACAGCAAAGGCTTCATCTTGGCGAGATGGTTCAGCTAACAGTTGAACAGAGGGTTTTCGTCGTCAAAACGTTCCACCAAACAGGAAGTTTGCAGGCAAACCCAAGATTCACTCAGAGTGAACATTCCTGATCGAGATCCACCAGTAAAATCGACATCTATCATAATGAAGAAATTGTTTTTTGTCATATTCCCGTTTTCCAGCAGACATCCATTGCCTACTACGTGCAAGTTCAAAGCATAAAACCTGACTTGTCCATTTCCTAATTTTGTCTATGGTTTTGATGACAATGGTACTCAGCCATCCGTGACTGTAGCCTTGAGACATAGGTATTAAAAGAAAGGTTGTAACTTCTACTTTATGATGCAATAATTGATATATCCATGACATGTACATTTTTGGAATAGTAACCATTTTTTTCTCGGTTTCGTTTTGTTAGGTTCACCCTGTATATCGGTTCTAGTGTCTTGAGTTCCCTACCACTTCCTTAAATTTGTCGCTGTGGTTTTTTCTTCCTTATTTTTTGATTCCAGAAAACACATGAAAAGTCTATCTAAAACTTTAAAAGCCAGTGGCCATTTTGGGTAGGGGAAAAAGGGGAGGCATCTTTAAAGAAAATATAGCAGGCATCTTTGTTGATGGCCCTGGTGGCCATTTTTGGGAATTTCTTTAAAAAAAAAAACATATTGGAAAGGCAGGACTCTAAAATGATTCACTTTTTAATGTGGCCTGAGTTTGTAGTTTGTGATAACTGTGTATGTTTCTGCTCATTACAGGTGCGTGTAGCCATCCATACCTGCGGCATTAATTTCTCGGACATTCTAACGGTGGCCGGTCAGTACCAGGTCAAACCGCCGCTACCATTTACACCAGGTGGGGGTTTCGTCTTGAACTAGAGTAATATAATAATAATAATAATAATAATAATAATAATAATGATTATAAATCTCCTGGATGCGGCAAATGGGCGACTCTTTCCGAAAAAACCTTATTGGGGCGACACTCGTGTCGCCCTTTTAGAACACTTTCCCAACGCACCTTACTAAAAAACACTCCAAAGGGGCGACTTTTACAATAGGGCGACACCAAATTGTCGCCCTATTCGACCAGGTCACCCTAACCCACTCTTTTCCAGGATTATGTGTCGCCCTATCCGGCAATTGAGGAAAATTATTTTAAAAATGTTTTGCATGTCACAATGATATCTCAAAGCGCTACAAACACTCCTAAAACAACTAATTAAAAACCAAATAAAATTAAGTAGTTTAAAAAACTTTTTAAAAAGGTGTTTTTTTTTTAGAGAAGCTTGAAAAAATTTCAACACTATCAGTAGAACATAATGCTGCTGGGAGCCATATATTTCATAGTCATAGTCATGTATATACATACTAATTCACGATTAGGTCGACTGTTTTTGATTATTTTTCAGACCTTAGGGAGACCAGTGGCATTAGGGCGACCGTTTTACGGTCGCCTTAATGCACAACCCCCTTAAATATTGAGAATTATATTGTCGAAAGTGAGTTATATTGATAGAGGATGGTCCAAAATGAAAATGTACCAAATTTCGTGGGGTTTGAACAGG
Organism: Hippasteria phrygiana; assembly: GCA_037893225.1. Lineage (NCBI taxonomy): Eukaryota > Metazoa > Echinodermata > Asteroidea > Valvatida > Goniasteridae > Hippasteria > Hippasteria phrygiana. The sequence continues at coordinate 286,139 of JAZGUH010000003.1, forward strand.
GAATATTTGGATGAAAATGAATAAAACTGCTGCAAACTGCTGACTGACTGAATGGACCTGAAATATACAAATCAAAAATTTAGGGAATATTTGGGTTAGATTTATACATTAAAGTTGACAACATTTTGTGCACAAGTCTATGGGACGGTCGGCGTATTAGCTATTTGTCGATAATATATATATATTTTATCGACAAATAGCTAATACGCAATAGCAATATTTGTGCATTAAACCGACCGTCAAACGGTCGCCCTAATGCCACTGGTCTCGCTAAGGTCTGAAAAATAATCAAAAACGGTCGACCTAATCGCGAATTAATAGTATGTATATACGTATAATTGACTTGCAATGAGGGAACTACACTTAACCAAAGAAATAAGTTCCCGTCTAATACTTTTTGATGTAACTCAAAAAGTATTTTATTGATTTTTGTCATTCAAAAAGTGATGAATGCACATTTCTTACTCACACAATGAGTGGTTACTGTTGGCCAATAGACAGCAATTTCACTATGAAATCATGCATTTTATGAAATTTCACTATGAAATCATGCATTTTATGAAATTGCGTGCAAGAAAAAAAAGTTGCACTTTTGTCAGCTTGTTTACTTTTACACACAGGAAGGAAAAAGTACTCATTGTACCTCTTGCGCATACTGTTTTTCAAATTGCGTATTCGCTGCTGATTCAAGTTGGCCCAGGCCCGTTGTAAGATGTGCTGCAATTCCTGCAAAGAAGTGTTGTCATTCACTTTCTGGTTGGCTGTCTGCTTTGATGTCATCCCAGAGGTTCTCTATAGGATTGCAGTCGGGGGATCTTGCTGGCCATTCCATACGCTGAATCCCGTTGTCTTCCAGATACTGGTTGGTGACTTGAGCATATGAGACGAAAAGTGCAACGAAAAGTGCAATTTCATAAAATACATGATTTTATAGTGAAAATGCTGTCTATTGGCCAACAGTAACCACTCATTGTGGGAGTAAGAAATCTGTGCATTCATCACTTTTTGAATGACAAAAATTGATTAAATACTTTTTGAGTTACATCAAAAAGTATTAGACGGGGACTTATTTCTTTGGTTGAGTGTAGTAGACATCTGTGCACCCTACTGCTAGTGAGTGAATGAGGACTCTGGATAGGCCCTCTTGTGTTCACTCAAAGGCCATTTGGGAGATATATATGAAGGCTACAGCCCGAGTTGTATGCCAGATAATATTTGTTTTACAACACAACTGCTGCAACTCAGGAAAACAACTTTTTCATATTATACACATACAAGTTTAGTAATTCATAATACAGTGTGACACCAAGTGTTTTAATGCAGAGGGCATTTTTGAACTTCACGCTTGACAAATTTCTCACATCACGCCATTAATCCAGGAGTTTTTCAGAATTGTTCACTCAGTAGCGTTTGATGAAGCCTTGAAAATAAAAGCAATCGCCAACCATTCCGGGGGAAATTTCTATCAGTGCTTCGTCCACTAAACGCAAATCTGTTTTTCCGGTACAGAAGTGTTCTTAGTGATTGAACTTATTCTGACCTTGAGAAACAACCAGGCCTCTAGTGGGTCAAACTCGGAATTAGTGACACACCGTTTTAAGTTGTGAATCACGCTATAAAATTGTTTTGATGTTATTTTCTTTATATAATGTCTTCGTACTTGTGTGCATCTTTTCTCAATTGTGCCTTTCTTTTTTCCTCTGGGGCTGAAAATAAAATACCCAGCCTTTTAGACATTATGCTGAATAGAATTACAAGTTTGCAGGTCAGGTTACGCGCTGTCACTCGTTGTCTATGCTTTTCACCTCTGTGGCTCAAGTTCAAGTCCCACTGGGTACAGTATATTGCAATTGAAATTTAACACTGCAAATGAGAATGGGAAATTTGGAAAACAGAATTTGCAGTGACATTCACATATCGCGCGCAACCTTTTCCCCCCCTGCGAATTCAACTGGGAAATTGTTTTCACACTTGCGTAAAAAAGGCGTGAAAAGGCGTGAAACTGTTTTCCCACGGTGGGAAAATTTGTTCACGTTTTGTGAAGTGAAAAGGCATACCCTGGGAAGAGAAAAAAGTGTGAAGAGAAAGTCCCATTCCAAGGTTAACTTTTAAATTCAATGTACTGTACATGTAGATTGGGTTTGTCAGTTCTTCCCGCCCCCAGATCTGACCATCTGGGGATTCCTCACACATCCTAGAACTGACATTTCCGTCCGCGTTTCCTCTCATTGAAATCTGGGCCCCAAGGGAGAACAGTGCTTCAGCACTTTGCAGCTACGCAGAATAAAGAAGAAATAACTAATTACTATACCTCATACATATTCATGATCGAGAGCCGAATTCTCACTGGTCCATTCACCATCACGTGCCAGCCGCTATTTTGGCTGTTTACCAAGTGCGCACACGAGTATTTACGCACACACGAGTATTCACGCACAGGGTAAATACGCATGCGTAGTTGACTAACACATGGGTTACCCGTGCGACAGTCTACTACGCATGCGCTTTACAAAGCAATCATGGAACTGTTGCACGGGTGTAGTACGCACGCGCGAACATCGGTCTAGCTACGTACACATTAAAAGGTGGCGGATGGTTCGTCAAATTGTAATAAGCCATATCGCAAATACTGCGTGCTTGAGAAGTCTCAATGGTCAAAAGGGATTGTGGGGAGGAAAAAGGCACAAACATTGCTCCTTTTTTCTTCCCACAATGCCTTTTGACCATTGTGCCGTCTCTACCAGGCGGTATTTGCGATAAAGCTTTATGGAAACTGAATATGTATAGTAAAACAAATATAACACAGTTTATTTCGGATGGATTTCACCTCGGGAACTAGTTTGTCAACTTCCAATACGTCGGGGAGCTAATATTGACTATCCGCCCTCAAACCATGTTTATATTTGTATATACTAATCCATGTACATGCACTGAGTAATTAACTAACGAGACAGAAACTGTGGCACTATTGACCAGATTGGTACACGTACTTTTCAGCTTGCTCTGTTTCTTGGATATTGGACTAACTAACAAACTAGCTAATTAACCAAGTATTGAACCAGTCAAAACCAATTGGTATTTTTTGGCATGATCTGCTTGAATGTTTTTTACTAAATAATTAATTAACTAATAACCTAATTAACCAGTGAACCACTTTGTAGACTGTTGATCATATTCGGTCTTTTCGGTATGATTTGTGTGATTTGTTTTGTGTAATTAACTAACTAATTAAACCAGAGTGATCCCCACAATGTCGCTTCCCAGGTTGTATCGTAAAATTGGGTGTGATCCCTGGCTATACGGCATTCTGGGTTTATGACTTCTGACTAGCGCCCAAAGATACTGACAGTTTGGGAGACCGCCAACATAGGGCAAGATGTAGCTCAGTTGGTAGAGCGCCGGTACGGTAACCCGGAAGTCGCAGGTTCGAATCCCGCTCCTGCCAGTATTCTTTGTTCACCTTAAAAATGTAATGAACCAGTCAACAATTTTGTAGAATAAGGACCATATTAGTTCTTTGCAACATGATTTGTTTGAATGTATATTTTGGATATTTTACCCATTTCTTTTGATTTGTGCAGGAAATGAGGTAGCAGGAGAGGTCTTAGAAGTAGGGGGTGGTGTTAGTGCTGTCAAGAAGGTATGACAGATTAGAGTAGCTGACTCATTTCTTCAAAACACTCCACAAAAAAGGACAACAATTTCAGTTTTGAGAAAATGCATAAAGATGTGTTGTTTTTATGTACCCGGGAGAAGTTTTCCTTGGTAACTTGAGGAACTACCCAGGTAAAATACTACAAAATTAGTCCATAAACATTGTGGTCCTGTTCAAAGTTAGTATCATTCAGGCATTCCGTTTGTTTGTCCTCCAAATTTGTGGTCTTCAAGTACAATGTAAATTTAAAATAAAATTTGGGGGGTGAGTTGTAAAGGGGGTAATGTTGGATTACCACTCTGGAGCTGAAAAATCCCCCTTTATTCCGGGTGAAATTTCTGAGTTGAGACATCGTTTTTATAGACCCACAATCTTGAACGGACCGCACGCGGTATGATACGCGACGCGGCGTGGTCACGCGGCACGATGACTCTTCTGCAGAGCTCGCTGCAAAGCCACATGCATGCGATAATTATGCGCGTGAAGCTTAGTGCAGCATGCATCGTGCATGCCTTGTCAATGTCCAGCCGGGAATACTTGCACATGCGGCAAATATGGACTCGTATGGGAAAACCCTCCTGAGCGTGCGTATTACAATGCAACACCGAAATTTATAGTCGGGTTCCACCATCGTTATTCTGTGTGTTGTCCATGCCCCAAGTCTAGTAGCTAGACACGCATGTTCACATGCAATTGTAAAAATGATTTTGGAACCTTCAAGTTGTAGTTGTACTCGACAAGATTCACAAACTGAAATCGGCAACTTGAAGATTTGTCCACAAAATCCCGCCGATAACAAACAAACAGTTCGATCAACAAGGAGAGTCATTTGTTTCAATCAAAACTTTTGACAAATTGCGACAAGAAGTGTACCAGCGGTTGAGTGTGCCATGTGCGATAAATAGAGGTAAATGCACCATGCATGGAGCGCTGCTCGTCGGCGGGGCGCTGCTCGTCGGCCGGGCACTCCAGTGCGTTGTACGGCATGGAGTACTTTATCGCACCGCGGCACAGTGACTCTGTGCGTGCAGTTTGATAATTATGGTGATCGCAAAACATCAGTATCACTTTTTTGGTTTAGTTTATTGCTTTTGCTGATTTAAGAGGCTATCAATTTTACTGCATGCTGTTTTAATACTTTCATTCTTATATACCTAACGTTTTTGTAATGTAAAACATAATGAGATGAGTTGACCCATTTGTTTATTTAAAATGGGACGCCTTTTTAGAACATGATGTAAGGTCTGACAATTTATTTAAAAAGTGATTTATTTTCATATTTTATTAAGGGAATCAGATATAGGGAAACATTAAAGGGAATAACACTACAATTTTAATAAAGGTATTTGAGGTGGCCTTGGTGCCCCTTGCCGACACTTACATGTTACACAATAAAGAACAAAATCTGAGAAAGTAATTCAAGATTTTACAATTTGTGTTGTTCAGTATTGCCACTTTGATTGATTTTTCAAAGAAATGCAGAAAAAAGGGTAAGAATTTTCTCATAAATTGTTTAACTTTACGCCTTCAGAAATGCCTCAGAATGCACCACAGAACATCTTGAGGGTCAACATTTTTTGGGGCCCTTAAGCAGGTCCCGAACCTCTTAAGCGGGCCCCGAACCCCTTAAGCGGGCCCCGAACCCCACGCCTTTATGGCTTCGCGCTCCGCAGTTTACGCTATAATTTCAACCTGGCTAGAACACTGCGCGTGTGCGTGTACATAACGATTATAATATAACTGTATGATTACTGACACCCGGCCGTTGGACGCTCCGTTCGCTTCGCTCACTACACTATATTTGGTTACAAAATATTTTCCTGTTTTTTTTCAACACCCATTCTCATGCCTGATTATTGAATGATGTTCATCTTTACTGTGATTTCTTCCCCAGGGAGACCGTGTGGTTGGGACCTTGGCCATGGGCTGTGGTTTGGCAGAGGAGTGTGTGACTTATGAAAATGTGAGTTGTCCATTTCTCCAGTTAGGTCATTTTAAAGGTATATATTTGTATACAACATATGCAAACATAAAAGAAAAATACTGAATTATTACAAAATACCGTACTAGACTTTATATAGTAAATAGCAGTCTCAAGCATAGTGTGAAATCATATCTTTTCTGGTATGCTGTCCCTTTCAAGAATAGTGGACATTTATATCGCTTTCCAATGATTGTCGGCTGACAATCGTTGGAAATAGTCTAGTCCCCCGACCTGATAATTCCCTGACGTCTATAAATTGCTCTGTTTTGCCTGAAGTAGGGTCAGGGAACCAGACTACTAGAACAGGTTTTTTTTTCTCTGCAAATCTCTAAACAGGTCAGTGTTTATAGTATTTGCTAGCACGCTATAAAATGCTAACCCCAAAAATTTTTAGCAAATGCAAATGGTGTATACTACCTTTAAAGGTCATTAAATGCAGAGCTATGTTGTACTCGAGTACGTTTTCATGTGTATAAGCATGGGTATGATTACTCAAACCCTTAGGATATGGTCAACTACAAGTCACAAGTATAAGTAATAATACTGTAGATTTGTAAAGCAAACTCCTTTACCTGTAACCTGCTTCCTTTCCACCAATAATCTTTGCCAATTCAAACGAAATGTGAATAGATACCTTCTATCCCTGTGATTTCTGTCTGTTCTTGTCTTTTGTAGCCCACACCTTGAGTGACCTTTTGGCCTTGTGTTGGGCGTTACCCATAAAAAAAACACCACAATGAACAGGTATTCATATTTGTAAACTCCTGTCGAGTTCAGTGATTGACGGTATTATCTGTGTTCGACAGGATTTGTTTCAGATTCCAGACTCCATGAGTTATGAGGAGGCAGCAGGTCTGCCGGTGTCCTATGGTACAGCGTGGATGGGGTTAACCAGACGAGCGAATACACAGCCTGGGTGAGTCAGTCGTATAAGAAGCCTGTCAGTGTATATGTGCGGAATCTTTACCTGCAAGATCAGATTTATGTTTCCTATGATGTCATAGTTCTACAGTCTTACATATCCCGCTCCATTTTATCAGGCCTTTGGCGTTTATTGAGTGTCTTTTACTTTGAAGATCAACTTTGTGTTACCTGTTACAGTTCAACTCCTTTAGCTTGTGTACCCCAATTGTTGGCATTTACATTTATATGTACTTAGTATCTTTACCTGAAGGATTGAACAAACCACAAGGGAAACTGACTAGGTAATTTCAGTAAATGTTCAAAGTGAACACAGAAAACTTGCAGGAGCGGGATTCGAACCTGCAACCTCCAGAATACTGTACCGGCGCTCTACCAACTGAGCTATCTTGCCCTATACTGGCGTCTCCCAAATTGTCAGCACCCCCCAACAAAGACACTGACAATTTGGGAGACCACCAACCCAGGGCAAGATAAACTCAGTTGGTAGAGCGCCGGTACGGTATTCCAGAGGTTGCAGGTTCGAATCCCACTCCTGCCAGTTTTCTTTGTTCACATTGAAAATGGATTAAATTTGTGTTACCATTGATGTGGCAGGTCATATCTTGAGCTTATTCCTCCCCCTGCCACTCCAACCCATTCCCTCATCTCTTATTTTGGGCTGTAGTCAACCTGAAATGGATAACTGGCCAGTATCACAGGTACCCAAGTCCTCTCAGGTGCTGACTAGTAATTGTAGCCAGAATGTAATTTTACCCTACCCAACTTATATAGCCCTACTAAACCCCCCCCCCCCCCCCCCCCAAAATAAAATCTGGGTATGCACGGTTGTATGTTGATATTGAACGTCCTGTTGCTTGACAGTGAGACAGTCTTAGTGACTGCTGCTGCTGGAGGCGTCGGCCTAGCCACAGTAGACCTGGCTTCTCATGTCCTTGGTGCTCAGGTCAGTCAAATATCTAATAACTGGTGGTGTTTAGGGAGGCAGTCAAATTGATGGGGTATCGTGGCAAGCCCTATATTAGCGCGTAACCAATATTCGCGCACCACCTTTCTCTGTACTGATGACACTTGGCTGCCTTAAAAGTGTATTTTCTTTCAGGTAGCAACACTGGGAGAATAGAAGTATAGTCAAAGTCTCTATTTTTTTGTTTACATGAGAGAAATTTTGCTGTGGAGCTTAGGTGCGCCAAAATTGGTAACACGTGGATAGATAAGTTATTGGTCCTTTGATGTCACTTTCTGTTAAATATCCATGAAGGTCTGTGAGTGAAACGGTAAAGTTACAGGCAGGTAACAGGCTTGTTTTTCACAGTAAACTTTACTGTAGCTGTGCTGTTTTGTGAAATGCCCCTGTTATGCTGTACGTACAATTGAGACGATTCATTTTCCAAGCGGTTGCCCCAGAGTAGCCGTTTTCTGGCTTCACAGTCGACAACTTGCTCATTTTAGGTTGTTTATCTCAGAGTGTTTCTTGAGCAATTTCAAATTTGCAGAATTTCACACAAAGTATTGTGTAAAATTGTTAACCATCCAGAAGTTGTTTTGTAAACAAATTAAAAGTTTGAACTTCCATCCAAGCTAAAACTAAAAGTTTTGCTTTCAGTGTGAAAAGGCTTGAAAATGTTTTCCCACTTTGGGAAAAGGCGTGAAATTGTTTTCCCCACTTGTGTGAAAAGGTGTAAAATGTTTTCCCACTTTTGGATTTTTTTCGCATTTTGTGAAATGAAAATGAATTTCCTGTAAGACAAAAAGTGTGAAGAGAAATTTCCATTTTGAGGTTAACTTCCAATTGCAATGTACTGTACATTGCAATTGAAAGTTAATGCTGTGAATGGGAACGGGACATTTTGTGAAAAGAGTTCATATTCGCATTTCGCACGCAACTTTTCCACTCTGCAAATTCAAGTGAGAAATTATTTTCACACTTTTGAGAAAAGGCATGAAAATGTTTCCCAACTTGTGTGAAAAAGCATACATTTTTTGTTCACATTTTGTGAAATGAAAATGAATTCCCTGGGAAGAGAAAAAGTGCGAAGAGAAATTCCCCATTCCCCGGTTAACTTTCAAATGCAATGTACTGTACTTTCCGGCTTACGACCCCACTGCGCAAAGCTTTAAACAAGACCTATTTTAAAAATGATCTTTTTTTGGCTTCTGTGTATCACAGGTCATCGGTGCCGCAGGGGGACCAGAGAAATGTAAGCTGGTAATCGACAAGGGAGCATTCGCTGCCATTGACTACAAGCAGGAAAGCATACGAGAGAAGACCAAGCAACTGACAAAGGGCCGAGGGGCCAACGTGATCATGGATGCCGTGGGCGGGGATGTATTCAAAGAGTGTTTGAGAAGGTGAGTAGAAATAAATAAACCACGATAAAAAAAAACCCCCAAAAAAAAAAAATGTATAAAGCAATGAAAAGGATGGGACAAGCAAATGACAAAGTTTGTTGAGTGAAAGTAGCCTGTTTAACGTTGATCACAAATTGATTTTAAAAAATACATAAAGGATTGCATTTCTGTTTTCATTTCTGTTTTCAAAAGTCTTAACAAAATGACTCCTTTGTACATGACGAATCTTTTCACACCACTTACAGTGATTCGTGAAATGAGGCAATCGACCCCAATTGCATTGAAAGTTTCTTTTGCCAAAAACTAATGCTACGCCACAAGTTTCGCTGTGAGTGGTGCCAGTATATGGAATAATCTGCCTGAACAATTGAGAACCATGAACTCCTTAGGTACATTTAAATCGGAGCTACGTGAATCCATCCATTTAATAGTGATATTTCTGCCATTTGCGCTGATCTACAGAGTTATAAACTTCTCAAAGTGAACAAAGAAACTGGCAGGAGCGGGATTCGAACCTGCGACCTCCGGGTTACCGTACCGGTGCTCTACCAACTGAGCTATCTTGCCCTATGTTGGCGGTCTCCCAAATTGTCAGTATCTTTGTTTGGGTGGGCGCTAGTCAGAAGTCATAAACCCAGAATGCCGTATAGCCAGGGATCACACCCAATTTTACGATACAACCTGGGAAGCGACATTGTGGGGATCACTCAATGAGGATACGACTTTTTAACTTATAATTCGTCAAACAATCCACAAGGGAAACTGACTAGGTAAATTTGAATACATTTTCAAAGTGAACAAAGAAACTGGCAGAAGTGGGATTCGAACCTGCGACCTCGGGTTACCGTACCGGCGCTCTACCAATTGAGCTATCTTGCCCTATGTTGGCGGTCTCCCAAATTGTCAGTATCTTTGTTCGGGTGGGCGCTAGTCAGAAGTCATGTTGGTAGAGCGCCGGTACGGTAACCCGGAGGTCCTAGGTTCGAATCCCGCTCCTGCCAGTTTCTTTGTTCACATTGAAAGAGTTATAAACTTGGTTGTCATGCAAATTTGGAGCTTATTTTATTCCCAAAAAGGTTTTTTTTGCGGGTTTTTCGCCCATCCCGTAAATCAGCAATAGCTTAACTGTATATAGATTTATTTGTGTATAATATTCTTGTATTTCGGTGTAATTTGTGTAAATATTCGTTTCTATTTAAAATTGTATTCAGGGCCCAATGGAAACCTATAGCACCCGAGGTGAAGCCGAGGGTGCTATGGGTCCCTCGGGTGTTAAATTGTAGTTAGATAGTTAAATGTAGCAAAGAGATGGAATACCTATTTCCCATTGGCTTTTGTTTTCATGAAATCGACAAATTCCAAGAGGAGAGTGAGTTGGTTTCAGCAGTGGTAGAAAAGTTACCCCGCGTGGCCTATAGGTCTGAAAATTGGGATCATTTCTTTGGTATCTATTGAAGATTTATCCTCTCTTTAGATCCGGATGTTGTTCTTGTAGTCTGGTTTCCTGACCATACTTCAGACAAAACAGCTATTTATAGACGACAGGGAATTATCAGGTCGGGGAACTAGACTAGCTGGCTTGCACCCATTCACGGATGTGTAACCAATTGCCAAAAAGTATGTGGACTAACTAAAGTTGGTAAATTGGGGGCAGTCTTTCGAAAAATTCTGTTTTTTCCAACGATGGTCGACTGACTATTGCTGGAAATTGATAAATACTGAAATTCCACTTTTCTTGAAAATGTAAATTTCACACAATCAATGGTTGAGACTATTATTTAGTTACAGTCAAGAAAGGTATTTCATAATAATTCAGAAATTTTGTTTTTTGATGATTAAGACTTCCGACTTTAATGTAATCAAGAGTCGACAGTCCTAATTATATGTAGTGTTAGCCCTATACTCAACGTCGTCTTTTTCTCGACTTGCATCCTCCCTCCAGCATCTCATGGGAAGGCCGTCTGGTCGTCATCGGCTTTACCAGCGGTGAGATCCCCAAGATCCCAGCCAACATCCTCCTAGTCAAGAACATCTCGGCCCTGGGCCTGTTCTGGGGCAACTACCGGATGAACGACCCGCCCAGGATCCGTCAGTCTGTGGAGGACTGCATTGGGTTCTTCAAGGAAGGCAAGATCAAACCTCACATCTGCAAGACCTTTCCACTGGTGAAGGTGAGTTGAGACTGTTTGATAGTGGGTCGGTATGAATGCAGCAGTCAGCTTCACGAAAGATTGCATAATGTACCAGTATTGTAGGTCTCGAGACCTGGTCTCAGTTCTCGAGACCTTTTTTGAGATCTTGATCTCGTCCTAGCAAAGTCTCGGTCTCAGGAGGGCTGGTCTTGGTCTCAGGAGGGCTGGTCTTGGCCTCAAAAGTGCAGGTTTCAGTCTTGGTCTCGAAAGCCTTGGTCTCGGCTACAACACTGTAATATACTCTCAGAATCCCCTCACAGGTAAACCAGCATATGCTCATTTCATTACAGTGGAACACCATCCGTGGCTCCCAAATTTTGTGTACAAAACTTACCGAACATTGTTGTTGAAAAAAAGGCAACGAATTAAACAAAATGTACTGGCCATTTTTGGGCTGTTTGTAATTCCCAATCGGCCGCACCTTTATGTTGAAAAATGACAGGCGGCTATTATTTCCCCAAGGAATAGAAAGGAAAAGCCAACTGTTGCTTTAGAATTCAGTAAGCTTATTAGAAAGTATGAACATGTAATTACATAATTTAATGTCCGGTACATGTTTAAAGTCTTCCTCAAGTAACCGGCAGCTGAAAATCGCTCTACCGAACGATCGCTATACCAAACAAAATCTATGGACCCCGCGATGTTCGTTATAGCGGCATTCCACTGTACCTTCAAATAGAGAATTGAATAAGTAAATTGAGGTACAAACAACTGACGCTCACGCTCGGCTAGTTACGTCATCAACATACACGTAGAACGTCATCCCTTCATGGTTTGTTTGGTCAAACTGAATGCGTAAGTCGCACCATGTGGCATGAGTGGAATTGCGTACGTAGTTGTGCAAGGTTTTGTAAAAACTGCTGCTAGTCTTCTGACCTGGGGCCCTCAAGTCGAAGTCCAAACCCAGTTTTACGGGCTTGTCAATAGAACCAAATTTTTGGGGGAATATTTTCACCTGACCCAAAATTGCTTTTGGGGATAGCTATCGGGGGAGCAAGCTGCCTGAATAATTCAGCCGCCTTCCCCAATCAACTCCTCTATCGTTGGGTTCCTGGTAGTTGAACAAAGGTGTGTCTGTGGTCAAGTTGTCCCCCAGTTACCTTTTTATTTTTATGAAAAAAAATAATATAAAAAAATTGGCAAGGGCTCAAACCCCCTCACCCACTCCCACCCCACTGTGGCAAAAAAATGATAAATAACTCATAATTAGACCAAAAAACAACTTGTGTTGCCCTTAAATGGGAAAAATCGGGAGAGAGGGTCGGTCGGTCCATTTTTTATGTTTTTTTTTAATGTCGTGTAACTCGGAAGGCAAAACAAACTTATTTAAAAGTGAGATGGTGAAATGCACGATTGTGCCATCATAGCTGTATTTAAAGACAACGATTTTAATCAAACTTGTTCATTTTGTGCTGGAAAAAGTGAGATTAAAAGATTCCTTTAAAAAAATAAAAAATATGCGCCCCAAATTTTGTGACTTAGGCTCGGTCGCGAAGGGCACACAACTATTCAACTATTATTTTTGTTTGCCTTATATAGTCAGTAAAATAGCAGTAGATCAAAGATCTTTGAATATCCTTTGCGTATACCTGATTCCAGAGTTGTAGTCGAGTCCCTGCAAGTCCTCACGCAAGCCCAGTCAGAAGTCCTTTCATAAAGCCGGTCACAAGTAACTGGATGAACAATGGCAAAGGAATGCCTTTGTCAAAGCTCATTTGAATAGCTTGTGATTGCGATTAGGACTGGAGTGCTTGTGATGGACTAAACCACAGCCCTGCCTGATTTATTGTTGGCCATGTGCCATGTCCTATTGTGACAGAGTCCAGTCTTTCATTTAATAGCGTGTTTTGATTTATAAATAGTTTTATCACATGTGGGGTATTAAAATAATAGTTGACACTGCCAGAGTGCGAGCTGTTTCCTGCCGGGAATATCCTGGTAAGTCTGTCACAGCCCTCGTTTGGCAGAAACCCATGCTGACGGAAGAAGACTCACACTTTCTCAACACTCGTAGACTCCGTGACGAATTGTTCTGCCTATTCTGTTTGTCCGCAGGTCAACGAAGCATTCCAGTTTGTCATGGCAAGGAAGTCGACTGGTAAAGTTGTCGTGACAATCCGAAACTGACGACATCGCCTGCTGGTACTCGTTAGAGGGGGCGGGGCTGAGTCACTCGGCACCCAGTCTGCCCCGAGAAGTAAAAGTAGACAGGGACATTTATTGCTGTGATGAAATCTTCTGCTGATTATTGTTGATGGCCCTACAATAATAATGTGAATTCCTCTTAGGGTTTTGAATAACCAATGTACAATTTGTTGTGTGCCCAGAGGAAAGATGCCTAGTAGGATGCAAAGACAGAGTTGCAGTCACTACTCATAAATCACAAGTCATTATAAGTCATCGTAAGTTGTCACAAGTGAAATTACAATTTAATACAAGACAAAGTACAAGTAAGTCACAAGATACAAGGAATGAATAATGAAAAAAGAATGCCTTTTTCACAGTTCATTTCAATAGCTTGCGATGTGAATTGTGATTGATTGATTAGCTTGTGATTACGTAATTACAACTCTGAAGGGCATTTACGCTTCAGTGCATGTTTAAATCGTTCTACCAGACATAATGACGAAGTACACTCATTGTATTTTTATACCAGTTTTGCAATGCTAAAAAAGAAAAATTGAACACGTATGATGTATTTTTTTATCAAAATATTTGGCTTTTCAGAAGAAATTGTGGGATGCTAGAAGGCACACTTGGGCTCTTGAATTATTTCCCATAAGTGGCTGCAGGTGCTTTCAGTAGGTATGCAAGACAGGAGTTAGCATAAATCTGTCGTTTGGGTTACAATGTAGTTGTAATTTCCACAATATGGCTTGTGGCTGGCTGTGACTGATTGAGTAAATACAAACAAAAGAACGCTTTGTTTGAAAAAGCTCTATCTATTCATTACACTCCCATTCAAGAACAATCTAAACACAACACAAATAGTAAGTCACCCCTCAGTTTCTTAAGTAAGAACTTTTCAAAGATCACATCTAGTGAAAAATATTTCTGTTGGTGTTAGGCAACTGTTGTGTGAAAATTGAAGGCATCCTTTTATTCATGGTTGACTGAGCACAAATTGAAGACAAAATGACCCATTTTCAAAATTCACAAAAGTGACTATTACTGCAGATGACATTAATGTTCAATAACGTGTGTATCCACCACGCTTGGCAATGACCTCCAGACATCATCTTCTCATGGTGTTGATGAGTCTGGTCACCCGCTGCCGAGGGATTAGCCATCCATTCTTCCTGCAGTAATCGCGACAAGTCCGCCAAAGTGCTTTCTGCTTGGATACGGGCATACACATCGTTTCAGCAGGTCCCAAAGATGCTCGATGGGATTGAGGTCTGGTGAATTTGCCGGCCAAACCATTTTCTGGATCCCCTCATGAGCCAAGAAGGCGTTCACCTCTCTCCCTCTGTGAGGACGGGCGTTATCGTCCATGAAGACGAATCCATCACCATGGGCTGCGGCATACGGTGCAACATATGGACGCAGGATATCGTCAACATATCGTTGCGCATTCAAATTGCCATTGATCTGCTGAACAAGTGGTGTTTTGTTGACAAGGCTTATCCCAGACCATGATGCTTCCGCCACCGAAGGATGTCACAGGTTGCACACAACACTCAGCATGCTGTTCTCCACTTCGACGCCACACACGTTTTCTGCCATCATACAGGCATGCACACACAGTCTTGTGAATTTTGAAATTGGGTCATTTTGTCTTCAATTTGAGTTCAGTCAACCATGAATATTCAAAGGATGCCTTCAATTTTCACACAACAGTTGCCTAACACCCACAGAAATATTTTTCACTAGATGTGATCTTTAAAAAGTTTTTACTTAAGAAACTGTGAGGGGTCATTTAGAGGGGGGACTTTATACTTTTTGTGTTGTGTTTAGTTGAATAATGAATTGGTTGTGTACATGCAGGAATGTGGCTATTCACATTAACCTGCCTAGTGGCCTTGCCTCATACAACTTATGGCCGTCAGAAACTACAGGCTTTACTTGAATTAAGTTTGTAATTTATTTTTTTTTAACTGAAAGAAATTGCTACTGTATATCAATGGGAGACGTTCGAGAGGCTGGTGGCAGCCGGCATACGCATGACTGATGAGAACAATGGATGGAGGACAAAAACCCTGACCTAACCTTCCTGCGATTCCCAGTGCTGAATGGAGCTCAAAGGCGACAGTGGGTCCGCTTTGTAGACAATACAATATCTGATTTTCGGCTGTCGAAATGGTCGAAAATATGTGCAGAACATTTCGCCAAAGACTGTACAAATGTTATTGATGATAGTGTTAGTATGAAAACTCAGCTGGGTTTGAAGGCGCCATTCTAACTCTAAAAGGTACCGAGCATTCCAATCCCGGACTCACGCGCCCCAGACCACGACGACGTTCCCTGCGAACAGCCAGAGCCCCGGCCGTCTCCCTGTCCACTTGACTCAACATGCATTGTACGGTACCGTAAATAGGCTGCTTGCGATTGAGTCTGGTACCTTATAACAGAAATTGTGCGTATAGTTCTGAGAAGGTGCGGGTCCTTATGAGGGCTGCATAAGCAAAGTCGCCAGACTAGAGTATAGTATTAGCTCACACACAACTCGCTGCGCAGGTCCTAAAAAAAGCCAACTGCAAACAAAGGAAAGTATTACCCATAACTAACTTTTCAGCAAGAACAAGCCTACAACCCCAATTCAAAATGTCTCACAAAGATGTCAACACTTTAAAATATGTTTACCGTGGTGTTACACATGAATCATCATGAAAAAAGCACAGCAAGTAATACTAGCCTTAGACAAAAAAATACGTGCAGACTCTACGTAAAACATGGTCGTATAAATATAGTGATGTCAGTTGACCTCGACCTTTTCTGAATCGAGTCAAAGTGGCTCAGAAAGAAAAGGCTCAAAAACAATTTTTTTTCAGACTCATGAAACTTGTTATATTAATTTTGGGGAGGCATACACTATCCAATAAGTCAAAATTGTAATCGCCGTTTTAGTTGCTCTTTAAGATGTCATGCATTTTTCATTTTACAATTTCATTTAATCCTTTCCTTTTTACCTGTGATTATGCAGGATTCATGGATTTGTTGAAATAGCTTTATATTTGCCCAAAATCTGACAAAACATGTACATTGCCACATGGAGGAAGAAAAACTAGTAGCTGCACTACATACTAAAGTAGCGTTGATAATTTTTCAAAGTGAACAAAGAAACTGGATGCGACCTCCAGAATAATGTAGCGTTGATAATTTGTTTAATTTACGATTTATTTTCTGCGAGTCATTACATGTACGCTCTGACACTATTTGGCACGCGTCTAAAGTTTCCTATTGCCCGTAGGATGCCAGGATGTTTACTTTTTGTTTTATGAAAGTTCACCCTGAGCAAGGCTAAAAAAAAAAAAACACCACAAAATGAAAAGGTATCCGAGTAGGTTCACACTAATCGTTCTGTTCATGATACATGTACTGAAGATTGTGGAACTTTAATAATAAAATGTTGATTTTTATTTCCTATAGTGTATCATTGCGAAAAAAGTGGTTTGTATTTGTGTCAAGGAAGCATGGTCTTCTGGCGGCATCCGTACGCAAGTTGAATTCGACATGGATGCTCATAAAAATCTGAACATGCCTGAAAACAAATAAATGATAAAGAGTACAGGAGGAAAATCTTTGCAGTTACATGTACAACACATTAAGCACCATATCCAGTTATTTTATTTGCTCTTAAATCATGCTCACATAACTTATTCAAAATATATTTAAGGTTTGCCATTGTTCAAGACAACTTGGGTCAATCACAATCTGATAAACATCTCGGCTTGTTTGGTCCTATTCATCTTGTTTATTAACTCGCATGCATTCAGAATTGGATATCTATTGAATAAACATTTTAATTTGCATAATTTCCTGAATATTTGCACTGTCTTAATATAATCTGTAAAATGTTTATATACACTTTATATTTGAAAAACATGAAACCGTTACATATCAGGGATATGTTTTAACTTCCGAAAGTTTTCAAATTAAGTTCATGACTCGGTTTTGAATGGGCTATTTATGTATGTACACACCTATGCTTAAAAAAAAATTATTATAGTTACACATTATAACTAAGGTCAGAACTCGATGTCACTTGCATATATGTAAACACATTTATTGTCCAACATAGGGACTGGAATTCAATGAATAACCCGGATTCCTCCATAATAGTTAAGGCACATTGTAAAGCAAACTACCATAATCCAATACTGAACTAATCCAATTTGAAATGGGTAAAATTTCTTTTCCTTCAGTCATTTGTTCAACTTATTACAAATTAAATCGTATGGCTAATGTAAACGTACGTGTATATACATTTGCATCATATACTGTACTAAAATACATGGTTTTCATTTTACCAAGTCCAATTTGATTTTGAAAGTCCTTGTTCCGCTCCTAATTTCAGCTGAAACCGAGCCACCAACTTCAATAATACTGATTACATGTACATAGACTAGCTTATAACAATGATCGGAAGACTTCTTAAGCAAGAGGTAGCAAAGAAAAGGATGCTCTTGGAATAAAAGGTTGGTCAAAATTATGGAATATTCACAAAGATGTCACGACAGACGGTGTGCATTCCTATCCTAACAGGAACATCCTTTTTCCCAAAAAAGCATAAAGGTAATGTTCTTGCATTCAAGACGCTACCTTAAAGGCCCGTTGTCCAACGAGCCACAATGACGAATGAAAACGATGCGAATAAATGTTCTATTTGTGGATGCGTGCATTCCAATGAATGGCGTTTATTTTGACTTTCATCATTGTAGCCGGCCTTTAACATTGGTTTTTCCTATTTCAACAGAATGTATGTACAGTATTATGTAATACTACTAAGTTGTACATGTATTAATGACTGTTGGCACTTGGCCGAATTCAACCAAGTCCTGGGGGGGGGGGGGGGGAGAAGAAAGGGGAAATAAGCCACTTCCTCATTAATGCATTGAGTGTCGATGCCTGAAGGCCAATTTCAAAGCGCCCTCTTGAGATACAGCTTAATAGCACAGATAAATGGGTTTGCGAGGCCCATGCGACTGCACCTTTTAAAAAAAAAAGTACAAAAACTTAGAAAAGTCCAAAGCCCAGTGTGACGTCACATAAATAGCAACCTCTATTGGCAGTAACGGGCTACGACAAAGGATTGTTCAAATTGCAAAATTCCCAGAATTCTCAGTAGATAAAGTTTTTTTTTGGAGATACAAGTTCTTTTGAAAACTAGCCAATTGTTTTTTAGAACGAGGGCGATTTTATAGTCGTTATGCCCGTGTCACACCGAGGTTTGTGTGCACGTGTATAAGCCACTTCGGAGTTCCAACTGTGTGCAATTATCTGCTTTGTTTATCTCCCGAAACTGAATCATGTGCAGTTGGAACTCCGAAGTGGCTTATACTGGTGCACTATGACAATGCATTATTGATTAGCAAATGTTTAGTCGATTATGGAAATACATGTACAACACCTTGATTTGAGAGTCTTGGTCTTTGAATAAATACATTTTAAAAACCCGTTAATGGATTATTTTTTGCATTAGGGGTTGGTTGGGCTGGTCAGCTTATCTCAGAAAGAAATGCAATCTGCTCAACTCCAGTCATAAATCTAGCATTACTTTCCATTGGAAATTGTTTCTGCATTTTTAGCAGTGTCTGCATTAGACATTTGGTAAAACGTACAGAGACTTGTCAAGTGCGGACAGCCAGTAAACTTTATAAATTGTCACGCGTCGATCGGTTGTCCATTTATCCCTCCACAGAGGGAACTTTTACAGGGCCAACTGTGTGGCAGTTTTACATCGCTGAAAAGTCCAGTGAGGACAGCCACTGTAATGTAAAACGTGCTTTCCGTGCGACCACTACATGGCCAAGGATTTTCTGCGAGCTGTGTAATCCAAGTGCGGACGCACAGAAGAATAACCAAAGTGGAATGTCAATCTCGCATGGTAACTCGACAATAGTTACTCTCTAACACCATAGGAGGGGGGGGGTGCTGAGCCCCGCCCCCCTCTGGGTAAGCCACTGAAATCACTATCAATCTTAAACACCAAAAATGGGCCAAAACACATTTCTTATATTGTAAAAGAGTTATACAACACAAAATTAAATTGTTGGTACAATTTCATTGCAGCCACCCTTTAAAGGCCGGATCCAACAAACGACAAATGAAAAACGATGCGAATAAATGCTTTTTATTGGTGGATGCGTGAATTCCAATGAATGGCATTTATTTCGTCATTGTAGCCCGTGTGACCGGCCTTTAACATTGGTTTTTCCTATTTCAACAGAATGTATGTACAGTATTATGTAATACTG
Source organism: Hippasteria phrygiana (assembly GCA_037893225.1). Classification (NCBI taxonomy): domain Eukaryota; kingdom Metazoa; phylum Echinodermata; class Asteroidea; order Valvatida; family Goniasteridae; genus Hippasteria; species Hippasteria phrygiana. The sequence goes on from JAZGUH010000003.1 coordinate 305,660, forward strand.
GAATACTACCAACATTTTAAAGAAAGTTGTACAAACTTGGGCTATTAAAACCCTAACCCTGCTAAATGCAACAGAATGCACCAATGGTAAAAAGTTGTTGCATTTAGCAGTCAAGGCATGTCTCCTGGTCTGATGCATTCTGTTGTATTTAGAATTAAACATGTATAAGCCTCCAGCAACAAGGCTGGTACAGATGAGTTCACTGCACAGTGCAACATTGCATTTGGCAGGGTTCTTATTTCAATACCTCGTGGGGGTTAGGGTTAATGACTTTTGGCACTTGGCCGAATTCAATCAAGTCCTGTTGGGAGAAAAAAATAAGCCACTTCCTCATAATCTCATAACTTAATAGCACACAGATTAATGCATAGAGTGTCAAAGCTGATGCCTGAAGGCCAATCCAGCCAATTTCAAAGCGCCCTCGAGATACGGCTCACAGGAGGGCACCATTTGCTTTGGCTGAACACAAAGGCTTTATGCCATATCTCGGGAAGGGTAATTCATCTTGCACAAGAATATATTTCATAGGTTATTGCAAATAAGTTTAAATTGAAGAAACCGATCTAACAGGGTCTTGGAGCTTCAAGATCCAACGGAGAATGGTTCTTCATAGGTGCGTAGCCTCCGTCATGTCCATCGCCCACTTCTCGGCCATGGCTTTGTTCTCCGCTCGCAGTTGGAACAACACTTTGGACTGATGGCAAAGTTGTATTATCACTCCAGATTCCACCCCTTCAAAAGGCTAAAAGAATGATAAAAAGAAATATGACTCGTCAAAATAACTCCTTGAAAGCCGAATCAGAGTTACTGCGCCAACTCAGTAGGCCTCTACACAATGAAAAACAGGGCAAGGGTGAAAAACTGGTTGTGTTCGTTACAGAAATCATAACTTTGCTGTGGTGGAGCCTATAGAAGAATAAGCCTTTTCGCAATTCCAAATGCACACGCGCACATGATTTAGTCAAGTGATCAGTTCACTACACGCACACGATATGCAAAATCATAGCAATTTACAAACCAAATTCTTAAAAAAGGTTGTTTTGAAGTAAACGGAAATTTATTTTTTTGGCATTGTTCAAGATGTTGTATATGCTTCAACTTTTATTGAACAAAAAGTTTCCAATTTTGGGTTAGATGAAGAATTGCACCACGTCCCTCATAAACGTGTGCAATATCTGCTTTGTTCATCTCCCGAAATCAAATCGACGAATCTGATGTTCACACGTGCAGTTGAATTTGCGAAGAGGCTTATCCTCTAGATCCGGAGTGCTAGGGCTGGTAAACAAAAATGTGGCCAACCCCACCACCTGTTGTAGCCCTTCACCTAGAATGGCTTTTAGCCTTGTATTGGGCGACTTCCATTAAAAATAAATGCATCATGGGTAAAGAGTGATATTTAAACAATGACACAATTATCTAAAAAGGCCACCGAGAAAACTTCAAAATGGCATACATGAAATTGTTGTCCGACCTGTAATGACCCCTAACCATTATTGCCAGGAATCTTCCCGATTTCCCCAAATCCCTCTGGATACACCCCTGGTTAGGGATCATTTCATAATGTCCGAGAACTATTAATTGCGGTACCGCTCTTTTTTGCAGTACAAGCATTAACACCCAGCTGGCCGATATTATGAGCTCATTCTATACAGGTCAGTGCGCACGGGCAGTTTCATCACCAGAATACGAGTGTGGTCCTCTTGAGGCATCACGAATCTGGCTCTGGCTAATCTACCTTGGACAATGGGGAATTGCTCAAAGCCAGAGCTCTTAAACATTGATTGCAGCAAAAACTCCATTAACAGATTCCTTGTGCATGGTCTGACTGCAGCAAACTAGAAATCTTTGACAATCTGACTGGGTTTTAATGAGCTCCAAGTCCAGTTTTGAACCTCATGATAATTCAGTTATTCAAGCCACCTGGCTTCCAATCCATCAGCTAGGTTTGAAATAGGGAATGCAGTGCTGCAAAGAAAAACCCCAGTACTGCAATGAATACCGCATGGAGAATATGAATTGCTCCCTTAACATACCAGATTCCATCAAACCCCAGGTAGATATAACTCGCCTCATTCAGTAGCTGTATGTCATAGCCCAGTAGTGGCATACTCTCCAGTGCAGCCATATCCTCGCTGGCCTTGTACCTGTACAGGACTTTCTCCTTCAGCACGTACCACTGCCGCTTCCAGTCTTTCTTACGTCTCAGCATCAGATAGCCACTCATGGTGGTGTCCTGTTCGCTGGCCGACACCTATTCATGATAGAGGATGCAGAAAATATTGCCCAGCATATTTACCTGCTAATAAATATATAAAATCTGCCGAGGACCAGTCACACTGTTGGACGGTAACCCATTTATGGTAAGAAAACCATTGTGCTTGGCAAACGTACTCTGCTAAAATTGGCCCCAGGTGTAAAGCAATGAAAAGGCTTACTGCGGTAAATGATTTTTGCTCCTGAACTTCAAGCTACCAAACAGTGCAACCAATTGCATTATGGGGCCATCCAATTGTCATTTTTTCATGTGTACAAAGAATACCTTTTAGACCCCTCCCCCTATCACGGGGTACAAACTGAAAAGGAAAAAAAATATATATATATGTTCGGTCTTCCAGGTGTTTTAACCCCTTAAGTACAGTATTTTTCGGGAGACGTCAGGGTGCCGCGGCGGCTCTGGCAGCCAAGCAACCGCTACAATGTGTTTGTGCAGTCAAGCGTAACCTATACACAATAATCCAACAATAGATTGAAACTGCACAAACAGTGGCCAATGGCGTCATCCGGCCTGGTGGCACTGTTTCTTTGCACCAAATTCCGTCATCCGTACACAAGGGGTTAAAAGCAATGCATAAAACAGACTTTCTGGGACACCATGTAGGTTATTAAAGACTGCACAACAATCCCATAAAATGAACAGCTGTATGTAGTGGATTCATAACATGTACAGCTGAAAGGAAAATTTGTGCAGAGAGCAGCAGGAGTTATTACTATGCGGGCTGCTATTTTGCAGAAAGAGCATTGTGGAGGTCGGTATTATTTTAACGTTTTTAACCCTTTCCTTACCACATTGTTTATTGGCTCATCTTCCCCATTACCACATTTTGTTCAGTCAAGCAGAAAAAGCAGCTGACTGCTTGTTGAATGGTTGTATTTTCAACCAGAGATTTCACCCTCAAGAATTGATTGAAAAGGAAAATGTGTCTAAAGTTTGTCACATGAAAATTTCTTTCATAATGGTGTAAAAATTAAAGTCATAAATGCTAAAATAGCAAAGTTACGGCTGTTTTCTCTTCTGGCCCATTTTACGAAACAGGAAAGTTGTCACATTTGTATGGCGTGCCATTGGTTCATAACTACAGGGAGACTTCGGATATCGTATTGGTGACATGAATTTGATAGAACCATTGGAAACACCCGAACAAGCTCTTTCCGTTGGTATAAAGATTATGTATGGACGGTGAAAAACACAAGCACTACAGTTCATTGAAACATGGTGAATATATTTGTTGTTTGGATACTCTGGTGTGTGGTTTCCTCGTCGAGTAAACTCGACATTGGTAAGAAAAGGGTTCAAAACATACATGGTCCCTTTGCCCCTTCCCAAGCGTATGGTTTGTACGCTCGTGAAAATGACAAATGGATGGGCCTCCCCCCGTCTAAGTGATCTTTATTCCAAATTGTAATCAGGATAGTGACCAATATGTTGGCAAGTTGTGATTTACAACTTGTAGTTTGATAAACATACCTGTTTGAGGGCAGATGGTCGGATAACCAGCCTGGCGGATCTTTTCCTTTTATGTTTTCCTTTGCCACGATCCTTCCCATCCTCCATGTCCTCGCCTTGTTTGTCTCCTGAACAGACAAAAAAAAAAAAAGCAGGATAATTGTTTAACACAATTTAAAACTCGTCAAACAATCCACAAGGGAAACTGACTAGGTAAATTTGAATACATGTTCAAAGTGAACAAAGAAACTGGCAGGAGCGGGATTCGAACCTGCGACCTCCGGGTTACCGGGACAGCTGGAATAGACTTTTTGGTATTGGAAACTATGCATGTGCAGTGCGACGCAGATTCCCAAATGACCTAGGTCTAATTGGGATCGACGTGTCACGCGACCAAAAATGTTAGGCCACTGGTAGTTAACTTATTAATTACTCAATTTTTCGGTAAAAAATTCATACTCCATGTAATCCAAGTTAAAAACCTAGCCAAAAACATGGTACAGCCCCTTTAACACTGGATGAACAGAAAAGACCAAACTAATCTGCAATCTATCAGCTTTTCAAGGGCTTTGAGCAGTGGCATAACTTGTTCTGCAATGCCAACTCTTAAATGTACATTTACTGCAGTTAAATATCAAATATCCAATTACATTCTTAACCATTTAAAACTGCCAGAGAACTGTAGACTAATCACAATTTGTCAATTGTCTAGACCTCGTCACAATTGTGACACCGAAATGTTCTATATTAAGGCTCATTAGGATTTGTTTAAAAAAACAACCAAAAAACAAACAAATAGACATTCACCTTTAACTAGATTTTTGTAGCACTGGTCGCAGACCCTAGCAATCTTGTTGGCCAGATACAAAAGTGGTACCTTGTTGGAAGAGCAGTTACCACAGACTACCTGTAACAAAAATGAAGGAAAGTCTTCGTTATTGGACACGATATCAAAATGGTCCTAATGAATTGCCGGAACAGAAAAAAAAATTTCCATCTTAAATGGTTCAAAAACAATTTCCTGCTTTCCTTTACAATAAGCTGTGGATTTGATAGACACAAACTGATCCGATTCGCATTTGTAAAATGTATTCAATTTCAGTAAGAATACCCACCAAGTCATTCTGTAAAACATTTACTTCATGTTTAAAATTGATTTCTTCATTTCTTTGCCCTTATGACATTTAAACCAATTGTCATAATTGTACAAAACAGTCCCATGGCAATTTGTGGGGTTAATTCTGCATTTCTTCATTAATAAAGAACCAGCTCAAATCTATGAAGTTCTCGTACTTTTTCAAAATGAACAAACTGGCAGGAGCGGGATTCGAACCTGCGACCTCCGGGTTACCGTACTGGCGCTCTACCAACTCGGCTATCTTGCCCTATGTTGGCATTCTCCCAAATTGTCAGTATCTTTGGGTGGGTGCTAGTCAGAAGCCGTATAGCCAGGGATCACACCCAATTTTACGATACAACCCGGGAAGCGACATTGTGGGGCTCACTCAACGAGGATACGACTTTTTAACTTATAATTCGTCAAACAATCCACAAGGGACACTGACAAGGTAAATTTGAACACATTTTCAAAGTGAACAAAGAAACTGGCAGTTTCTTTGTTCACTTTAAAAAGTATTCAAAGTTCTCATACCGAAATATAAAAAGCCAGAACAGTCTAGAAAAACATTTTTAACTCCAAAATTAAAGATTACATTTACAAAACTGGGACTTAAATTTCATAGAGCTGCTTATCGGTTAGCAGAAAATTGTACAAAAACATTACTCGCTATGCAGATTCTGCTTCTGAAGCTAGCGCACACTTCCGTGCTTACACCGAAATGGGCAAGTGTTCCATTAAAAGTAAAATCACCCTGCTTATGAAATTGGGCTACGAAATATTGCTAACATACCTTTCCACAAGCCCTGCAGTGATGCCTCCTCCACGTGATAGTGAACTCGCACGTACACATCATACACATGGTGACCCTGGCATCCGGAATCCAGGCAGGGGCTTTACGGCCAAGACTAAGGGTATCGCCTTCGGACAGAAGCTGAAAAAAAAAAACCAAGTACAATCATTGAGATAAGTTTCCCACCCCTTAATTTTGTTTTTTCCTTCAGTATCAAATGGCGATAATTCAAGTGATCGCTTTGAAGGTCGTCTTTGACCTTTCGGGTGCAAATTTAAGGATTCTTTACAAAAACACATCAGATCATCTTGGCCTGCGATTCATTAACTGCAGAGCAGGTGTGAGGAATTCTCGCACTGATCAGCATTAGGCATGCCATGTCAAAAACAAAAAACGTGGAACATTTAAAGCTCTTCAGAAACTCTAGCTGCAAAATTTCAGCTCGATGTCATGACATTTGGGTGCATTTCAGCCAAAGAAATAAGTTTGAGATATCTACCAATTGAAATTAACCGTTCTACATTAACCCCAACTGACCCAAATCCAAAATACACCATGTGTTGTATTTCAATGGGTTCAGGACTGTAGCGCCTTGGCACCATTACTTTTACATGGAGATAATGTACCATAGGTTATACTGCAGTGTTGAATTGACAGGTTCAGGACACGTTCTAGTAAAATTGCTACCGAGTTCAGGGTTAATTTGAAGATTCATTCATTGCTGTTTTTCCCCTAAAGAATTTCAGCCAGTTCTTGTTTAGCATCTCAAATTTGTCCTTGATAACCAAACTAATTCTGTACAACAAAGCAACAGTGGCTGTCCCTTGTAACTTGGGCCATTCAGGAATTTATCAAACTTCTAGTGTCTAAGCTGATCAAAAAAACATTCAACACTTCTGTGGAAGCCTCGGCAAGAAATGTGGTTTATCCAATGACTGGTCTCCACCGGTGTGATTGGCCAGCACCCCTATATTCCAGGAAGCAAATGGTAAACTCGGCAATAAGCCGTTACCAGTATACCGCCTGAAATACAGCAGTGTTGCCATGGTGATTCAAGATGGCCGCTTAGTCCTCCGGTCGGGTGCTTCTGGATGTAGCAGTCACTTCCAGTTTTTGTAAATCTGGTTGAAGTTTTGAAGGTCTCGTTTTGATGGGCATTTGTTTAACCCTTTAGTATGGCTTTTATACGGATTTGTGCAGCCAAGCTTAATGCACACAATAGGTGAACAATGGAATGAATACGCAGAAGTTTTTTTTAAAAATTATTGCGGCTACTATAGCAGTCATCCGTACTCAATGGGTTAAGATTAAAGTGTGATGCAATTTAAGATGAACTAGATTTTACATGAAATCTTGTGACTAGTGGGACGGTAACTGAACAAAATATCCTGCATATCAAGACTATAGAGTACCGAAGTGATGACGTCAATCAATGCAATGTTTGGAACCAGAATACATTCTAAACTACATGTGTTTGGAGCCATTGCCGCCAGACTTCAGTACTCTATAGGCTTATTGTAAGAAGTGATTTAGTTTATCTTTATTAAACAACACACTTGTAAACGCCCGAATAAGCCAGTCCGTTATCCCAAAGGCCAAAGGTTATTCGGGATAAAAATCACTGACAATGTCACACCATGTTATGGAATGCCAATTTAACATGTGCGCGTTGTGCAACCACCTTTTGCGTTCACACGTGCGCGTTGGGTCACGCGGGTCATTCGGGATAAAATGTCATTATGCATATGTGCAGTTGAAATACCGAACTGGCTTATTAGGATTCTTAATACCTTCATTCAATCCCACTACATTAATACTAGCCCTCCCAGATTCTTTAATCTACAAGGTGGCTTCACAATGTTCAAAAATTGAAGAGACTTGAGTCCAACTATCGGTATCCATGGTGGTCTTGATGCCCCTTGAAATTTGAAGCACAAAACCGTCCCATTAGGCTTCTGCATAAATGGAGGATTATGGTCGATTCGGGGCGTTTCCCCGACAAGATTGCCTGGAGGATTTAGGATCAAATTAAGTTTTGGGAAGCCGTATTTGATGTGTAAGCCTCACCTGTGCATACTGTGGATGCAGCATAGCGAAGGAGCTTCGTTTACTGGCGTACTCCGTGATTGCTTTGTTCAGAGCCACAATCCAGGAATCTCTCTCCTCGGGAGTACTGTGTTCAGACACAAACAAGCATCGAGCGTCAGTCAAAATTGACCAGCGTGTTGCTGGCGTGCAACGGCAACAAATAAAATAAAAAATAAAATGTTCAATTAAAGTGGTTGAAGCAATCGAAAATGACAGTATTGAAAGTGATCTACCAGATTTTTGACCTAGGACGATTGGCTGGTGCGCTTTCTATCGCCATTCTATGCTTCCAGCATCAGCGCACAAACTCAATACAAACTCCTCCGTAGCCTGTCACAACATGTCAAAGTTTGCCTTTTTAAAATACTTGGCATATTTCCACCTTGCAGGCATACCCAGAACTGCTTTAAAATGGTCACTGTTGCAATCCGGTACTTTCTAATCAGTTCAGAAACATTTTCACAGTGAACAAAGAAACTGGCACGAGCATGATTTGAACCTGCGACCTCCGGGTTACCGTACCGGCACTCTACCAACTGAGCTATCTTGCCCTATGTTGGCGGTCTCCCAAATTGTCAGTTTCTCTTGTGGATTGTTTGACGAATTATATTTTTTTCGTACTAACTCTGAATGTATGCATGAAAGTCTTGGCAATTTTGCTGTAATTAAAATTTCTGGAATTATTTAAGCTTCCCTGCCTTGGATTACTTTTTAACCCCTTGGGCACGGGAGACGTCGGGGTGCTGCGGCGGCGGCTCTGGCAGCCAAGCGAAATGGCCACAATGTGTTTGTGCAGTCAAGCGTAACACAATAATCCAACAATGGATTGAAACTGGCCAATGGCGTCATCTGGCCTGGTGGCACTTTTTTGCACCATATGGCGTCTTCCGTACGCAAGGGGTTGAAGAACTTTTCCCCTGATAAAGCAAAAAAAAAAAAGTCAGTACTCACCTGGCTGCTAGTGTGAAGGATCTCTGTACGCTGATGATGCTGAACTCATTCTTGTAATCTTCCTGCGCTGGCTTGCTCACCTAAAGAACAGACGACAAGTTTAATTGGAATCTTCCTTTGCTGTATGGTAGCGGATACTAATTCATGGGAATATTTCATGAAAATATGATTTAATTAATTGGAAGATTCAGGACCGTTAGTGTTAATGGAACAATCATTGTGCATGTATATTTGATGGGCTGATCTCGGGTTACATTCAACTTTTATTTCAAATTCAAATAAATATACCAAAGGAAAAGCAGACTTTTGCAAAGCTGAGGTTTACCCTAGACCTCTATTTTTTGTTCTGCGCAGAGATTGGCTCTGCAGGCGACAAATTCTTTAGCTAGAAAAGGTTTGCCATCAAGTTTGTATGCTAATCAAAATGGGCCGAAATCTAGTACGGCCCATAACACCACACTTGGCATATTTTGCATCTGGAAAATCTATGAAACGATGCCATGATCTTTGGACCCATTTGGCTAGCCTGGAAGCCTTACCCTCATGCCAGCCAGTGACAGGACGTTGTGTAGCTTGTAGTTATACTGGCCTGGGGTCAGCAAGAACGGTGTGGTGTACAGCAGGATATCGCTCAACTGGAGAGGAAAAAGAATAATTTCCATTCAGGCAATGTTTTCCCAATATATTTGGGATTACACTAGGCCAAACAAATTTGTTTTGCAATTACTTTGAAAATTACTACCTGGAACATTTGAAACAAGTTAACAATTTTCTGATTCAACATTTGTGAATTTAAGTCAACTCAAATCTCAACCTAATATTAGGTGTCATCTCAAATTCCAGAAAAAAATTCCATCAATTCAATTTCAATAAAACTGGAGAACCTCAAGCCAAAATTCAGTTTCACAAATGTAATTATAACCAAGGCCCCCCAAAAAAACTCACCAGGTAAAACCTTCGAGTCTGTGGCACCTTCCGCGACAATTTCAGAAGGTCACCTTCCTTAACGAAGACCTGCAAACAAATTTTTAAAAATTTCACTAATTTATGCATTTGATAATCTAAGTTCAACACTGCTTGGCAACAAATGTACGAAAAATACAAATGACGACCATGTTTCAAGCACATGCTGTTCATTGACAATGCCTAAGATAGTCCAAAAGCCAGCAACATGCAACTCCCAGTGATTTTGCGGCGCAGATAGATTAACCCATTGAATACGGACGACTGCCATAGCCACTGTACCTACGTATTCAATCCATTGTTTGCCTACTGGGTGCATTATGCTTGGCTGTACACACCTGTATTGGCATACAGCACCTCAGAGGAATTTCACATTAGCCCCTTCTGCGCACTTCCGGGTTGAAAGCGAGAATGTCAGTGGCAAACAAAACAACGCTTTTTAGCACATTCATTCATGCATGAATTAATCAGGCCATAAAAGGAAGCGCAGGCGCACGATCAGCATAAAGTTGTTTACTATGACATTGAGATCCTCGTTTTCAAACACGGAAGTGCGCAGATCGGCGCTAAACTCGTTGTGGGATTCCTCTATTGACCCTCCTATAGTTATAACTATCACAGCCTATCAAAATCTACCCACCAACTCCCAGCTTGTGTGTGTGTTTCAACCCGTCACTCGATAGGTTGATATATAAGGTAGTTGGCTCCATTTTGGCCCTGAGAGGGAGGGTTAACAGTTGGACAGTAGAGAGGTTAAAATAGATTCCTGTCCCTTTAAAAAAAAAGCAATTTTGCTTGTGGTTTTTAGGGTCAAGAAAAGCTGCTCCAATTTTTGAGGATACTACACCGACTGACGACCTTGGAGTTATGACTCACCCGTCCAGGCCGGACTATTTCATGGTTGCCAACCAGAGACTGTTGGAGTTGTAGAAGCTTGTCTAGGTTATCCTGAACAAAAAAACAAGTGCCAAAGAAGAGCCAGATGTTAAATTCCTCCGACCCCAAATAATATTCAATCAAATACAGAAACACATGAATTTCTAATCATCGAAAACAGACCCATTTAATATTTTAGCAAATCCCAAACAAACCTCAATTGAAAAGTAAAAGCCATTAGATTTTAATTGGTCATAAACCCTTCAACCGGAACTTCCTGCCTCAACACAAGTCCAACATTAAGCAGTATTAAACCCAACATCAATTTTTTTAATTTTTGTTTTAACATCAAGAGACGTCAACCTCGTGTAAATTACTGGTTGGGCTTTATGTCCTAAACCCTGCAAAGTGCTGCAAACTTCCGAACAAAGACCGACAATTTGGTAGACCGCCAACATGGAAAGATAACTGTTGGTCGAGTACCAGTACGGTATTCCGACGGTCGCAGGTTCAAATCCCAGTCCTGCCAGTTCTCTTTGTTTACTTTCAACATTTTCTGGGTTAAGTTGTTTTGTATTACTTCAAAATCACTGCTTACCCCTTGTTTCATGCTCTCATTGACATGATTGGCTACTTCGCTCACAATGTTCAAAGCCGCTGTACAAAACAAAACAAAAAAGATTAAACTTTGGCAATCCAGAGACCTTATATAAAAAATGTGGCGATAGCTTTAGCCCATTGTCAATTTAACAATAAATGGATTTCTTACCCATAGTGTCTTTAAAGTCAGCCTCTTGATTTACTTCATCCAGTTGCTTCAGATATTCTGTTTCCAAAAAAATGGTTAAGTTACAAGAGTATAAAACATTTTCCACTTTCGCTGATGCGTACTCCAATATATTTGTATGCTTATTTGCCGGCTTGAACATTGTCAGAAAAGTGATACACGAATGTCAATGAAAGGTTTTAGAATGGGTAAAAAAAATATATGGTTTAAATTAATTTGGTAACTACAATTGGTCTATTTAGTTAGATGCTTTCCATTAATTGGCTGCAACATAACAGGTCAATGCATTTTATTTGAATATAATTTAAAAACCCCATCCGTCAACAGATGGGTGGTCAACTGAACTGAATTTGTTATTGTGATTTTCATCCCATATGGAATACACATCTCATAACCCTGTTCAATAAAACTAATGAAGCATAACTAAATTCCAGTGCAGTTTATAAAGCCTGTAATTCATTTCATGTTATTTTATCACTGCTCTAATGTTGGGCACTCACCGGTCAGCAGAAGTTTATACTGCGGGATCCTCTGAATCGGTTTCAGCATGTGCTGCCGGACAGAAAGATTCTGACACCGTGGACTAGCCTGTGCAAATAAGGACAGATTTGATTGTTAAGAATCTGGATTTTTAGACATTCTACAGAAATATTGGGCCATCCTTACTACATAATTCCAGGCTGGGCCTGGTTTTGCTGTCAAGATTGTCACTTCACAGTCAAGATTTCAGCCTGAAATTAACCTGGGCAAGCTGCTTTTTCCTTAAACCGACTCCGAAAAACCATCAAATATACGAGGATACGAGGAGAAGAAATTCCCACGGCATTATTTAACCCTTTGTGCCTGGCTGTATGCCAAGAATGGGCTGTGCAGCCAAGCATCAAGGACAATAGGCACCACACTGGATAGACTGGTCCCTTCCATTGCACTTGGAACCCCCTTTCATGTGAATAAAGCTTCGTTTGAAAAAGTTCTGTCATTAACACCCCCATTCAAGAATATAGTTGGAACAAATAGATTGAATATGCACAGGAATGTGCATAGATGACAACCAGCCAGATGTTCTTTCCAACTGCAGCTATGGCCAGACTATTCAAGGGGTTAACCCTTTCCTTACCAATGTCAAGTTTACTTGACAAGGAAACCACACACAAAGCAGACAATATATGCTCACCATGTTTCACTCAACTTGTGTTTGTGTTTTTTGCTGTCCATACTTCATCTTCACACCAACAAAGATATTTTTCAGATCATTTGAATCTTGTAAATTAGAACAGATTCTCTCTTACCCTTTCCCGACGTAATATATGGAGCACTGTGCTCGGTGCTTTCCGAGAGCCTGTGAACAAATTAATAGTTTTACTCGGGCGGGATTCAAACCCACGACTTCCTGCTTACGAGTGCAGACGTCTTAACCACTCAACCACCGAGCTTGCCGGGGTCGGCTGGCCGATTCGAATCCAATGCCTGAATTTTCACAGGCTCCCGGAAAGCACCAGGCATACAAAGTGCTTCATATATTACGTCGGGATAGGGCAAAAGAGAAAATCTGTTCTAATTTACATCATCCCCATGGCAAAATTCCATCTTCACTTTCTAATGTTGCTAGTAAATTGTTGAGTCGCCATTAGAATACTTTGAGAAAACTGTCCAAAGTTTCTTCCATAGTGATTTGTATGGAGTGCCATTTGTTCCCTGTTCCCGAATTGGTAAAGTGGGCCAGAAGAGAAAACAGCCATAACTTTGCTATTTTAGTAGCTACGACTTTCATTTTACACCACATGAACGTAATTTTTTATGGAACAAACTTTGCACACATCTTTCGTTTCAATCAACTCTTGAGGGTGAAATCTTCGGTTGAAAATACAACCATTCAGCAAGCAGTTGCCTTTGTTTTCTTCAACGTAAAGACCTTTTAATACCTGCAAACATGCCACTCCGTAAACTGACCCAACTCAGCGAGAACAAATTGAGCTCAGCGCTTTATATAAAAGGTTCCAAGTCAAGTCTGCTTGAAGACTCACCTCAAACTCTTTCAGAGTTTGACTGAACAGAGGAGATTTCAGACAGGCATCTTCAATGGTGGCCGTCAGTTTCTGGAAGTCTCTGATGTACGTGTTGTACAGCTTGAGGTATGGGCCCTTCTTCAGGAAGATGTCCGCTATCCGTGGGTTCTCGGACCTGTACAGCCACAAACAAACAAGGTCCGTGAATTTACAACCATGAATGTGCAGTTACATGTTTAAGTCACTAGATTTGTATTGGTGGCAGAGAAATTTTAGCAGGCTGAAGTTACAGCTCAAATCCCAAGTGCATGTTTTTAGCTCTAACGCTGGCAGGGCCATGCTTCACAGAAGGGGGGCGAGTTTGTCTTACCAACAGTGGAAGTTACCCCACCAGGGTCTATCGGTCCGATAATTGGGGTAATTAAAGATTTATTCTCTAGATGTGGACCCAAGAAAACTAAGGGTGTTGGGGCTGGCAACCTAAAATGTGGCCAGCCCCATTTTAGCCTCGTTTTGGACGACTCCATTAAAACAAATTAAAATACAATTTCAAGATCCCACAGAAATTTCCCACTAGTGGATCCAACATGGTCGAGTTAATCCAATAATGGGGGGGGGGGGGGGGGGGGGTGGGTTGTCATATTTCTCATTTAATAATTTTTCTAATTTTGTATTGGAGATTCATAACTCGTCACCTTCCAAACAATACATTTTTGCAGCCCAAAATCTTTGCTAAAATTTGCTATTTATAATTATCTTTTTTTGCGATACAAGAAACATAAAATCTTACCAGTTATTGACCCTCGAGTTGAGATCCGACAAGAGATCCTCGTTGAACATCTGCAGCTGAGGCAGATGGCCCAGAATCTGATCCAACGTCCCCTTCTCTATGACTGGCCGGCCAGCTGACCTCTCAGCTTCTTCAATGGCTGCCTTGAAATCCTGCCAAAGAAATGGTTAACATCTTTCAGTCTCAATTGTTAACATTGCACAAAGACTCGGGGGTGGGGGGGGGGGGGGATAAGCACTGCCTCCCCCCCATAATTTAAAAAAAAAATAAATAAATAAAGAGGGTCCAAGTCGATCTCTTACTCAATTGAATGTATATTTAACACTCCAAACCTGCTGAAAGGGGCCTAAAATGCTGCTATATATACACAATATGCCTAGGTATCGTGGTCTTGAACAAAGCGTTGAGCGATGTCCAACACCCCTCTCCCTTTTAGATTTTTCCACGGCTGGTGATTTATCCCTTTTGCCTTTTGAAAAAATCCTGGCGACGCCCATGGGGGGGGGGGGGGGATTTAGGGAAGGGGTGGTCAAAACCTCAAAATGCCCTGTTCACAAGCCATTAATTGAGTACATGCAGGTATGCGCATCTGGATGACAACCCCTTGGTGGTCTTTTTCAAACTACAGCTGTATTCAGTTAAGTGATTAAAATACTGCACCAACATCCTGGATTTAGAATCCCACAACTACTCACAATGAAAACTTCAGATATCAAACTAACCCCACAACAACTCACCACATTAATGAGTCGCAGGACATCCACAAACACCCTCTCTGAGTCTCGCAGCTCCTGCGCCACCAGGAATGCCTTGCGCCGCTTGCGCACCTCCGGTTCCACATCCTCGTCGTCCTCGTAGCCGTCCTCGTAGCCCTCTTTCTCCGCCATGATGGCCTGGTCGAACTTCTCGTAGCTGTCCTCGTCCTCATCCGAGGACCCCTCGTCCTCCCCACTGCTCTGCTCCGTGTAGTCGGCGCACTGGCAACGCCCGTTCTCATGCATGCTGTGCTCACATGATCTGCAGGTTGAAGAAATTCCAGCAGTCCACGATAAGTACATGCAAGTCATTTTTTTTTCTGCAAGTCTGTCGATAATAACTGCTACATTGTGTAAATATATAACGGTGAATTATATTAAATTGTCGATGTCAACCAACATGAAGATTTGTCAAATTTTCATAATCGGAAGTAGTTAAAAGGCATTTGTTCTACTCTCCGTTGGATGCCGTCAGGTGCAGCAGACTGCTACAGAAAACCTCCAGGTGTTAATTGTTTAAAGTATTTTCAAGCAAATTGTTACTCGATCCGTCATGTCTACATATACACTGCTGCATGGCTTGCCAAAGGAAATGGCCAATTCATTTTTTAAAGCACATCGAAAATCTGCAATTTTAATTCTAACTACATGTTGTAAGTACATATACATGTAGCAAACAAGAAAAAAACTTCCATGAAATGAAACCAAAACCCTTTTCTGCCTGGGTTCGACTAGACGTACATACATACATGTAGCTAAAATATGAAGCCTGGGGTTTTTATGGTGTCAACTGAGTAAACCACAGTGCAACTTGTAATACAATACTCGACATACATTTTGTTTTCAGGCTTAACTAAACAATGTAGCCAAAATGTATCGAGCTGCAACTCACTCTGGTATAGCTACAAAAAAGGTAGACCGTCGATTTGCCATCTTTAAGTCTAAAAAAAAAAAAATATCCTCGCATGCAGAGAGCTCAAGTACTACATGTACAATGTTAGATTCAACATGACAGTCTTTAAATGTCCAATGCTTTCCTGTGCAAGATATTCTAATCAAACTTTTATTCAACAACTCCCGTAAGAAAACACTAAATTGTGTATATTTGGGACCAATACACACTATACACCCCAAATTATGCGCTTGTAAAAATTGTTTGTTCAATAGTCAAGAAGCTCAAAGTTTATTTACGATCAGCCATAGGAAGTTGAATTTTTCGTGACTGATTCAGTTTGGACAAGACATGGCTTGTGAAGACTACTTAATACAGTGCACAGTAAACATAGGTAGTTTTTCAATTTTCCGGTGGATAAATTCATTACGTTTTATTGCATGAATGCATGTTTTAGCTGAAGTGTAACTAACTTGCGAAAAGAGGAATCAATTCAAGTATGAATTTGTCCCCATCTCTGGGTGGTGGAAGTTACCCTGCCAGGGTCTTTATGTCCGAAAATTGGGATCATTCCTTTGCTATCGACTTGTATTAAAGATTTATCCTCTAGATCTGGACCCAGGAAAACTAAGGGTGGTAGGGCTGGCAACCTAAAATGTGGCCAGCCCCACCACCTCCGTTATAGCCCTTTACCAAGAGTGGCTCTCAACCTTCTATTGGGCAAATGTAATATTAAGGGTCAAGTGTAAAGCCTGTGATGAACCAATAACCCAACACCGAGAGCAAACGAACATTTGTTTTAATAAATCATTTGATCAATTAATCTAGAGATTGGCCACCTTGATATATCTCTGCTCTTGGAAGTGTACACGTGTACAATGTAGGTATACATGTGTGGGTCTATCCACACTAATGACCTCATTTGGTGCGACACAGGAGGGGAATTTCAAATTGTAGTTATTATATCAAATAATTTTGTATTGATTTGTCACAATACATTCAGTGCCCATCACCAAGTTTGTTTTAGCAACAACAAAAATCAACATCTAACAGTATTTAAGATACATCTGGAATCATCAAGATATGTTTGTAACATCAAATGTGTAACATTTCTGGACGGACATTTGTCACAATGTCCGTCCATGTTTTAACAATCTTAATTTCTTAAAATATCCCCAAAATTTTGTTATAATTTCCACTTAATAATCCTGACATTGTAAGAGATGTAAAACTGACCAACATTTCGGAATGTTACTAAATTCATCTTTTTTCCCAGTCAATAATAAAATAATGTCCGTCCATGTTACAAACAATGTCTTGAAGATGATTTTATTTATTTATTTATTTATTTATTTATTTATTTATTTATTTATTTATATTTTTTTTTAGATATCCAGAGTGTTATCCTATTTTTATGTCAGTGTGATCACTAACAGCTCTGGAAAGCATCAGAAAAACATTTGGGCAAAATACTTGGTTTGATGTCCCTCTTCCATGTCTTACTCCCATTGCTATCTTTTGATGCTAAATGGTCCCTTTAGTGTGGACAGACCTGTATAGATTCAGCTACATGCATATTGGTTCATTACTTGTAAAGCAGTGTTCACAGTATAGACCAACACATGAATTGCCCAAATTTTCTGGAATAATTTCAAAGTCCAGGCAGTATTGAGAACCCAATAGACTCCACGGTCCAATTAGTATGTCACTCAAAGCCACACCCCAAAATGGAGGCCCCATTCTCCATACCCAGCATGAGGCACTTGGCATGTTAATGTGACCTCCCCATTTCTGCTGAAAGAAGAATTCAACCACATCCTTCAGAGTTACATAATGTTACGTAACCCTACCCATGCTGCAAACAAAGATCTTGCCAAGGTCTGCATATTATAATGCCTACTGGGAAGTGCATACAAAGCCCATAAAGGACCCATGCACTGTTCTATATAGCCATTCTATATTGACTGTCATGGGGGCAGAGCTAAATTTTGTTGAAAATTAAAAATATATATGATATAGCCTTGGTAATTACCCCCAAAAGTGATTACAAAAGCTGTTTATAAAGATACCAGATCAGTCCCGAAAAATATTTATAGTCTGAAATGCTGTTTAAATTATATCTGAAGACTGCCAATAATGCAGAGGCTCGTTTAGATTTTAACAGTCTAAATATTAAAGCACCATATGAAATGTGCACAAATCACTCAGAACAGTTCTACAATTCTCAGGACTGGGATGACGGATTGAGTTCAATCTTTCATGTTTGTTCTTTCATTTCATGTATGTTGTATTGCACAAAGAACATACATGTATGTATGAACACTGTCTGCAACTGTGCTATCACCTATCAAGCAATGCTATATCATACATTTATATACAAGCAGAGCAGCCAGTAAAAAAAGTGTCAAGGTATAATAATAATAATACAAGTTTTATATAGCGCTAAATTCGTGAAAAACACGCTCTAAGGCGCTTTACATAAACAATTTAGAAAGGAATTACAATAAGAAATGCCATTTAAACTATTAAAAAAAAAAAAAAAAAAAAAAAAAAAAAAAAAAAAAAAAGGTATCTCAGTAACTGGCATATTTAAAATTCAACGACCGTGCATTATTTCAATTGGTGATTTCATACAACTTCTAGCTTGAATCACCTTCATTTTATGTACATGTACTGCTTCATTAAGTTGGGAAAAAAATACTGCCCGACAAAAAAAAAAAAGCAATTAAATGAAAGCTTCAATATTTTCTCAAAATCATTCTCGTTAGAGTTAGCAAAAGCAGTAAGTTGTTAACAGCTTGATTTTTCTTCAATGCATAGATGTTTTACTAACCGTGCTTAAACCAACAATTTCGAAGAAAGAATCCAGATTTTATGTCTGATCCTCGCACTGGATGAATATCTAGAAAGAATGGTACATGTATGATGTTGAACGTGGTTTGTTCTTTAACTTCCAGCAAGCAATTTAGTCTACTGATCCTCATAACTAAAGAATTTAAGATTTAACTCACCTGGGTACAGAATAGACTTCAGTTCCAATAGAACTCAGCGCCATCGATGCAAATGGAGTAGCTCTGGACATATCCTCGTAGCCATCGTTGGAGATGTCCGACTGAATGCTGGGCGACCTCTTCGGCTTCGGAGGAGGAGCACGCTTCTGCCTGCCAGGTACCGGTCTTTTGGGGGCGGAAGACTCAACCGAGGGAGACAGAGGCGGGGACATGAGAGGGTCAAAGACGGGGCCAAACTCATTGTTCTCATAATAGGGGCCATCGGGGAGAACGTACTCATCATCATCGCTGATGACGCTGTGTCTTTTCGTACTGCCCATGTCATCAGGTGACTGCTCAATGCTGTTGGTGAAACATTCTTGGTGTGGCATGTCTTGGGCTGGGAAAGTGTGATCCGGGCCGTCATGGTGGTCTTGTTCTTGCGAGATGCTCTGGACAAGCATCGCTGGCTTGGGGGGCAAGGCACTGCGCATGGGTGGAGGTCTGGGGGGAGGCGTTCGTCTCTCAGACCCATCTGGAATAGGCCGTGGTTGTTTGGCGGTAATGTAAGGTGGGGGTGGAACCGGTGCGAAACGTTTTGGGGGACCCTGGGATGGACGCGGTGGGGCAACCGAGTGGTACCCGAGGATCCCAGAAACCACGGGGGACCTGGGCGAGTCGGATGAAGTGAGGGGAGATTGCACTCTGTGGTAAGGCATAGCAGTCAGACTGCTATTGGAATGTTGGGACCATCTCTTCCGGGGAGGAATCTTGAGCTCCTCTTCGATGGCACTGCCGGGAGGCGAGATCGAGGGAGTCGAGGGAAGATCATCATCCCCAGTGAAGCTGTTCTCTGTAAAGAAATATGTTTCAGTTTGGTCCGTGAGCATGCACTCGTCTGCGATCAGACTCCGCCGTGTCCGTGGTGGAATTATCGGCGAGGCTTCGCTGGAACTGTGGATTCTCGCACCGTCTTCAGTGGGATGGCTCAGCTCGTTAGGTTGGCTCTTCTTGCCAATTGGCTTGGGTCCAACAGGAGGGACCACTGGGATTGATTTGGAGGGAGGAGGTGGCCGTGCTGGTTTGGAAGAATAATTAATCTGAGGGGTTCTGAAAGGGCTTCCTTGCTTATGGGGTGGTATAGGGGGAGGAGTGGAGTTTTTCAGGCCATCATTTTCTGTTGTAGGGCATGTTCGACTCACCTTAGGATTAAATAGCTGTGGGGTGCAGCTGTTGATTGTGCAACTGTCTATTTCATTTGCTTCATTTTCAATTTTCTCTTCTACCGGACAGGTAGTTAGGTCGTCAGTGGATCTGTTCATTTTTGGTTTCAGATCTCTATTAAGACTAGGTGGATCAACAACGCTCTTTGTTCTGCGAGGGGGTGGAACAGGACTAGGCGGGGGCCTCCTAGGAAGTGGCTTTGGTGGGACTCGTTTTGGACTTGATGTCAAGCTGTTAGCTGGAGAAACTTCTCCCTTCCTCGCTGGTGCTTCATCACTGCACACACCCTTGGGTTTATCATTGCTGGTGGCAGGCTCTTCCAAGATGGAATCCTGAACTTCACTGGCGACACTCGACTCCGTCTTCGACAGCTCTGTGCTATCTCTCAGGTCAAACACACCAGAGTCTTGGCTGTTTGCCCTGTGTCCGACACCAGCATTCTGAAATGTCTTGGTCTTGACCAACGGGGGTCGTCCAGAGCCAGATACCGGTGAGCTCTGTGTTGCCTGGAGCTTGCGGGGTTTGGGTGTGGGGACGGGACTTTTGAAGCCATGGCCCTGCTTACGGGGTAGTGGAGGGCTCTTCAGAGAAGGGGGTTTAGGGGCGATGGCTGGCTTCTTGGCAGGTGAGGCTGGCGCCGATGTACCACCTATGGAGGTCAAAAGGGTAATGCATTAAATTAAGCAACTTTATAAGCCCACAATTGTGTCAGATAGGACCTGCTTTTCATAAGCATCCCCTGAACAGAACCCTACATTCACCTTTTTGTTGGGAGGCTCCAGTCCCATGAGGTCTGAGCTCTTTGCTAGAAACTTCCGCCTTTTATTTAGCTTAAGTTTGCTCAATTTTAAACTGGGAATTAGCAATAAATCTGAATGTTTAACTTTCTAAAGTTTTCCTATGTCCTGGAGATTATGGAACCATGTCCTGCTACGATATCAGTTACCAATAGTAGTGCAGGGATAAGGGATACAATTTGAAGTTTCTTAGCTGTAAATACTAGTGGTGGGATAGGGCGTATGAATCCGGATTTTTTAACATGCGGTTTGAATTCCCGGTTTCGATTTTGGGAACCCGGACATTTGAAAGCATCGGAATGGAATTTTTAAAAAATGGAAGTACGCCCATTACATTTTGTGTAGTTTTGTTTTAACACATGAAGCATAACGCATAACACAATATGGACACATGGATTCCTGGCTTAAGGCTAGGCACAGGTATGTTCCTTATCGTTGTTTTCCTATTAAGCCAAGTTTGAAAAAGAATAGGTTGTTTAACTCCCTGGGTGGTATGAAAAAAAATGGATTGACATTTGAAGGCTGTTGGGGTTTTCTAAAAAAAAATTTAAAATAAAAGGGAATTTCACTTTTGAAATCTCATACTTTTGCAACTCCCCTATAACAAAATGGAGTGGTCCAGCACAAACCAGATGGCAGCCATTGAGGCTGCACGAAACTGTACTGTCAGGAGTTCAGTTTCCGCATATTATTTCACACATTGAAAAGTTTTGAACTCTGTTAATATACTTAATACGACTGGAAATAAATGAGATTGTGAAATAATTATTTAAGCCTAAACTTTCGTATGTAATTTGTTAACACTTGGTGCTTGATGCTCCCTGATGCTATTACTTAGCACGACCCACAAGGGGGGAAGCTCCCCACAGCTGGGAAAGCTTTCTGTAAGATATTGTAGACCTGCCAATGTCATTAGGTACAGACTGGGGGGGGGGGAGGGGTATACCAGCCTTCCAGGATTACATAATGCCAGCCTTGGACATACCAAGGCCTGGGCACACCTGTTTGGGAAAGAAACCCCCAGGAATGCCAAATGGAATGAGCATGGGTGGGGGTTAGGAAATGACAAAAGCCATCTCCTTGATAATGAATGGATGGGCGAGTGTAAATTCATTGGAGGGGGAACTTTTTGGAAAGATTTTACTTTAATACCCCCACCAAAATCGGTCAAGAAAAGCAAAATCTTGGAAAATAACCAACCCTCTTTGATAACTGTCTAAACATATGGCACAACCCGTTAATTTCAAGATTTATTTCAGCAAAATCTGTAAAAATTGAGGAAGAAATCAACATGTGCACACTTTGGAGTGACTATACATGGTGCCAACTGCCAAGAACTTCTAACACAGAAGAAAACAAAAACTTTCTTCCCCTATATTGCACTGAAATGTCCCAACAAAATTCTCTAAATTAAAGGTTGTGCCAAGTGTTTATACAATTATGAACACAAATGGATGGTTATTTTCCAAGATTTGCCGTTTCTAAACGATTTTTGTGGGGGTATTAAAGTAAAATCTTTCCAACTTTTTTAAGCAGTCGCAACACTGCATGAACTTATGAATGAAACTCTCGGTTTCATTCCGTTTCATTCTGTTTCAAAAGTTTTTTTTTAAATACAGCAGGTGCTTAATTTTGTTAACAGATTTCGTGCACTTAATAAGTGAACAAGTAATGAAAAATAATGACAAGAATCACAAGATTCAAGATTTTCCGGGCACATTTCAGATTGTGCAGAAAGTGCAGTTCATATATACTTTCAACCTATGAATTTCTTCAAAATCTGCCAAGAAAATAGCTTTTTGGGGGCTTTAACAAGTTTGCCTTAAGAGAATTCTGGCATTTTCCTGCATGTACATGTAATGAAGTTTAATAAATCACTTTAGTTTTACTTTTAAAAAATTCTGCCACATTCAAGCAATGTATGCCCTAACAAATTTAAACCGTGGACCATATGAAACAATTTTACACAAAAATCTTACCTAGAATGTATCTTGCTGTGTACAAATTCTACGAATTCACATTAGCATTAAAGTATTTCTTAATGTTTCTCGGTCAATTTCAACGTCTCTTGGGAAAGATTTCACTTTAATACCCCCACCGAAATGGGTTAGGAACAGCAAAATCTTGGAAAATATAAACCCTCCTTGATAACAACTGTCTAAACATGCATGTGATGTGGCATAACCAGTTATTTTAAGATTTATGTCAGCGAAATCTGAAAAATGAGGCAGAGAATATGTAACACAGTAAACAAACTTTCTTCCACTGTATTCAGATATTGCACGAAAATTTCTTGACAAGTCACAATCTAAAAGGTTGTGCCAAGTGTTTATACAATTCCAAACACAAATGGATGGTTATTTTGTCAGACTTTTCCCATTTCTGACCCATTTTGGTGGGGTATTAAAGTAAAATCTGTCCGTTTTTGTTCTTAAACAGAAGCGGCAGTATACCACATTCGTCTCAAAATCTCGACATGAATTCATCTGGCAGTCACCACGGTCACAGCAGTTCTTCAATGGATTTATATAAAAACAAAATTCAGTTCAACAAAATACCAGACAGCGCAGCAAGCAAGCCCCAGCCCCCTTCTAAAATGAACTGCAGATCTGTGGTTTCACAGAATATTTCCACTGATGTACCAGTCCGATATGGCAAAGGGCTGATCCAATCAACATGCAAAATTCTTGCTGGCTCCTAGTTTCCAAGCTGTGGTTAATAACAGACTACATGTCCCACACCGACACTACCATGTCTGGCCATAATGCAAATCAGAAGAACCAGTCCAGCAAGCAGACTAGACTAGACATTAACATTACAACATTCCTTCTCTAAACTACTCACAACTTTGTTTAAGGTTGCTGTACATACATAATCCAAATATTTCAGACCCAAGATGGCACCCTATGAAGCAAAAAATCTGC
The DNA here is from genome assembly GCA_037893225.1 of Hippasteria phrygiana. Taxonomy (NCBI): domain Eukaryota; kingdom Metazoa; phylum Echinodermata; class Asteroidea; order Valvatida; family Goniasteridae; genus Hippasteria; species Hippasteria phrygiana. Next base: position 329,337 of record JAZGUH010000003.1, read on the forward strand.
AGAAAACATAGAAAATAACCAAACAAGCATGAACAAGTACTTACAAATGCATGCAGTTCATCTACAGGAAGGGATGGTGTGTGGTTAAAGCTAGGTATGCAACACACTCTGGGCGTGTCTGTGGGCTTTCACAATCTGCCACAGGTTTTTTTCTTTTTTTACTTTTACAGGAAAGAGGAAAAGACCACGACCTCTGTTCACAGGATCAGGAAACCAACTGACCACATTTCTCTCTCCCTCCAGCCCTTTTTGCCCTTAGTTCTGCCCAGGAACAAGCATTCCCAGGCCTGTGATTGGTCAAGGGCCGGTTGCAGGATGCTGGCATTGGTCAGCAAGCCAGCCTTCCCTGTTATGTAACAGATTAATTGTTGGCTTGGGCATTGGACAACATTGTATGGCCCTGTACCCTCACACTGAATACATAATGATTTACATTTATTCACCCTACAATGTACATGCAAGCAGGCTTGAGATAAGTCCCATGTGCTTATTCTATGGCTTATTGTTCAGCCAATCTTCCAATGCCATTAAAATATCCTGCAGTCCAAGCAGGTCAGTGCAAGCACAAAATGGGAACAGTTATTTCACAATAAAGGTCCCTCTCTACTCTAAGACCCAAAAAAACTTGTGTTGCCCTCAAATGGGAAAAATCAGAAAAAAGGGTCGGTCCATTTTTGTTTTAAAGGTAGTGTACATGATTGGTCATTGTTGCAATTTTCAGAAATGGGCGGATTTGGGGGTTAGTATTTTATAGGAAATATTGTTCCACTGACCCGTTCAAAGTTTTGCGTTGTTGGATGGCGAAAAAACGAGAGAAAAACGGCACTTGTTTTCAACCGCCGGACAGATGATAGCCTTTAGTCAAGACATGCGTGGCTACATTTTGTTTGTACCTAGACGTGTGACGCGCCCCGAATGCCAGCATGTCCAGGGCGCGCCACTCGTCCGGGTAGCCACGCGTGCCTTGACTAAAGGCTACAGGGCAGTTTTCCAACGATTTCCAGCTGGAAATCATTGGAAAACGATATACATTTCCACTTTTCTTGACAACGACAGCACACCTGGTACCATCATTTCACAGGATGATTGAGACTACTATTAACTTACAGTCTAGTAAGGTATTTCGTAATAATTCAGTAAAAAAAAAATTGGAGGATTACCAATCGTGTACACTACGTTTAACCATCCATGAAAACAATACTACTACTGCATGTCGTGTAAGCTTATTTAACCCCTTGCGTACGGATGACGCCATATAGCGTCCAAAAGAAAAGTGCCACCAGGCCGGATGACGCCATTGGCCGCCGTTTGTGCAGTTTCAATCTATTGTTGGAATATTGTTTATGTCATACTTGACTGCACAAACACGTTGTAGCGGCTCGCTTGGCTGCCAGAACCGCTGCAACACCCCGACGTCTCCCGTAAAATACCGTGCCCAAGGGGTTAAAAGTGAGATGGGGGAAATGCACGATTGTGCCATTATAGCTGTATTTAAAGACAATGATTTTAATAAAACTTGTTCATTTTGAATGGGGAAAAGGTGAGAATTTGAAAAGTTCTTTAAACATTTATTAAAAAAAATTCTTAAAACAGGACCCGACTTTTATGGTCAGTCGCTGAGGGCAACACAACTATTTTTTTTGTTGGCCTAATGGCTGTGGGGAATGCAATTACTGCTAGTTAGTCATGGCCTTGTTGTCACCTTGTGATTGGCTCATGAGATTCTGTGTACTTTGCTATGGGAGCTGCAACACTGGTTCTCTGACTTTTTTTCTGCAAAAAATCCTCCAAACCCACGAATCAGAAAAAACAAAGAGCAATCTTTCAAGTTTACTTTAAACCGTTTTTTTTTTTTAAATTGCCAAAAACATAAATAAATAAATAAAGAAGAAAAACCCAACAAATATAGTCAGTTTGAGAATTGAACTCGATGCATGTGATCCAAAATCAGATGATTTACCACTTAGCCACCCAAATAATGTGCTTATTGTGCTTTATTCAATACTTAGCACACACTGGAGGAACTACATATACACAAGCAAATATTAGCCAATCACAAGATCATGGCAAGAAGGCTAGGACTATTGGGCACTCCTTGCTCTATGCTCCAATAGAGTACCAAAATCTGATGTCGGTTGGCATGACAACTGGTTCCAAACAAATGTAAATTTCGACCGTTCCTTTGTTAACAGCCAGTCATGCAAACACATAAAAGTATTCTGGTTCCAAACATTGCATTGACGTCATCACTTGGGCGCTCTATGGATGCCCATCATGCTTGAGACTAGGAAGTAATTTAAAGGAAGTCATGAAATTAGCTCAAGAATCTTACTCACAGCAATGGCTTGTAGGGCTGTCCCGAATATTCGAATATTCGATCATCAACCGAATATTCGATCATCAACCGAATATTCGATCATCAACCGAATATTCGATCATCAACCGAATATTCGATCATCAACCGAATATTCGATCATCAACCGAATATTCGATCATCAACCGAATATTCGATCATCAACCGAATATTCGATCATCAACCGAATATTCGATCATCAACCGAATATTTGATCATCAACCGAATATTCGATCATCAACCGAATATTCGATCATCAACCGAATATTCGAATAGCTTTTAGCCAGTTTGAATATTCGAAAATATGTGCACTTGCACATACAAATGTGTTATTTTAATCATCAAGTTTTCTTTCTTTTTTATTGTCGGATGCAGTTTTGTCCAGGGTAACTTTTTATTTGTTTATTGGTCCTTTCTTTTAGCTGGGTAAATGCTCCTTGATCGTTATACAGTACCGGCACTTACTGAAAAACACTCCAGCAGCCCATAATATCCATTGCTGCATGGAAATTTAAACTGCCGCACTTTGTATGCAACTTTTTTGCCATGCTAGATGGCGAAGATGGCAGCTGTGACTGGCGTGTGTCAAACTTGATCGGCGAGTTTCGAATATTTGAATATTCGGCCAAATGCAGTATCGAATATTCAAATACTAAATTATTCGAAAATAGACCGCCCTAATGGCTTGGAAGTATGGAAGTACACTGTGAACTAATAACAATGGATTTAGTGTCAAGTAACAATGGATTTTCATTGTTAGTGCACCGTTTATCTTTTGTTAGATGTTCATAGTGGTATTGCGATGAAAGTCCCTTCACTCCATGGACAGAAAAAAAATTGTATTTTTTCTTTAAATAGATAAATGTTTGATTCACTGAGAGATTTTATTTTGTACAATTCTATTTTTGTGCAATTTCTATCATTGGGTGGGGATGTTAAACTGTTAGTGCCAGCTGGGATTATGATACAGGGTTCGGCAGTTCATACGCGTTTCTAATTTCTTTTTAGTGCAAGATTGCAATGTCGTGTTTTCAATGTCATGCCTGCGCTGCTGTCATATTATAACTAGCAAAAAAATACATACATTTGAAAATAAGATAAAAATTCAATTTATTGAATTTTTATTTATATATTAAAACTGAAAAGTCTCAACTAGAAAGTCTATTTGTGTTTGTATACAAAAATCTTGAATAAAAAAAATAAATGTTTATTACTGTGAGCCAAAAATGCTTATTTCTTGTGATTTATGTACATGTATACTACAATTTAATTAGCCACAGAAATCCCTGTGTCTCATTTTGCAAAAAAAAAATGACACTTGATGTAATCAATTTGTATTCCTAATTAACAATGGCTGCACGCACCTAATATCAACTATGTGCAAATATTTAAAGGCTATTTGTTAATGTACATAATTAAACGTTTAGGTTTTAACAATCAGCACAGTAAAATTCTACATTTTCCTAACTGATTGATGGGCCTACATCTTTTAATCATAAATGTTCAAAGTTAACAAAGAAAACTGGCAGGAGCGGGATTCGAACCCGCGACCTCTGGCATACCGTACTAGCGCTCTACCAACTGAGCTATCTTGCCCTATGTTGGCGGTCTCCCAAATTGTCAGTGTCTTTGACCGCGTTCCCATTTGAATTGGGAAAAGGTGGATCAAGATCCGGCATTTTGGTGTGATCGTTGTCTAACCGCAACGAAACCGCAAGTCGCGTTCCCACTTATGCTTGATCCACCTTTTCGAACGGAAGTGTCAAGTCCGAAAGGTCACGGAGTTCGGTATTACGCATGCGCGTGCTTGCTGAGCGTGCGCTCTGTGGCAGCGTTGCATGGTGGGACGGGTCAAATTGCATACGTACACATGTGTGTACACATGTGCAATGTTTTGGTGTTCGAAGTTTCAACATGGAGGAAGAAGTGTACTCTATGACAAGAATATCAAAAAAAATATTTCTCTGAGGCATATCTCCCGACAGACTCAAGCGAATCGTACATGCCGCACATGCGACGTGCATATCACTTCCCTAAGTAATTATAGTTTTCGCGTAAAAAACAAACATCTTTTTACACAAATTTAACTTCTGCAATGATGATGCCTGTTAGTTTTTACAAGATATTTATTGTGTCAAGATTTTCTGTAGTACTAACGTTAGTACTGGCTTAACCTAGTAAAACGTATGATTTTCTTCAAAATTTGCTATGGTTGTTGTTCTATGACACGCTGCGGGCTATACACTAACACAGAATTATTTATGGATGGAAAAATAAGTAACATTACACGAATAAAAAAGGTTTAGAAACGGACGACTTTCCAGTACGCAACGAAAATTGTAAAAGGCCTAGGACATACACATGTGCGCTGTATACATGTATGCACGCATGCATCGCGCACCCGTGGTGACACATTTTGTATACAGCCCGTAGTTCAGTAGTTGTTTATTGCGCATGTCGTGCACGTGGGAAATTTTCACATGAGCTACACACCTAAACGTATTTCTTCGTTCATCAGACCGCAAACTTTTCGCGCCTCTCGTGCACCAGCCGGATATTGCGTTCCCACTTGATCGTGATCCACCAATTGCAGGATCTGATCCACCAATTGGGGGATCTGTATCCTGGTCCAAAGGTGGATCAAGAAAGGTGGATCAGATCCTGATCCACCTTATAACGGTTAGCGTTCCCATTACACACAATTGCAGGATCTGATCCACCAATTGGGGGATCTGATCCGGCAATTTGGCAAAAGGTGGATCAGATCCCCCAATTGGTGGATCTAGTGGGAACGGAGCCTAAGTTCGGGTGGGCGCTAGTCAGAAGTCATAACCCCATAATGCAGTATATTCATGGACCACACCCAATTTTTTACGATACAACCTGGGAAGTGACATTGTGGGGATCGCTCAATCTTGTTACATAATATTCACACTGTCCTCACACAGCCAAAAAGAGTTGAGGCAACTTCCTGCAATAAACTCCCACCCAAGTGTTCTTTGCTGGTGACAATAAACTAAACCAATCCCCACTTGTTGCCACTTGTTTTAATCAGACATGACCTCGGAAGTACATGTACCTTTATGGAAGATTAAAAAAGTAAATCTCTGCATGCATTATCAGGGTGTGTGCGTTTCCCATGACCACATAATCTGACAGTGTTTGTCCCTGCTGATGTGTATATATACATTTATTGTTTTTGGATAAAGATCCATCCATAATGATTCTCACAAACATGTAAAAACCATGAAAATTTCATACCAGCACTTACATGTAGGGTTAACATTTTTAACCAAAATCGTGTGCAAAAGAAATAACATTAATTTAGGACCTTACCATTTGCAATGCAACTGACAAGCTCTAATACAAAAGATATTGTAGAATAACATTTTCTGAGAGAACCTTCGGCTACTCTGCCAACATATTTTGATATTAACAGCCATTTTAACGGATGCACATTTTGGTTAAAAAAAAGAAAAATCATTGTACACAACGGAGCAGACAATAACAGGAAAAATGCACATGATGCTGGGAGCATGTACAACCATGGCACAAGGATACCACCAAAGCCGCGTTCGCATTGGACTAAATCGCACTGGACTTTCAGCGGCGTAAAACTGGCCACGTAATTCTTCCGCTGTACGATTGGCCCAGTAAAAGTTCCCGCTGCAGAGGGACAAACGGACAACTGACGATCGACACTTGACATCAGTTTGAAAAGTTTACCGGCTGTCCGCACTGGACTTAATTTGGTAATAAAGCTGACGACAGTCTCCGTACGTTTTACCAAAAAAGTCCAAAGTGGACACAGCTTAAGTTGTATGGGAGGCACAACTACACAGATGTAAGTATTGTCAGGGCACAGAGACATGACCACTTGAGCAGTCTCTTTGGCTCCCACTAATTGATACTTTCTGTCGACTCCTGCGCCGACCAGCAATGGATGCCGCCACCTCTTCTTGGACTCACAAACAACTCATTTCTGCACATTGGTCTGGCATAAAATTTACTGAAATACTGTGGTGTGACTTGACTGCATGTGTACACAACATGTTTTATATATGAAAGACAGGGGAGGGGGTTTTCCAGGGAGGGGTTGGGTGGTGGGGAGGTGTTGGTGGGGGCAACGTTGGGGAAGGGATCTTCCATTTTTTAAAAATTGAAATCACCCAATACAAGGCTAAAAGCCATTCTAGGTAAAAGGTTACAATCAGAGGCGGTAGGGTAAGCGACATTATGAATTGCCAGTCCTACCACCCTTATGGTTTTCCTGGGTCCAGATCTAAATAGATTATTTTTCATTTTCAAAGTGAACAAAGAAACTGGCAGGAGCGGGATTCGAACCTGCGACCTCCGGGTTACCGTGCCGGCGCTCTACCAACTGAGCTATCTTGCCCTATGTTGGCGGTCTCCCAAATTGTCAGTATCTTTGTTCGGGTGGGAGCTAGTCAGAAGTCATAAACCCAGAATGCCGTATAGCCAGGGATCACACCCAATTTTACGATACAACCTGGGAAGCGACATTGTGGGGATCACTCAATGAGGATACGACTTTTTAACTTGTAATTCGTCAAACAATCCACAAGGGAAACTGACTAGGTAAATTTGAATACATTTGAATTCCCTTGTGGATTGTTTGACGATTAGAGTATTTTTCAACAGATTTCTGAAAAATGTTCCCAATTTTCAAACCTATCTACATGTATGTATGTATGTATAGACCTATGTTGTCAACATCCTAAAATGCAGTCTGAGTGATACTTATAGGACACCAAAAATTAAGTTTGGCCGAGAATGTTAAGTTTTTGCAGCAATCTTCTTTGTATTCTATCTTTTGAAAGCAAAACATTCTTACAAAAATGTGAAATTATTAAATAAAGATGGTGAACATAATATAGTTTATCAGCCCTGTGCAGTAACCACATGGGACATTCTTTGCACTACTAAAGATTGTGGCTCAGCTCTTCGGTCCTTAATCCATTAAAATCAATGGGAAAAAAAATTTTGTGAATTTTGGAGGGTTAGGTTTATAATGTATCTTACTGTATGTTGAACAAAGAAATTGACAATAGTGGGATTTGAATCTGAGACCCCCAGGTTATTGTTCTCGCATTCCCTACCAAATGAGCCATCCCAGTGGGCACACGACGTTGAAAAGACGTCTTTTTTCGGTCGTTATCTGGTCGTGCTTACTTGAGCGGTCGTGACCAAAAAACGACGTCTTAAAGACGTCTTTTTCCCTACCTGTAAACTCATCCCCACCCGCCAAAAAAATACCAAAACAACATGACGTCTTTACGACGTCGTTTTACGGTCGTTATTTAGTCGTGGGTTCTACAGCGGCGGTGACAAAAAAACGACGTCTTAAAGACGTCTTTCTCCCTACCCGAAAACTCATCCCCGTCCGCCCCCCTGAAAACAAAAAAAATACGACGTCTTTATGACGTCGTTTTTTGGTCGTTATCTAGTCGTGTGTACTACAGTGGCCGTGACCAAAAAACGACGTCTTAAAGACGTCTTTTTCACTACCCGTAAACTCATCACCACCCTCCAAAACTGAACAAAAACACTACGTCTTAAAGACGTCGTTTTACGGTCGTTATCTAATTGTGTGTACTACAGCGGCCGTGACCGGAAAAAAACGACGTCTTAAAGACGTCTTTCTTCCCATCCGAAAACTCATCCCCACCCGCCCACCTGAAAAACAACAAAAACACGACGTCTTTATGACGTTGTTTTATGGTTGTTATCTAGTCGTGTGTACTACAGTGGCCGTAACCAAAAAACGACGTCTTAAAGACGTCTTTCTTCCTACCCGAAAACTCATCCCCACCCGCTTCCAACAAACAACAAAAACGCGACGTCTTTACGACGTCGTTTTGCGGTCGTTATCTAGTCGTGTGTGCTACAATGGTTGTGACAAAAAAACGACGTCTTAAAGACGTCTTTTTCACTACCCGTAAACTCTTCTCCACCCTCCAAAACCGAACAAAAACACTACGTCTTAAAGACGTCGTTTTACGGTCGTTATCTAGTTGTGTGTACTACAGCGGCCGTGACCGAAAAAAAACCGACGTCTTAGAGACGTCTTTCTTCCCATCCGAAAACTCATCCCCACCCGCCCACCTGAAAAACAACAAAAACACGACGTCTTTATGACGTTGTGTTATGGTTGTTATCTAGTCGTGTGTACTACAGTGGCCGTAACCAAAAAACGACGTCTTAAAGGCGTCTTTCTTCCTACCCGACGTTTCCTGCGTTATGTGAAAGGATGTGCTGACGGGTAACAGACGCTGAGCATAACATGTCACCGTGCAAACGACAGTTTACGCTTTAACGCGTTACGAAAATCAGTCAAGAAAAGGCGAGTAAAACCAACTTTCCACTCCGTTTTTTTTTTTTTTTGTATTTTAATCAGTGATTTGTTTCCTTCGTGTTTTGAATTAAAATAAATCGTATTGCAATTACTTCTAGGTCAAGGGCTGTTTTGCCGTAAATTGGCCGGACTAATAGTCGTGTGTACTCCAGCGGCCGTGACAAAAAAACAACGAAAACTAAAAGCCATGAAATAAAACTAAAAGCCCAAGTTTTTTTTGGCGGAAAAAAATGCAAGTGGCCACAGGGTGCACGCGCCTCGCGTAACCTTATTGGTTACATGGCTGTGGCGCCCGGCTAGTGCAGGCCTTCATGCAACACGTGAACGTGCAGTTCTCTTTTGGACTTTCGACTTTGAGTGATGAGCGGTGACTTTTGAAATTGCGACGAATATTATTGTTTGTATTTATCGTAAAACAGGAGTCATTTCACTAGTATAGTTGTACACCAAATACCTCAATGTATATACGTATAAATACGTAAATGAGGCCCCCTCATTTAGATCAGAAAATCCCCGTTCTCAAATTAAATCAACAGGTCTCATTCGTCCCATTGCCGTGGCAACCCCTACTGGAAAGTGGACTGACCCCCGAGTCCAGATAATCCTGGCTTGCCGGCCATGCATTAGTGCCTGCGCCTGCCTATGCCGTTTTTCCCATAATCTGTTCCTTGCAGCTTGCTGTTGTTCATCAACTACCACGGGCACTATATCTCTCTCCTTTCCAGGTAGGAAAAGTTACATTTATTTATAACTTTTGACATGCAAGCAGGAGTGGAAATGACATACATGTATAAGTTAATATAAATGCAAGTTTGTTTTACTTTGATTTCAGGAATTATTGTTTTATAGTGGACAAAGTTTTTAAATTTGTTATATTAAATTCCACTGTGAAACAATTGCACCGGTCCAAAATTGCTTGAGTCAAAAACTACCTGCATTTCAGTTCATGTGTATGTTATCCACAGAGTTTATAAGTTCCTTGTTCTTGCATGCTGCCATTTGTTTTCATTTTTTTCTACGTTTTTTGACTTGCTCTTTTTGACTACATGTACATATACATATGTGTCCATACACATATGATACAGTTAGCATAGACCATGCCTTTGTCCTTGGTTCCTATTTTCCTACTTGAAGCAATACACAGGCCAGAGGATTTGCATACCTAATGAGGCCCATAGGACTGTGCAGTATCTTGTACTTTATGATGCAGTGCAGCACAGCATGGTTCCTTGCCATGGTGGGTGTCGTTTTGCAAGGTTAATGTAGGCCCACTAAAATACATGTACATGTATGCTGACTGGTTTGTTTACATCGCACGGGGGTACGGGTACGTAATGTACATGTACCAGTACAACCACATAGACTAAGCACGAATTTTTACTTCCGATGACCGATTTCAACAAAAGACTGACTTGCGAGGACTGAAAGGTTCCTTTGTATTTTCTGTCTCCTTTTGTCCTCGGACGTATATAAAGAACCTGTACATGATCACACACACACACAAAACTGTGTAAACAAAGGCAATCTGGTACATTGTCCTTTTGTTTGTATACATGTACATTTTCGAAAGACCTCCTATATATTTTGTACACGAATCGCAATCGGGGACCTTTGGCAATGAGACCCTATTGTCCTCATTTTTTCAATGTCCCCATTTATTGCGCAAATGTCAGTGTTCTGCATGAGATTGGTGGTAAAAAGAGGGCAGTAGTTGCTTTTGCCATTGTCAGTAAAGGTATTATCAATTATTATTTTGAATGCTATTTTTTAAAGGTTGCCTACTGCAGACGAAATGGATGAAGCGATATGAGGGACATGGTACGGAATGTACTGAACAGGTATGTCTATTTTTACTGATAATAACAAGTATAGATGTCTATTTGAATAACTTACTGGACAGAGATTTGGATGTCTATTTTTTAAAGCATATTTTGGTAACTTGCTAAACAGGTAGAGATGGCTCCTTTATGATGACATGTATTGACTTTTTTATCAAACATTTATATTAACTGTAGGATGATGACTCCTACTCTCCAAATGGAGTTCAACATGATAGGCCTCAACAAAAAGAAGCTGGCGTTTCTTTTCTTCTGTATTTGAAAAGTTATGAATGTATCGTATTATTAATTATCCCCCGAGCGCGAGTGGAACTCGGAATAATGTAGTGCTCCTGTGTCCCATATGCAGAAGGCTAAGTGGTATATGGGAGACAGCCACACTACATTTTCCGTGTTCCACGAGCACGAAAACAAATTTAACTTCAAGCAAACTTGACGCGATGTAATTAAAGATGAAACATCCACAGCGCTGTGCGCGAAACTAAAACCGAAACCCACGCATCAATAACAGTCCTAAGATCTGGCAATTTTATTTGCTGATGAGTACTAAAATTATATTCTTACTCAAGTCAATAAGAAGACAGTTTAATGAGGATTGATTTTTTTTTTACATTTTTAATGAAACAAGTTAACATTCTCTAATTCCACGTATCCACATTTTCAACAGTATCACAGACAATAGCAGATGTTAGCCATGGATCAACCAATCAGCATCGAGGATTCAAGTTTGCTTGAAAATAAAATATGTTTAATAGACACTAAACAAATATGGAAGCTCATGATTTATTACTGAATATCATCTCATACATTCTGTCTCATATTCAGTAAAACAATTACAAAAACGATGGAATAACCAAAGAGAAATAAACGCCGGCGAAATTACAAGGAAAGTAAGCCTGGTGAAATAGGAATCTGAAAGAAATGTTCTGGTTGAATGCTCCACTCTTATACACTTGACGAAATGCAAATACATTGTAACCCTAACCAATCTATTTTATCTAACCGTCATTTTGAACACCTTTGTCATTCTTTCAGTTTGAGGGATTTAGCCTATCCGTCATTTTTAACCTTTTTTTAAAACGTATCCGCCTTATATTATAAGCCTGCTGGCCTAGCCCATTATGGCGTTATATCTATGTACATACCTGTACATCCAAAACGAATGCACGTGTACACATACAGGGTATCCCCCCAAAATATTTCCCTCTCCAGGTGTATCGGGATTTTCGTAATTTATGAAAATTCTCAAATTCATTTATTGAATTGATGAGCCGAAACATTTTTTTCTTTCCTGTGAAGTTCAGTGGTTTCGGTTCAGTGGTTTTAAAACGAAGGCTGTTGTGTAACACCAGTCCATTTTGCTTCATTCCAAGTTTGACAACGCATACACTGACAGCGTACACAATGATTATCTCTGTTTTCTCAGTCCCACCCCTGCCTGGATGACCTGAACACTTTAAACTGTTATAAATGGTGTTTGAAACGCTCCTTTATTATAATTAAAGATATCTTACTCAACAAACGGCCACAGTCATCAATGAGAAGTGTCAACAATAGAATTCCTCCTGTTTTTAGTTTAGTAATTTAATTAAAAAGCTGGTTTAATAAGCTAAATGTTAAACTTTATATACTGTGTTATTGTGAGGGCTCCAACATTTGTGATATTATACAACACCCGCAGCAACACACCGTCAAAGTTCTGGTGTAAGAACACGTGAATCAGAATGCCCAGCGTGCAGTCAAGACAAAGCGCAACAAACCTTGCCTAATGTAATCAGGTTACCGGCCAAAACTCCATGCGATGTATATATTGCTTGTGATTGGTATTATAAGCTGTTGTTTACTTAGCATAACAATCGCATGGAGGTTTTTTTATGCTGCAGCAAATTTTGTGCTTAAGCAGCTCTACGAAATTGGCCCTGCAGAGCCTTAAATGTAGTGTACACGATTGGTAATCATCCAATGTTTTTTTACTGAATTATTACGAAATACCTTACTAGACTGTAAGTTAATAGTAGTCTCAATCATCCTGTGAAATTATGGCATCAGGTGTGCTGTCGTCAAGAAAAGTGGAAATTTATATCATTTTCCAACGATTTCCAGCTGGAAATCGTTGGAAAACTGCCCTGCAGCCTTCAGTCAAGGCGCGCGTGGCTATACTGGATGAGTGGCACGCCCCGGACATGCTGGCATTAATCGGGGCGCGTCCAGGTAGCCACGTGCGCCTTGACTAAAGGCTATCATCCGCCCGACGGTTGAAAACGAGCACCGTTTTTCTCTTGTTTTTTTCGCCATCCAACAACGCAAAACTTTGAACAGGTCAGTGGAACGATATTTCCTAACCCCCATAAACAAATCCGCCCATTTCTGAAAATTGCAACAATGACCAATCATGTACACTACATTTAATCTTTAGGTATGAATGGAGTAGGAACTTGTGAATGGGGATTGTTAAGGAATGTGCATTATATATACATGGTTGGGACCAAATATGTTCATTTTACCTAGAGTTTTGTCTTATCCGAGTTTGTATAACGAGAGTGTATTGTAATAATACTTGACGATATGTGAATGATTTCATGAATAAAAAGACACGTCATGAAATTATTATTGTGTGCAATCACTGAAATTATTTGAGTCTTTTCCCGAAAATATTAACGTCTTATAAATGTCTTATTTTGGTCGTATATGCAAAACCAAAAGACGCCTTTTTTCTGACGACTAAAAGACGTCTTTTCCTGACGAGTAAAAGACGTCGTTTAGTCGTCAGAAAAAGACGTCTTTTGGTTTTGCATATACGACCAAAATAAGACATTTATAAGACGTCAATATTTTACGTCTACAAGACGTCTTTTAGTCGTCAAAAAAAGACGTCGTTTGGTCGTCGGAAAAAGACGTCGTTTGGTCGTCGGAAAAAGACGTCGTTTAGTGGTCAGAAAAAGACGTCTTTTTGTTTTGCATATACGACCAAAATAAGACATTTATAAAACGTCAATATTTTACGTCTACAAGACGTCTTTTAGTCGTCGGAAAAAGACGTCGTTTAGTGGTCGGAAAAAGACGTCGTTTAGTCGTCAGAAAAAGACGTCTTTTGGTTTTGCATATACGACCAAAAAGAGACATTTATAAGACGTCAATATTTTACATCTATAAGACGTCTAAAAGACGTCTTGTGCCCACTGGGATCATGCGGCCAAATTTCACGAAACAGTGCGTAACCACATCAAGGAAATAGCCACGTTCGCATTGGACTAACTATTGTCAAAAGTTATTACTGTGCTGTGATTGTTAATAACATTCCACTGTGGTTATTCTTCCGTGTGTCCGCACTTGGTTTACATGGCTCACGGAAAGTCCTTGGCCACGTAAACTTTGCAGTGGCATATGGATGGAAAGCATGTAATCAAAATGTATGTTTTACATTACAGTGGCTGTCTGCACTCGACTTTTCAGTGACCAACCGTAAAACTGCCACATAACTCTTCTGCTACACAGTTGGCCCTGTAAAAGTTCCCACTGTGTTAACTGGCTGTCTGCACTGGACTTAATTTGGACAAGTTAACAACAGTCTCCATATACATTTTACCAAAAAGTCCAATGCGGACACGGCTAACATCCTTGCAATCCATTTCATGCGCAATGTGTTTTTTTTCTTTTTACCTTTTGAAACTTTTGAAAATTGGTGGCAACTTTCGGAAATACCTTACAGGTAAACCTGCAGTGGATGACCATTTCACTACCCTCTGAAATAACTTGAGCAACTAATGGCTTAGACTTCAAATCAAGTCGTTAGACACTGTCGTCTTTGTCCGCAGGCACCACCGCAATAAACCAGCGCTGAGCTGAGCCATTATGTTTATGATACCATGCAAGGCATTCAACGTTCCGCGATCCAACATGCCCAGCCCTATCGACTTGACTCCGAGCTGATATTCATACATGCGGCAAGCTCACTGCATATACATAACGTTTCCATAGAGAGGGCCAATGGTAGCTCATCTGGCACAATAGGAATCATCCTTTATACACATGGGGATATCTTTTTCTCGATCAGTGTGTCTTTCTAATCCTGCATATTCCCTTTGTGATATTAAACTATAGAGTACTTTATTTATAGATAGTCTGAATCAACTAGCTCAAAAGGTTTTGGAGTCCTACCTTTTCAGAAGTCAATATACAGAAAGGAGCCAACTGATAAATCAGGGATTTCCCGTACCCGGTGGGTAGGTTCACGAAGGTGTCGTTACCATCCAGAAAACTCGTGATTGCCTCCATTTGTTTGGGTTTCAGAGCACTCAAAATCCCCAGTTTTTGCAATCCATGGTCAACGGAACCTCTATACCTTTCTGTGCTTCCTCCAACACATCCATTGTTTCGTTCGAGCGACACAAAATCGGAAGAAATGACGAAGAAACGTGAACTTTCCTTCACAGTTAACACTACATTATACAAACGCATGTATATAATGTGCTTATCGTGTTGCAACGTTGTGTACGTGTGCATTGTACATACATGTGGGCTTGCTGATTCGCATTCGCTAATAGGATGTTACATGAATATTCATATTCTCTTTTTTCTTAACCAATCAAACTGCACCATAAATAAATATTCATATTTTTTGTATTCTTAGCCAATCAGAGTGCTCCGTCCAAATTTGGTAGCAGGCATGGTGTCTTGTGCACACGAAAGTTGCAGATTGTTCAAGTCGGTAATTGGACAGTCGACGCACACGCATCTTGGGGCCGAGGTTGCACAGAACGTTCCCATATGTACCGGGCACTGCACGTAACGCCTGGAAAATGCGGTGTAAGTATTATAATAGGCGGCGGCGCAGCAGGCGGACTAAAAGCCGACCAATTACCGACTTGATTTCAAGTCTACTAACGGCTCTGCAATGCTCACACTCAGCTCGTTAAGTCATCATTTTGGTGTCTGTTCGCACAATATACACCACCTGAAACGACAGCGTAAGTTACGACATATTTTGTGGCGCAAGTCAGTGGAGTTACGCAGTTGACCTATCGCGGTCGAATCCCGTCAACGCAGCTTGTGAATTATTGTCCAATCACATGAATTATAATTCCATGTGGAACGCGCAAAATCTGAGACAAACAAAAATTACCACACAAAATTCCCATAGGGTTGTCTAAGGGGCGTAGTTACATGTATTAAACTCGTAAACGGCGATAGGTCAATCGTGCAAGGTTTTGTGAAATCAGCTGCTGTCCTATTTTTTTTATTGTCAAACAAAATTCTTTACTGCATTTACTAGTAAATATTTTAATGCTGCAACTATGGAGGAAGTGCTGCACTGACCAGCACCGACCTTCAAGAATCCCTTGTCCCAACTGACCCAATTATCACAGATTAAAAACTGCAGGATACTAAGCTAAAATGCAATTAAACAAAAATGCAATCAAGCATGCACTTAGATTAATATGATGATATTACAAAGAAGATCAAAGCACGATTAAATGTATGACCATGGCACCAACATGTACTTGGCGAGATATAAATTTTGTGTCAGGGATGATGTAAATTAGCCCCCCCCAAAAAAAATTGTGTGGCTCTTAACTGGGCAAAATTTGGGAGGGAGGGTTGGTCGGTCAATTTCTGTATTTATTCTGTAACCGTCCATGAAAACATCAAAACAATACTACATGTCCAGGAAGGCAAAAATAAGCTTATTTAAAAGTGAGATGGCAAAATGCACGATTGTGCCGTCGTAGCTGTATTTAAAGACAATTATTGTAATAAAACTTGTTCATTTTGTGCAGAAAAAGGTGAGATTTTGAAGAAATTTTCTTTTTTTTTACGCGACCCGACTTTTGTGACGGGTCGATCGCAGAAGACAACTATTTTGTTTTCGCCTTAGAAGAGAGATTTTGGCCCTTCCCCAATATAGTGTAGGAAGCACTGTGTGCTCAATGCCTTCCAAGAACCTTCACAGGTTTACTCTGGCGGGATTCGAACCCACAACTTCCCTTCTTACTAGTGCTGACGTCTTAACCACTTGACCACCGAGCTTGCCGGGGTCGGCTGGCCGATTCGAATCCAATGCAGCAGCGGGTACCGCGTAATCAGTGTGAAGATGGAATTTGTGTCGGGGATGATGTCAATTAGAAGAGAGATTTTCGCCCTTTCCTAACGTGGTGTATGAAGCAGTGTATACTCGGTGCTTTCCGAGAGCCTGTGGGAAAAAAAAACTTTCCATCTTTTCACTGATTACACGATACCCACTGCTACATTGGACTTGAATCGGCCAGTTGACCCTGGCAAGCTCAAAAAGAACCGAGCGTATGTACAGTACATGCTACACTTCATCCGGAAAGGTCAAAAATCTGTTCGATTTACATACATGTATGTTTGGGGTCATTCTAGAAATTTGGGGTCCAAAAGTGTGATATTTTTTGGTGTCCCGGTTACACTCGCCCTATGTATAAATTTCCCATCAAGTATCATTAAAATTCACTTCACACTATTTTTTACTTGTTTGGCATGTACTTTGCTTTACATAATCACTCTTGGAGATAGAAGGCATTAAAAGAATGTGTCCTGAACTGCAAAATCGTATCACTGAGATGTAATATGGACACCAAAATTGGACCCCAAATTTAAGGAATGACCCTTTCATTAATTCTTCTGTCACACCGTTTTGCTGAAATCTCGG
Source organism: Hippasteria phrygiana (assembly GCA_037893225.1). Lineage (NCBI taxonomy): Eukaryota > Metazoa > Echinodermata > Asteroidea > Valvatida > Goniasteridae > Hippasteria > Hippasteria phrygiana. Next base: position 346,574 of record JAZGUH010000003.1, read on the forward strand.
TGACGTCGCATCCCTACAATGCTGAAATTTGACTCACTGACAATTGCTTCACATGAGATTCACGCAAGACATCCACAAAAACCTCATGCAGTGCAAAACTATATAATGCCTTTCGTACGGGTGACTCAATTTTCGTGCTGGTAATTTTGAAATGGATTTCATGTCTAACTGGAGTCACGTACATGTTACTTCCTCCCCTGAAATCAATTCATGTTCATCCTGAGGTTAAAGATTTACACAGGGATTGGATTTCAAGCTTTGCTTGATCAACATTCCAACAGACTCGATTTGCGATGTCCGTGTGTAGGAAAAGGAAAAAAAAAAATCAATCCCAATTTACAGAACATTTTCATATTCATATTTTGTGTTCATACAATGAACGGACCATGTCAGTCACAAAAATGAAGAGAAAAACATTTTTGATCAATTTGTACCATCATGACCAATTAGTCACTTGGTAGCTACATTTACTAAATTATAGGGGGAAAAATCCATATAATTTAGTAAATGTAGCTACCAAGAATTATACAGAGAACTCAAACACACACCCCCAAAAATCAAACATTACAAAAAAACTGCTTTCCTGTAAATAATTAAAAGTATAAATCCAGGCGATTGTGTAGTGTAGGGCCCTGTCCCCTATAAGCAGGGTTGATAAAAATCATGATTCTTTTTTAAATCAAAAAAATCATGATTCTTTTCAATTTAAATCGGATTTATTTAATTTAAATCTTTTTGGGGGATTTTTTTTACCATTGTACCATATGCATAAAACATTTGTTTCAAATATGTCAATTAAATGACCATTATTGAAAGTCAAGTATAACCACACACAATTGTTCATGAAATCAGTACTGAAATCCCTTTCATTTATCATATTCTTTTCTAGAATACACAGTTTGTCTTAAAATCTGTTACAGCATCACCATCATACTGCACATTTCTCATCCAAGTTGAACAGAACAGGACCCCCCCCCCCCCCACTCTACAAAACCATGGTGGAATAAAACTAATGCAGCCACCATAAATATCACCATGTAGGCATTTACAGTATGTTTGGTTTTCTTTTATGTGTTGATTTTCATAGGGTTAGAACAGATTGCATACAATGTACAAACCCTAATAACCCTAGAGTGTGTGAAAAATCATTATCTGAGAATTGTGGACTGTCATCATGGATCGCAAATCAATGTTAGGTTTAATAATCAGGTTCCATCTCTGATCTTGTTTTCGATTATATAATCATGTTTATGCGCCCACATTTATAAAACATTGAGCTTATGCGCCTATCAATTGTTTCTCCAACCCCCCCCCTCCCCCCCCCCCCCCCTCCCCCCCCCCCCCCCCCCCCCCCGGGTTCGGGGAATCATTGATTGGCACATTACATGCATTGAGTTAAACCTATGTACATGTAGGTAGAACAGTGTACATTTAATACTTCAGAATCATGCATTGTACACAAGATAAATGTAGTACAATGTTTCAGGAAACTGGCCTTTATAAATACATCCCTTTAGAGTGAGTATTAAGCGATTTAAAGTTAATGAAAGTCAGGTTTGAATAACAGACATTGTTTCTACATTGAAAGAAAATTATTTTTTTTCCCATTGATTTAAATCAATGATTTAAATCGAGTGATTTAAATCAAACAACCCTGCCTATAAGGGATTAAAAATCCACTTTACGGTTATTGGAATTGAAAAAACTAGTTAGCGACATTACAAACCAACATTTATGCCCTAGGAGGGCAGAGTTTTAGTTTTTGAGGGAAATGTTCGGGTAAAACGACGATGAAAATGACAAAACGCAACGGAAAATAAAGATGGCGATCACCGCGACGCACATTAAACCACGCAAAACCGCGTTGATTCGCATGGCAACTGCCGTAAAGTGCGTAATGCATTTTCTACCGCAACAAACTGTTCAAAATTTAAAAAGAAATGATGTCCATAGAATTAAGAGAAGTCTGCTTTAGGTTGAAAAAGTCATTTTGGAATGCGAAAAAATACCCTTGACTCTAATTTGATCAAAACTAAAGAGGGGCCACACCCTGATCCATCTGTTATTATCCCATCCACATGCTGCAAAAGCAGAAGGAAAAGCTTCAATACATGCATTTACCCTGACATTTGACACAGAGCCACTCCCCATGGCCAAAGTTCATTAAGTCTTACATAACAGGCAGTTTATCAAAGGTGGAAGGAGCATAGAGCAAGGAGCAATGTGATTTTTTGCATTCGAAGTGTACACTGTCTTGTACAAGATATAATTTTACTAAGTTACTAAATCACATCATCACATGAAATTTTCCCTGAATGACATCCTCTTCCAAATGCAAAATCTTGGAGTACTGTTTTGAAAATTTAAACTAAATTTTTATTTTCAATGTTATTTAATCAAATACCTGAGTGGCACCATGGAGGAATAGAAAACCCTGTACTGAATACATGCGTTACATTTTAAAATCTGGATATGTTACATTGTTACAATTTTGTTTACTACATGAAACTGGGAATTTATGGCAGTAATTAATTTTTGTACCAAAATCCATTTATTTGGAGAGAAGTGGGGTGGGGGAAGGTTGGAGAATTTGGGACTGTTAGGATTAATTAACAAAAGATAATGCCCATGAGACTAATTATTTCTCCATGACTGACCGCAGCACTGTATGTTTCGGACTTCCGTGTGCAAGTAAAATGCTGGTTTTACATCCTCCACCCAGATTTAGTAGAGAATCAATTTGCATTCTGGATGAGCTTGGGCCTTGTACATGTTTACACAGCACTGGCTCCTAAACATGTTACATAACGCTATGAACAAAGAGCAGGCAGGCTAAGCATGATGGTCAACACCACCAGCAGTGCAATGAAAGCCCTTTTCACACGATGCCAAATAACTCGCAATGATTGAGAGATTCTCACAATGATTGAGAAATGCTACAAAATAAACATTGTGTAAAAAGAACCCAATGCTTGAGAGTGACATTGCGAGTTTCTCTCAAAATCTTCCGCTAGCGGAAGATTTCGCATGGGATATATGCCAAACCTTTGTGTGCAATAAACCTTTGCGAGGTGGCTGTAATATTTTTTATCTTCAAGCAAACTTGAATCCTCGATCCTGATTGGTCGATCCATGGCAACTGACAGTGTGATATTTGCATGGTCTATATCGCACTCTGCGTATTGCACTATTTGCACTATATGCAAAACACAGAAACTGTCCTTGATACGCGCGCTCGTTGTACATTCTGGTTTTGTGTACAGCTTGCGTGTTCCATCAATATTGTGCGTCAAGTTTGCTTGAAGATAAATTCGTTATCCCACTCGCACTCGTGGAACACGGAATAATGTAGTGCTTCCGTGTCCCATATGCCTTCGGCCTCGTGGCATATGGGACATGGATGCACTACATTATTCCGTGTTCCACTCGCGCTCGTGGGATAAAATAGACAGGAGAAATCAACTCTAATAGACTATAAAAACACACCTATGCAGGCACCAGGTTTAAAAACAAGAGGAATCCTTCATACTTTGTCAAAAAACTACATGTGTACATGTTGATTTCAGACAAGGCTCTGCGTCATTTTATAAATTTCTACATTTGAACGTTATTAATGAAATATCCCAAACAAAATAAACAAACAAACACATGAAGCCATTTATTGAGAATGATGATAACGTAATGGTTTTATTTCTATTTAAGCCCTCAAAACAAAACAAAAACAAAATCCACATTTCCATTTACGGAAGTAAATACCGCACAATGTTTTCCTCAACAGGAAAAGATCTCCAGTTCTGTTTTTCTAAATTTAATATCTATTTTTAAAAACTTTCAATTTCCATTTTTCCGGTTTTGCTTTCAAGCATTCTAAATTCTCTTCACATTTAGCAACAGCTCTACTTGACACACACTACTTGTAAACGAAGGTTTTCACAAAGTATTTGTTGTATGTGGCTGACATGTTTGTGAACATTATTGCCGCAAAGTGTTCCGCTGAACTACATGTACGACTCAGACGCTCTGTTGCTATGGTAATGCAATGTCAAGACGTGGAAAGTACCTGTAGCATTGGGGATAATAATAAAAACTGCCACAGATCAAAATTTGCCAGCAAAAATTAAGAACAAATTTGGAAAAACTATTTCCATGCTGTGCAAATACAAAATTGATTTTCCATCATACCCAGTATGAAGAGGAAAACTGCAGACCCAAACGTAAATGATTATTCTTTTAGACAATTCCAATGAATCCAACGCATAAAATAATAACAAACCCAAAAAAATCAGAAGAGATCAAAATCCACTGCTCTATTTGCATGATCAAAAAAGGTATCCCATTAAAAAAAAGAAACTTCGAAATATCCATTAAACTATTTATTTCCATAATGTTCCATGGGAAATTTTTTAAATATTCTTCCAATACAGACAGGTGATACGACTGATTGCGAGTTTAGAATAACCTAGTCAACATTATTAGCAGATGGGGCAGAAGTAAGCAAGAAGATTTAAATTCATCCCCAAGCAAGGCAACACATTGTCCTATACATTAATATTCACATAGGCATGTACATGTACATATGTACATGTACATGTACCCTACATACCTTACAGAGGCCCCCCAGAAGTACAGTGGTTAAACAAGAAAACTCAAGGTCCCCCTGTGGCTGACTGTTACATAACAGCTGCATTCAAAGGATTATCACCATGGGGAATTTCAATAGACATCATTGAGGGAGTTTGCCTGTGAGAGCATTCAGACTGGTTCCCAGACTCACTCAAGCAATTCTCCTAGATAACCGAGGCAGCCTGGTGCTGTGAACAACAAGTACACAATAATCACAAATCATTCACAATTGTCGAAAAACCTTTACACAACTTTGTAGCTAGAAATCAACAAAATTAGCTGGCCAAACATTTCAAACTTAAGCAAGTTCTTCCTCAAAGGCAACTCCCCCAATGTTTTGTTTTCCTTTGAGAAACAAAAACTTGCTTAAGTTTAGAAACATTAGGGGCAGCAGGCCAGCTAATTTGGTTGATTTGCATATTTCAGGTTAGTCCACCAGTCAGTTAGCAGTTTGCACATATAGCAGTTTCATTCATTTTCATTTTACATTTTTGTAGCTGGTGCCTAGATGAGTTTCTTAGTTTAAACTCTCTGTTCATGGGTTGTCTATCAACAAACTCAAACTTTTTAATCAAAAGTGCACCTCAAAAGTTTACTTAAATGGATATTCACAGGGACAAAGGAAATCTTTATCAGGGTCAAAGACAAATCTACCCCAAATTTTACCCCAAAAACTCTTTCCACACCCTCCCAAGTCATAAACCTAGTATAATCCCTCTACCTACCTCCACCATTAAAAAGATAAATTGAACATTAAACATAAAGTATACAGTGCTTTATACATTACGTCGGGATCAAGGGCAAAAAAGAAAACATCTCTGTTCTAATTTACATCATCCCCCGATGCAAACATTCTATCTTCTGACTGATTACGCGGTACCCGCTGTTGCACTGGATTCGAATCGGCCAGCCGACCCCGGCAAGCTCGATGGTCGAGTGGTTAAAGACGTCTGCACTAGTAAGCAGGAAGTCATGGGTTCAAATCCCACCCGAGTAAGCCTGTGAATTTTTTTCACACAGGCTCTCGGAAAGCACTGAGTATACAGTGCGCGACGTAATGTATGAAGCGCACTGAGTATACAGTGCGCTTCATACATTACGTCGGGACAGGACAAAAGAGAAAACATCTCTGTTCTAATTTAATAAACATCAATTCAGTAATATAATTTTGAAACACATATATGCTACGAATTTACACCAAAAACATTTTAAGATGGTACTCACAAGATCAATGCTGTATCTGCAGTAAAAAAGGGGGCTGATTTTGAAACGGACACAATAGCGTTCATCTAGGCCAGTTTTATCACAAACTAACATGAAGGTTCAAAGAAGTCTTTAGAAACTTTCATAATGTACATGTACACTTGACCTCAAAAAGATTTACATTACCGCAACCAAAATCGGTCAGGAACAGCAAAATCTTGGTCAACATGTGGCACAACGTGTTATTTCAAGATATGTCAGCAAAATCCTTTTAAAAAAAATTAGGCAGTTATGTCAACACTATGAGTGACCATACACTGTACTGCCAATAACACAGAATTTCTTCCCCTGCACCCAAAAATCCTGACAAATGTCTCAAAACCGTAAAGATTGTCCCATGTGTTCATACAATTTTGAACACAGATGGATGGTTATTTTTCCCAAGATTTTGCCGTTCCTGACCAATTTTGGTGGGGGAATTAAAGTCAAATCTTTCCCTTGCCCCAACTTAAACAATTCTAGGAGTGTAAATGTATGTAGTGCAGCCTTATCATCAGGCCATACATGTTTTACCAAAAGGTATACATGTACGAAGATGGGTCAACTCAAAAGAGATGGCCAAGCCAAGCCCCTTTCATTATTCAGCAGCCATTCCAAAAGTTGAATGGCTACCCCATAAAAGGCTTTTCTCAAGGATTTCTGCCTCAACACTGGGGGTCAGGACCACAAGTGGTTTGGGCTATAAAGGACCACACAGACAAGTGGATATGAACAGTGTGGCTTGACCGCATGGCTGGACACTGGCTGGACACTGGCTGGACACAATGAGACCAAATGGACCATCCTCATCTGATGAGACATCAATAGTTTGCCTGGTGTCGGAGCATCTGGTTAAATTTTGTAATGGCACTGCTTAGTATTTCTGCCTCGATCAGCTCACTGGGGTCATTATCAGTGTCCAGGCCCCAAGGCAGTTTCAAACGTACTTCTTTTAAATTTAACCCGTCCAGCACATATTTATTCCCATTCATAAATACCTTTTTGTATAATGCAGCAAAAATCCCCGAATTCAGCACAAATTCCTGAAATTTGTTGTAAATAAACTTTGCCATTCCGCCATTTTTGTGTGCTTTTTCCCTGCTGAAACTACCTTGTTTCTGTCTCTTCTTTATCAGTAATAAGAAAATGCAAACAACCCGAACCAGACTAATATTAAAAGCCCTGTCCGCACTGGACATTTTTGGGTAAAACTTACCGAGACGATGGGTACTTTTCCCATTTTGAGTCCAGTGCGCACAGCCTTGGACGTTTTCCTCTCAGTTACTTTTCCTGAGTCCAGCGGTTACTTCTATTAACTATGTTAATATACTTAATATGACTGTTTGGAAATAAATGACATTGTGAAATAATTGTTTACGCCTAAACTTTCGTAAATTTAATTTGTTAATTCGTCAAACAATCCACAATTTAATTTGTTGACGCATTGTTGACCCTTTGTTGACGCTTGTTGATGTAATAGCACACCCCTGTAAGGGTGGGTAGGGTTGGCAAACACTACCCCCAAGTGCATCTGATCGTAACCCTTTACAAATAGTGGTTTTTGGCCTTGTATTAGGTGATTTCAATAAAATTAAAAAATTAAAATCCTCTTTGGCTCAAAAAGTTTGTATTCAATACATATATTCCCAATCCTAAATGACAACTGTATTGATTTTTCAGTGATTCCCATTTCTACTGTACTAACTCATCACTTCAGTTTACAGGGAGATTTTTTTGGAAGGGCTAAAAAGGAAAACTACATTTAAGTTTCGTCAAACAATCCACACCATTATGGATTTATGACTTCTGAAAAGCGCCTACCAGAACAAAGATACTGACAATTTGGGAGACCGCCAACATAGCAAGATAGCTCGGTTGGTAGAGCGCCGGTACAGTGTTCCGGAGGTCGCAGGTACGAATCCCGCTCCTGCCAGTTTCTTTGTTCACTTTGAAAATGAAAAATAATCTATTTAGATCTGGACCCAGGAAAACCATAAGGGTGGTAGGACTGGCAATTCATTATGTTGCTTACCCTACCACCTCAAATTGTAACCTTTTACCTAGAATGGCTTTTAGCCTTGTATTGGGTGATTAAAAAAAAAGATTTAAATGGAAGATCCCTCCCCCAACATCGCCCCCACCAACACCTCCCCACCACCCAATCCCGCTCCTGCCAGTTTCGTTTGTCACTTTGAAAAACATTTAAGTTTTGATTGATAATAATCTTTAGCATATGGCCCTAATAGAACAGCCAGCAAGATAAGCACATTCCCTATCTCTCAATGCTTTGTGTTACCAAAGATTTACAATGTATTTTTTCAGCCAAGCTCCCCCCCCCCCCCCCCTGCAATAAAGCTGCCGAGATAAATGTTTCAAGTGATAAAGAATAAAAGCTGAGGAGTTAAACATTAACTTTTCTGCAGTTTTGTTTTCTTGTCTCAGTTCCATCAACTGCCAATGGAATCTTGCAGCAATGCAGTCTTGCAAAATGGGGGGAAACTGTTCAGTGTTTAATACACCAACAAGCCATTTCAACAGGAAAACTTGTCAGACAAAAATTGTTTTTCCCCCTGTACTTCACAACATACTCTTCTTACAATTTGTTCGGTTCCATAAACAAATTTCTCATCAGCCCCATCTGTGCACATCCAGATTGAAAGCGAGGCTCTCAATGCTAAACAAACAGTGCTATTTAAAAAACAAATTCATTCATACATGAATGAATCACGCCATAAATGTCAGTGCAGCGTACGTTCAGCATTATAAGTTGTTTACTTAGCACTGAGAGCCTCAGTGGCTACGTTCAGACACCGTTTTAAATTCCCTTAAAACACTAGTTGAACTCGATTTGGTTTAAAGTTTTAGCTAAAACGGTGTCTGAACGGTTTTGAAGTTGCACCGAATCGGTTTTATCTCGCCGCTAAAACGGTGATTTAAAACACCTCGGGAGGAGGGTTTTAGCTAATACCAGAACAGTTTTATCTTTTACAACGATGTCTGAACGGTTTTAGCTAAAACGCTTCCTGTTTTAGCCAGCACAGTTGACCTGGTGTTATGTAACCCCTTTTGTGGCGTGTCTTTTGTTGTGTAAACAATCGTGGTTACACGTCAGTGCATGTCCTATAAACAGCACGCAAGCGCTAGCGTGGTCCATCAGTCCCCATCTCTGCTAAATACAGTGTGAAGCCTTCACGTCCGTCTTTCTGCTCTTGCCCTACTTTTATTGTTCCGAAATCTTTTGAAGTAGCTGTTAATTTTTTTTAAACTGTTCACCATTGCATCATGGCCACTGCTTCGACTTCATAATTATTCGAACAAGAAACTCTTGTGACAGCGCCATGTTGACAGTAATGCATGTAATGGTGGTGCGCGCAATCCTAGCGATGAATGCAATGGAGATCAATGGTTACGAATGAAGCACGTACGCCGGCAACCAGTTGAAAGCTGTGCACGCACAATATACATGATGCATCCCATACCATTGATCTCCATTATACAATGGAGATCAATGTCATATACACACAATTTTATGATGTACACACGAACTGGCGCACGCGCTTTATGTAAATGAGCGGAAGTTTCTATGTGACCCCAGAATAGAGATAAACCACTTCGAGTTGAACTCGCTATACTTAAAACGGTGTCTGAATGCTCGGTACGTTTTAATTTTACGACCGGCCACCCGTGGTGAATGACCGTTTAAACTTTTACCGTTTTAACTCAAACGATGTCTGAACGTAGCCACTATCAAACACGGACGTGCACAGATCGGTACAATTTTTTTTCAATACGGGATTCGTTTATCTGCAATTACACCTGAAGTAACAGAAAGAAAGGAACAGTCATAGCGTTGGCTTTACAGTGTGCCAAAAACTTTAGCTGTGAGTCTGTGACTTGAGGCACAGAAAAGGCTAACAGATGACCTGAAAATTACAAACAATATACAGTGGTATGCACAATTATTCGAACACTTGGCATATTTTAGGTACTTTAGTTGTTTGTGATGAAATGGCAATCAATATACCAGTGTACATTCAAATGAAACCCTCTGGAATGAACTTCAGAAGACTTGGAACAGCATTATTAGTGTAGAAACTCTCAGGAAATATATAGACACTATGCCCGAAAGATGTGCCGCAGTGATTGCTGCCAAGAGTGGACACACCAAATATTAGAATAAAGTTTGATAACAAAAGGTGGTACATTGTAGGACTGGCAGATACTAATGTGAGCTACATGTACATGTATGCTCACAACAATTACCTTTTCTATTTAATACAGGTGAAAAATGTAAACCAGGCATTGTAAGGCATTAAATATTAATTTCTTCAGATATAGGTCAAGTGATCAAATAATTTTGCACACCACTGTACCTGAGCCAAAGTGAGGTGATTTGAGTTGCAGAATAGCAGGGTTTATCATTATCACGTGCAATACTAGTCCAAAAATGTGTGGGTGTCTCACTGTCTTTCATGCACTAATGACTAAGTATTTTCAAGATTCTCTAAAGGTAGTGGTACACTACATTTGCAAACATCAAAAAACAAAACTACTCAATTATTGTGAAATACCTGACTGTAAGTAAATAATAGTCTCAAGCATCCTGTGAAATCTCGTGGCGCCTGGTAATGCTGTCATTTTCAAGAAAAGTGGAATTTTTGTATCAATTTCTGCCGATGTTGGGTTATTTTGTTTGGCCATTGCTTACACATCCGTGAATGGCTGCAACCCAGCTGGTCTAGTTCCCCAACCCGATACCTCCATGACATCTAGAAATTGCTCAACTTTATCGAAACTAGGGCCTGGGAACCTGACTACAAGAATAGCACTTTTGTTCTCTCTGTTTTCCCAGTATCTCTGCACACAAAATATTAAATAGGTCAGTGTTACAGTATACATGTATGTACATGTACATGGAGGAAGGCTTCCTCCATGCTACATACTAACCCTCAATTCCATTCCATTAACAAAAAAATCCCCCCTGTGTGACCTGGACAAATCTTATTCTAATAGTAGGGGAAAACACAGACCTACCCCCTACCTCTCCCCCCCCCCCCCCCCCCCCAACATCCAGCATGATTCTGTGGACATTCAGAATGGCACACACTTATTATTGACCAAGGCGTGTCACTTGGTACAGACATGCGCAGGCACATATAGCATGTGGCAAGTCTGGGATTATGTAATAGCTGAATCTGGACAGCAGAGGGCCTACTTCACAAACCAGCACAAAATACAGTGCAGCCAAGTGCTTTGTGACTCTGTTTGATATTCATCAAATGGTGGCGCTGTATCACTCAAACGGTACATTATTGGAAGCTCATGCAAATTCAACTCTCTTCATTGAAAACATTTTGTCTTTACTACTTTCATTACAAATAATGAGCACAAATCACAGGATTAATGCAAGGGAACCTACGAGGTTACTTTTACATATGATGTACATTCTTATACTGTGATTAACAGTACAAGGAATATTGAAATGAGAATAACCAAGGCTCAGTAAAAACACAAATGCTGACAAGCAGATGAATTACAAAACATGCACTGGTAATACATATGTGATGTGTAACCATCAGATTATCCCAAAAAGGTAAAACTGGGGAAAATTGTTTTTTCAATCACAAAAGGATCAGCAAGTATCCTGAAAAAAGGGTTACAAACTTTCTTTTGCATCATGAACTAAGTTCAAAATAAAAACCATAAGATCCCAGCGTTTTTTTTGTCAATGCATTATGAAACACAGGCCTTTTCAGGGGTGAGATTGGCCAAAAATGAAAAATCCAGGAAATCTGCAGTGTATGGGGGTCGCCGAGGACCCCAGAGCAGCGTAGGGTCTATGGTTTATATTTGCTTAACCCCTTGCGTACGGATGACGCCATATGGCGCCAAAAAAACAGTGCCACCGGGCCGGATGACGCCATTGGCTGCTGTTTGTGCAGTTTCAATCCATTGTTGGATTAAACAGTGCCACCAGGACGGATGACGCCATTGGCCACTGTTTGTGCAGTTTCAATCCATTGTTGGATTATTGTGTATGTTATGCTTGACTGCACAAACACATTGTGGCCATTTCACTTGGCTGCCAGAGCCGCCGCGGCACCCCGACGTCTCCTGTAAAATACCGTGCCCAAGGGGCATTCCTTCCTCTATGCTTAACCCTAACTACTCCAAGCCTTACAAACTCCAGCAGCAGGTTGTGTCTCATTTTGATGGGTTCGGTGCTGTAGAGCCTTGGCACCATTACTTTACATGGAGCTCTGATGCCCCAATTTGTCTAAGTCCAAAGAATGTGTCATAGGTATACCGCACAGTGTTGGATTTTGATAGGTTGAGGACACTTCCTAGTAAAAATGCCTAGGGGTTAGGGTTAAAAGGCACCCAGATTTGTAATCGAGTCAGTCACAAGTCAATCAAAAGTTAGTTCAAAAAATTAACGACAGAGGAATGCTTTTGTTATATAGTGTGTTTGAATAGCTTGTTACATGGCTTGAGACCAGACTTTTGGTGTGACTTTTGGTGTGACTTTTGGTGTGACTTTTGGTGTGACTTGTGGTGTGACTTGTGGTGTGACTTGTGGTGTGACTTGTGGTGTGACTTGTGGTGTGACTTGTGGTGTGACTTGTGGTGTGACTTGTGGTGTGACTTGTGGTGTGACTTGTGGTGTGACTTGTGGTGTGACTTGTGGTGTGACTTGTGGTGTGACTTGTGGTGTGACTTGTGGTGTGACTTGTGGTGTGACTTGTGGTGTGACTTGTGGTGTGACTTGTGGTGTGACTTGTGGTGTGACTTGTGGTATGACTTGTGGTGTGACTTGTGATGACTCGATTAACAACTCTGAAGGCACCCCTTAAATGTAGTGTACACGATTTGTAATCCTCCAAATTTTTGTTACTGAATTATTACGAAATACCTTACTAGACTGTAAGTTAATAGTAGTCTCAATCATCCTGTGAAATGATGGCACCAGGTGTGCTGTCGTTGTCAAGAAAAGTGGAAATGTTTTTCGTTTCCCAACGATTTCCAGCTGGAAATCATTGGAAAACTACCCTGTAGCCATTAGTCAAGGCGCGCGTGGCTACCCGGACAAGTGGCGCGTCCCGGACATGATGGCGCCATGGCATATCCGGGGCGCGTCACGCGCCCATAGCCACGCGCACCTTGACTAAAGGCTATCATCCGCCCGACGGTTGAAAACGAGCGCCGTTTTTCTCTGGGTTTTTTTGCCATCCAACAATGCAACACTTTGAACAGGTCAGTGGAACGATATTTCCTATAAAATACTAACCCCCAAATCCGCCCATTTCTGAAAATTGCAACAATGACCAATCATGTACACTGCCTTTAAATACCGTTTCTCCCTTTAGAGTAACACCTCATGAATTACACATTTCAAAAGAGATTCTTTAACAATTCTAAAAATCAGTTTAAAAATCCAGAAAAAAAACAACTGAAGTCAGGAAAAATCCTGATTAATCTCACTCCTACCTTCTATTTGGCCGTAAACCTCCTTTACATTGTACATTATCAGATTGTCATCTGCATATTAAGATAGTAAAGCTATCAGATAAAAACTGGTAATACATGAGTCATGAGTGGAGAAGTTCAACTTCTAGGATACTACATGGAAATCCACTTCTTAGATCCAAATCCGGAGTTTCTCACAACTCACATAGGAAGGTGCTCTTAAACCCTCCGAGTATTAGAAATGAATCACTGTGTATTTAAGTGTAAAGATGGAGGGACCTTCTGCAGGATAGACAACTGCACGCAAACAAGTATGCACTTAGCATAAGGGATACGACGGCCTCAGTGATCTACATGTATGCATGTATTTGTGTACATACGTTTGAGGACAAGAGGAGAAAGAAAATACAAAGTATAAACCTTTCTTGTCCTCGCAAGTTGGTCTTTTGTTGAATTCGGTCCTCGGACATAAAAATACATGCTTAGTCTATGGGGTTGTGTTATATTAAAGGAACAATCAAGAACACGAAGCATTGTCCTCTGGGAAAGTATGACTACATGTACGGGAAGGGGTTTGTGCTTAAAAAGTAGTATACAACATTTGCAAACATCAAAAAACAAAACTATTGAATGTCATTTTCAAGAAAAGTTGAATTTTTTGTATCAATTTCCAGCGATGGTCGGCCGACCATCGCTGGAAAAAACTTCTTTTTTTAAATACTGCCCCCAATTTACTAATAATTTAGTTAGTCCACATTTTGTTTGCAATCGGTTATACATCCATGAATAGGTACAAGCCAGTTAGTCTGGTTCCCTGATCTAACAATTCCCCACTGTCTATAAATTGTACTGTTTCGTTTGAAGTGCATGTAGCATCACGGAACCAGACAATAACAGCATTTATGTTAGCTGGTTTTTCCCAACATCTATGAACATAAAACTTAAAAGAGGTCATTGCAATAATATTCGCTTTAAAATACTAACCACTACTACATCCATTCATTTCTGAAAATTACAGAAAAACCAAATGTGGCATATTACCTTTAACCAGTTCACGCCGGGATTATTTTTCACGAGCCTGGGTGCCAGACGGGTTCAGGCCTTTATCTGCGGGTAGCACACCCTGGCCTCGCTCACTGCGAGCCGGTCGCTGACAGATATTTCTGCTGGACCCTTGCCTCTCTGAGTGCGTGTATACACGTCATCTGACGCGAACTGGTTAAAGTAGTGTACATGATTGGTCATTGTTGCAATGTTCAGAAATAAGCGGATTTGGGGGTTAGTATTTCATAGGAAATATCGTTCCACTGACCTGTTCAAAGTTTTGCATTGTTGGATGGCGAGAAAAACGGCACTCGTTTTCAACCGTCGGGCGGATGATAGCCTTTAGTCAAGGCGTGCGTGGCTACCTAAATGCGTGACGCGCCCCGAATGCCAGCATGTCCGGGGCGCCCTACTCGTCCGGGTTGCCACGCGCACCTTGACTAAAGGCTACAGGGCAGTTTTTCAAAGATTTCCAGCTGGAAATCATTGGAAAACGATATAAATTTCCACTTTTCTTGACAACGACAGCACACCTGGTGCCATCATTTCACAGGATGATTGAGACTGCTAATAATTTACAGTCTAGTAAGGTATTTCTTAATAATTCAGGTAAAACATTTTGTTGAGGATTACCAATCGTGTACACTAAGAGCCCTGTAATCATGTTAAATTCATAGTGGAAACAACAGCTTAGTCTAAGCTTGAATGAAAAATGATGAATAATCTATGCAGCTGAAAGTACAGTGCAACTCAAATGTAATCAAGCTCTACACTCATCAATATGTACACGTACACGTACACGTACACGTACACGTACGTACTGATTTTGTTCAAATCAATGACATCTGATATTTTAACATCAGCCGCATTCACGTGATTCTGCAGCTAATTACATTAGCCAAAATTACTAAACCATGTAAACCATCTGTAGGGTTAGCGGCTCAAGGAGCCCACAAGACTAAAAAGAACCATATCAACAATAGAAGAATATGCAATGATTAAGGGCCTGACTTGGTGTATTAAAACTACTGGAACTGATGGGAGTATATAATCTATCTAAAATAGGCCTACAGTCAATGGCGGCGCCAGACTCTAAAATTTTGGGGGTTTTGGGGGTTTTTTTTGGGGGGGGGGGGGCAATTGGGGGCAAGGAAATATTTTTTTTGGGGGGGGGGCAAAGTACTGTAAATTAAGACACAACCCTAGCAGTAGTGTTCGGCATGTACATGTATGCATAGAGCCCAGTAACTAAATAGCAACAAAAAGCCTGTGTACGCGCGCTTGCTTATTGTCAATGGTCCGGAAATACATGTAAGCCACTAGAGCAACTTAGAAATGTAGTGGTTTTCTATGAATGAGAAATGTATCAAACCACAAAATGGTGCAT
The DNA here is from genome assembly GCA_037893225.1 of Hippasteria phrygiana. NCBI lineage: Eukaryota > Metazoa > Echinodermata > Asteroidea > Valvatida > Goniasteridae > Hippasteria > Hippasteria phrygiana. The sequence goes on from JAZGUH010000003.1 coordinate 362,337, forward strand.
AACAAATGTACGACAAATGTACAAAGACGTTGGCTGCACACTATCTACGGCTGTATAAATGCATGTGTGGCGTGTTTTGTCTACCAAAGTACAATGTTACCAATGTTTATAATGCTTTCATTGAGCCAAAATGTGTCCACAGAACCGATGATTCACTCTCTGTCTTCAACTTGTTATGAATCTTAACTCCTTGGGCACGGTATTTTACGGGAGACGTCGGGGTGCCGCGGGGGCTCTGGCAGCAAAGCGAAACGGCCACAATGTGTTTGTGCAGTCAAGCGTAACATACACAATAATCCAACAATGGATTGAAACTGCACAAACAGCGGCCAATGGCGTCATCCGGCCTGGTGGCACTGTTTTTTTGGCGCCATATGGCGCCATCCGTACGCAAGGGGTTAACAGAGAAGAAAATAAACATAATGAATCTATTCGTAGATTGGGGGCAAACTGGGGGGGGGGGCCAAGGAAACAACTTGGAAGGGGGAAATGCCCCCCCCCCATTCCCCCATAACGTCACCACTGCCTACAGTATAGGCCACATTTTTTACCAACTGAGGGCGCCGTAACATAAGGGTCATTCTATAAATTTGGGGTCCAGTTTCCATGTCCCTACATCTGACATGTACAAGATTTTGCAACGAAGTACTGCGGTACTTTTTGGTGTTTAAACCCAAAATTGTATTGAACAGCACCCTCAATCTTGTTAGAATACAGACCAGATGGAGGTACGTGCGTACCGGAAGTGGCACATCCAGGTTTGGGATCCAGGGAGGTACATGTACGTTCGCACATATTTCTGAAAAAGTGGCCCCCAAATTCGTTTACAACGGGAAATATGGGGGGGGGGGGGGGGATAGGGCCTTTGGGTATAAAGTGGTAATCCTTCCTATTAACCCTAACAGTCCTGAATCATACAATTTCAATACAATTTTTCACACCACCTAGGGAGTTACGGTTAAAGTTCTGATACATGTACACATGTTAGAATACAGACTATTGGCATCAGGATGGAGATGCTTACATTGTACTAAGCATTGGTAAAGCAGTTGTAGGCAGCGTTCATACATTGTGAGATTCAACCCTAACCCTAACCCTAACCCACCCTAACCCTCCTCAATCCTCCTCAATCCTCATGGTGGTTTTGGAGCATTTTGGAGGATTGAGGATGAATGGTGATTGAAGCACCGGAGGATTTTGGAGGATTGAGGATGAATGGTGATTGAAGCACAGGAGGATTTTGGAGGATTGAGGATGAATGGTGATTGAAGCAAAGGATTTTGGAGGATTGAGGATGAATGGTGATTGAAGCAAAGGATTTTGGAGTATGGTTCCTAGCAATAAGGGCCTAGGGGATTAGGGTTAAGCATGCGACTTTCTGATTATGATGATTAGGATTATGATGATGATCATTACAATTGTGACCCACTCTGCAAAAAGGGCAATTATGTTGCAAAATTTGAAAAGTGTTTTATATACATTGTAGCTGGAAAGGCCATTTTATAAGCTTTCATCTGAGGCCTGTAGCATTTTACATTTACAAGATATTTGGAAATTTGCATGTTAGTTTTCAGGAATTTCTTGAAATGACTTAAGGAGAAACAAGCCATTTAAAAAAACAAAAAGCAAAGCAATAGATGGAAGCACTAGACAAAAACACATTCTTTTTCCAACTTGAATCACTGAAATCAAAGATTTTGGATATGAACTAGAATAATATGGGTATCAAAGATGCAAAAAATTCCCTTCCTTAAAAATCACTTGTTTGAAGAATTTTTCACCCTCTTTACATAGAACGGCCCATTACGCGTAAAAGCATACAGCGACTTATGTGCCCTTTTTGCAGAGCGGGTCACAATTATTGTGATGATTATGATTAAAAATAACTAATGCTATGTTGGGGCGACACAGATTGCCGAGTCGGTTTGGGAGACTTGCTCAGTTAGGGCGACAAAGTTGGTGTCGCCCCAATGTGGAAGTCGCCCCTTTGGAGTATGTTTTAGTAAGGCACGTAGGGAAAATGCTACAAAAGGGCGACACCGATGTCGCCCATTTAGAGTTATTATAGGCAAAGTCGCCCCTTATAGCAGTAAGATTATGATTATTTTTGGTGTTCTTGCTTTTGCCATTATTAATTACACAAAAACAGAATCAATCGCGGCATATCAACACACACAAGAATATTCTTCCTTATCAACTTCATCAAATCTTTTTTTTTAAATGGACTTTTTTTGGAATGGGGAGGGGGAGGAGGGGAGGGGGAGGGGGGTAGGGGTCCATACACACACCCAATCCACCCATCCCCAAGGTACAGGCCTGAATCTCCCACAACTTCAACCAGATGTACTTGTACTGTACTAAACATATCAAAGTAATGACCTATGCTACCACCTGAATTTCAAATGCAATAACCAGCTTGCTTTTTCCCCCCACACAGATGCATAAACATGTAATGCATGGGCAGCATCGTCACTTGGGTCTACATGTATGCATGATTGTGCTAAAAATACTACACTCACTTAATTCTAGAATCTGGGACTATTTTTGTCCCTGTCCCACACGGCCTGTGCGACACATACTTAAACCACATCCATATTTCTCTCCCAATTTTTTTTGTTTTTGTTTTGCAGACAGGGTTCCTTTAGGAAAGATTAATTCTTGTGAGTCATAGTGTGCAAGTCCCTGGCAATTCCTCTACGAGGCACTGTTGTCGGCACGGAGCCCGTCTCGACAATCTTAAGGTGGTCTGACGCACGCCGCACGGGGAGCGTGTGCCAAAAGATACCTCATTCCATTTTCCTAAATTGACTGGGCGTCTTTCCTTCAATAACAAAAATGTACGGGGAGCCAAGTTTTTTTCCCCAAAAAATGAAATGACATCTAGTGGAATTTGAGTCACCGGTTTTATTTAGTTAGATGTCCCAGGTTACATGTACCGAGAGGTAACATGCAGTCTTCGCTGCCTCTGCGGTTATTTGCATATTTTACATTTCTATACATAGCCCACACGTCATTCGTACATGCAATACCTGTATAATGTTGTTTTAGTTGCAACCGAATTTCAAGAAGAATATATTGGCCCCTATACCATCAAACAGGGGGTCGGGGAGATAGGATTTTGGGGGTGGGAGGTCAGAGCCCAGCAATAAAGGAAAACTTTCCAGAAAAACAAAATAAATGTGAAGGGCATTGAGGAAGTACTTTCTGCTGGCAATATGTACATGTACCGGTATGTAGAAAATTTGTTTGCAAAAAAATGCCATTCCATTCATGTTTTGAGATTTTCACTTTCGACAAGGCTGAACAAAATCTAACTCTAATTGAGTCAATATTTGCTTTGTTTTTAGAAAGCTTGTTTTACTTTCTTATCATTCACGACCTTCAGACAGAATGAAACATTAATTTTAAAAATGACCATGACATGATCTACTTGCCACACTGCAATGACAACAGGAAAGCAATGACATTTTGGAAATGCGGCCCCTTTCATCTCCTTTTTGGTAACGGAAAATGGTTATTGTATATTAACCACATTACATGTACATGTACTTGAAAAACATGAAGGAAACGGACATGTAAAGATCTATTTTTATTCAAAACCATACATAATACAATATGTAACTATATATAATATATTCACACCGGAATGCCACATTTTTTTACCAAAGGCACATGGACCACATGTATATAAATATCATGTACAAAGGTGTCTAAATAAATACTACCTTTATGCAAAATTATGCAAATTTCGTTTTTAAAGGAGTAGGCCCGTTTTTATAATTCTATATGTGATCATGGCAGGCAATATTTTCCAATTGTTTTGAAGATGGCTTTCACAGCCATTGGAGTCTCCGAATCGATTAATAACATGTAAATGGAGGCATTTCCCCTCTTTTCTTTCATTTTTATGGCACTTTGGGGAAAAGAAAAAAAATGCAACTGTTAAAATAAGTTAGTGAGCAGGGATGCTTAACATCTTTGACTTCCTATTTTGCCTTAAATAGGATATATATACATGTATTACCATTTTACTAAGACATTTTAATAATGCAGCCGATTTCACGAAACCCTGCATAATTGCGTTACTCTACTTACGCCGCAATTTATTGCATAAGTTGCACAACATCGGTGACATTTTTAAAATCAATTTCACAAAAGGTACGCAGTGTGTGAGTCGTTGACTTGTGCCACAAATTATGGCGTAACTTACGCACACGTTTTAGGTAACTTAAGTTGTCTTCAAAAGCACCGCAATGATGACTTAGCCAGCCAAGCGTGAGCACAGTATAGCCGTTAGTTGCTAAAATCATTTTTAAAATTCACTAGATTATTTCAGAGAGTAATGAAATGATCATCCGCTGCAGGTTTACCTGTGAGGTATTTCCGAAAGTTGCCACCAATTTTTTTTTTCAAAGCGGAAGTTTAAAAAGTGTCAAGTTTCAAAATGGCGCCCCACAGTTCAATTTCACGACATTTTAATAGCGTACATGTACAGATGTACAATGTAAAGTGCTACGCCATGGCGTAAGCTACGCACTGTTTCCTGAAATCGGCTGCTGTACGCATAGCTCTGCATCACGATGATGTCAAATTCATTAAGTCACAGGTCAAACACAAACAACAGGGGGCGACTGTACCCGGTTATGCAATTCAATATTTACCAAAATTAACTTCTAAAATTCTACACACAAACAATCTGTACCGTGCTTGCATGCTCTTTGTGCAAGCATACTGTACATATACACGTATGTACAATGTACAGTCAATTCTGCATTCTCAAGTTTGTTGTAACCATACACCGACCAACTATGCATAACTGGTCACATGGTAATCACAATTCAATGCATTATTATGACAAACTCAACCACATGAGTAATTGTTCTTCAGCGGTTTCCATGTTCTGCGTACACATCCTTCCTGTCTTTTCGATACACGTCCACGGATGCTGTGTGGATATCCTGCAGAGAATAGGCAAGCCTGCTGCTTTCAGCAGGATGGCGTCATTCTTTAAAGGGAATTATGCGCGAGGGTGAAACGCATCTGAAGTGGTTTGTAGACTTTTTAACATTTCTGTGGATAACTGGGGATTACCTACAATTTCTTGATTACCTGATCCCTAACCCCCCTTTCGAGTTTCTCTGGGCACCCTGCTGAATCCAACAGAATCCTACAGCTAGAACAAAAGATCTTTTGTTTACTGCTCAGATCAACAAAATCCAACAGATACAATTTATTTCCCACTGTTAGATGTCATTGGATTTAGCAGGGCAAGAAGTTAACCTCAGTGAAAGTTTCCCCCCTTACCCTAGTCTTGGTTCCAAGACCTTCGTGTTTCTCAGTAAATCGACTCGGCAATGTATTTTATTCTAAAATGTTATATATTACGCGCTCTGTTAAGAATCGATTCTACCGTTCTTTGCTCGGTTCTTCACTTGCACGAAGGTCTTGGATATTCCTCCAAGCGGGTCTTAACTTTTTCTTTACTTTTTCGATCATTCTCCCCCGACTTTCCAGGGGAGCCAATCGGCGATTGAGTTTCACCTTGATAAATGAATTATTCATAACTTGGCAAGCACGCACGATTAAATAGGACGCGGTGCGGTCATCACTCTGGGTGCGTTTTTGTTGGTGTATGTGTGTTGTGTTGTCTGGAAATTTAAAGTTCACCGCGCCCGGGCCCGTCGCGTCGACCGTTGGATGAACGATTGCGCGATCCGCGTGACCCAGTCTGTCATGTCTGTGGGAAATATTTTTCAGTTAAGTTGACGTGCAGGCACGACGTGTCGTTAAAATCCGCAAAAGTATCTGTAGTGCAGCTGGTATCTGTAGTGCAGCCGATTTATGTAGTGCAGCTGAAGTTTATTTAGACATCAAATAAGTGTAGGGCTATATGAAATATTTGTGCAACACTTGCCACAGACAAGTGAGGAAAGTATTTTAAAACTTCTTCAACATAAAAAAATGAGAAGGATGATGAGTAAACATGTGAGGTATTTTAATACTTCCGAAAGTAAATTTAAAAGTATAACCTTGAATGACAGCCAGTGTGTTTACGTGCTTACTATTCCACATTTCCAAATTTCCACATGTAACAGAAATAATACATGCAGTAGTCGGTGTACATATATTGCTTAAAAGAACTACATCACAATTGATTTCATTACAGTCATAATTGATCTGTTTCAAAAAAATTTTCTTCAAAACAACAATTTTCATACACAGGAAAACATATCAGAAAGGATTAACAAATGGTGATACATACGGTGTACATAATAGCCCAACTTTTATAGTTGAATATAATCTTTACAAATTGTCGACAAGAAGAAGTGTTGATAAGTGAAGGCAAAAACATAGATTTCGGGGTTGTGGGGATGGGGAATATATCTCCACCCACACACTTTATGACAAGATCACCCCTAGACAATAAAACCAGACAGAAGAGAAAAATTAAAATAGACCAGGATGCAATTAATACGGAGTATAAATTTCATATAGAAATTACAGTAGAATTGGGTTTGTGTATGGACCATAATTAATACATGTGTAATAAACAGCGTAGTGTCCAATCCACACCCCCCCCCCCCCCCTTCGAAATTTTCAGTTGGTTGGTTTTGGAAATTTCATGATAAACCCCCCCCCCCCCCCCCCCCTTTTCCCGGTCTCCACACATGTCATATGGAGGCGCGCTTGAGTGAAGGTAACAATTTATGAGAATTTGGTATTACCCGATGACATGTACATTGTATGAGCTAAAACAATAGTGTGTAAACATGTGGTGTTAAACTTAAAAATAAAAAACTTCAGAATGGAGGACGTCCCAGCCAGTTTGTATAAGTAAATGTATTATACATATTTTTTTAAATGCCACATGTACATGTAATAGAGTAATGGTTTCAATGTACATATTGCAGCAGTTAAAAAAAACATCCATTTGTTTACACTGAGCGGTACATCTGCCAATTTAATTTTTCAGGATGGAAATTGAAAATACATGAAAAAAGAGATGTAACAAATGGTGTGTTTCATATTTCTGATGAACTCTGTGGCAGTTCTAACCTTCAATGGTAAAGTATATGTTAACATAAATGTAACTTTACAATAGTGGTTTAAAATCTTTACAGAAATCAATTTTATCCAGTGAAAAATTATGTTTACCTCAAGAATTTAAATAAATGAGTGAAGTTAACCATCTACTTTGATTTTAAATTCACTGCATTTCAGTGGTTTGCTGGGCTTGCTATTTCAGACTTCTCTTCATGTTCACTTTTTAAAATATTAGTATACATGGATTACTATACACATGCAGGAATGTATTTTGAGTGGAGGAATTTTTTATTGGGAGAAATATGAGTAATAAAGACAATGATGAATTTAAGCTCCACCTTGAAGACAATTAAAGTGAGTAAAAACGTTTTTCATTCAAAAGTTGACCAGAGACCGTCCTGTAAATTTATTGTGCATGCAACTGGACTGAAATATCCAATACAATACTTGGCCTCTGGCCATGGCTGGCTGCAAAAAAAGCACCACACACCGTAATACATGTTTGTACATGTAATTTAACAATTAGACTGGCAAAAAACAATCTTTGATAACAAATTATATTAAAATTGGACTATTCTCCATTTATTTACATTAACATTGGCTAATTAACATCCCAGATTAAAGTGCACACCTGCAGGTAAATAATTGTCATTATCTGGGACGTAGCAAGAAAGATCAGAAACTCCAAGTTATTCAAACTTGAAGTTCAAGTACGTATAAGTACATATACATGTATCCACAGCGTTCGTGTGGATATATGTACATGAAAAAAAACGTGGATGTACATTGTACCGTGTACAAAAGCCACTTGTACATACATGTACAAGTGGCTTTTGTACACGGTACAATGTACATTGTACATCCACGTTTATTATATTACAACGGTATTATATTACAACGGTATTATATTACAACGGTATTATATTACAACGGTATTATATTACAACGGTATTATATTACACGTTGCGTCGACCGCAGGCGCATTTTGCATAATTGGGGCAATCGGTCAGACCATGGAGGTCAGACCAGTCACGTGATATGAATAATGCATGTTTAGCCACGATTTCCACAGTCGCGTCCCGCCCTCAAAAGTAAGAATATCCAAGACGTTACTGTACATCCGTGATTGATCACAAGCACGCCTACCGGTGACAGCCTGTAAATTGCGCCCTCTGTTGATGACAAGTATCAGACAGTAACGTCTTGAACCAAGACTACCCTTACCCCTGCACCCCCTCCAACCATACCCATGCACTCCTCCCACCGCACCCCCCCCCCCCCCCCCTTCCCTCCCCCCCCCTTTTTGTGCACATCCAATGGGAAATTGTTCGCGTAGTTGGCCAACATTCGCGTTGTTCGCGTGAGTGGAACGTAGCCCATGCTCACATTATTCAATGACAACCTTCCTCCATGGATGCATGCAAAAATAGCCCATACCAAAAACAGCATCCAAGTCAACAACAATCTAGGCACTTTCCGGATTTTAGCCAAAACAGCAACTTCATAAACATGATAAATTTAGGAAGTTTCTTTGTGTTTTAATTTCTTTTTTTCCCCCTTGGGAGCATCAAACTTATGATAAAAGGCTAAATGTCTGGACATGTACATGTAGGAAAGATGGTTTTTGTGAAGGAATGAAGGTTTACTGTACTGACTAGTGTAGGTGCCTCGTCTGGCCTCTGTACAAGTCCCTCTCTTTAAAAAATAATAATAATAAAAATAATAATAAGAATTATAACTCTAGATGGGACAGTTGGGAGACATTCCCATAGACTTGTGCACAACTTTTTTCCGACTTTGATGTAACCTAACCCAAATATCCCCTGTCCTACCCCCACAAATTTTGGTATACTAATGTTTTGGACCATTCTCTATCGATATAACTCACTTCCGACAGTAAAATTCTCACTCCTTAAGGGGGCTGAGTACTTAGGGAGACATGAAAATGTCTCCCTAAGTACCATTGTCTCCCCAAGTGATGATTATGAACTACTAAATGTCTCCCAAATAGCCTAGATCCCCTAGATGCGGCAAATGGGCGACTCTTCCTGAAATAACCTTATTGGGGCGACACGAGTGTCGCCCATTTAGAGCATTTTCCCCACGCGCCTTACTAAAAAACACTCCAAAGGGGCGACTTTTACAATAGGGCGACAGTTATGTGTCACCCTATTCGACCAGGTCACCCTAACCCACTCTTTTCCAGGATTATGTGTCGCCCTATCCGGCAATTGAGGAAAATTTTAATAATACAATACAATTGTTAATTTATACAGACTCGGACTGCAGGAAAGGGTAAAATGTGTGAATTATGTGGGAGTGGACAGGCAGTTGTTTGTGATAGAATCTTCACTGGGATCAGTCAGGCAGATTGTTAAATCCTACATGTAGATTAGTGGTGGGAGAAATCAGAGATTTGAAAATCCGGTTAAATGTTAATTTTATTCAAACCGAATACCATTTATCAGATTTCACCGGAAGTTCCCATCTAGCTCACAGTCGCACAAACAAAAAGTGACGAGTGAGGTGCCGCATGAAAAGCCCTCCCAGTGACTGGATATAGTTTGCAGGATTCAGTGACCAACTGGGCCTTTACAAAAACACTCCAGTGCTGTAAATGTTGTATTTATTGTGGATTGAGGCATGCTATTATGTCTCGTCGAGGCTCTTATCCAATCCCAGACTACAAAAACCACGACAGGTAAATTCCCTTTGTTGTCAACTTTCGTGAGCGTCATAAACGTGAATTCTGTGCTGCTTTCCCATGTAGTCAGGTTTTAATTTTGAAAATTCCCGACAAATAACATTCAAAACCTTTCCTTTTTCATTGTCTGGGAAGTTACTACATGTATGTGATAATGTAAAGATGTACGGGTACTTGATTCCATAATCTGGAACCGGTTCCTGACATGAACGATCGCGTACTTGGGTACCTGGTTCCGATGCACACCCCTACTTTGAAATGGCTTTGTTCTTCCTTTGTGGAAGTTACCCCACCTAGGTCTATAGGTCTGAAAATTGGGATAATTTCTTTGGTATCCATTGAAGATTTATCCTCTATTTATATCTGGACACAGGGAAACCATAAGGGTGGTAGGGCTGGCAACCTAAAATGTACCCAACCCCACCACGTCCGTTGTAGCCCTTCACCTAGAGTGGCCTTGTATTTGTCAACTTCCATAAAATAAAATATATGTACTAGAGACAATCCTTAATTTTGACAGAGTTCCTGACTTGCGGTTCCTAGTGTGATTATGTTCAACAAGCACATCCCTTTAAAAAAACACTGTGTGAGCTGATTGCTGTTTTCACCCAATAATGCAATAATATCCCATTTGGCAAGAGATGAACTTGACGGCATTCAGACTGTGGTTCATAACCAATTCTGACATGAGTCAGAAATCCAGTCCAAATCACCAAGTCAACAACTCTGGACATTGCTAAAAATATGTTCTATTCACAATTTTGGACATTTATTATTTCAAGGGCGATATACATGTACCCCAAAGCATGGACTACAGGAATGACGGCGATTGTGTACATGTAGTATAGGGTAGGGCCCCTCTTTAGTTTTGATCAAATGAGAGTCAATAGTAATTTTTCTCATTTCAAAATGACTTTTTCAACCTAAAGCAGACTTCTTTTTATCTCTACTGATTTTTTGTTTGTAATTTTGAACAGATTATTGGGGTAGAAAATGCCATTTTCTTACGCGCTTTACGGCATTTGATAAGTGAATCAACGCAGTTTTGCATGTTTATTGTGCGCCTCGTTGATCACCATCTTTATTTTTGCGTTACATTTTGTCGTCTTTATCGTCGCTTTACCCCAACATTTCCCTCAAAAAAACCCTGCCCTTTATCAACGACATACCTGTTGGTTTGTAATGTCGCTAACTAGTTTGGCAATTCCAATAACCTAAAAGTGGATTTTTGGGAACAGGGCCCTACACTACACAATCGCCGGAATGACAGTACTAGCAACTCTAATTGGTTGGATTAAAAGGTACATATGGTACACAACATTCAATTTTACTGTCATTTCCATAAATAAATGGATTTGGGGGTTATTACATTGTATTTTTATAGCCAAAAATACTGTAAAACTGATCTGTTTAAAGTTTTGTGTGCATAGATGCTGGGAAACAAAGAGAGAAAAATGCTGTTCTTGTAGTCTGGTTCCCTGACCCTACTTCAGACAATTTACAGATGTCAGGGAATTATCAGGTCAGAGAACTAGAATAGCTAGCTTGTACCTATTCACGGATGTGTATTAACCCTAACCCTGCCAGACGCAGCACAGTGCATCTGTGGTGACAGCTTCACTTTGCTGCGCTCTGCACACAAGTCAATGTGACAAAGTATGCAATCTGATGCGTCTGGCAGGGTTTCTAGCCAAAATGCCCTGGAGGGTTAGGGTTAACCAATTGCCAAAATTTGGTAAATTGGGGGAAGTTTTTCCAATGATGGTCGCCCGTCCATCGCTGCAAACGGAGGCAAAAATTCCACTTTTCTTGAAAATGACAGCACAACAGGTGCTATGATTTCACAGGATGATTGGGACTATTATTTACTTACAGTCAAGTAAGGTACATTTGTACATGTATTTGATAATAATTCAGTATTTCTTTTTTTTTATGTTTGCAAATGTCATATTAGCTTTATACATGTATGCAGTGTACATGTACAATGCAAATCGCCAATCACAAGGCCAAAGGCCACTCGAGGTGTGGACTACAGAGGAAAGTGTGGAAGAACCAGCCCCTCACACTAAAACAAGATAATCTGATCTCTTCACAGTATAAATAGGGTCGGGATGGGTAACTATAGTCCACTGCAAGGCATTAATATCCTCTACCCATATTAAGCGTAGTGCTATAGCCCAGGACCGGTCTGGAACCCACAACTTGCAGAATTACCCGCAGACCACGAATTCAACTTCAACGGTTGTGTTTGTAAATGCTGTATGGCAACCACTATTCACTCACATGTGACTGATTTTGTCTAGAGACAAACTCTTCACCATTTCCTGATTTTCCAATGGTGTGTCCTGATGTAATTTCCTTATTGAAGAAAAAACCACTTGCAATTGTACATACAGCATGAATAAATTAAGTACTGTATACTCAATGGGAGACTTTTGAGATGCTGGTAACAGCAGACATACCCATCCTTTTCCATTGTCTTGCGCTGCTCAGGACTACATGCGCATGCTCAGAACTACCGGTACGCGCACATGCTTAGAACTAGTAAAAGGGACCGGTGTGTCTGGTGTGACCAGCACTGATCTTAAAACTATAAAAGTCTGCCATTGTACAGCAGGAGTAAATTAAAGGTAGTAATACACGATTGGCTTTTGCTGTAATTTTCAGAAATAAATGAATTTGGCGGTTAGTATTTTATAGCGTGCTAGCAAATACTGTATCACTGACCTGTTTAAAGTTTTGTGTGCATAGATGCTGGGAAAAACCGTTGTCTGCGCAGAGAGAACAATTCTGTTCTACTGTAGTCTGGTTCCCTGACCATACTTTAGACAAAAACGGAGCAACTTACAGATGTCAGGGAACTATCAGGTCCGAGAACGATTGTTCGTAATAATTCAGTAAAATATATTGGAGGATTACCAATCGTGTAAACTACTTTCAAGCAGACTCAGGTGAAAAAGTAGAATAGTAGGATCAACATTTTTTTAAAACGTGACAAAAGTAGGACTTTAGTGGACAAAATAAGGTGAAAAGTAAGGATTTTTTGCAGGCTTTCAGGAGTAGTTTTCGTTGATACTCACCCATGTCCACAGCATCACAAGCCTCATTTCACTTGTGCTCCATCCTCAACTAAGCACTTGGAAGTAAAGTTGCAGTACTCCTGCACCCAGGCCCTTCATTGTGTGATTTTCATATTACAGTGTGTAATAATGTTATGAAAAATGTTCAATGAGATTTCATTTTTGTGGGACCACAAATTAGAGAAAAAAAATAGGAAAAAGTAGGAAAAAATAGGTATTTCAAGATAGGTATTTCAAAAGTAAGGAAAGTAGGAGAATTTTGTTTTTAAGTAGAAAAAAGTAGGATTACTTGAAAGCCTGGTTTTGTGTAATCAGCCAGCCAGTGCTGGGAAGCTCGGTAGCCGAGTGGTTAAGACGTCTGCAGTAGCAAGCAGGAGGTCGTGGGTTCGAGTCCCGCCCAGTGTTCTAGCCAGGCATTAAATAGCACTAGCACCCACTACGCTTTCAGGAATTAGCACTACGCTTGAATCCTGCCCCTACGTTACCACTACGCTATAAACTTATGAGCAAGAGTATATTCTGAACAATTTCAAATGAATTAGATGTTGCCTATAATCTTAAAAACTTTTACTCACAACAGTCAATGTAAAGTGGCCAGGAATTGCCTCAGATTGCACCACAGAGCATCAAGAATCCAAACCTTTTCAGGCTGCTTAAGCGGATCCCGGACACCACGCCGTAAGGGCTTCCCGCTCCGCGTTCACATTGTCCATCCTTGAGAAAAATGCCCCTACGCCCGAGTAAGCCTGTGAATTGTTTTCCACAGGCTCTCGGAAAGTACTAAGCATACAGTGCTTCATACTATAGGGCTGTTCGTTTTTTTATAATTTAGTATTCCATTATTCGAAACTGAGTTTGACCGAATATTCAAATATTCAATACTCGCCAATCAAGTTTTTCGCACGTCAGCTGCAACTGCATGCCATGCCGGTAAAAAGTGGCACGCGAAGAACGCCGGTGTTTGACGTGCGGCGATCGGTATTATGGACTGCAAGATCGACATTTTTTGCATGCACCTGTTGTATCAAGATCATTACGGGTACTTACAAATGTATAACGTTCTAATAAGAAACCAAACTCCAGCCTGCGTTTTTGCAGTAATTATTTCATAAGTGTCAAGGGTTTTACGGACGGGCACAATAAACCTCCATCCACAAAAAGTTACCGCAGACAAAAATGTGGCATTTGACACCGCTAATAAGCACCGTAATTGTTTTCAATAAATTAGAGTCAGTGTCGTTTCTGTACATACATATATATTTTTTTTAATATTCAAATCGGGAAAAAAGGTATTCAAATATTTGATTGACAAAAATCAAATATTCGGTATATTCGGGACACTACATCGGGAAAGGGCAAAAATCGTCTAAATTGCATCATTCCCAATGCAAATTCCACAAACGCTATTGTAACTCAATTCCACTCGGTTGATTTCAACATCTATTTTCAAATAAAATGAAAGCACAGTACAAATGGAACACAGTACAAACGCACATAGACATGTACACTGTATGATATAATATACAAATAATGAATGTTTATGAGTGCGATGGTAAGAATAATTTCATGAGGTGACAGATTGAATGTCCCATTCCACGAGGCGAAGCCGAGTGGAATGGGACATTCCATCTGTCACCGAATGAAACTATTCTTACCATTGCACTCATAAACATTCATTATTTGTTTTATACAACGCCTGAAAAAATCCGACAGATTGCTTGCACCGATTTCTTTGTGTACAACATGCCGTTTACTTTCTCAGTCCCGCATAAAACCGCGACAAGAAGTGGTCCAGTTCCGAATCAGTTGAAGCTATAATTGTTGTTCCTGCGTGTCTTGCAAATTCCTCTAATCGTTTGACTGCATATTTCATTTGTCTCTTTGTGTTAGCAGCGTCAGCAGCGTCAGCATCGCCTACGAGTTTCAATATTTTGTTTTCTGTTAGGAAAACAAACCATGGTTCAGAAACACTGTCCGCCATTTTATGTGAAAAACAGCCTAGACTGGTTCCCGGTCCCCATATGTATATAATATATATTTGAAGTCCGAAGGACAATGGAGGGACCAGGAACCAGTCCAATGACAGCCGTGTTGTAGCGGCGGGGAAGTTCTATCAAACGCATTACCGTTTGATAGAACCATGTGATAGAACTTTTTTGGGTGGTGCGGGTTCGCGTCGTGCGATGGGACGAATAATTCAATGCACGTGATCAACAATCCACCAATCGGATGGCGGGGATTTATTCAGGTGTTAATACACAATGTACTTGGTATTAGATCCGAGGGGGAGTACACTAACATACATGTACATGTACCCTGAGATCACGAGGGTTGAAATATTTGAATTACAAAAAGGAATTACAAAACAAAACTTTATCATTCACCAAAATACACAGAACATTATACAGCAGCAAGCCACTGTAACTAACATCACAGGGTCCACAAAAATTGTTCACAACTGTTGCCGTTCGTTATAGTGAATAATGGTATGTATTGAATACATCAAACTGGGGCCTAAGAGGATGTTCGTTATAGCCAAATGTTCGGTATAGCGGTGTTCATTATAGTGAAGTTCTACTTTAGTACATAAATGCTGTACTGCTTGGGTCAAGGTCATTTAGCTGGTGTCAGCCCCCCCCCCCCCCCCCCCATGTCTACCCCAGAAAGTGTACAGCTTTAATTTCTACATGAGTCATTCTATAAATAAACCAGTTCGGTATCTCGGGATAAAATTGCTGACGTAATGTCACGCGATGTTACGCGAATGCCCATTCTGATTGTATTTAACACGTGCGCGTTGTGTGACCACCTTCCGCGATCATACATGTACAATGTATGCGCTTTAGGTCATGGGTCATTCAGTATATCTATGTCATTGTGCACATGCGCAGTTGAAATACCAAACTGGCTTATTAGGGGTCCAAAAAAATGACATTTTTGGTGTCCCTGTTACACCTGACTTATGTAATTTCCCATCAAGTATCATTAAAATTGACTTCACACAAATTTTGTACTTGTTTGGCAGGTACTTTGCTTTACACAATCACTCTTGGAGATAGAAGGCATTAATTAAAGAATGTGTCCTGAATTGCAAAATATTATACATTTCAGATGTAACACAGACACCAAAATTGGACTCAAAATATATTGAATGTACATCGACTGGGAGGCACTTCCTTTTCTCTTTGCATTTGTATGGTGGTTTGGGGAGAAAAGCAAAATAACAAAAACAAACAGGAATGATACATGTAAGTATGTTTTATTTTTTATGTCACTAATTTTGCCAGGCCCGTCTGCGAATAATTCGCCTAGAAAAGCATAAGTATTATATACAGTGTACATCGCAACATACCATACTTAAGATGAGTTACATACAACATACATTTAATTTGGTTCGTTTATATTTTGCTTAGGGCAGCCATTTCTAATTTCACATTTCCCATATTTTTTTTTCCACTTGAAGTAAGGTCAGCCCATGAAACAAAAACAAAATTCTGTTCAGTATTAATGTCACTGAAAACAAAATCATCATATATGTGTATTCCACACATTGAAAATGAATAACACGTACAGTATGGGCAAGTACATGTACCTACATGTATATTTGTATACAATAACTTTCGCTTTTTTATGAAACTTGACATACCAGCACAAAGATTGGCTTGAAGCTTTCTCTAATGACTTAACCCCTTGAGTACGGTTATCGTAGTGAGTCGTCAGGGTGCCGGGGCGGCCTCTCCTGCCAAGCGAAACGGCCACAATGTGCTTGTGCAGTCAAGCATAACATACACAATAATCCAACAATGCATTGAAACTGCACAAATAGCGGCAAATGGCATCATCCGACCTGGTGGCACTTCTTTTGCGCCATTTGGCGTCATCCGTACGCAAGGGGTTAATGTTACACACTTACAAATTCAAAAATTTACAAACAGCTAGCGAACTCTGGCCCAGTTTTTCGACGTTCATTTTTCACTATTTATGACATGCCTCGTTAGCAATATTTACGGCACTCTTTCCGCCTGGCTTTGAGAACATTATTAACTTTGAATGAAGGATTGCATTGGATGTGGCCGATGTAATTCAAACAACAATCAATCAATCCATCAATCAATCAGGTTTAGCTTTTCAATGTACATTGTACACATGGTCCAGTAGACCAACAGAAATGAAACGAAGCTTTAAAGGGACACATTGCCTTCAAATGTCATGAAATTTTGCTGTTTGGAAATTTTCCTTATCTTTTATAAGAGTTGTTCATGCAAAACAAAACGTATAATGTGTTGTAATTAGTGAGTAGTGATTACAAAACAAAAAATTGGCCTCTGACCCCTGACATCTGACCCGCGAAACAGACTTATTTCGAGTAGTAAATACCAACGTCTAAATAATGGGCAAAATACGCTGTAAGAGTCTTTCTGGGCCACCAACTTACGCTTCTCAGCAGATGATTTTCGTGGACGTCCCCTAGTTGGAGTTGGAGATAGCATGGATGATGAAGGTTCACCGGATGCGTCCATGCTTCAGCTTTAATTCATATACAAATCTTCCCCTATGTTCACGTCTATTTGGCAATAAATTTAGAGGCACACGAACCGATATCTATACTATCATGATACAAAAACAGCATTGGGAACCAGACCTTCTTGTACCATACAGTGCGTTGGCACCAGGCTGGCCCCGCGGCCATCCATTTACGAGTACCGTCCGTGTCCCGCGACGAGACAGTACCGACATCCCCACCATATATCACCCAAGACGCGGGGCAGGCTTCAATTCACCCGGCCAGGCTACACAAGCTCCTTACAAGGCTTGCGGCTTGACCATAATGGAATAACAAGTTTATTCCAACATGTATTTTTATTTATTAACTATAAAAAAAAGTAATTGAATATCACAAACAGACGGTTATTGTAATAATAATTGCCCAGACGTACTTCAACCAGCTGCGACTGGAAATACGACTGGTGAACACGGTCCGCCATTTTGTGGAGTCAAAAATGTGGTTCTACAAAATGGCGGACCGTTATTTGTCATGATATTAAACAAAAACCACGCAATTTGAAGGGATAGTTATGTGAATCTTTATATTCCACTTTTAAACTAGAACAGCAAAGCTGCCATGGCTCGCTGCCAAAGGTGGGAGGAGGGGAGGCCCCACACCACCCCTCCACCCTCACTACAATCAATATTAATTAATTCCATCCCATCTCCACCCGAATCTCATTCTACCATTTGAATAAACAAAATGACAAATTTGAAATATTTGGCGTCAGATTGATAAGGCAGACTCCCGAATTTTCCGATTTATTTTTTGCTAGATTCCGTTTTTTTTTATTTGAAAATCCGTTTTTTGCCGGTGTTATTTTTAGTAAAATTCCGTGAAAACAACGGTGTTAATTAAAAAAAACACACACATATTTGTAACCGTCAACTTTATTGTGCGAACAGTATTTGCAAAAAAGGATTTCGTCTGACGTATATAGTCCTTCCTGGGGATATTGGCGCACACGGAGTTGCGGTGACAGAGTTTCGTTTTTCAGTTTTTTCGACGGCAAAGCCTTCAACTTTGGCATGATGACCTGTCACAGACAAGACAGAGGGAAATGCACAATCAGCGCATGCAGCGCGCACAACACACAATTCATTCAGCTGGTACCGGCACTCTTTGCTTCATACATCGCTAGCGCTGGGTACCAGCACGCAGCGCATGGTGTGACCTCGTATCCATGGCTGCATTCGAGCAACACATGCCCGGACAGCAGCAGTTCACTCGCCCTGCCCCGGGAGCGACCACGCACGACACACCTAGACTTGAAATGAAGTCACTAATTAACCGGGATACTATCGGCGTTTACAGCTACCGCGCACATGCATTCCTGGGGTTATACTAAAAATGCGCACCGTGCACGCACGCTGACTATTTAGTGGCTTGTCAAGTCTAGTATTGTACGGGGCCGTCGCAATGCCGCCGCATTGGTGTAAAAAATTTATTGCAACAACACGGCGAACAGACTATTCATTCATGCATTACATATTCGTACTGCTGTCCGCCGCGCCGATTGGGATCGGCACCGAGGGATCATGATTGAAAGCAGCATTTGTTTACTGTTTTTGTTTTGTTTTTGTCGTATTTTGAGAGGAAGTATTCTCCGTGGTTGGGTATTTTTAGGTAAATTTTGAACAAAATGTGTGTTTTCCATTTTATTCTCTTCATTTTTTCCCACTTCCTTTTTATTATCGTGATTCCGTGTTCTTAAGCAAATTCTGCGTTTCCGTGATGCGGAAAATTCGGGAGTCTGGTAAGGTAAAAGGGCATCATGGTGGAGTGTGTCAGCTTTTTATATGTCAATACCAATAGATCACCCAATTACCTGTACCATACATTGTACATCATCCCACCCCACCACCCAATATCATCCCACCCCACCCAACATCACCCCACCCCACCCCACCCAAAATCATCCCACCCCACCCCACCCAACATCACGGAGAAATATAAAAATAATCGGCATCAAAACGGCATCATGAGATCGGGGCCACCGGGATCGGGGCCACCGGGATCGGGCCCGCCAGGATTGAGCTCAGATCCCTAAAATTTAATATCGGGGCCGGCCTTTGAGATCGCGAATCGGGCCGGGGCTGGCAAGTTCGAGGCCGGGAAGATCGGGGGCCAAAAAATAATTCGCGGTCGGGCCGAGCAGGCACGCGACAGGAACGGGGGGTTGGGTTGACAAGGCTTCCCTCCGCTCGTTGAGTATGACATTGCACAATGTACAATGGATGCGCGGCACGTGTTTAAATCTGTTCTCAAGACGCAGTTCGCTACACGTAACTACACGTACATGTGCCTTGTACACTGGGAAAGGCGGTGGCATTCAGTGCGGTTGCTTGCACTTGACCCAGGCTAGCAACAAAGCAACGCGCACGCGCAGATGCGCTACAGGGGTTGACCTTATTGCAAACAATTGCCATACCCCTCGATCTCAAGACGAGTTCGCAAGCGTGTAGGTACGTACATTGTATACTGGGAATAGGACGGTAGCATTCAGTGTGGTTGTTTGCACTTGACAACGCACGGCGCGGAGGGTAAATTGCGCGGAGCGGAGATGTCACGTCGGGGTTTAGAAAACGGTCAAAGAAACGACACATTCAGTGCATGTATGTATTTTTTTATTCCTCCATGGTACATCATGATACATTATATACTATTCTACCATCCAATAATTGGAAATAACTGGAATTTCGAGCAAGGTAAACTGGACAAATCCACACTTAATGCGGCCAAAAGGAACATATATCCCGATATTCTTCGGTAATATCGAACTCCCCGATATTCCGGGTTTTTTTTAGAGAGACCGATACGATTTTCGATATGAAAAAAATATCGACATATCGGGAAATATCGTTATATCGAACAGGCTTAATCGTGCGCACGACTTAATTTATCTCGTGCGCACGAAATTTATCTCGTGCGCACGAAATATATCTCATGCGCACGACATAATTGCACGAGTTACATGTATTAACCACTCGTGGTCGTAGTAGCACAGATCAAGTGACGGGTTTGTACCTTTTTGTAATTCTTTGTCTTGCTATAGGGCACAAACCGAGCATTATGCATTTTTGCACAACTTTCATTCAGGAATTAGGGCTGTTCATTTTCGAATAATTCGATTATTCGAAACTAGGTTTGACCGAATATTCGAATATCCGATACTTGCCGATCAAGTTTTTCACGCGTCAGCTTCAACTGCATACTGCGCCGATAAAATAGTTGCACGCAAAGCAAACAGGTTTTTTTACAAGCCGCGATAGATATTATGGTCCGCCCGATCGACTTTTGTTTGCATGCGCCTGTTGTATCAAGATCATTACGGGTACGTATAATGTTCTAACAAGAAACCAAACTCCAGCCTGCGTTATAAATGTTGCAGTAATTATTTTATAAGTGTTAAGGGTTTTACGGATGGGAACAATAAACCTCCGTCCACAAAAAGTTACAAAAATGCGGCATTAACACGTAACTTTTCTAATAATACAGCATCCGAGTTGTATTTGTAAGTGCATATATATTTTTTTTTACATATTCGAACCAGCAAAAAGATATATTCAAACATTCGGTTGACGATTGAATATTCGGTGTATTCGGGACAGCCCTATCAGGAATCAAACCAATTTACACACATTACAAATCCACTTGATTCAAAGTTTGGAATTGATAAAAATGAAATGAAAAATCAACAGACACAAATGAAACAGAGGTTGAGGACTGAGTTAAAGAAAAGTTCACTTTTTAGTTTTTAGTGATTTTTTTTTTGGTCTGTTTAGCAAAATATACCAAGACCACAATTTTGCTGGCCCCAGATTTATCACTGGCATTTTGATGCTCGTGGATTACAGTTTGAGTGCATAATAATGTTAAAGCTCACCATGTCCATAGTTTTGAGAATATCACCCTGATAAATAGACTTTCAAATTGATTTGCTAATTTTTTACAGATATGAGCCTTCCAGTGAGACACATTCTACAAAAAAATGTAGCAACGATAAATAACCGATTTCATACGTTTCAAGTTTGAAATACACTTCAATCTGCTACAGCTATAATGTACATCAATCTTTGCACGTAGCACAAAATCATTTTTAGAAAAACCAAATGGAGTGATAGTAAGTGTTTTTTGTGGTTATTTTTGGGGTTTTTTTCTTCCATAATTGGTTAGTTGGGAGGAATCTATTGAATTGAAATTTTCAGTTGGTGCGGATACATATTGTGTACATGTAGCAGATTTAACTACAACTTAAAAATGTTCAAAGAATTTTTTTAAAATTATGTGCATGAGTTGTGTACAAGAATGAGACCGCAAACCCAAACCATTCAATTCTCACAGATCCAGACTGAACACTCCCCAGCACTGAACCGTAATGAGAATGCCGAACATGTGTAGCTCCATGCTGGGTGACCTGGCTACGACCTTCAGCAGGCTATTCCAGTACACGCATTTGGCTGTGCGTGCCGCAAGGGCAATGTAGTCTGTGTGACAAGTTTCATCCCTTGAAACGTGTACGCCTATACCTAAGTATATGTATGTATACATGTATGTAAGATAATGCTCACGTGAGCAATGGAAATAATTCTGCATAATAACTTCACACACTATATGCCCAGTGTTTAGAGTAGAATAGGTATCCTCGTGTGACTATTATTCGCGCACTTAAGACTTTGACCGAAATTTTAATAGTATAAACCAAGCTTTACATGGTTTTTGTTTTCACAATTGTTAGTATGACTAATATCTTTATACCTGGAAATATACCTTTTTTTAAGAATATCGAAAATCACTGCAGCAACAGAACCGCCACGCTACGCAGACGAGTTGGATTGGTGATTACAAAAGTTACGTGACCATAATTTGCGCATGCGGGGTAATGGTTGTTCTTTGGCTTGTCCGTTGTATCCGACTTCTGAAAACTGCGTGAATCGGCACCTCTTGAATCTAGGACAAGTATATATGTGTTGTACACTGGGTTTGTGGTTTGATAAATTCTCTTTTATTCACATGCATCCTCTCGATTTTTTCTTTCTTTCTTCTTCTTTCTTTTTCTTTCTTCTTTTCCATTTTTCAATTCAATTACTGGGTTAAAAATAAATGAGTTGATTAAAAGGAGTCTCAGAACTCCAATAAGATGAGAAAAAATAATAATAGTTTTAGTCCTGTGCATGTGTTTTTGAAAACGATAAACGTATTAAGTTTGGTCATATGCATTTTTAAGATACTTAATGGTAAAATCGGTATCTACGCACTTGAAAACAATCGTAAAGAAAAATTATAAGGCGCACGTCTTTTTTCAGGCTCCATATTTTTGATAACGCCCTCTGTTGTTTAGCGAAAGTCAACTGAAGACGTCATTTACAAGTCGGAGCTTGTCGTCAACACTGACTGGGAGCTCGCAGTGATTTTTTAGTATTTTGGGGGGAAATTTAAGCAAGCAGTGTTTTGTATTTAGTCTATATGGTAAGATTATACTCTCTTTTTACATTTTGTCAAAATACTTACAGGAAAAGCTTTTACTTTCCACATAACTGCACACAGAAGAAAGATGATGTGACGAACAATCATGACAGCAAATTTGATGCCAGTGCGTGCTGTGTGCTAAAAGTTACGGGCTGAGAAAGTTGGTCGCGCAAATATTGGGCAGCGCGAATTTGGGACCCAGCACGATACATATAATGTGTAA
Source organism: Hippasteria phrygiana (assembly GCA_037893225.1). Classification (NCBI taxonomy): domain Eukaryota; kingdom Metazoa; phylum Echinodermata; class Asteroidea; order Valvatida; family Goniasteridae; genus Hippasteria; species Hippasteria phrygiana. Next base: position 385,403 of record JAZGUH010000003.1, read on the forward strand.
TAGGCTCAAAATAAAATGTATTTTGCATTCATTTTTGTTTTCTTTAAATCACTGCAGCGAAGCGGAATCTATCGGTGACTAACACGGTGACTAGCTTTTCAAAAATAAAAATACAATGACGATCGTGCGAACAGGGCTCAATCAATTTGATGCCGATTCAACATTGGGATACTGGTTTACCCGTGTTGTATTCCTAGTTCCAAGAAAGAATGCACTGGAAGTACACATCTGGGAAGGTGGAAACAAGTAAAGTGTATACATGTGTACATTTTGTATGTAATGACATGAGTGACTATGCAATGCCTACATGTACACAGACTAGATATACATGTACATGTATGTATGGCCGGTCAAAGAAAAAAACAAAACCGTTATGATTTAACCTCTTGAATGCGGACAACCGACATAGCCGCGGTTTGAAAAAGACCACCTGGCCGGTTGTCATCTCTATGCACATTCCTGTGCATACTCAATCCATTGCTTGCTATTGCTTGCATGCTTAGCTGCACAAGCCCGTCTGGCATACATGTACATGTACATACCATTGGAGCCCCAACAATAACAGCCAGACAGAAGAGGTTAATATCTGTGCATTTGTAGTTTTCAAAGGACTAATAACTTGTTAGCATCAGTAAAGTCACATGAGCTTTCCAATCAGGCGTTGCAAACGACCAACGACAAGTAACAGATTTAATGTTTCAAACTTTTAATATGGAGCAGAACAATCCCGAGGCAAAATAAAACATGTACCCTTAAATGGGAAAAATCAGGAGGAAGGGTCGGTTTTTTTAGTTTTTTTTTACCATCTATTAAAACAACATGTCGTGTATTAACTCAGAAGTCGGCAGGCAAAAACTGAAAAAGTAAGCTTATTTAAAACCCTAACCCCTTGGGTAACTTTACTAGAAAGTATCCTGAATCCGCCAAAATCCACGTATTTTGTCATGCACAAAAAGTTGGTTTTGGTGACTGCTCAATAAGGAGGTATCCTGAATCCATCAAAATCCTGCAGTAATGCTAGGCTTACAATCCTCAATCCATCAAAATCCCCAGGTTTCAATATGGAGGTATCCTGAATCCGCCGAAATCCTCCAAAACAGGGGAAGGATTTTGATGGATTTATGTACGTTAGGGTTAACGGCGAAATGGCGAAATACAGAATTGTGCAGTCGTAGCTGTATTTAAAGACAATGCTTTCAATAAAACGTGTGTATTTTGTGCAGGAAAAGGTGAGATTTTGAAAATTCCTTCAAAAAAAAAAAGTTAATAAAAAAAAAAAAGTAAATAAAAAAAAATATAAATAAATAAATAAATAAATTTAAAAAACGCGACCAGACTTTTTGGAATTTTAGGGTCGGTCGCGGAGGACAACACAATTCTTTTGAGCCTAATTCCTAAAGTAAATTACAATCATCAGGCACAGCAAATAATAAAACCCTATAGTTTAGGCATTACCGCAACCTTAATGTAAAACAACCAGGCTGAAAGCGGCCGCGAAAAGCCACCAGTGACGTTAAAAAGTCCAATGGAAACAGCCCCACACTGTAGAACTACCGCGACCACGCGGAAAACTATTGTGTAAACAATGCAACTTCCTGTATTACATGTATGTCAACTACACAGCGATTATCGCTAGCGTGTGCGCTTAAATGGTGGTATGGTCACTGTCTCTTTGTGTATAGTACACCCACTTGTGATTACATGCAGTTGCACTAACGCTTTGCAGCGGAGTGACCCAAAAGACGACGCTGTATGTGCAACAACTACGTTTTTCATCCGTTCGCTGCTTTGAAACGTGGCAGATTTGAGCGATTTAGCGCGCGAAAAATTACGCTAGGTTACCGCGTCTAGCCTGTTCAGGTCAAAGGTGATTGTGCACAGCCTCGCAAGGCGAATAAACGTTCCGTCGCAGTTATAAAAGTCAAAATAGGAACGCACGGTAGATTTACGCGAACGCATGTCGCATTAAGTTTTCGTGAGGTCGCGGAAGAAAAAGTCCAATGGAAACACGGCTTATGAGCTTGATTGGAACTTCTGGTGAAATCAGCTAACCATTATTAGGTTTGAACAAAATTAGGATAACCATTTTTTTTTTTAATCTCTGATTTCTCCCACCACTAATTATAACCCCCTTTCATTCTGATCTGGGTTTATCACACTGATTAGACATTACATTCTAAACAAAGATGCATCACTAACTGGCATATTGTTGTCATTTTCATTGTAAAATGGGCGCTACTTTATACATGTACATGTAGGTCCCATACATGTACATAGCACTGTGACATTACCACACAGCACAAGTGCACTGCCAAAAATGGTTTTCTTAAAATGAGAAAATTTTCTTATTTCAAGACAACTTTTCTTGTCTCACTCCCTAGAAAAGTGTTCTAGGGAGTGAGACAAGAAGATTTTTCTGGAAATAAGAAATATTTTCTTATATTAAGAAATTAAGAAAATCATTTTTGGCAGTGTGTGAAAAACAAGAAAGGCAACAAGTGTGAACAGACAACATGTAAAGTACAACTTGAGAAATAATTTGTAAACAAAATCATAGGGTGTGTACGAGATTGCATCAGGCCAAGTAAAAGAAAACATGTTAGCATCCAGGTTTTTGTTGTTTTTTTTAATGAAGGAAGAGGGGCTTTCTATTTTTTTTTTTTTTCAAGATGGCCGCCATTCTTTTTAATAAATTTCTGAAAACCGTAAGTTTTTTTAACCATTCTAAGACACAAAAATGAAAGAGACATGTTGGACAACATGACTGAACATGTTTACAATGGTTTTAATAGTTTTAGTAAGCTTATGTATGTATTTTATTTTCCGATGGATCGGTTGACATTCTGGGGTTTATTTTCACCTCATTTTCCACTGGTAAAAAATGTTTAAAACTCCAGGAGGCTCCCAAAAAGGAAGCGGGCGGGGGGGCGCTAAACATGTGTTTTTTATTTCGTCTAATGATTCTACAGTTTCACAAAGTAACATTAGATTTTGTCAATACTAGGGGTGTGCATCGGAACCGGGTACCCGAGTACCCGACCGTTCATGTCAGGAACCGGTTCCAGATTATGGAATCGAGTACCCGTACAACTTTACATTATCTCTTAGTAACTTCCCAGAAAATGAAAAAGGAAAGGTTTTGAATGTTATTTGTCGGGAATTTTCAAAATTAATACCCGACTACATGGGAAACCAGCACAGATTTCATGTTTATGACCGTGACGCTCACGAAAATTGACAATAAAGGGAATTTACCGGTTGTGGTTTTTGTAGTCTAGGTATGGATGAAGAGCCTCGACCAGACATAATAGCATGCCTCATTCCACAATAAATACAACCGTATAAAGCTTCTGTCTTTTGTGATATGCCGGCGCATGCACGTACCGGAACATGTAATGGCGGAGAAGTGATCATGTTTACTGGACAGGCATGATATTTTTCAGACTTTTGTCTGAAATCAGACTTTTGAATCTCAGAGAAAGACATTATTGCAACTTCGGGGATTTGAAGTTTTGGGTTGGGTTTCTTTAATGGGTACCCGGGTACCCGTATTTTTTTCAATCGGGTACCCGGTTCTTTTACTACCCGTAAATGCACACCCCTAGTCAATACATTGTCAGTTGACATTGCACGCAGTTACAACTCTTCTCCCGTGTCCAAAGACTTCAAACTAAAAATAGATAATTCTTTTCATAAAAACCAATCACACTGGGAATGAAACAATGAAAAAGAATATACAGGGTGCACATTTTAAAACAATAAAATTTTTGCATGTTACTTTGTGCTTAACAAAAACAAAAACAAACGTGTACGGTATGTGTAAGATTTGTTTAATCAAGTTGACATACGTGGGGGTTAAGTTTATAAATGTTTTTGCTCAACATTAACATTCTGTGTATTACTACATTTAGTTTACTACCCAGGCTGGCTTTAGACTGACATCAAACTGAAACAAAATAAACCTTAGCTTGGATAAATAAACTTGAACATTGTGGGCAAATTCTCAATTTTTTTTTATTACATATGTGAGCACGCTAATGATGTAGGGTACAGTGAACATGAATACATGGCATTTTTAAAGGTATGATATTAAAGGTAGTGTACATGATTGGTCATTGTTGCAATTTTCAGAAATGGGCGGATTTGGGGGTTAGTATTTTATAGCAAATATCGTTCCACTGATAACCTGTTCAAAGTTTTGCGTTGTTGGATGGCGAAAAAACGAGAGAAAAACATTCATTTTCAACCGTTGGGCAGATGATACCCTTCAGTCAAGACGCGCGTGGCTACCTGGACGAGTGATGCGCCCTGGATATGCCAGCGTGTCCGGGGGGCGCCACTGGTCTGGGTAGCCACGTGCGCCTTGACGAAAGGCTACATGAGGGCAATTTTCCAACGATTTCAGGCCGGCAATCGTTGGAAAACGATATAAATTCCCACTTTTCCATCATTTCCCAGGATGATTGAGACTACTATTAACTTACAGTCTAGTAAGGTATTTTTGGAGCATTACTAATCGTGTACACTACGTAAAGCAATGTTAGGGCTAACAATTAACCACAGCGGCAGAAAGTGTTAATACTTGGTGTAATACATGAAATAAAGCTATGACAGTTTATCCCACATGTAGGGCCACTATCTAAGTCACAAGAAAAGTGAAAAACCATTGGGGGTTAGGGCTGTTCATTTTTGATTAATTTAGTATTTGATTATTTGAAACCGAGTTTGACTGAATATTCGAATATTCGTCGGTACGGCGACGATCAAGTTTTTCACGGGTCAGCTGCAATTGAATGCCGCGCCGGTAAAAAGTTGCACGCAAGGAATGCAAAACACGCCTGTGTTTTATGTGCACAATTTATGCGTTTTTGCAGTACAATTATTTATAAGTATTAGAGGTTTTACGGATGGAAACAATGAACCTCTGTCCAAAAACAAAACAAAATCGACAAAAATGCAGCATTTGACACTACTAAGCACCGTAACTTTTCTATAAACAAACATCAGAGTCGTATCTGTACTTGCTTATTTTTTTCTCAAATATTCGAACCGGCAAAAAAGTATTTGGAAATTTGGTTGACGATAGAATATTCAAATATTCGGTACAGCCCCATTGGGGGTGTGCATTTACAGTTAGTAAAAGAATCGGGTACCCGATTGGACAAAAATATGGGTACCCATAAAAGAAACCCAACCCAAAAATTCCAATCCCGGAAGTTGCTAACTACATGTATGTCACATAACGAAGGGTGCGCCAATATGACGTTAGAACTTTTCGGACACACACTTAAGAAAAAAGTCTGAAAATTGATGAAATGTCTGAAAGATGCATGTCTTTCTATACTAATAGGCCTAATGTCTTTCTCTCAGATTCAGAAAGTCCGGTTTCAGACAAAAGTCTGAAAAATCTCATGTCCAATAAACATGATCACTTCTCCGCCTTTGCACGCGCCGGCATATCACAAAAGACGGTTGTCCGGAAGCTTTATACAGCTATTTCTATTGTGGAATGAGGCATGCTACATGCCCAGACTACAAAAACCACGACCGGTAGATTCTCTTTATTGTCAACTTTTGTGAGAGTCATAAACGTGAAATGCTGGTTTTCCATGTAGTCGGGTTTTAACCCTAACCCTGCCAGACGCAGCACAGTGCATCTGTGGTGACAGCTTGACCTTGCTGCACTCTGCACACAAGTCAATGTGACAAAGTATGCAATCTGATGCATCTGGCAGGGTTTCTAGCCAAAATACCCTGGAGGGTTAGGGTTAATTTAGAAAAATTCCCCACAAATAATATTCAAAACCCTAAGTTCCTTTTCCATTGTATGGGAAGTTACCATGCGATAATGTAAAGTTGTACGGATACTCGATTCCATAATCTGGAACCGGTTCCTGAAATGAACGGTCGGGTACTCGGGTAACGGGTTCCGTCGCACACCCCTAAAACAATTATATTTAACCCTTTCCTTACCACATTGTTTATTGCCTTATCTTCCCCCAGCACCACATTCTTTGTTCAGTCAAGCATAAAACCAATTTCACAGAAAAAGCAGCTGACTGCTTGTTGAATGTTGTATTTTCAACCAAAGATGTCACCGTCAGGAATTGATTGAAAAGGAAAATGTTGTGTGTAAAGTTTGTTCCATGAAATTGTCTGTTTCATATGGTCTACAAATGAAAGTCATAACTGCTAAAATAGCAAAGTTACGGCTGTTTTCTCTTCTGGCCCACTTTATCAAACAGGAAAGTTGTTTATTACATAAACCAATGGCACTCCATACACATAACTGTACGGGGAAACTTCGGATACAGTTTTCTCAAAATATTGTAATGGTGACACATGAATTTGATAGCACCATTGGAAAGATCTGAACAAGTTCTTTCTGTTGGTATGAGAGAAAAACACAAGCACTACCGTTCGTTGAAACGTGGTGAATATATTTGTTGTTTTATGTGGTTTATTTGTTAAGTAAACTCCACATTGGTAAAGCAAAAGGGGTGCTATGGCTTGTCAGGTAAACTCGACATTGGTAAAGAAAGGGTTCAAACTGAACAGTAATTTTGTGCATGTTCATATAGGCCTACATGTACATGCTTTAATTATGACTGTTGAAACTAAAAAAGGCCACAGCATTTTTGGAAACAATTTTTCAGATGGCAATATTTCTCAGGAGGATGGGTACACTGCCAAAAATTAAAATGAGAAAATGTCCTTATTTCAAGACAACTTTTCTTTTCTCACTCCCTAGAAAAGTTTTCTAGGGAGTGAGACAAGAAGATGTTTCTTGAAATAAGAAAAATTTTCTTAAATTAAGAAAATCATTTTTGGCAGTGTACTGGTACCATCCTCATAAACAGAAAGTTTCAGTCTTTCAGAATAAAACTAATTAGTTGTTTTAACATTACATGTACCAAAGCTACATGTATACTATGTACATGTATATATCGTACATGTACCTTCAATTTGGACCTCAAAACTGTAAAACTAGCTTGATATCATTAAACAAATCACAAGGGAACAAACAACAGGGGAAACTAAATTGATAGTTTGAATTAAGTTTTAACCCTAACAGCCCAAGGCTTTTTACTAGAATCCTTCCCTAACCACACAAACTCCAACACTGTGTAGTAAACCAATGGCACATTCTTTGTACTTGGACAAAATCAGGGCATCAAGTCCCATGCATCCTAACCTGCCAAAATCAAACACCCCATTTGTGTTGAATTTTGTGTGATTGGGTACTGTAGAGCCTTGGCACCATCACTTTGCATGGGACTTGATGTCCTGATTTTGTCCAAGTACAAAGAATGTGCCATTGGTTTACTACACAGTGTTGGAGTTTGTGTGGTTAGGGAAGGATTCTAGTAAAAAGCCTTAGGCTGTTAGGGTTAAAGTGAAGAAAGAAAACCGGCAGTAGCAGGATTTGAACCTGCGACCACCGGAATAACGTACTGGTGCTCTACTAACTGAGCTACACGTATCTTGCCCTACAATGCCCTATGTTGGCGGTCTTCCAAATTGTCAGTGTCTTTGTTGGGGGGGGGGGGGGTGGGGGGTGGGACGATAGTCAGAAGTCATAAACCCATAATGCCGTGTAGCCAGGGGATCATGCACCAACTTCATGATACAATTATAGGAATCTCTCAATGAGGATGCAACTGTTTAACTAGGGGAAAGTGACCTATTTTCTTCAATTTGAAAGTTGATTCAAAGTGATATTTATTACAAATTCACTGAAAGTGTACTCCTACTACAGTTAACAATAACACCAGAAAAGCTATTCCGGGAATAGTAAGTACATGTATGCATCCACATTAATAGCCTTATTCCAATAAAAACAAATTTATGTTAAACGTATCAGAATCTTTACAAATTTTTGAACCATTTTTTCTTTTTAAACACACCGACAGCGCCTCGATTCATTTCTAGGCTTCTAGGCTACAGAACTCTATGGTAATTTTATTTAATTCTTGGTTCAGTGACATGATATTGAAAACCTGTACATATTCTGTCTGATCCAAGTGTAAACAGTAGTATAAAACATGATTCGGTTAATACTAAAGGAACGTTTAACAGTGGTAGATATTTTACAACTTCAATGCGAACATCTCGTCACTAGAATAAGAAGCATTCTGAGCACTGACAAATCTCACTTACAAAAGCAAAATATTTAAACACTAGTGCCTTTTCCAAAAAAAAGGTTGGAGGCAGCCATTGTTTCCCCCCTTCTATTTCAGTACATGTATCACCTTTTAAGATGGCTGTCTTGTTTCCCAAGATGGCTATTGCCACCCTATCGATTCACCACATCCAATAAATCAACTTGGATGAACTTCCTCTCACTACTTTTGCATTTGTATGGATTTTTTCCCACAAAAGACCAACAATGCCAAAACAAAAACAAAAAACACGCGGCCTCTAAAAAAACGGAAGCGGGAAGATGTAATCAAATGAATAAAAAACAGCATTGAATTACTTGTGAATCACTCGGGGGGGGGGGGGGGGGAATAAATATCAAATTATGAATCACCATCGACAAAAAGCATGTCCGTCATTTGACTGATTGTTGTATGGCAATATTCCTTATAATTTTACATGCACAAACCACGCTTGGAGGATCTCAGATAAATGAAACAATTCTAAGGTCAAACTTTCACCGGACAGTTCAATGAGGAAGAATTATTTGAGGATATTTATGAAGCGCCGCATGGCCTGTTCTTTTAAGGACAGAAGTTCATCTTTTGAAAGGGTTGACGCAAGTTTCCCACAGTTCCATGAACCAATGACTGTGTCTTTTGTAAACCTCATAAATTTTATTTTATTCATCGTTAACATGATGGGGGAAAAAATTCTAGGTCCTAAACATCTGTGGTTTTTTATGGTCTCAAAGCTTTTTTTTCCTCTGGCCAATTTTTTGTCGGGGCCAAATAGGTTCGTGCAAATAGGTCATTCACTCATTCGTGACACAGCATGCAAATATTTAATATGAAATTACCCCACAACCCATGGTTAGAATGATGACATTTTTTCCCTTTAATTTAACATGCTAATTTAATGATTTTAATTTGATGAATTGATCATTTTGGGAACAAAAGGATGTTTAAAAAGAAGATTTTTTACTATATTTCAGGGTTTTTTTTACATGTAAGAGAACAGCCATTGGAACCAACTTTGAGAGATACATGTATACAGTGGTGTGCAAAATTATTCGAACACTAAAGAAATAGATATTTAATGCCTTACAATGCCTGGTTGACATTTTTCACCTGTATTAAATTTAAAAAGGTAATTGTTGTGAGCATACATGTAGCTCACATTAGTATCTGCCAGTCCTAACATCTTTTTATCAAACTTTACTCTAATATTTGGTGTGTCCACCCTTGGCAGCAATCACTGCGGCACATCTTTCAGGCATAGTGTATATTTCCTGAGAGTTTCTACACTAATGCTGTTCCAAGTCTTCTGAAGTTCATTCCAGAGTGTTTCATTTGATTGTACATTGGTACATTGATTACCATTTCATCACAAACAACTAAAGTACCTAAAATATGCCAAGTGTTTGAATAATTTTGCACACCACTGTACGTGTGCATGTATGTAAAGAGGGCAATATTCAAAAAAGTGTGAAAATGGCATTTAGCATATATTTTGGAAACAAACTCTTCATTTCATAATCCTCTGTTTATGTACATGTTTGATTAACCCTAACAGCCCAAGCCTTTTTACTAGAATCCTTCCCTAACCACACAAACTCCAACACTGTGTAGTAAACCAATGGCACATTCTTTGTACTTAGACAAAATCAGGGCATCAAGTCCCATGCAAAGTGATGGTGCCAAGGCTCTACAGTACCCAATCACACAAAATTCAACACAATGGGGTGTTTGATTTTGGCAGGTTAGGGATGGTTAGGGTTTTAATGGCTGAACAAAAACATGCAGAAGATGGTACATACTTCATTTCCAGTGCCTAAGGTACATTTGTACATGTACATGTAACACGTATTGCTTACCACAATGGGATGTTTCAGCAGTGAAAGGAAATTAGTCATTCTCACTGGATCACGTACATAAATGATACACAGCGTATGTGTACATCAAATGTAGACACCGATGACACAAATAAAAGTATTTTAAGCTCTGTAGTTAGCGAAAGAGTGATGAATAGTCTCCTACTGAATCAGCTGACTTGGGAAAGGATAATATGCACATGACCCTAACATTACACTGAACTAAAGTGATCATGTATACATGTAGGCCTACAGTGCTCCTATTTGTAACAGTGCTCCCATTATGTAAATAGCATCAAGTATTTTTTTTTTTGGGGGGGGGGGGATCAATCCTGGGCACTGTCTGAAACAGATTAACCCTAATCCTCTTGGAATTTTTACTAGGAAGTGTCCTCAACCTGTCAAAATCCAACACTGTGCCGTATACCTATGGCACATTCTTTGGACTTGGACAAATTGGGGCATCAGAGCTCCATGTAAAGTAATGGTGTCAATGCCGGACAGTCCTGAACCATCAAAATTCATCACAACCTGCTGTTGGAGTTTGTAAGGCTTGGGGTACATGTACATAATTGTAGTTTGGGTTAATTAAAGTAAAATCTTTCCTCCCAGAGTAGTGCACCTCAAATGAATTTCCGAAATCCTCCAAAATCATCTTTGCCAAATGGAGGAATTTGGAGGATTTGAGGGTCTTTGGGAGTTGAAGCATCGGAGGGTTCTGCAGGATTGAGGGCATTACTAGGGGATTTTGCCTGTGGAGGAAAATGGAGGATCCAGGTCATCAGGCATAATCTGATGCCAGATGATTTTGAAGGATTGAGGTTACTTGGGTGTTTACGAAAACCCCTAGAGGATTTTGGAGGATTCATACACTGGTCCCCATAAGAAGATGTTGGAGGATTCAGGTTACTTAGAGGAAAAATGATGGAGGGAGTTAGGGTAACATGTGTATAGCAGAAATACACCGTAACCAGAATTTGCACCTTGGATGATTTATCCAGGTTGCATATAGGGCGATTGTGTAGTGTAGGGCCCCTCTTTAGTTTCGATCAAATTAGAGTCAAGGGTATTTTTTTTCATTCAAAAATTTGTTTTTGTAACCTAAAGCAGACTTCTCTTAATTCTATTGACATCGTTTTTTGCAATTTTGAACAGTTTATTGTGGTAGAATATGCAATTTTCTTACGCGCTTTACGGCAGTTGCCATTCGAATCAATGCGGTTTTGCGTGTTTACTGTACGTCGCGGTGATCGCCATCTTTGTTTTCGCGTTGCGTTTTGTCGTCCTCATCGCCGCTTTACCCCAAAACTTCCCTCAAAAACTAAAACCCTGCCCTTTATCTACGGCATACCTGTTGGTTTGTAATGTCCCTAACTAGTTTGGCAATTCCAATCACCTCAAAGTGGATTTTTGATCCCTTATAGGGAACGGGGCACTACACTACACAATCGCCGCATAGTTAGGTTAAACCACAATAGTACAGATCAAGATGCATTGTTTATTGTATTGAGTATATACTGTAGAAGAAATGTATTTTCATTAGCACCATCTTTCAAATGTCTACAGATCAAAACACGAAATGAGCTAAACTGCAAGTGCTGTGGTACTGAGACTTCCACAGGGGACGAAGGTATAAATCCTTCCGAATAGGACTTGCCTTGATTTGGGCTGAATGTCAAAAAAGGGGGGGGGGGGGGGTTACTTGGCCATGCATCAGAAAATCAATGCCGCAGGCATCGCAAGGGATTCTGCAGTCGAGGAAGACTTCCATACCAGTGTACTTTAAACAGTGGTGCCGTTCATCACTCACAATGCATGGTCCACATCACGCACGTCCAAGTTTACGACCGTTGTAGCCCGTCGATGTGCTTGTAAAAAGACTACTGAATAAGTGTTGTCTCTCACGTCTGTTTTGCAATGTGATTACGAACTGAAAAACAAGTCTTCAGTAGTCTTTGCAGATCAGTTTATTAAACATTAATTTTGGCTTTTGAATATTGAAAGTGGCTGATGCAATATTCAAAAGCCAAATTTAAATTAGGGCAATACAGAACAATCTAGCAGAAATTTGAGATGACTTGTTGTGCTATTTCTGAAATTATTGAAATGAGAATGCTCATTGTTACATAATAATAATTAATATGAGCAGGCTTGCCTGGAAAAACAAAACAAAGTAAAACTCACCAGAAATCATCTTGCTTGGCCATCAAATACACCACAAAAAGTCAACAAAATATCGATTCTCGTCTAATTTTGGAAAGCACCCCCCTTCGTTCCGGCAGCTAGCAGCAAGCCCACAGCGTAGCCTGCCTGTCGCTGCACGGCGTCACACCCTCGACCTTTGCGCGCGGTGTGTGACAGCCAGCCGAGTCAAAGACGCTCGGTCAAACATTTCAGCATCACACGCAACACGACACCAACATTTCCTCACAGCCACGATCCACGATTAGCCAGGCAGAATGCACTACAACGCCACAGTTGTAAACAATGCTCACAGATGTCGCCTGAAATTCAGTCCTGATGGATTTGCAAATCACTCCTTTGCACTAATTTTGTTTTTGTCTATCCAACGAACACGCACTAAATCCACTTCCGCATAAGTTTACGCAGCGTTATTTTGCCGAACCTTTAACGTGGACTGCACTCTCCTTTATGAGTCACACGAGCTGGTTCCTTTCTGAAATCCGATGACTAAGCATAAAGTGTTGCTTGGGTACCAGGCTGGTATGTCCAACGTCGAGTGGTGCGCTTTTTCCTTCCAGGATTTAAAAGGGTGGTCAAGTGCACCCCCAGTCATCCTGGGAATACATTTTTTTTAACGAGATTCAAGGAAAATCTAGTGCAGTCTGAGACCGTGGAGGTTGGGGTTGGGGGTAGGGTTGTTAAGGATTTTTAAAATAGCATGGTCCTTTTTACATAATTATAGAGAGATTGGATTACAACTTTCAATGTGAAGAAAACTAAACTGTTGTCCTTGTCTCGCTCTAGAGACGAAACATTTCCTTCAGTTCTTGGGTGCCTTGACTTTGCCTGAGGTATGATGACTACGTCTTCTTGGACTTCTCCCAACAGCGCCGGAAGCGGAACACTTGAAAGTGGGGGGGGGGAGTGGGGGGGGGGGGGTTGGTTGGGGTAAGTAGCGCCGGTCGAATGCTGCCATTTTCTATATTTTCTTTATGCGGAACTGAGTCGGAGGGCAATTTCCCCCAAGTGGAAAAAGTGGGGGATCCCCAACCCCCCCCCCCCCCCCCCAGCCCCACCCCCACCCCCTGTTCCGCCACCCCTTTTAATACTTTAGCTGGGAGAAGTATATCTCAGGTATTGCAAAGAGTGCTTCCATTAGTTGGTTTTCTTTATCGAGCTCGGAAGTGATGCTATTCTGTACCACATTTCCTACCTCAATGCCTCAAGCAAACCGTATACACCCTCGGGGCTGAGTATTGAGTACTGCCCCCACACCTCGTCAAGTGCTTCTGCTTGTCATTTTAAATAGAATAGGCCTACAGAAGCGCACAAGCAAGTAATTTATTCCACCGGATTTGGTTCCTTCAGGTCGGGTGTTTGGGCGTGAAACTCTAGCCGTATAGATGTAGAACGACTCAGGAAAAGCTTTACCAATATATAGCTTCTTCTCTAAGTTCTCTCGTTCTGTATCTCCACGAATTCTTTTCCTGGTGCATGTTTCCCTTCATCTCACGATCTTTCCTGCTTCAGAGGAATATTAATTCCTATTTCGGCACCTTTGAGTCTTTTTCTTTTTGTATAGCTCCGTACCTGGAGCGGCTTAGTCTTGTTTGGGGCGACTTTTATTTTTTCAAAATAAAGGTATATGGTCAGTGATTTAGTTCAGTGTCGCTTTTTGTGACGGCGGGATTCAAGTCAATCACAAGTCAATCACAAGTCACCACAAGTATAATCACAAGTCAGTTCACAAGTCACTTCACAATTCTGGTCTCGAGACATGTAACAAGCTATTCCAACACACGCAGCTCTGTTGCAGTGTGGACATTCCTTTGTATTCGAGTAGTTAAGAATTCTCGGCCAAAATCTCACATCCAGAATTTTTTTCACCCCCAATTTTTGATAGTGGCCCCCTGAAGTAATTATCTTTATTCTCCCACAGATAACCCTAACCCCATTTTGCTTCTGAAGCCTTTTTCCAGAGAGAGCGAAACACTATTATGTGGACCTGACCCAGGTCCACATAATAGTGTCTCTCATCTATTGTTCACGCCGAAATCTTTTATTCACAGGTCCACAAAGTGTATGCACCGCTAACACAATACATAAGGACGGACACTCCTAGTCTCCTACACTCACACTCCTAAGGACGGACAGAGCACACTGTCCGAAACGTCGAGGCACTCATCCCGGTTCTTTTCAGAACCACACTTCTTCCTATAGAAGAGATTTATTTCCCATGGTGTTACCCGCAATCCCAGTCTCTCTCATATCGCACACACCATGCAAAGCTTCAAATCGTATCTACACTACATAACAAAAACATTCCTCTGTCATTGTCCATCCTATGTAGCTTGTGAGCTGACTTGTGATTAACTTGTGATCTGCCTTTTTGATCTGACTTGTGATTGACTTGTGATTGACTTGATTGACTGGGAATTTGTGTCCATAATCCCTTCTAATTTTAACAACCTGTTGTTTGCAAAAGTAAAGAACAAATCCGTCGCCCAGAGTAGGCCAGCATGATGAAAGTTTTAGGTTCGATGTTAAGTACTCGTCGTTATTATGTAATTATTTCACTGAGGCAAGAGGATGGATCGGAAGAGGGGCAGTTCATTTTTTTGTTCATTCACGGGAAAGAACATAATATGATAAAAAAAAAAATGATAGGAAGAAAGCAATGGTGAACAAAAAAGGAAATACTTCACCAAATTAAAGTGTCGACCTTTGCTCGATGATTCTGCGGGTTTTCCCCCTCGCAAACCGACAAAAATACAGAACAAATTCGATGAATTCTAGCAAATCCATATATATTTTGCACACAGTAATTTTACTTCCGCCTCACTATTCGCTTTTAGTTTTGAATTATGTGTTTATTTTTTACTCTCATTGAATCAGATAAAAAAAACAAATGGGCGCACATCCCTTTCAGATTTATTGACAGAGTTTGATTTCTGCCGAACCAATAGGATCGACAGAAAAGGCAAGATAAACTACTGATTGCTGGAATGAAGTCGTTTCCGGATGAAAGCTCAGAAAGGCCGGGTGCGCTTCACGCCCGAACACAATAGCGCCCTCTGTTGACTGACCAACATCGAGCCAAAATCCATACAGGCGGTCTTGGCCGATCAGATTGAACGTTTCGGCGGAGAAGACCTCTTCGCACTGGTCCCCGCTGCAATGGAGGACGGACGAGCGGACACCAGCGCCGTACCCGATGACGATTCGGTAAGACTCGGAGCCACTCTGGTCTTTGTCGTTTGAGATCGAGAGGATGACGTCAGTTTCTGAACTGATATACAGAAAAATGATTGGAGCAATCGGGTCCGGGATCACAAATGGAGAAGTTTGATAGTTGATCGACATCGAGGGTGAGCACCCAGTGAAATCTGAAATGAGAATATAAAATGTTTAATAACAACGTGCTGACAATAGACTGTGCTGGCAATGGATATCAATGCGGGTCTAGATACACAATAATTGAAAGAAAAAATATCATCCCCTACAGTATGTATATGTAATAATAGTCAAGCAGGTTTTTAAAGTTACTGTGTCCGTCCATTTTGGGCGTGGAACTGCGACAAATACATTTTCACATGGAACTGCTATTAATCTGCAAACGTTAGATACCGGTACGCTATGAGCTTCCCGATGAAACATCCCACAAAAGCACAAGCAAATCATCCCACGATGAGCAACACATGAAATAAATTTCGAAATTTTGCACAAGCAGCCTTCATTAATTTTAGAATATCAATCTAGTAAAACAATATTTTCCTTTAGCTTATCATCTATCCATAATCTGTATTAAATTCGGAATCCACACTTAATGTGCATGACTAACTTGATTAACGTAATTGTAAAATGACTCATAAAGAAAGATGCACGTAGAGATACTAACCCGTACTAGGCTCAAAGTTGTCAGTGATGTGTTCAATCGCATCTGGAAAAGGGAAAGAAATATTTCATCATTTTAATTGCAACATTAAGTAATTTTTTTTTCATGACAGAGTTTCCGAAAATTTTACAGAAAGTAGCTAAGTATTCCGTTTTATCTGATATGGACATTTATACAACACCTGAATAAATCCCAGCCATCCGATTGGTGGATCGTCGATCACGTGCATTGAAGTATTCGACCCATCACACGACGCGAACCCCGCACCGCCCAAAACGTTCTATCACATGGTTCTATCAAACGGTGCGCGCGCATTGATAGAACCAAAAGAACTTCCCTAATTTCACGGTCACTATTACTGCGCTACAACAGGGCTGTCATTCACACAACATGGCGGCCGAGTTTCCCGAACTGCCGCGGTTTGTTCTCCTAACAGACGACGAAATATTGGAACTCGTAGGCGATGCTGACGCTCCAAATACAAAGAGACAAATCAAATATGCAGTGAAACGATTAGATGAATTTGCAAGACACGCAGAAACAACAATAGAAGCTTTAACTGATTCGGAACTCGACAATTTTTTGCCGCGGTTTTATGCGGGACTGAGAAGGTAAACGGCACGTTGTAACTTTACACAAAGAAATCCATGCATGCAATCTGTCGGATTTTTTTCAGGCGTTGTATAAAACAAATAATGAATGTTTCACATTCGTGCAATGGTAAGAATAATTTCATTCGGTGACAGATGGAATGGAACATTCCATCTGTCACCTCATGAAAGTATTCTTACCATCGCACTCATAAACATTCATTATTTGTGTAATATTGCACTGCATTTCCAGATATGATTATACAGGGTGGTAAAAAAAAAAAAAGGAACGGCATACTTTCGCTATCATTAGAGTCAAACCATCTGTACCGATGGATGGAGAATCTTTCTAGAAGAAAAATGATACTAAGACCTCCCGATTCGGTCCAGTAGTTTTTGCTCCAGAGCCAATTTTGTGAAGCAAGGTCGGGTCACTTGGCCATTTTGTTCCATGCAGAAAAGAGGATGGTGATAGCATCTCGGGACCAACTGACCCCCGACTTTGCTTCACAAAATAGGCCCGGCAGCAAAAACTAAGTCTCAGTATCATTTTTTTTCTAGAAAGATTCTCCATCCATCGGTACAGGTGGTTGGACTCTAAAGGTAGCGGAAGTACGCCGTTCCGGTTCTTTTTTACCACCCTGTATAGTGTCGTGGGGACAAAGGGGAGAAGACGTAACCAACCTATAGGTCGCACTATAGTTATCAATAGCAACATTGGTCGTACTAAAGGCGAAAAGGGAACCACGGAATAGCTATCGTTCGCGATCGAACAACCCACGACGACACATTTTCAGTGCTTGTGACCTTGAATTGAATACGGTAAATTTGTTTATTAACTGAAACAAAATACATACGCCGGGCTACGCCCTTTAAGCTATAAAGTTTATTTGATTTGATTCACGTGATTTTCTCACCTATGTCGATGAAACTAAACTTTCCCTTGCTGCCCAGTCTGGTGGCAAACCCCACGTAGCGCACGGGCAGCGGGTCCGGGTCTTCATACTGAAATAGAGACGGGAAACCAGTCAGGCCAACAGCCACCACGCCTTGGTCGAACCGGATCCAGAAGGACTGGCCAGCCTCGTTGGGGAGAATGCCTGTTGGGATGAAATTCAGAAATATTCAGATTATAACATTTTTGTTTAAATCTGGGTTTTACTTTTTTTGTTCCACTTTTGAAATACCTAACATGAAAGAGAGATGTGCCAAACCCATGGTCAATCCCAAACCCAAAGGGGAGGGGTGGGGGGGGGGGGGTTACTTGTGAAGTGATGGTGCTTTGTTTGAAAGTTGTCAAGATATTTGAACGGCGTGGTTATTGTATAGAACATCCGAAAATGACTCACCGATTGTGTTAGCCCATGCCACAACACGGCACTGCTTGCACCGACGTAACACGCTGTACTTATTTTGCCAGCCGCCGAGGACAATCTCGTACATATTTGCGAGATCTCGCGGCTCGGCAGAGAATGCGAGGTAGGCATCGTTAGTCGCCTCGATGTGCACGATGATTCGGTTGGTTGCTAAGGCAACGGGGTGGTACTGATAGTAATATGTCGGAGACGTGAAGTACGTGTGTATGGTGAATGGATCTGTTTGGAAGAGGAAACATTTACCCGTAAAAGACTGCATATCTTTCTGGATATAATTATTTATCATATACAGCTTATGCAACGGTTAAAGGTGAAAAAAGATAAAACGTTTTAACAAATTAAACCATTCAACCGTCGACCAAACAACCGACTGACCGTCCGACAAACCGACCAACCGACCGACCGACCGACTGACCCAAAGAAAGGAAAATACCATGAAGTAAGTAAAACAGCAGCAGCAGTCAGCATCATTCAGCAGACAACAGCGGTAAACAGCAGCAGCAGTCAACAGCAGCAGTCAGTAGCAGCAGTCAGCAGCAGTCAGCAGCAGTCAGCAGCAGCAGTCAGCAGCAGTCAGCAGCTAGCAGCAGCAGCATTCTGCAGCAGCAGCAGGCAGCAGCAGCAGTAAACAGTAGCAGCAGTCAGCAGCAGCACCAGTAGTCAGTAGCAGCAGTCAGCAGCAGCAGTCAGCAGCAGCAGTCAGCAGCAGTCAGCAGCAGCAAACAGCAGCAATAAGCAGCAGGAAACAGCAGCAATAAGCAGCTAGCAGCAGCATTCTGCCGCAGCAGCAGGCAGCAGCAGCAGTAAACAGTAGCAGCAGTCAGCAGCAGCACCAGTAGTCAGTAGCTGCAGTCAGCAGCAGTCAGCAGCAGCAAACAGCAGCAGTCAACAGCAGCAGTCAGCAGCAGCAGTAAACAGTAGTAGCACCAGCAGTACAGCAGCAATAAGCAGCTAGCAGCAGTAAACAGTAGCAGCAGTCAGCAGCAGCAGCAGTCAGCAGCAGTCAGCAGCAGCAAACATCAGCAATAAGCAGCAGTAAACAGTAGTAGCAGCAGCAGTGCAGCAGTCAGTAGCAGCTGAGTCAGCAGCAGTAAGAGGCAGTCAGCAGCAGCAGTCAGCAGCAGCCAGTCAGCAACAGCCAGTCAGCAGTCAGCAACAGCAGCAATAGCAGCAGCAGCAAATATAACAGTACCTTTGTAGCAATAGGGGCATCCGCAAAAAGTCCACAGAGTGGAGCCTCCGGGTGGACATTCATCGATGCGGTTCTGGCACACCCTGGCGATCGGGCAGGAGATCTCCGGTTGCCCGCCCAGAACTGGCACCGAACACTCGCACTGGTCCAAACACCTATCGTAATCCCGAACCACGCTGCCGATGTCGTAGAAAACACCGCCGAATTCGCAACTAGGCTTCGACTCCAAGTCTAGAGATCGAGCATTCTCTGCAAGTTTCTGGGAAACAGCTGTACGCAACTGAGTCAAACTGGCGACAATGATGATGAATTGCAGCAAATAGGAAAGGCTGGCGTAGAGAAGGGAACCACACATAGCTATAGGTCGAATTAGAATCATTGTGATCCCTTTTTTAAAATTAATAGTAGATCCCTGAGAACACACTGAACAAATCCACCTACTGCAATAATTCTATCACTCGACAATGAAATTAATATTTTTCTAATGGTAAGAGAGTTTTTTTATTTTCTGTGCCGATGCCCATACGGAAATAAGCCTTCTGGTTTCAAGTAGCTCAAGAGGTATCACAGAGTTACGACCTCGATCATTAAAAGTTATGCTGACCTTGTATTATGAAAATTATTTTGTAGTAATGATATTGAAGACGCTATCAGAAATTGTCTAACTTAAAGAGACAAGAATTAGATTATTTACATATAGGGGGTCTACCGGTACTTGCGATACGTTCATACCACACAAAAATAGAAGTAAAGATATAACAAACAAACGTAAATATCTGATTTGGACTTTTAATTTGTTTTGGAAATACAATTTGTTATGGAAATAATTTCGCGACAAATGGCGAGAAGTAAAATATTCAAACATCTTGCAGACACCGAAAAGAAGTTACTTCCTGGAAAAGAGGTCTGCACCCAGCTGAATAATTATTTAATATCACTACATGGCTAAAATATGTGCATGTGTAAAAACAGAAAATAAGAAAATAAACAACCGTAGTTTGGGAGCTAAGTTTAAGGTTGTCGATCCCCGGCGCCTAATTACCTCATATCTTTAAAGACCAACTAAAATTACAAAAACGGCATAAACTTTCGAAGCTTATCAGATGCAAGTAGCTGTATGCCATAATTTTAGTCTCAAAGTGCTGCTTCAATCTGCATCTATAATTATCTAGCTGACTAACAGTACACGGCTGTGCACCACACCCCGAGCCAATTAAACGCTGCATTGCGTAACACGGTGGGTGCAAAAAAATATATTTGCCTTTGAGAAAGAACTTAGGCAAGCTAATTTTGTAGATTTGTATATTTCAGGCCAATCCAGTCAGTTAGCTAACAGTTTACAGCACTTGTTCAAGTTTCAGTAATTGATTGGTGTCATTGGCAACCGATGGCATGCATCATGAAAGGCGCCTCTCAACAGACTGACCAATCACGACCTCGCTTTTACGCATCGGCGCCTGGGGACAAGTGCCCGGATGTGTACCAAACATTCCGTGAACAAGCGAGTGAAAGTGGCACCTGTTTTTGAGAAGACGTAAGTACAAAAATGCCGGGTTATTTCACTGTTCACTGTTTTGAAAACAATGTGCCGTAGTACTAGTACCAATTGTATGCATGACATTCGTAACATGTTTTGGTGTGTTTGTGTGACATGCTTGCAACGATTAAGTTGTCGAAACGGTGGCCTAAGTTCGTAGTGATGACACCATTGATCAGTACAGTCATAGAGCAAGGCTCTATGGTACAGTACAGTACGACACTGCATTGGATATGGCACACAGTGTATCACGAACGATTGCCAATGTGTGAATGCAATAGAGCGAGATGGATGGAAAAAATTTTACTTTTATAATACCCCTACCAAAATTGGCCAGGAACAGCAAAATCTTGGAAAACACTCCATTAATCTTCATAATTGTATAAACACTTGGCACAAGTTTAATTATGTGACTTTAGTCTGATTTAAATTTTGCCTAATGGCAGGGTTAAGAAACAGTTTCTGGTGTAGTTGCAATAGTAACTCTAGGTCCAGACAGAGGGACCCTAATGATAAATCCCGCATATATGTGTACACCATACAGCAAAGAACAGATGTCACTGTTACGAAAAAACAACCTAAACTGTTCCTCATACAAAAACCAGTCCTTCAAACAGATTCATTAGTATTTTTCAGGTTGACCCTTCAATAATGAAATTCTTGGAGGGCTATTGTAACCAAAGTGCATAACAATGGCAGCAGCTGTCAGAATGCCATCTGTTACCAAGGTTACCGGTGAGCTCTTTTCATCATTGTCACTTCATCAATGAGAGTGGAATAGAAATCATGCATTAATTATTGGCAGGAGAATGCACTGTGAAAAGCTGACAGATGGTTTTGTATAAATTTAAGTCTGGCTGGTAATACACAACTTAGTGGCAATGTTTAATTAGATTTTTTATCCAGTATATTACCTGAAATGTCCATTTTAAAATTTTCAGTAGATAGGTCAATTCTAGTGCAGCTTATTTGAAAATATATTCATTTCTAATTGTATGAGTTTTTGTATAATTTCTGTTTTCTCAGAGCTTATATATATATACAAATTCCAATATTGTGAAAAAAGTAAACATATTTCAAAAAGACAGAACATGCAAAGGTGAGAATTACATGATCAATAATTTATATTATGCAAATTTTGTTAACATGCCCCCCCCCCTCAAAATGTTTTGGGCATTAACTCTGTATTTTTTTTCTAAAATGGGTGTGGCATATTATGCTTGGTAAATGGACAATAACAGATGAAACTGGCAAGTGGTGATTGGCTAACAGACCAAATTAAAATCTTCCAATTGGGGGATTTTTAAATTGCACAGTATTATCAGGGGTTAAGATCGCGCATGGTGGGAAACACAACAATACTGCAAGGTTGTAGCCTTGAATAATCAGGTTGTTCATATCTGGACTCAGTCCAGTAGGTATGGGAATGGCTCTACAAAAATGAAATAAAAAAAGAGTTAGGCCTATATACGTACATGTAGTTAAATTTGTCACATCCTAAGCTTTAATTTGGTGTAGGTTTGACCCCTGTGGCATTTTATGTTGTCGAGATATCTTGACATTTGCATACTCATATTTTCCAATTTAACAGAAGTGCATTTAAAGATACAGCACTCTAAACATAGGAAGTACAATGAAATGAGATAGAAGTAATTTCTAGCAACATTTGTTTGTGTTAATTTTGGTTCATTTTGGTTCAATATTAATGTTTTGGAAAATAACTTATACAAATATAGATAAAAGAAGTCAACAAATCCCCCCCCCCCTTCCAAAAAAAATAATAATAAAAATTGTGTGAAGATTTTGTTTATCCAATTTACATCCCTGAAGAGCCCTGTGTGTGTTTTTGCATAGCACGACATAATATCATTTTTGTAGAGCAGGTCTATAGGGCTGTGCATCCGAACCGGGTACCTGAGTACCCGATCGCTAATGTCAGGAACCGGTTCCAGATTATGGAATCGAGTACTCGTAATCAAATAGTTGACCTACTTAGTAATTTTTTCAGACAATGAAAAAGAAAGTTTTGAATGTCATTTGTGGGGAATTTTCGAAATGAAAACCCGGCTGATTAACGTTTATGACACTTGCGAAAATGCAATTTACACTGTAAACCTATAGAGCTCACTGTACACACTTGCACCTTGCATCCATGCACTGATGTGGTTGCATTAACGTAACATGGAGACCTTTACGAACAATATGAACAGTAATTTTTTGAGACTTAATTTTTGGGATTGGCTTTCTGTAATAGGTACCTGGGTACCCATGCTTTTTTTCTATTGGGTGTACACCCGATTCCCGTACTACCCGTAAATGCACACCCCTAGGCGGGTCACATCCATGTATTATTCAAGGGAACATTAAGGAGTATGGGATGCAATTGTATAGACTTCAGTGCATTTTATAAATCTGGTCAGGAAATAATCAATACGTGTGTACGTCATTGGGCAGATGGACATGACAGTACAAATAAAGTATGTACCATATAACTGGTTGATAATGTCCCACTCAATCAGACCATTGCCAATGACCATCGGTTGTTGGTCCGTGATGTCAGTCCATCTATGCCTAGTTAATACATTTGGAAGTTTTCCGTGGCAGTGCTTGTGAGCACCATGTTTATTTTCATATGCTGAAATGTTCGTTTTAATTTTGAATCTCCAGGTTCTGTCTGAAGAGCCAATTCCCAGAATCATCTGTTGGTGAGACTACAGGTTATAGCTTCGAGAGACTTTCAGGATCCGTCCAGTATGACCAGTGCCGGTCACCGCCTGCGTTCATTGGCGCACAAGCATCTCGAGGAGAAGGAGTGTACCGCCTTGAAGCAGGCCATCCAGTCCTTCCACCAGACCCAATCCGTCCCGACCCTGTGCACCGCCCTGCGGAGCCTCCTAAACACCAAGGAGAAGGTTGTCCTCCTGGCTGCCATCTTTCCGATGATCCCTGAGGATTTGCGGGCAGACTTTGACCGGCTCTGTTGCCTCCACTTCGAGGCTTACCAATCCCAGATCCGGCAGCAGATTCTGGACAGGTACGGTACCTTCCAAGGAATCAGAGAGACATCCAGGGAAGCGGCACGGCAGGTAGGTGGCAGGCAGAAATGCAAGTCATCCCGGGTGCTCCTACCGGTGGAGCAGCTCCGAGCAGCCATGGGTCTGGAGGCCAGGAGCAAGGCTGTAGCATCGGCCAACCAGGCGGAGATGCTCAAGGTGGCCGGTGGCTACTCTGGGAGGGCTGATGTCATCAGGGTTCGCAGGGACAGCTCCAGGTCTTCAGACGGGAGAAAGGAACACAAACGGAGCCGGACGATGGAAGCAGACTTTAGACGTCCTGTGCAACAACCGCAGGTAATTTGATTGCATTGGTTGTTTGAGAGTGTTTTATTTTTATGTAGGGTACTGCTTTTGAAGAGGTTCATTTAATAGTAGATAAGGGAATCCTTATTGAAATTTTAAATTGAAATCACCCAACACGAGGCTAGGTAAAGGGTTATGATCAGAGGTGACAGGGTTGGCAACATGTTCAATTGCCAACCCTACCACCCTTACGGTTTTCCTGGGTCCACTTCTAATTAGAGGATAATTCTTCAACAGATTCCAGAGAAATTATCCCAATCTTAAAACCTATAAACCCAGGTTGGGTAACTTTCAGGATTAAACCTCTCCTTAAATTGTTTTTATCATTCCAAAATGGCCGCTGCAACCTGAAACGGTCTGCTAATTCCAATGACCCTATTTTTTATGGCAATTTGAAACCGTATCTTTTGGTGGAAAATGCAGTTTTGTTTTTGCATTTTTCAGCAATGCCATGCAAATCAGATGCCTCTGAATAGGGCTCGCGCACACGGTAGTTGCAACTGGTGATCACTTTCTGTACAAAATGAACGCCCGACGTTAACAGCGTCGCCCAATGATTTTTAGTTTTAAAAAGTCGGATTTTTCATTCCTCATTTAAAAGTAAAAATTTGAAAATATTCCTCGTAATTTGGAAAGATAGTTGAATCATGTAATAAACCAGGGTTCGACCTTAACGCTGGTCCGCTAGACAAATTCTAGTCAAAACAGCGGCGGTCTAGTCAAAACCCTTTTCTAAGTAGTCCGGCGGTCTAGTGAAAAAAATGCCAAGATAAGCTAAGCGCGCGCGTCTTCAGAGCCAGATTATCAACAGCGATCCCCGATTGCGTGGAGTTTACTCTCACTTCAGCTAAGGCTGTTCGATATCCATTTATTTTGATACCGAAATATCGGCAGAAAAATATCGCGATATTCGATATTATCGTGATGACGTCACTTTTTCATTACCGGAAGAACGGAGGAATAAAAAAATACATGACGGAAGTCACCACGGCATTATGAGTTTGGGGCCACCGGGATCGGGCCCGCCGGGATTGAGCGGCAGGAACGGGGGGGCCGGTTTGACAAAGCTTCCCTTCGCTCGTTGAGTATTTGGAGTTTTACGACATTTACCTTCAGTTTGCTACTTTATGGCACTCCAGAAAGACTAGCGTTTGTTTCTATTTCAGCATTGTTGATTAGTAACACAGATGATAATACCATGGACGATCACATGCGAGCTGTCAACAAACGACCGTGTCGTATATTTTGTGAAGACGACATGACATTGCACAATGTACAATGGATGCGCGCCACGTGTTTTAATCTTTTCTCAAGACGCGACGCAGTTCGCTACACGTAACTACACCTAACTACGTGTGCCTTGTACACTGGGGAAAGACGGTGGCATTCAGTGCGGTTGCTTGCACTTGACACAGGCTAGCAACAAAGCAACGCGCACGCGCAGATGCGCTACAGGGGTTGACCTTATTGCAAACAATTGCCATACCCCTCGATCTCAAGATGAGTTCGCAAGCGTGTAGGTACGTCCGTACGTACATTGTACACTGGGAATAAGACGTTGTTTGCACTTGACAACGTTACGTACGGAAGGTAAAATTACAATGTTCCGTAACATTTGGGACCGGGTAGTACTCAATAAATTTGTGTGAAAACATTTACAATTTAAAGGGGAAAAAGCATGTAAATACAAGTAACTGCTAATTTATTTATCATTTATTTTTGGGAAAATTAACATCGTTAAATTTGATTGAAAAATTTAACGCGTATGCATACAGCGGCATTCAACTGTTTTAGCACATGTACGTAGCCTCTGTTAAAGCCTGAAAGGATGTATTGCAGCAATAAGCGCACGTGTATAAGGATCACTGTGCAAACCTGCGTCTTGAGAAAAGGCTAGTCAAAAAGACGCGCATGCGTAGTTATAGTTTCAAAGCCGGGTTAGTGGGCGACACCGTGATTTGTAAGCAAGTGATTTCAATGTGGTATATATACGACGTTCGTGAACAATTGAAATAAGTGATCTCAATGTTATTGTCGGGTGCAAAGTTGTGTGACGTTCTATGATTTGCAGAAGTATTTGCCGTACGCTAGAATTTCAGACTTTTGGAAATGCCTCAGATTGCACCACACAGAGCATCTAGAATCCAAAATTTCCCGGGGACCTTAAGCGGGCCGCGCCCCGGATCGACTCCACGCCGTAAGGGCGTCGCGCTACGCGCTCGCATTGTGTCTGCCGCCCTGCTAAAATTTCAGGCCGTGGAGTTACTGGAATTTCGAGCAAAGTAAACTGGACAAATCCACACGTAATGCGGCCAAAAAGAAACATATATCGCGATATTCTTTGGTATATCGAATTCCCCGATATTCCGGGTTTTTTTAAAGGGACCGATACGATTTTAGATATGAAAAAAATATCGAACAGGCTTTTATACTCTCAGCTTGTAATAAATGTTTGTAAATACAGTGTACTTGGTCAGGTTACTTACAAAAAAAGTAGCCTAAAAGGTGAAAAAAAACATGCGGACCAGTGAAAATGCTGGTCCGGCCGGCTAGTGAAAAAAAAAGTTAAGGGGAAACCCTGTAAACTTACATATTTTCCCATTTTGATTGGGATTGACGTTGAAATTGCACTGGTTTTTGCTGTTTGAAAAGTCTCATTTTATCTCATTTCATTTTCCTGCAATCTCACCCCTGAATCTCCTGTAGGTCCCGGCCCTTGCCCTGAATTCCAGCCACGGGCGGCAGCGAGGCAGTGGGGAGAGGTCTACTTCCAAGGGATCATCCTCGTCATCCTCCGCCGCCTCCTCGGCCATCCAGATCAGGAAGATCAAGCTGACGCACCGCGAGAATAAGAGTCTTGGCTTCAGCATCCGGGGAGGCAAAGATCTGAATGCTGGCATCTATGTCTCCACAGTGGACGCCGGAGGACAGGCCGACAGACATGTGAGGAACTATTGTGGTTCTTGTATGTTGTGCTGGGCAGTGTCATAGCCAGGGCTCTCTCCATAGGGGGGGGGGCTGAGGACGGGGGCTGGATGCAGCGGCGTATCCAGCGGGGGGGGGGGGGGGGGGGGGGGGGCATTTGAGGCGTCATAAAAAACAAAAGGAAATAGTGTTTTTGCGACGGTTTTAAGAAGGTTCAGGCGTTGTTTGCCCTCCCTGGCACAAAAAGCTGGATATGCTACTGGCTGGATGTTACAGTGGGGGAGGGAGGGGGGGGGGGGGGGTAAAATGGAAGAAGGCCATGCCAGCAAACTTGTGTTTAATAATTCATCAAATTTGTTTTTCTATTTTATTTTTGGTTTGATGGAAGTATCTCAATACAAGGCTAAAAGCCACTCTAGGTAAAGGGTGACAACAGAGGTGGTTGGCCACATTTTAGGTTGCCAGCCCCACTTACAGTTTTCCTGGGTCCAGATCTGAATAGAGGATAAATCTTCAACAGATTACAGAGAAATCATCCCAATTTTCGGACCTATAGACCCAGGCGGGGTAACTTCCACCGTTGGTGAGACCAGCTCACCTCCCCCTTCAAAATGATCACTTATGCTGATTCCAACGTTGTGTGTTTACAATACAACCATTTCTGTTGGGGCACACAAAAATATTGAAGTACAGATCACATTACAACAGTTGTCTATGTAAAAATGACATGTCATAACCATACCTTGAACGTTATTACCCTTATTCATGGGGCTGTTATTTTCGAATAATTTAGTATTTGATTATTCAAAACTAGGTTTGACGGAATATTCGAATATTCGATACTCGCCGATAAAGTTTTTCATGCCTGAGCTGCAACTGCAGCAGTGCTGGTAAAAAAGTTGCACACGGTGTTTTACGTGCGGCGATAGATATTATGGACCGCCCAATCGACATTTTGTTTGCATGCGCCTGATCATTACAGGTTTGTATAATGTTATGATTGAACTCCAGACTGCATTTTTGCAGTAATTTTCTTAATAAGGGTTTTACCGGATGGGAACAATAAACCTCCGTCCATAAAAAAGTAACCGTCGACAAAATTACGGCATTTGACACTGCTAGGCGCGGTAACTTTTCTATTAAAATAGCAGAGTCGTATCTTAGGTGCATATATATATATTTTTTCGAATATTCGAACCTTCCAAAAAGTATTCGGTTGACTGTCGAATATTCCAATATTCGGCATATTTGGGACAGCCCTAATTGCTATGTGCTTGCAAAAAGTTTACATGTTGCATCATATGAAAGTTTGTAATTGCCTGGTAGATTTCCTACGCACGCTGACAAATCATTTACAACCTTTATTTTTATTACCTGTTTGTATTGTAAACTAATGCAAGTTTCTGTATCCTTGAAAACTTCTTCACCTTTTTTTCTTTCTTTCATTCACTGCCCAGGGCCTGAAGGTCGGTGAGCGAGTTTTGAAGGTCAATGACATGCCATTCAAAAGCATCACTCACGCCCAGGCCGTAGTGGCACTCAAATCGGCTCGCCGGCTGACGCTGTACGTAGCACCGGTTGGCACCATGCCAGGCTCAACGCCGAATGGAACGCCAAGGTAAATATTAAAAAAACCATCATGGTAAAGTAATAATGTTTCAGCTTTATAATTTGGAAAGATTTTACTTTAATACCCCCCACCCAAATCGGTCAAAAACAGCAAAATATTGGAAAATAACCAACCCTCCTTGATAACAACTGTCTAAACATGTGGCACAAGCTGTTATTTCAAGATTTATGTCAGCAAAATCTGGAAAAAAATGAGGCAGAAATTTACATGTATGTGAACACTTTGAGTGACTATACATGTACCTGGTGCTAAGAACATCTGTCACAGAAAACACAAACTTTCTTCCCCTATATTGCACTCAAAATTCCCAACTAAATTCTCAAGGTTGTGCCAAGTGTTTATGCAATTTTGAACACTAATGGATGCTTATTTTCCAAGATTTGCTGTTCCTTACCAATTTTGGTGGGGGGTATTAAAGTAAAATCTTTCCTATAAGTCCCCTAAACATACATTTTACTATTACACTTCAACAAAAGTAAGTTCCCATCTAAATTAGTCTTTATATTTCCGAAGATGTACACAGGATTTCTTATTAACCTTGGTGGAGATCATCAGTGGGACCCATGGAACAAATACTGAAACTGACTAGCCTATACCTACTGTTATGCATGAATGAGCAGAGTGTAAAGGTGATATTGACACACTTCAAAAATTTCAGAATGGTATTTGTCCAGTTCAGGCATAATTCAACAGTCAGTTTGACTTAATCAGTGCCAAAGGACAATTGTAGCTCTGTGTTTAGCAAAAGAATGCCTCACCTGTCGATCCAAGATGGCAATTGCAATAGGCCTCCTGGAGGCTCATACGCCAGTAAAGCAAGTTTCCCGTAGAATGAGAGTAAGTCCAAATGCAATAAAAAACTTCTGTGATAAGTTTGAATTAACTGGAGCAGTCCACGATTTGCCAAGAACCGGCCGACCCAAAGTCACAACCCCAGCGGATGATCGTCTTGCAGTCAAGCTTTCGCTCAGAAGAAGAACGTCAGATTGAACTAATTTCTGTAGAATTTGTGTCCTACGTACTGTGAATTGTTTTTGCAATTTTTGAAGTGTATCAATATCTCCTTTACACTCTGCTCATTCATGCAAAACAGAAGGTATGGGCAATTCAGTTTCAGTATTTGTTCCATGGGTCCCACTGATGATCTCCACCAAGGTTAATAAAAAATCCTGGGTACATCTTAGGAAATATAAACAAATTATTTGGGGGGGGGGGGGGGACTTACTTTTGCTGAGGTGTTTATTTGCATTGGAGTTGTTAGAGACCATTAGAAAAGATTACTATTTCTTAGTTTTTTATTGCATTTAAGAAAGAGTTGTTCATTATTGACTTCTGGTATTGTAATCAAGAATCCTTTAAATTGGCATATATACTGTAGCTCCAAAGCTTGGAGAATCTTTACAGAGAGAAGACAACATTTTTTTAGTTTAGAGGTAGGAGGAAAACTCCAAATAAATATTTTCTAAAGGAACTCATGGAATCGAGCAGGATCTGAAAACCAAATCCACATTTGGATTCAAACCCTGGGTCACAGAGGTGGAAGACAAAGGGAAAGTAAAAACAAAATAGTATTCCTTTGAAAATTCACACTCAGTTCATTAACCAGTTCGCGTTGGATGACGTGTATACATGCACTCAGCGAAGCAAGGAACCAGCGGAAATATTTGTCAGCGACTGGCTCGCAGTGAGCGAGGCCAGGGTGTGCTACCCACAGATAAAGGCCTGAGCCCGTCTGGCACCCAGACTCGTGAAAAATAATCCTGGCGTGAACTGGTTAAAAGTGACTTAAATGACGGGGACTTGTCTGAGTAAATTCTGAGCAATAAGCAAAGTTATTGTCATCTGTGATTTCTGCTGTTTGATAATAAACGAAAAGGTCTTTCAAAAAATGCATCGACCATTTCTTATGTACGGTATGTAAGGATTTTCATTTACTGAAAGCCTTGGACTTGGAGAATTTTAGCAGAACATTTTGAATGAATATTGCTACCTTTTTTTCACCAGGAGTGAGGTCAGCAGTGCCAGATCAGCCGGCAGCCAGCATTCTATCAAAAGCGCAAGCAGCAGTCAACATGGCAACGGTAGCCATGGCAACAATCAAGATGAGACTGATGGGTCAAAGGTCAGGCGAGTGACTATCATCGCTGATGAGGATGGCTGGCTGGGCTGCAGCATCCGAGGGTATGTTGAGATGACAGCAGGGGCGGATCTAGGAATTTTCATAGGGGGTCAGCCCGACAGAATTTTACTTTTACCCGTAAAAAAAACCCCTAGAAATCTGTTTCTGTTTTGGACAGAATGCAGGGCTTTTCTGATTTGACTTTTTGTTCGGCATAAGACTTTGGGTCTATGTCTTTGTGGTTAAGATCTGATGTTATTTTGCGACTCTAAATTCCTGCTCTTTATTAAGATTATGTTGTGTGACACATGATGATGTCATCATGACATCTCTCTTAGACATAAGTTTTCAATGTGGTATCCATGTCCATGCCAAGTTTGTTAAAAGAAAAACTGAGGTTGTTTAACCCTAACCCCCTTTAGTGTTTTTCATATGGCCCTACTAAATCCAACAATTTCCAACAAAACTGAAATGAGAAGCCTGCTCAATACAAACAAATTGGATTCTGCAGTGTACCACCTACACACCAGCCTTGGCATTTTGCAGCTACCCTGCTGAATCCAACAAAATACAACAGGTATTTGTTTGCATGAGCCCTGCCAAAATATGACAAAATCCAATAGGTATATATAGGTGCTACCCTGCTAAATATAACAATATCCAACACATCATGTAGTTTGTGTTAACTGCTAAATCCAACAAATTACAATGTTCAGCTTTTTTGCCATTTGTGGATTTTGTTGGATTTAGCAGGATTGGGGGTTTATAGCCAAAGTTCTGGGCATGAGGATGATTCACAACAGACTTTTTGGACACTTCTTTACTCACACAGTGGTGTTGACTATGAAATGGATGTGACGGTGGCCAATGTAGACCCTATGTCTCCTGCCTACAGAGCTGGGCTAAAGAAAGGACTCCATATTAACAAGGTGGGTTCCTTGCAATTGTTAATGATAAAAAAGATCTCAAGAAAGTAGACTGTAATGATATTCAAAACGTCTTGAAAATGTGCCTTTTTTTTCCTGAAGTCCCTTCATGAAAATATTTTCAAGGGCCTTTTTTTTTTTTTTACTGCGTCATGTTACGCGAATGCCCATTCTGATTGAATTTAACACATGCGCGTTGTGCGACCACCTTTTGCGATCACACGCGGGTCATTCGGGATATAATGTTATTGTGCACATGTGCAGTTGAAATACCGAACTGGCTTATTGAAAAAGACCCGTGACTTCATTTAGAAAGCAGCAGGCAAAAAACACAATAAATTGATGTGCTTTGTTTGGGATTTGTAATTTGTATCCTTGCATTTTTTGATACAAAAAAGACAAATAGAATAAAAAAATTATATAAAAAAAATAGGGCTGTCTCAAATAAACTGAATATGCGAATATTCCATCGTCAACCGAATATTCGAATACCTTTTGCCGGTTCGAATATTTGGAAAAAATATATATGCACGTAGAGATACAACTCTGATGCTATTTTAATAGAAAGGTTTAATAGCAGTGTCAAATGTCGCATTTTTGATGAAGGTCCGTTAAAACCGTGACACTTATATAATAATTAATGCAAAAATACAGGCTGGAGTTTGGTTTCTTGTTATCAGAACTTGATACGTACCTGTAATGATCTTGATACAACAGGCACATGCAAAAGAATGTCGATCAAGCGGTCCACAATATCGATCGCCGCACGTAAAACACCGGCGTGCTTTGCGTGCAACTTTTTATCGGCACGGCATGCAGTTGCAGCTGACGTGTGAAAAATTGTATCGGCGAGTATCAAACCTAGTTTGGAATAATCGAATACTAAATTATTCGAAAATGAACAGCCCAAGTAAAGAAACAAGTTGTTGCTTGGAAATGTGTGAATAGTCTTCAGAACAAGGTGAACCTATTATCAAATGTACCTTGTGTTGTAATGACTCTCTTTGAATCATTCAATTTTAGGTCAACGGTGTGACTGTGGAAAAGCTGACGCACGAACAGATCATAAATCTGGTTATGGCCTCAAATGTGGTTGTTCTTGAAGTAAAATCCGGTGAGTTGCCTTTCCTAGGCTTTTAGAATGAAATTCAGATTTTCCATGAAGCAGCCTGGGTTACAAGAATCTGAAAATGACATTGTATTTAATTTGAAGTGATCTTAAAGATATACTGTCTGTTACTTTTTGTTTTTGTTTGGTTATTTTTCTAGCGATTAGAAGTTATTCACTTTTGAATGAGACATCGAACCAAACAAAACAAAAAAACCAACAAACAAACAAACAAACAAACACCCCAACCAACCACGTTTTATTATTTATATTAAAGTGCAATACAAATGTTGATTTATTTGTGGCAAACAATAATTGGGTGGATCTTCGTGTGCATCAGATGCGCAAAAGCAACCTGAGGGTTGCAGATGCCCAAAATAGCAAAATGTTGAAAGAAAATATTTTAAAGAAAAAAAAAGCAGACTGCTAGTAAAATGTTAGTAGGATTTTGTTGGCTTTGGCAGGGTTCATACAAACAGATACCTGTTGTATTCTGTTGGATTCAGCAGGGTAGCTGCAAAATGCCAAGGCTGGTGTTGTAGGTGGTAACACTGCAGAATCCAACAAAATTTGCTGTTGGATTTTGTTGTATTTAGCAGGCTTCTCATTTCAGTTTTGTTGGAAATTGTTGGATTTAGAAGGGGGGTTAGGGTTAATGCTTTGAATCAGTGTTTAAAACCCTGCTACATAATATGCCTTTTTAGCCAATTACAGGATGAACTTATTATTTAGCTGCATTTAATTATAAATCCAGAATGGATATAAAACTGTTCAATTTGCATCTATTAAATTCAGCTCCCAAGAAAACATCTGAGAGTAGGAGTAGTAAGACCAAGCACAGGAGAAGCCAAACTGCAGAAGCAGCCCTATCAAGCCCACGACCAGGTAAGGATACATCATTTTTCCTAAATGTAACCTAAATTCCCCAATATCCTCCGATTCCCAATCCTCCAGAGTTTGTTCTTAATGGGACCACTGCCTGAATCCTGCAAAATCCTCCAGTGGGTTTTGGATAAACACCTCAAGTAACCTCAATCCTCCGAAATCATCCAGCACCAGATTGGGCCTGATGACCTGGATCCTCCATTTTCCTCCCCAGAGGCAAAAATCCTCTAATGCCCTCAATCCTGCAAAATCCTCTGATGCTTTAACTTGCAAAGACCCTCAATCCTCCAAATTCCTCCTTTTGGCAAAGATGATTTTGGATGATTTGGGAAGGTTAGAGTTAAACACAAGGTTTTTACATTAGTCTCATTACGGGGTACCGGGAAGAAAGGGTAACAATGGGGACAAAATCAACCTGGTGTGCCATTTCGACAATTCTCCATGCAGCTCGGCCAGCGCTGCGGCCCTGCATATGTACTGGACACCCAGCTTGCTATATATGCACTATAGGCTTGTTTTTTAACTGATACCTGTATGTTTGTGTATATTTTAACAGAAGTGTTAATGTCAGCAAGTCAAATTTATTCAAGTCAAGTCGAGTCACAAGTCATGTTCTTTCAAGTCAAGTCAAGTCCCAAGTCATTTTTGTCCAAGTCAAGTCTCAAGTCAAAAAAATTGTGACTCGAGTCCGATTCAAGTCAAGTCAGCAAGTCAAGTCAACAAGACTGGGGCATGCTCACACTAGTCCCCCAAGGGGGGGAGGTGAGCTGGTCTCACCAACGGTGGAAGTTACCCCGCCTGGGTCTATAGGTCTGAACATTGCGATAATTTCTCTGGAATCTGTTGAAGAATTATCCTCTATTTAGATCTGGACCCAGGAAAACCATAAGGGTGGTATGGTTGGCAATTCAAAATCTCGCCAACCCTACCACCTCTGAGCGTAGCCTTTTACCTACAGTGGTTTTTAGACTTGTATCGGGTGATTTAAATTATTTTAAATCCTCAGTTTCCTTAGTTTATAAAGGGCAAGTAGCTGATCCCGACTGCAGGACTGCGTAGACAGTTTAAAAGCAAACGTTTGTGGGAAAAGGAGTTTGTGTCTTCTAAATATTGCATTGCATATCAAAGAGTAATATTGCATGTTGCGCAATATATTAATAATCAAATTAAAGCTTCAAAAGACAAATATTGATTGGTCTATTTCATTTTTGTTTTGGTTCCAGTGGAAAGCAGCCCGCCAAGCCAGTATCCGTCCTCCGCACAATCACCCAAGCATACTGGCAGACAGGCACCAAATTTTGCCGAGTTTGAACTGGTAAGACAATGTCACCAATGACACGTCCAAAGTGCTAGTAGTCTACAAATATTGAATCTTGGGGGTGGTGCAGTTAAACTAGCCTCCTGGGGTGATTCCCTGAGCGTTCTATTTTCAATCCGGAAATTCAACTTAGTGAGGCTAGTTTTCATGAGCGAAGCATTTTATTACACCCCATTTATAGATTATGAAAAGTAAATTGGGCATTTACCTGTAATTTATATTTTTTTGATTACAGAAATTCTGTGAGAAATACCTGACAACCTTTATAGGACTTTAATTCATTGTGGCTAGTACCAGAAATAAACATATTCAGGTGTGACTTTACACCATTTCCCACTTAACACCTTTTATACTGAAATGTCAAAATAACTTCAAATAAAAGAATGTTAGCAAAGCAAAGCAAGCAAAGTCTGTCACGAGCCAATGTGGCCCATAAGAATATTTCTATTCCCCCTGGACGGGATGCTAGTCCATCGCAGGTTACTCTCCAACTAATACTGGTACCCATTTATACTCCTGGGTGGAGAGAGGCAAGTTGGGATGAAGTGGCTTGCGCAAGGACACAACATATGGCCAGTAGCTGGATTGGAACCCCTGACCCGCTGATCATGAGTCACAAATCCTGCATTTCAATAACAATGGGTAGATCATGGAGCTCAAGGCGCTGCATTATTACCCCTGCTCATCAGGCCAATGAATCATTCCTGAAACCTCAGCTTCCTGGGGAGTATTCAGATCCAGCTACAAGTCAAGCGCACATGCTTTCAAGTATTCCAACTCTTTCTTATTTGTTTTACCCTGCTCCTACTTTTCCAATTTTTTTCTACTGTTCTGTCCCACAACATTTTGAATAATGAAACCTTATTAAATGTTTTTGTGTGTGTTCCACACTGTCATATGAAAATCACACAGTGGACGGGTTGGGTGCATAAGTACTGCAACTTTAGTTCCAAGAGCTTAGTTGAGATTGAAGCACAAGTGTTGTGAGTACAGAACATGCCAAATGAGTTCGAGGACAAAAGGAGAAAGAAAATACAAAGGAATCTTTCTTGTCCTCGGGAGTCGGTCTTTTGTTAAAATTGGTCCTTGGAATTGGATGTAAAAAATACGTCCTTGGTCCATGGGAATTTTTTTTTTTTAAGTAAAGGAACAATAGGAAACAAAGCATTGTCCTCAGTAGTATAGGAAAACACTACTGTGTTTACATGGATGAGTGTCAACAAAAACTAGTCCTGAAAGCCCGCAAAAGTCCTACTCTTATCCCGTTTTTCTGAAAGTTTAAAATTCTACTATTCTGCTTTTTCACCTGGCTCTGCTTGAAAGCCTGAGCACACTGCCTATACCCATGGATGCCCTCCCAGTTACTCCTGGGTGAAGAGAACAACATTGTGATAAAGTATCTCAAGGACACAACCACCATGACCCCAAATCTGTAATGTCATCCAGACCATGAGGGTGCAGACCAGTAAATGGGCTGAAAATTGCCTACGCCGGCCAAATCACGATTTGCGACCCCTCAAATTCTCTGCTGTTAGAGCATTTTGTGGGGCATGATCTTGAGGGTTTGTAAAAGAGAAGGCTGGAAGCCGTGCACAGGACTGCCAGCTTGTATTACTGTGAAATTCGGATGAAATTGGGCCCTTAAAGTGCTCTATTTTGCAATGAAGCGTAGGCATCATCTTTTAAGCTGGCAATGGGATACGGGACTACTTTTAGGGGATATCTTTGGATGGAAATTTCTCCCAAAAGTCATTGGTTAACCCCCATAGAATTGACCAGAAACTGAAAAATTACGAAATAAGCTTTAATTTGATGTGTATCTCAAACGCCTTGGAGAGTTCTAAGGCCCGAAGTCCATTTTGGGATGGTATGTATACCGGCTTCCGGTATTATACCCCTCCCCGGCCGGTACAAGTCTGCTTGCTCGTCGGCATTTCAAAGCTACCCTAATTAATAGACTTGAGGTCGAGCTTGGCTAGCCTGCTGCCTGGCTTTGCAGATTGTTTACAATGGGGGGGGGGGGGGAGGAGGTTTATCAGAACAGGATAGCCCAGACACTATACATGTATGTGTAGGTGATCACTGAAGTGGAAATACTGTGTGGTCAGATCTGTCCAGCAGCAAACTCTTTGAAACTGAGCGAACCTTTAGGGCCTTTTGTTAACCCATGGAGGATTATTAGTGTATTAGAGACACCCCATTGTCTGCATGTAAAAGGAGTTCACCAGCCCAGGAACTGGACACAATGGACTCCCAAACCGGGTCAGCCTTCCAGTAGAGGCTTGGCCAGTATCCAACCCGGTTTGGGAGGATTAAAATAAACCGGTTTGCATACCGGGAGCCGGTATACATACCGGCCCAATTTGTATTTTTCCTGAATTTTGGAAGTTTGCGTATTTATCATTGGAGTCTATGGAAGTTTATTTACTGGTGTGCAACCATCATGAGGCCACAACGCTACATATATTTGTTGCAGGGCTTTTCTGACAGCTAATTTAACTTCATATAAATTGACAGAGCGTTCCTCCATCTTTGAACCATCAGGAGTTGCAGTCTACTCCACCTATCTCAACTTCTACCCCTCTGCCACCTGACAATCACCCAGCCCTGATCGCAAATAGAGAGAACCCTATACATCACCCTGACAGAAATCACCCCTCTCCCGATGATGTGCTCAGGGCATCTCCTGACCCTGATGGTAGGTTTGTCACCATACTACATGACTCCCGGGAATTGGATGACTCGTGCATCGAAAACACCCCACGGGAGGGGTCAAAGTTCGACATGGGGACCATCCGGCTTAACATGGCCAATCAACTGGACAAGCCGGTTGGGGACGACGAGGGTAAGATCCTGAATGCTTTGGGAAACTACAACCATACGCCGAACAAGAAAGAACACGTGAAGGATATCTTCCACTTGAATGCTAACGTCGAGGAATATCGGACGCCGGTCAGCACCCCCAAACCAGACCGGAATGCCATCAGCGGCTTAAACACGCCGGAGAATAACAGATACATCAGGGCGAATATGAATGTTCTCAGCTCACCGTACAACAACGTGGAACAGGAGATTCGGTTGGCTAATCTCCGGCCGTCCACACCGTCCAAACAGCTGCCCAGCATGAAGCCGCTGGTCAGCTCGCAGGTCCATCAGGAGCTGAGTGGCAAGCGATCCTCCAAGCCGCCTCTCTCCCCCAACATACCCACTGCCCAGACCTCGCCGGTGTCCAAGTTCTTCAAGAAGATCCTGAGACGTAATAGCGAGTCTGGGAGGAGGAGGAGTAGCGTTGGTAGCCTGCACAGCAGTAACAGCATGGAGAGTCTTAATGGTGACAGGCCGGGCCTGAACGTACTGGGGGTCGTGTCGTCTGATGGTTCAGCGATGCATCGGTCAGCATATGACTTGATGGTTGAAAACGACGCTGATGTCACGCTGCTGTGAGTGAATGAATGAAATCAGTCCGAACTCAATTATGATTAAAGGTAATATAAATAGTATTGTTCTTAATGTGCATGTAACCCCTTGCACCTGGCTTTTATAATGGGGTGCCGGTATGCCAGACAAGTTTGTGCAGCCAAGCGTAACGCACACAATAGACGAACAATGGAATGAATATTGCGGGTACAGACGTCAACCGGCCATTTAAAAAAAATGTTTTACCACGGCTATAGCCGTCATCCATATTCAATGGAATAATAATAATAAATCCCAGCAAATCATTATTGTACTTATAGAATTAGGATAGAAGGCATCCAGTATTGGTGGTTTTCTGGTTTATTTTCTGAAAAGAATTTTTCTGAATAAATTTACAAACTATTTGGGGCATGCTTGTTGGGGAAACTTCTCATCATTGCTGGTAGTTTGAATGTGTGCACAATGATCAACATGACTTCCAATGCAGTATTACATTCCATCCTTATTAATTCCTTCTTTTTAAAACAGTGTTTGAGTGCTACAAACCATTAAATAACAATCTTATGGAACGCCAAGGCTGCCTTCAATCGTTCGCTATCATTTGATGCGTCAAATTGATCATTCCATTCCCCAGCGCAAAATGCAGAATAGACGATGGGAATGATTAAAAGAAGAATGAAGCTACGTGGTGGGAAGGATTAAATTGTAAACAAAATAGTTGTACCAGTACAAATTGTTACCGAATAGAATGATGAATTCGGCCAATGAAATGGCAAATTCGTAGAATGGAATGATAAAATTGCAAAATGAAATTAGGATTTTGCCGAAAGGAGTGATGAATTTGCCAAATGGAATCCTGACAAAATCGAAGCAAAAAGTGATGAAATTGAAGAATGAAATGACAAAAATTGCCATATAAAATGATGAAATTGCTGAATGGAATGATGAATCTGCATATCAAATGATAGCGAACTATTAAAGGCAGCTTTGGCATTCCATACAAATTAATAAAAAAAAATTTTTTAAATTTTAATTTAGAATGTCATCCTTTTCTTACACTGCTCTCTCCATCTGAAATCCTATTTTTTTTTTAAGAACAATAAACTTCCATATTGACTATAATCATGGATTATTTAATTGATGATAAATTCCGTGCTTATATTTAATGTTAAATCTGTACCCCTTCAAATTTAAATAGAAATTATCCATTAAATTAAATTAAAGAATTTGGTCACTTCTCTAGACAAAAACTTGTGATTTATTATACTGAAATGAAGTTCTTGGTCAGACATTTTTGTGTACATTTTCGTTTACAATGTATCAAATAGATATTCTACATTGTACATTAAATCTTTTAGTTATTTTAAGATGCCATGTCTGTGCTTTTTGGGCATGGAACACCCTGCAAATAAGTGTTCAAATGAAATTTGCTCATACATGTATGTTAAGTAACAGTCCCACAGGGCCCCCGGTTCATGCCGGTTAATGCTGGTTCATGAACTGTGGTGAACCTGGGTGAACCGTGTGTCGAACCGTAGCAATGCCTGGATGGTCCGTGGTGGTCTGTGGTGGCCCGTGAATAACCGTGAGCTGCCCCGGCAGTTTTTGACATGTCAAAAACTGCCGGGGTGAACCGGGACGATCACCCGAACCGGGGTGGGCCTTAGTGGCAACGGGGTCGTCCAGGTAGAACCGTGCCGAACCGGGAGTTATTTTTAACCCCATCAACGCCACGGATCTTCACGGTGCAACTACGTATCACCCAGGACCCAACACGGTTCGCCCCGGACGACCATGTTAGTGACACGGTTTAGGACGGTTCTGCACTGTTCCAGTACGGTTCACCACGGTGCCATAACGGTTTACCACGGTTCCAGCACGGTTTACCACGGTGTCGACACGGCTCAGTAAGGTTCACCATGGATCATCACGGTGCTCACACGATTCCACAAGGCACCACTACGGTTAAAGACGGTGGGTCCACGGATGCACATGTTTCATCACGGTTCATCCCGGAACGTGTTGAAAACCATATAAATAGTGAGGAAAATGTTATCAAAATCACATATTTCGTCAACATCCGAGGGGTCAACATGGAGCAGCTCCCAAACACCCGCTTGAATCGACTACGAATGATGAGCTGCCAGTTGGAGTTGGACCAGCAAGAGACACAAAACACGATCCTACTGGCTGAAGCCAAAATTCAGCAAAGAAAAAACGAAGATAAGATTCCAAAGACTGCTGTACCTGTATCTCGGAAGAAGAGAAAAAGCATTTGGGTCAGAGAATGGCTCAGAAGAAGACCAGATCTTGGGCAGTATTCCCGACTGATGCAAGAATTGAAGAAAGAGGATGTCAAGGGCTTCCGTAACTTCCTGCGGATGGACTACACGATCTCCAAGGTGATCAGAGAAGTCTGCGATGCCATCATTGCGGAATACGCAGAAGACGTAATCCCATGCCCTACCACACCAGAAGAATGGAAGAACATCGCTGACAACTTCTCCAACAGATGGCAATTCCACCATTGCTTGGGAGCTCTGGACGGCAAGCACATCGCCATACGGTGCCCAGACGGGGGAGGATCCTTGTACTACAACTATAAGGAGTTTCATTCCATTATTTTAATGGCCCTGGTCGACAGCGACTACAAGTTCATCTGGGTGGAAGTCGGCAGTCATGGATCGGCTGGTGACGCACAAGTGTTTAACAACAGTGAACTGAAAGAAGCTATCGACAAGGGGGTCATCGGATTCCCCGAAGCTGAGGCGCTACCACACGATAACAGAGACATGCCGTATTTCATCATAGCAGACGACGCTTTTGCCCTAAGGAGCTGGCTGATGAAACCATTCTCGAAGAGACGGATGGAGAACACCGAGAGGATATTTAACTATAGACTCTCGAGGGGTCGCCACATTGTGGAGAACGGATTCCGTTGTTTGCTGACCACGATGCAGCAAACACCTGAGACAGTAACGTCCATTGTCTTGGCATGCATTTGTCTACACAACATGCTGAGAAAACAAAAGGCGAATGAACACGCTGCCGCCGCTGACCAAGAGGACTTAAACCACAACGTCATTCCAGGAGCCTGGCGCAATGACCTCCCTCTGCTAGACGGAATATCGGACTTCGCGCGCAACACTACGAGCAAGGCCGGAAAGATCCAGAGAGAATATCTATGTGCATACTACAACTCGGACGTTGGCTCAGTACCGTGGCAAAATGGTATGATATAATAACTGTGGACTGTGAAATCTGAGGTGTATATCCTTGTATTTGTTTGGTCTTGTTTCTTTATTTGTATACCATGAACAATTAGTGTTGTACAAGAAACAACTTGTAAATTTCTATAAAGTTCAAGAACAAAAAAATTTATGAGCCCAAAGATTTATTTTCAGTTTCAAACAAAGTTTTTATTATTTCCACATTTATTTATTCAACAAAACTTATATACCACATCATAAACAGCATAAACATGAAATGTCATAATTTCAAACATTTCAAACTTTTTATCGCAATCAATTGAGTTCATAGTTCATGGTTCACTGTGGGCTTCCACGTTCGCCCCTCCGAGATCCGGGCGTCAGCAACAGCGATATGTCTGATAGGTTCGGCACCCTGAGATTCGACATGTTGGGGGTGCTGGCAGGTCTCGGCGGTTGTACCGTCTGCTGGCCTGTGGTCTGTGTTGCAGTCTGCTGTCCTGCAGTGGGACAAATGGTGTCCCATCCACTTGCAGCCTTAGTCATGGGCTGCCAACCAGAAGTCTGAGGTTGGATCTGCTGCTGCGATTGCGGCAACGGCGGCAACATGGAAACGTACGTCGACTGTTGACATGGTGTTGGAGTGTCGTACGACGAATGCTGAGACGACTGCTGATATGATTGCTGATACTGCTGAGACGACTGCTGATCTGGCGGCTGCTGCTGCTGCTGACCGTACATAGGCAGAGGAGGAGGTAGGGGAGGCAGCTGGCGCGACTCTGAGACGAAGCCCAAGACGAGATCGAGGCTCTCGCGATAGAATCTTGGGAGGAGGCATTCGTCGATATTGTTTGCCATCACGCCAATCCATGTCCCCCAGGCTGCTGTCGCCGAGGTCTGCTCCCGTGCAATTAGCGACGAAATCTGTTTCTGGATGTGGGCGGACTTCTGCTGCTGGGTGGTGAGAGATGCGAAGAGGTCCTGAGCGTGCCCCTCCTCCCCCGCCTTGGCCTGGTTGTCGTTGCCCCGGGCGCGATCGCTGATGCCCTTCGCTACGGTCCTCGTGCGACCCCCGAGGACGGTCGACTTCCCCTTCGAAGTGGCAACTGGTTGAGAAGTTGGTTGAGACTCATCGTCCATCTCAATCTCCTGGTCGGAGCCCGAAGTGCTGGGGGGGCCTTCTTGAGACTATCGTGCTGGCAAGCTGTGGCCCCAACTGCAAGTACATAAGAGAAGAACAGACATTAAGTAACAAGTCAGATATTTTCTACAATTACATTTGGTTGAAATAAATATTATAAAATAATTTCATTCAAAGTTAATGAAACCGACAAGATGCAGTACTTACACTGCAGGCAGTTCTGCCACGGAATCGGGCGATGTGCGTGGACAGGAAGCCGAAGTTGGACATGATGAATTCGTCCCTGTCCGTGCAATCCTTGCTGGCTGACCCTGACTTCTTGTTGCTGACCTTCCCGACCTTGGTGCGAATACTTTCGTACCAGGTTTTCAGCAAGGCAGGAGATGCGAGGCCCAACTCCGCTGCCTTCTCCTCCCACATCCGCTGTTTTTTCTGAGAGTTCTTATATTCCTTCATACTTTTAGTATACAAGTACTCGTGCTCCCTTAGCCATTCGCCCATGACAACCTCCTGCTCATCGGTGAGCAAAACAGGAGTTGACCTCTTCTGCTTCTTCCTTGGTTCTTGGGAGCTGGCCCCTGTGGCTTGTTCCTCGGTGGGAGGTGGAGTTGGCGACCTGGGACCGCCTGTTGCTTCTTGCTGCTCGTCATCGGATGGCACCGGAGACTTTGCAGGTGGCGTGGCCATTGATTTCTTCGGAGCTTGCTTGTTTCGTCTCTTCGCTGGCATCTTGCGTGTGTGGATGGCGTTCTACGATGTGGACCCTCTGGAATCTGATGTGCGATATGATTTTCCATCAAAATTCAAGCCCTTTAAATACCCAAATCAGTGCGCGTCGGCGTGGTCCGTGCCGAACCGTAGTGCTGCCGGGGTGAACCGTAGTGGCGCCGGGACAAACCGTGGCGAACCGTAGCGATGCCGGGGAGAACCGTAGCGATGCCGGGGTGAACCGTGGTGAATCGTGGTGGTCCGGGGCGAACCGTAGCTAAACCGTACTGAAACCTTGTTCATCCGTAGTGCTGTCGGGGTGCTGCCGGGGTGGACAATGGTGATCCGTGTAAGAAACGTGGTGCAACCTGGACGACGGTCGTCGGTCGTGATTTTCTTCAAAATTTGACCAAGAGGTCCCGGTTCACCACGGTTCATGGTCCGGGGTGAACCGTGTAGGTCCGTGATTAACCGTACTGTATGGGACTGGGGCTTTTGCATTAGATAAGTTATGGGCTTTCCAATGAGATATGCCACACAAAGATTGACACAGGATAAGTCAGTTGAATCATTCAATAAATTTAAAATAGGTTACAACTTCTGAATTAGGAGGGGGGTTGATACCTAATTCGTACAGTCTTAACGTACCTGCTCATAGCACATAAAACAATTTTAGGGAGATCAAATGGAGTGAACAGTGTAGTACATGTAAGTGCCCCTTTTCAGTCAAACTTTTCTTCCATATTTCGTTAGCAGGGGAAATCTACTTAAAGGAGAATTCCAGGCTCTATAATATTTATCTAGTCTAAAAGATCATACACTAAACATACAGACTGCACCGAGAGTTGGATTTCTTTTGTTACAGAGAACGACACACGCGCCCTTTATATTTACAATTTCTTGCCATTCAGCAGTACAAAGGGCGCGTCCATACTGTTCGAAATTCCCACAACATCCGGGAGATTATGACGTAGTGTCCGCACCTCAATGGAAACCCATGGTTGGCTACGTGCGGTATGCACTGGTATTACACCTAGACGCAGCTTACTGCATATGAATACGTATGTTTTATAAGGCGCCCGACTATTGCGTGTATGCGTAAGGCTGACGTTTACTTCGACTTGATGGCTGCAATTTATTGTGGTTTTTCTTATATTTTTAGAAGAGCACAAAGTCTGTTCTGGTCGGAAAGAAAATATGTTAGGCACTGCATCATCTCGAAGATTCTTAGCCTACCCCAGGAGAACTGCCTGCCGATTTTCCTCTAAGCAATCTGGTTCGAAGTCGAACTTCGCATTTTTATATTGTTCAGCCATTTCTTACAAATATCCGGTCGTTTGGGGGATTGGGAATTTGGAAGAAGCCGAGTTTTTTTCTCGAGAATTTT
This sequence comes from Hippasteria phrygiana, assembly GCA_037893225.1. NCBI lineage: Eukaryota > Metazoa > Echinodermata > Asteroidea > Valvatida > Goniasteridae > Hippasteria > Hippasteria phrygiana. The sequence goes on from JAZGUH010000003.1 coordinate 430,321, forward strand.
GTTTATTTGAGCAGCCAAAAGCTTGCCAAATCGTCATGATGTTGCTGTACTACAGCACGACCGAGTTTGCTTTAGCAGTCAGGCAAAAATTCGCCAGGAATATGGAAAACAGACGTGCGTCAAGGAACAACACTGCCACGTTCTCGTGTATGTTGCATGTACGGACAATGGTTCACCGCACTCGCACAGCTCAGGCCGCGGGGACTGCCGGGTACCTGCCCGGCCGGCTTGGTAGTGCAGCCAGTACGTCACAGTATCCCGGATGTACCGATATTCCAGAGCAAAAGGGCGGCTCGCATGACGGCAGGCGCGTTATGAAAAAATCTCCGGTTTATATACGATTACCGAACTACCTCCATGCCGAAACCAATCAAAATGAAATACAAAGTAAGTCACAATTGCAATTAACGTTCTTTAACATTATGTTATTATAAACTCAGGGTGGACTTTCCCTTTAAGTAGAGTACAGACATCCTTACCACATCGTTTATTGGCTTATCTTCCCCCAGTACCACATTCTTTGTTCATTCAAGCATAAATCCACTTATGCAGAAAAAGCAGCTGACTGCTTGTTGAATGGTTGTATTTTCAACCAAAGATTTCACCCTCAAGAATTGATTGAAAAGAAAAATGTTGTGTGTAAAGTTTGTTTAATGAACACTTCTATTTCATATAGTGTAAAAGTGAAAGTAATGACTAATAAACTAGCAAAGTTACGGCTTTTTTCTCTTCTGACCAACTTTAATATTCAAACAGGAAAGTTGGTTGTCACATGAACCATATGGCACTCCATACACATAACTGTACAGGGAAACTTCGGATACAGTTTTCTCAAAATATTGTACAGTGGTGACACATGAATTTGATAGCACCGTTGGAAAGATCCGAACAAGCTCTTTCCGTTGGTATATATAGATCATCTATGGACAGCGAAAAACACAAGCACTATACTGTTCATTGAAACATGGTGAATATATTTGTTGTTTGGATACTCTGGTGTGTGGTTTCCTTGTCGAGTAAACTCGACTTTGGTGAGGAAAGAGTAACATTTGCAACCATAAGAAAACAAATCTACTGAATTTTTACGAAATACCGTACCAGACTAAGTAAATAATAGCCTGAAGCATCCTGTGAAATCATGGCACTTGTTGTGCTGACATTTTCACGAAAAGTGGAATTGTTTTCTAGCAAATTTCCAGTGACAATCATTGGAAATAGTCTAGTTCCTTAACCCGATAATTCCCCGAAGTCTATAAATTGCTCCATTTTCTCTGAAGTAGGGTCAGAAAACCAGACTACTAGAATAGCATTTATTTCCTGTTTTTCCAGCATCCATGCACACAAAACTTTAAACAGGTCAGTGTTACAGTATTTACAAAAAAACCACTAACACCCAAATTCATTCTTTTCTGAAAAATTACAGCAAAAGCAAATCTTGTACATTACATTTAAATGTTTACTGTGGCAGGGACAGATGTACATTTAACTCCTTGCGTACAGATGACGCCATATACTATAGGGCGCAAAAAGAACTGCCACCAGGCCGGATGACGCCATTGGCCGCTGTTTGTGCAGTTTCAATCCATTGTTGGATTATTGTGTATGTCATGCTTGACTGCACAAACACATTGTAGCGGTTCGATTTGGCTGCCAGAACCGCTGCAACACCCCGACGTCTCCCGTAAAATACCGTGCCCAAGGGGATAAAGAAAAGAAAATCAGTGAGTTTGTTTATTCCTGAACACAACTTCAAATGCTGTTGCTCTACAGATGTTTGATTTCAACAGTGCGATCAGGCTCATTGCGGATTTGTGAAAAAAACAAAATACGTTTTCTTATTAACATACATGATGTACAGTTGTGGTAAAAAAGTTAACATATGCTTAAAGACTTACTTTCAGTTGTTGCTGGAGTAACATGCATGTATAATCAGTTGAATTTGATATGAATTAGAAATCTGTTTGCAAGACTGCGTTCTGTGTAAATTTGACTGCAATTCTATACATGTGGGTCATTCCATAAATTTAGGGTCAAAAAGTGAGAAATTTTTGGGTGTCCCTGTTACATACATGTAGTGACAATCAGTATACAGATTTTGCAATTCCAAACACATTCTTTAATGCCTTCTATCTCCAAGAGTGATTATGTAAAGCAAAGTACCTACCAAAAGAGTACAAAATAGTGTGGACTTTGAAGTCAATTTTAATGATACTTGATGGGAAATTACACAGGTCAGGTGTAACAGGGACACCAAAACGTCACACTTTTGGACCCCAAATCTATAGACTAATCCGACGAGCAAAATTAGATGTACTGATTTTAGCTGTCAATTTGTTTGTCCATATATTTTATGAGGGCATGCATTCAAGTCCGGTATGTGGGGTCATAGTCTTTCCATGTAGCAGTTAATGTATTGTGATCGGGATGAATTATGGTGCAAGGATTTATTAAGGAAGTTTCACGAAAAGTTTGACATCCATGTCAGTATTATTGTACAGCTGTGTGACTGTATGTACACAAGTGTATGTTTGGTTTACACTGGCGTCCTTCCGATGGGAATTCACTTGGCAGTACTCCAAATGTCACATGCATGAGCAATGACATCGCCGTGTGTGTGAAAATGAACCGATTGATTTCGTGTTAGCAAAATCATAGCGGTGGGGTGGGGGCAAGGTTTTGTTTTCTTTAGCTCATAAAAGTTGCAATATACAAATATTGACTGCTTCGAGTGGTGTTAGTAAAACTAGCCTCCCGAGTTATCAATGGAGCATTCTATTTTCCCGAGGTGAAGCCGAGGGGAAATAGAAAGCAGTCAATATTTGTTTTATAACACCCCACTAACAGATTCTGCTTGATTTAGGCACTAACTGATTAATTTTATTTAAAGACCTAGTAGAATTAACACTTTGAAAAATGTGAAATTATTGTCTCAGTCTACAGATATGTCAAAAAAAGAGCAATACAAAAAAACAAAAACAGTGTACTGTCAATTTTAATTTGAAAAAACAAATTAGCTCACTTTGGAAAATCCTATCGTCCGCATTTGTTGCGCATGACGTCATGGTGTGTACTCCGATCGTTGTACGCAGTATTTACACAGTATACATATTGAATAAACTTTGTCTCTGTATCCCATCATGTAAAGCCTACTATTTCAATTCCAAATCTCAGTTTAGTCTGGATGACTACACGCGATGACGTCAAGGCTATAAGTGTGCCGCCGACGACAGCAGGGGGAGAACTTTGGAGTAAGCGCGAAATTTGAATATTTAATTAGCATCTTTCTCTCGTCCGTTAATTAATAATGATGGATAGAAAATGACAATATTTAGCACGAATTTGGTTTCTTGTAATTCATAATCAAGATACTAATCTTTTTTTTGAGAAATAAACTTTGGTTAGAGTAGGTCTTTGAATACAATTAATTGTACGTCCATTTGAATTTGAAATTATTAGCACTTTTCCAAACTACCCCTTTCACAAAATGTCTGAACCCGGTTCTGTAGCACTAACGCTAGCGCTTGGTAGGAAGATGCGCAATGCGCACACCCGTATGCATTTTGCACACAATACCGGTGCTAGGCATATGGTACTGTGGTTGCTATGGGTATAGTACTTTTGGCTGTGCACAGGAAGATAGCAAAAAATAGCGAATGTCATGTGACTCGATCTCAGCCAATCGAGACACAGAATCTGTGGGTGAGGTGTTATAATCACGACTGATTCTGTGTGTTCTGAAGAAATCTTTCAGTAGAATGTAGAGCATACAAATGTATATATAGACTTTATGTGCCCTTTGTTGACATCTAAACCATCCTAAATATTGAAATGTGCCGGGCAGTCTGCACATTTGGTTAAGGTGACAAAGGTCACAGTAATACAAAGGCAATTTGACCTGCGATGTCAATCCTAAACCAAATTTTATGCAAAAACACGAGCATGCGCATACTGTTGGGCACATATCACTGCAGGTGTAAACATGTGGCCTCAGTACACAGTCTTTTTACATTATTTTTTAACTTGCATTCAGGACAAACCTGTCGGTGCTGGGTTCTGTAGAATTATAAATGGTTTGCTGCATTAATTGTACATCATCTTTTCTCATGTTTTGGAATAAATGTTTTTTGCATCAAGTCCATCATGTGATTTTTGTGTCCAAGATTTGTACGAGTGGTTAGATTTCTGTTCACAGAATGTATTTGCAAGCTGCAATGAAATGAGAAAGACTGAGATTGCGGGTAACACCATGTGAAATAAATCTCTTCTAGGAAGATGTGTGGTTCTGAAAAGAACCGGGATGAGTGTGTAACTCGACGTTTCGGACAGTGTGTACAGGTTCTGAATATACTTCCGAGGACAAGAGGAGAAAGGAAATACAAAGGTGACCTTTCAGTCCTCGCACGTCAAGTCTTTTGTTGAAATCGGTCCTCGCACGTAGAAGTATGTGCTTAGTCTATGGAGTTGGGTTATATTAAAGGAACAATAGGAAACACAAAGCATTGTCCTCGGAAGTATTGGGAAAGTACGACTGTGTGCACTTGCACTCCTGAGGATGGACAGAGCAGACTGTCTGAAACGTCGAGTTACACACTCATCCCAGTTCTGTTCAGAACCACACATCTTCCTAGAAGAGATTCATTTCACATGGTGTTACCCGCAATCTCAGTCTTTCTCGTATCATACCCACCATGCAAAGCTTCATATCGTATTTACTGCAATCGGAAATGTTGTAAAGTCAGTGACTAAAAACTACTCGGAAGCAGCATTTTGCTGTGATTTTCAGAAATGAATGGATTTGGGGGTTAGTATTTTATAGCAACAGTGCAACACTGACCGGTTTTAAAAGCTTTGTGTGTAAAGATGCTGGGCAAACAGAGAGAGAAAAGAAATGCTGTTCTTGTAGTCTGGTTCCCTGACCCTACTTCAGACAAAACAGAGCAATTTATAGACATCGGGGAATTATCAGGTCAGGGAACTAGATTATTTCCAACGATTGTCGGCTGACAATCACTGGAAATTGATGCAAAAATGCCACTTTTCTTGAAAATGAAGAACTTTAACTATCAGCCCTATTTCCCAAGTGGTCCATAATTCTTTTTTATGGAAGTCACCTAATACAAGGTTTAAAGCCACTCTAGGTAAAGGGCTACAACAGAGGTGGTGGGGTTGGCCACATTTTAGGTTGCCAGCCCTACCACCCTTACGGTTTTCCTGGGTCCAGATCTAAATAGAGGATATTCTTCAGATTTTCAGACCTACATGTACGTGTGTAAGACCCAGGCAGGGTAACTTCCACCATTGGTCGATACCAACTCGCCTCCCCGAACAGAAATGGATCAATTAAATATAGACCAGGATGCAACAATAAACCATCAAGTTATTTTATATACGTAGCCTCGTAATAATACACTGGGTACACCGAGTCACTTTGTGCCAGGTTCACTGATACCTATGTAAACTGGATGGCACATCGGCTGTCGAGTTGAAGCCCCAATCTCCCATATTATGGATTTTTGACTTAAATACACACTGGACAGCTTTCTTGTTTTGCAATCACCTTCCACCCTCCTTTATAGAAGTAATATGGACAAATTTCAACATTTTGGGTTTTAATGCTAATTTTATGTTTATTAACATTCTTTTGGTTTAGCCAACATATCTCCTAATGCACAATCAGCAGTAAGCAATCATGAGCAAATAGTTGGCTTGGAATCTGTTTTTGCTTACCAAACCTGTCCTCTGCAGTCGGGTTCTTCTAGGCTAGCCCTTTAAAACTTCGAAGGCCTTGGGAGGCTGATAGCAGATTGACCTATTCACCTCAAATCAGCATTGTCTCGGCCACTAAAGCTAAAATCCTGGCCGGGCATTTCCTGTTTAACGAGAAGCATTCCACTTCCTTATACACAATACAGTGCCATGGGACCCACCACAGTCTCTCCTGACCGACTGGAAAACAAAATTAAAACCAGAATCCCCATTTTACCAGAAATTTGTATTTATATGACTCCGCATGAAAACTTTATAGCCCATAAAAAAAAAATTGGTTCAAATGACACTTCCCAGGGTTTTACTTTATGTTAAAGATGTACTTTCCGTACCCTTTCCAAATTTCATCCGGACAAAAGTTTTTTTTTAATCGCTATTTTTCCAGCAACACATAAGGTTATTTACTAAGGAGACATCAAATTAAAATATCTGCCGAGTTTAGTTATCAAATTATTTCTCTACAAGTAGTTGGTGCTACAAAAGCTTATGCAAAGTTTGACCCCAGTTATAGTCACTAAAGTGCCGCATAACTTGTCCAATTATTTGCGGCCGGACAATAATTTATTTCCCGCAGGACAAAGCAATCAAGAATAAAAATTCTTTTCGGAGGGTTCCCAGATTCCCAAATATGTTTTATTATTTGAAAAGTAGAAAAAACACACCTCAATTTAGCACGGGCATGATATCTTTAATACTTATAGAGTTACAGCATAGATACATGAAAACATTACTATATAACTTCTGTAAAATGCATTAAATGGATTGTGTTTTTCCAGTATGCTAGCTGCCTTTGGTTTAAACTTTTGTCTTAATACATAGGGGGAGGCGAATTGGTCTCATCGATGGTGAAAGTTACTCTGCCCGAGTCTATAGGTCTGAAAATTGTGATAATTTCTCTGGAATCTGGGCCCAGGAAAACCGTAAGGGTGGTAGGGTTGGCAATTCAAAATGTCGCCAACCCTACCACCTCTGATCGTAACCCTTTACCTAGAGTGGCTTTTAGCTTTGTATTAGGTGATTTTAATGCAGTTTTTGTTTTATATAGGGACAAACGTGAAATCGGTGTGAGACTGAGGTGTCAGTCTCTTCACAAGTATGTAGAGAAGATTATATTCACAAAAGGTCTGAAAACAATTTGTGATCCACACTGTACAAATGAGTTACGGATTAATAACAGAATTGACCCGAGTTGACAGAATCTGTTAGTGATTTTATTTTATTTTATTTTTTATTTTATTTTAATTCTTTCTGGTAATGAAACCAAGGATTCCTCCAAAGCGCGTATCGCACTGTAACTCGAAGTAAGCCTGGAAAAACCTTTAGGAAGACGACGAAGAAATGTCCAGTTTTAGAGGCGGAAGGAAAACCCCAGAATATCGCCAACCCTACAACCCACAGAATCAGGCAGGGACTGAAAACCCAATCCACAGGTCGGCCCTGGTGGGATTCGAACCCACATTTCCATTTGATGTCTTTTGGACTATTAGTTACCGGGATACAATTGTTTGAAATGTGTAATTTTCTGAATGAAGATTTCAAAGCCATACATTACAGGAACCAAACCTTGATAAATGGAGCAATTCTCTAACATAAACTTTCTAACTTGATAAAAAAAAAAACTCTATTTCTTGGAAACAAATATGACAATATAACACCTGTACAAGTAACAAATTGAAACGACATGCATTTACAAAATAAACATTTCAACGAAAAATTAACTTTTTCCTAACGTCAAAGGCCAGAACACAAAAACAATGGCAGTATTATGACTCATTGCCACGTTGTGGATCACATGGAATTCAGAGATAAAAACAGGTAATGCCTGGCATTAATACATTACATGGTCTCCCTATGCTCGAAAACGTCAGTATATACATACAGGGTGTCCCCAAAAAAATGTCCAGGCCAAACCAGGCAACCTTAGAATCTGACCTTGCTGCACAAAAAAATGACATAACTTCTGTTTGGCTTGACTGATTTTGATGAAATAAAGACTATTTTTCATGTAAGAAGTTCCCGCATCAGGATATGTCGAAATCTAGATCCTGAGGTTGCCTGGTTTGGCCTGGACATTTTTTTGGGACACCCTGTATATATATACACATTACAATAATTGGTTCAATAACTACAAAATTCATGTCAATGCGCAATATGTATGTGAATTTCTTTTATTTTTTGAGAGTGAACCAAGAAATCTGGTAGGAGTGGGATTTGAACCAGCGACCCCCAGGTTACTGTACCGGTGCTCTACCCACTGAGCTATCAAGCCCCGTTGCTGGAAGTCTCTCAATTTGTCAGTATCTTTGTAATTGATTTTTGTTATGATACTACACATTTACATACAGAAATTTGGCAGCAATCCAGTTCCACTACGAATGCATTGGAATCATTACAATGCATACTTGCCCGCATGAACACAAACATGTAGACAATTCATGTGAAGAAAAAAAATACAATGTATAGAAATAGAACATGCATTCATCATGCAATATAAGGTCACATCACACAAGGCACACACACCATAATGTCAAAAAATGCAAAAGCAAAAACTATTTTCCCAAATATTCACCTTGTACCCTGTCTGCACCTCTGCAATTCAACTTATGACTTCATTGTGTTGTTCAAATTCATGCGTATTCAATCTAATTATGTTCACTGGGGTCAAGATTGTTTTGTCTTGTTTTGTCTCGTTTTTCCGAATGAACGAGAAAAATAAGTTTTGTCGTGTTATATATATGGAGGTACGTAATTTCATGCCGACAGCCTTGGTATTAGGGGGCCGACAATGAACACAATGGCTTAGATCTAACAAATTGTCTATATTAATGAGGGCACTGTATTGAGTATCGGCGCCAATAATCGGATTACCAACAGAAGTCATTTTTCATTTATTGATGTGAAGTATATGTATGTGGCAGCCCCACTGTAATTTAAACAAAATACAATAAGTACAAATTACTTTCTGTAATTTCTAAATTAAAATTAGTTAACAAAATGTGTAAATGTACTTCAATAACCAAGAATTTACTCTTGATTTCACCCCCCCCCAAAAAAAAAAGAGGCATGGTCACGGTACCCTAATTTGTAAAAATATAAATGGCATTATTACCCGGTGTCCCCTATATTTTTGTATCTTATACCACCCTCATTTGCCTTTGAGAAAGAACTTAACCCCAACTCTCCAGGGCAATTTGGCTAGAACCCTGCCAGACGCATCAGATTGCATGGAGTGCAGCAAAGTGGAGCTGTCAGCACAGATGCACTGTGCTGCGTCTGGCAGGGTTAGGGTTAAAGTTGGAAACGTTAGGCCAGCTAACTTTGTTGATTTCAGGTCAATCCAGACAGCAGTTTAATCCAGCTTTAACCCCTTGCGTACGGTTGACACAAATACGTGCAGATTGAAATGGCCACCTGGCCGGGTGACGTCTATACACGTAAATTTCTGCATTTTCAATCCATTATTGGAGTATTGTGTACGTTATGCTTGGCTGCACAAGCCTCTTGTTTCCGTTTCGCATAGCTGCACAACCCGGCCTGGTGCCCCGGCGCCACCCGGTGGCAAGGGGTTAATGAAAAAGGTGTCACACACTGGTCCAGCAGTGTAGGGGGACAAACTTTTAAAGGGAAGGGCCTCTGGACTTAGCTCAAGTAACAACAGACTTTCCTAAAGAGTTGTCCACATGGGAAAATCAACAACACATCAATCGCTTGATTGGTTCACAGTTAGTAACCCATCCAATGTCAGTTGTAAAGTCCCGCACTAACTTCTACTGAATACTGGAAATGTACATCCCAAAGTTCAGTTCAATGCCACTGTTCCAGGTTTACCACAAAACAAGCACGAATTTGTGCAGGAGCCGCGTCGTTGGTGACTTTATACGTGTGTGACAGTTCCGTCATAGACACATGCACAGTACAAGCCTGCGGTCTCATAGACTTTGCGCGTGTGTGAGAGTTTCGTCAAGGAAAACTGTCACGTGACTAAATTGGCACAAGAAGAAGGAGAACAACGCTAAGTACTTATAGAGCCCCGTCTGCGATGCGGCTAAAAACATTTCAGTTTTTAAAAACAGGTTTCCGTGCACGTCAGGTTTCCATCCTTAAAACTTGACACGATTTACGCGAATGTTTCCACATAAACGTTTATGTTTTCAACGCCGTATGTGGATTTTCTTCCCATACAGGTTTCCCTTTATTAGACATACTGGCTCAGGTTTTCTCACGAGAAATATCTCCAGCCGATACCCTCCTGGGTTTTCTGCAGGAAAATCGTCCACACTCCCAACCTGTATCATAAGGACCTTCATTTTCTTCACCGGTAACTTTTCCTGGTTTTCCGTCAGGAAAAATATGCTCTTCTAAAGTATTCCTCAGTGGAGGATTGCATATTTTCCCGGCGGGGGAAATCTTCAATGTACAATGTGCCATTTCTCGCACAGGTCCGTCAGTATGTCCCCCCTCTCCACGGGTTTGTCAGAGAGTTTTTGGAGCAACACTCCCAGGGTAGCGTTGGCGTGGCGGGCCCAGTCTAGGAGGAGGGAGGAACAGGGGCCACAGATGCTCTGCCTCTGCGCCTTGAACACCTCGACGTCCTTCACCTTGTAGCCCAGGACACCTGAAAATGGCAAGAATAAAGTGGACGCACCATCGTTAATATGTCTTTGCACTTTCACGTTTCAGAATTTTATTTTGTATTAGTGGTGGGATATCAATCCGGATTTGTTAACATTCGGTTTGAATTCCACTATTCGGTTTCAATTTTGGAAACCGGATATTCGAAAGCAACCTTAAAAAAAATTAAGTCTTCCATTTTTTGTGACACAGGCTAAAGAAAACAACTGGAACATCCTCCAATTTGCTCCATGGTCACTGATTGTAACTGCATTCACTCGCTAGTGGTCTTCTTGGTATATGAATAGCCTGCCCATCAACGTTACAGCTCTGTAAAAACAGTGTTTTTGTAAAACCCCAGTGGTCACTGAATCCTGCAAACTATATCCAGTCATTGGGAGGGCTTTTCATGCGGCACCTCACTCGTCACTTTTTGTTAGCATGACCATGAGCTAGATGGAAATCTCCAGTGAAATCAGTAAACCGTTATTTGGTCTGAATAAAATTAGGATAACCGGATTTTAGAATCTCTGATTTCTCCTACCGCCATTTAATATACATGAATTTGTTTAGGGTATAAAACCCTAAATAAAACCCTAATGTGTGATATCCTCGTGTACGTACAGGAAGGGGGTGGAGGGAAGGGAATGGCGACATGTTTTTATTTAATTATTTTTATTTTAGAACTGAAAGCTCCACCATTTGTAAATGGTGATCAGGCTTACCTGCTACCCCCTGCCAATCTCGGCCGACCGTCGAGGAAGCGTTAAGCCGATTGCACAGCCACTGAAAGAGTGCAGGAGGCAGGTCCTTGATGTGGGTGCGTAGGCTGACTTGGATGGGGACCAGGCTAGGTTGCAGGGACACCTGCCACATGATAATGGGGGGGGGAAAGGTAATCATTTAAGAGGCTTTACTCATGCATATGCTATTTTGTGTTGTGTGCCTTGAACCCATACAGTCCGACATCAACACGTACATCCACATGTGCTTCCACATTGGCACTTATGGGGTACCGGGAACAAAGGGCAACAATAGGGACAATGGTACCCCACAATTGGGTCTTTAGAAATTGAAGTACCCCACAGCCGTAACGCTATGTATTTCGAGATTCTAAGGGGACAAAAGAGAACAAAAGAAGTAGGGTCGAACAATAGAGGTACCCCACAAGCAAGAGCGTGTCAAGTTGGGTGTGTAAATACCGGCAATCGTGGACTAGTCACTAAAGGGTTAGGGCGTAGACAAAGGGTCCACGATTGACCGAACGTCCACGATTAAAATTCGTGTACAAAACATATGGGAGGCCTTTTCCGAAAAAGTACAAACAAAAGAGGGACAATAGGAGGTCCACGATTGCCGGTATTTACACACTTGCGGGGGTGGGGGCGTTAGGGTATTCAAACAGTGGACGAAAAATGTTGGAGAACAAAAGAGAACAATATCGTCCACGATTCCCAGCATATGTCCGCGATTGGGAGCGTGTACAAAACATATGGAAGGCCTTCCGAAAAAGTTAAAGCACAAACAAAACGGGGAACAATAGGACGTCCGCGTTTGGAGGTCGATACACGTTTGTGTGAATGTATGTGTGCATGTACAATTCAAGCGAATTACAGCACAGCGGCGTCACCATGCCGTTACAACAGAGACACTGTTTGGAAACCACAAGCCCGACAAATCGCTCATATCACATTTTTCACTTCTTGGGATGCTTTATTGAGATGTTATTAAACCTCTGATATAGATCCTGATCCAGATCAAGCTCCGCCTTTGTTCCGTTTTTTTAAATAAAATAATGTTTTTTAAAAGTCAACACAAAGCACGCAATGGGAAAGAAGAAAGTCACAAAGTACTAATTTCAGGAAGTCCCTGAACTGCAAAGTTTCCCGTCATCGTTGATCTAGAACGAGCATAAACAGCCACCCAGGAACATGTGTTATTCAAACTAAATTCCTGCATTCGCATTTTTTTTTATCCCAAATGATGCTTCGTTTCCATCCCGACCTTCTGTAATGACACTAAATTTTTCATTTAACATCCGGATGACCCCCTAAAAATGGGGTCTACATGTACTGAATGAATGTGTGAAATGTTTTTTAGGTGCATATGGGCTTACACAAAAAGGGTTACCAAATCCACACTGAGTCAAAAGCCGTGTCCGCACTGGACTTTTTTTTTTGGGAAGGTTTTACCGAGACGATGGTAAAATGATCAAATGTGACCACTGTCTGCACTTGGACTTTCGACACGAGAACATTTTTACCGAGACCATGGTAGAAGTAATCGAGCTGTCAGTATAACGACTCATGAGGGCGCTTTGCATGACCTTTCTACATTGACCCAAAGCGCGTGCGCCTTTTCATTCTTCCGGCCGATTTGTACATTCTTCCACACCGCGGTGAAACAATGCAAAGCGCATGCGTGGTGCCCCTGTGTAGCATGACCTCGCGCTCGGGCCGGATGTACGCTTTCCTGAGCCACTTTTACTGACTTAAGCCCTGTCCGCACTAGACTTTATTTGGTAAAACTTACCGAGACGATGGGTACTTTTCCCATTTTAAGTCCAGTGCGGATCGACAGCCTAGGACGTTTTCCTCTCAGTTACTTTTCCTGAGTCCAGCGGTTACTTCTACCGGGCAACTGCTGGCCAGGAAAACTGACCAGGTCACTTTTCCCGAGACGATAAGTCCAGTGCGGACAGTGCGAGTTGGTAAAAGCGGCTCAGGAAAGCGTACATCCGGCCCGAGCGCAAGGTCATGCTTCACAGGGAAACTACGCATGCATTTTGCATTGTTTCACTGTGGTGCGGTGCATATGTGGCAAGTTTCCAAATTCCAGTGCGTTGTTCCTCTTTTGGTCGCAATCATGGCAGTTTTTATTATTGATAGTCAGAAGTTTGATTGGTGCTAAAGACGTAGGCCTGCGTGTACACAAAAATGAAAAGGCACGCCCTAACTGGAGGAACCAAGCTGGGGTAGCCGGTGGAACATTTATCATGAAAATATCTGTGAGAGAGTGTGATTGTAAGGATGAGCCCAGATCTTCTCCAACCAAATTAACAGTGCACTTCTATACCCTGTTTAACAAAGTGAGGTGACAAGCAGAAGCACTAGCCTGGGGGCCTATTTCACTGCCTAAGCACAAAAATTTGCTTAAGCACCAAAAAACATGCTTAGTAAAATCAGGTTATCAGCCAAAACTCCATGTAATGTTTTTAAGAATATTGGAAAAATTTATTTCATTTGAAATTGTTTAGAATATACTCTTGCTCTTAAATTTATAGCGTAGTGGTAGCATAGGGGCAGGATTCAAGCATAGTGCTAATTCCTGAAAGCGTAGTGGGTGCTAGCGCTATTTAATGTCTGGCTAGAACACTGCTAATAACTATCGTAAATACGAACGACAATCAAATCTTACCTGGACGAAGTCAGCCATTTTGACCAACCAGCGGTCCACCTCGGGGTACTGGTCAACCCGCTGGTCGTCGCCACACCACAGCGGCACTGGTGCTCTGCCTTTCCCAATATCTATCACATGCGTCTTCCCCGGTTCCCCTGCCCGGACCTTGCACTGGTGGGCAGGCAGAGGGCAAGGTGGGCCTATGGTGACCTTCAGGTCGGTCCGGTTGGACATTAGGTCATCCACGGTGTTTGCGATTAGGGCCAGAAGGTCCAGCACTCTGTAGGTCACACTGCACCTGCGTGGTCAACAACGTCACCGACGACTTATACAAATTTGGAGACAAGCAATTTTGTTGACAAAAATATCGAGGATGTCATTAACCCCTTGAGTACGGTATTTTACGGGAGACGTCGGAGTGCCGCGGCAGCTTTGTCAGCCAAGCGAACCGCTACAATGTGTTTGTGCAGTCAAGCGTAACCTATACACAATAATCCAACAATGGATTGAAACTGCGCCAAACAAACAAACAAACAAGTAATCAGTTAATTGTGATGCATCATGTAATAATGTTTGAAAAAGACCATCTAGATGGTTGTCATTTATATGTGCATTCCTGCACGTACTCAATCCATTCATATTTCAACTACATTGTTCTTGAATTGGAATAATGAATAGATGGAGTTTTTTTCAAAGAAAACTTTCATTCACATTAAAGGGGGGCTCCAAGTGCGATGAATAGGACCACTCTATTCAGCGTGGTACCTATTGCTTGTGTTTACGCTTGGCTGCACAGCTTGTTCTTGGCATACCAGACCCATCAATGACAGCCGGACACAAGGGGTTAAGAATGAATTTGGAACACAACCATTTACAGAACTATTTACAAACTATTTGTAAACCTTACCCCAATCTTTCCAAACTTACAAACTTGTTTTTTGGGGTGTTTTTTTGGGGGGAGGGGGGGGGGTGGACAAATGAGCAGATTTAAGTCACAAAATAAATCCACTTACATGTAGCTAATATCCGCTTAGAAAATTGGCCTAAGACACTATTGGGAGACTTTGCAATTGACGCAGATTGCGGCAGCAAGTTCTACTAACCTTGCTGAGACTGTGATGATGCTCTGTAACTCATCGCATACCACGTCCATCTCGCAGTCATTGGCTAGGCTCAGATGAGCCGAGTCAGGCCCCGGAATGCTCCACCTGCCGTTGGTCTTCCAGACCCTTCTCAGCATCGGCAGCAGCCACCTCATGAAGAACCCGTGGGGTATGCTGCCGTGGAGATCAAGGCACAGCCGGTATGAGCTACAGGACACGCTAGCAGGCTGTTGGGAGCGCGGCATCCCATGTGGGAAGAAGAACGGTACAAGGTAGATCGGGGAGGACGCGTTGGGTGGCTGCAGGCAGTGGACGAGGCCCATCAGACCTAGTGTGGTCAGCAGATTCTCAGGGTCGCTCTCCGGGTTTTTCCGGAGGAGATGCTCCAGGAACGTCGACGAAGCCATGGATTTCTCTCCGAGGTCCCGCCAGTGCCGGATGGAGTCTTGCAGGTCTGGGTCCTGTTGCTGGTAGAGGCTGGGGATGGTTGTCAAGCACTTCGCAGCTGTGACCAGGTACTGGCGGTCAAGCAACACGTTGGAGCTCTTGTACCCAAGCAAATCTGTAAACGAAGGAAATTAAGAAAGGAATTTGAAAAACAAAAAGGGTATTTAAAGCTTTTCAAATTGTAAAACAGGACTCCAAAAGAATCAGCTGATCGACTGACGACTTGAGGTTTAAAAGAAAAAAATTTGCCGAGCTCAACACACCTGCACAGATGATGTCTCCGCTGTGGTGAAGAAAACTGAGAAGAGTTTGGAGTTCTTTCTCGGAGGTGATTCTCCCGCATTTCTTCTTGATCCCGGCTTTGAAAGCATAGTGAGGACCGTTCTTTTTAAGCTGCTGCACTTGCTCACGATACAGCAGACAGCTGAAGGGGTAACGATCTGTGATGAATTGCTGATCCAGAGCTGCTCGCGAGATGAGGTCTCGCAGCTCACTCACATCAAGTCCCCTGTCCTGTGGGTGGGTAACGGTCATCGGGGTGGTGTTCTTTGCCAAGTAGCAAACACTCAAGCTGCCAGTCTCCACGGATGGCACGATGTAGCACTGCTCTGCCTTGCTGCAGTTGTAACTCGCTTGCTGGCTGAGATCAACAAAGAGTTTGCTGCGATTATGCAGCTGCTCACCTGGGATGGTCCGTACCACTTGGAAGCATGGGCAGTTGGTCCTGCGGTTGTATTGGAGTTGGTTCATGAAGGCTGTGGCAAACTGCCTGTGGAGGATCTTCCCAATGGCAGCGAGTTGCTCGACCGGTAAGCTCTCTTCGACAGTCATGACAAGATAGACAGGGGCTCTACTCGATGCATAGGTGCGGATCATGTTCAGTCTTCTCTGGATGTCCAGCAGGACGGACCGCTCGTCGCTGAGGAAGTCCTGGCAGCAAAACTGGATGACGAAGATGGAATGGGCAGTGGCAAGGACGTGCTGGCAGTATGTTGAGAAGGGGTGAGACTTGAGGGCGATGATCTCAAGCTCCACCCGATCACACAAGGCATCAGGTTTCAAGTTGCTGTCATCCGCGACAGACTCCAAGAGATTAGTTATCCATTCTTTAGGGTCTTCGTGGGAAGCATCCATGGAGATTCCCGAGTCTTTCTTGCTTACGCAGGCTCGGTAACACACTCCCACATCATTTGTTGATTGCTGTGCTCTACCCACTCCCCTCAGCAGAGAAGTGGCTAAAGACCCTGACTCGCTGCCGGCTATCAAGACTCTCAAGCTGCAAAGTCTTGGCATGAGAGTATCCAGCCGGGGCAGGTTCTCCGAGTCAGCAAGAGCCTGTAGTCTATCATCCAGGCTCATCGGTTGTACATCGGAAGAGGACTTGGATGTGTGAGAGGAGTTGGTGGACATCTCACCGCTGTCCATCCGATCAAGTGGCTTGTGCGGTTCGCTGGCTTGGTCTTCACCAAGCCTCTCCTGGCTGATGGATCGCTGATGACGATTCCTTCTGCTGCACTTCCTTCCACCATTCAGACACTTGAAGCCCTCGGGACGTTGGGTGATGAGGCAGACTGGCTGTGTCTTGTTGACACTGACAATCGACTGCAGTGTTTTGCCCTGACAAACAAAGACTTTATTACTCTATTAATTCTCAACGATTAAACAAAAATCGTTCACGAAGTTAGCATAAGCACAACTGATTAACTATCTATTCCCATCGCCATTCAAAAAACAAACAATTTAGTTCAATTATCAGCATGATCTTGAGATAACCTACAGACAACTAGCATCAAACTAGCGGCATCTGCACCCAAAATTTGAGTCCGGTTAGCAGAGTGTTCCTTTCACCATCTTTCACTTCCGAAATAAGGCTGACATGTAAATTGAGTTTTGTTCATTTACCATGAAAATATCTGTAGAACAGACTAAAGAGTAGCCAGTGTTCTAGCCAGGGTCAAATTAAAGCGTCGAGGCATTTTGCTCAAGGATGGACAATGCGAGCGTGGAGTGCAAAGCCTTGACGGCGTGGAGTGCAAAGCCTTGACGGCGTGGTGTCTGGGGGTCCGCTTAAGGGGCCCAAAATTTATTTGATTCTAGATGCTCTGGTGCAATCTGAGGCAATTCCTGGCCGCTTTCCCGTGACTGTTTTGAGCCAAAGTTTTTAAGATTATATACATGAAGGCAACATTTGAAGTTCATTTGAAATTGATTAGAATACACTTTTGTTCTTAAATTTATTGCTTAGTGGTAGCGTAGGGGCAGGATTCAAGCGTAGTGCTACAATGTAACTCCTGAAAGCGTAGTGGGTGCTAGCGCTATTTAATGCCTGGCTCGAACACTGAGGGTAGCAACAGACTAGATCTCCGGTGGGAGAGTGATTGTAAGCATGAGCCAAACTCCATTTAAAAATGATCTAATTAAAGAAAAATTACCTTGGAACCATCCAATGGCTTCTTATTGGCCGACAGAATACAATCTCCTGGCAAGAGTTTTCTGTGAGCTGGTCCATTCCGAGTCACATCCATGACCAGCGTGTGCACTTTCCCAAATTTTTCCCCCTGCAGAGGAAGAAGAAAAATGCAACATTCTGTTCCAAAGTGATGTTTCTCTCCCAGTCTCAATTCAAACAAGAACGGCAAAGCCGCCATATGACTCACTGCAAAAGGTGTGAGGGGAAGGCTCCGCACCACCCCTCCCTACAACCAAATAATAACTCTGACCCACCTCAACCCTCCAAAATCCTCCCTGCAGTTTTGGATGATTTTGGAGGATTGAGGATGAATGGTATTTCAAGAAAAAGAGGATTTTGGAGGATTGATGATCAATGGCGTTTCAAGCGAGGATGATTTTGGAGGATTGAGGATGAATGGTATTTCAAGAAAAAGAGGATTTGAGGATTGATGATGAATGGTGTTAAGCACAGGAGGATTTCGGAGGATTGAGGATGGTTCCAAGCAAAAAGGGTCTAAGGGGTTAGGGTTAATCCCATCCCGTCTCCACCTGAATCTCATTTTATCCATAACAAAAAGTAACAAATTTGAAATAATTGGCATGAGATTGGGTAATGTCAAAGGGCATCAGTGTGGAGTGTGTCAGCTTTTAATATGCCAACACACCCAATTACCTTTATACCATACAACATCACTGCACCTCAGCCCACCCCATCCCCATGGATCCCATCCCCACCTCACCCCATGCCATCCCCCACGCCACCCCACCACCCCATAACCCCCACCCCAACAGTGATTGTGTGTATAAAAAATAAAGTACCTGCCAAACAAGTACAAAATAGTGTGAAGTCAATTTTAATGATACTTGATGGAAAATTACACAGGTCAGAATCGTGAAACAGGGACACCAAAAAATGTCACACTTTTTAATCCCAAATCTATGGAATGACCCATATGTACATGTACATGTGTGTGCATGTAAAATGTAGAATACATCTTTCAAGTTCACACAAACGTGTATCGACCTCCAAACGCGGACGTCCTATTGTGCCCTCTTTTGTTTGTACTTTAACTTTTTCGGAAGACCTCCATATGTTTTGTACACAATCCCAATCGTGGACGTATGCTGGGAATCGCGGACGATATTGTTCTCTTTTGTTCTCTCACATTTTTCGTCCACGGTTTAAATGCCCCAACGCCCCGCAGGTACGTCATGTAGGTACATGTACATGTACATGTTCATGTTCCTACATGTATTTTACTTGCACGATGTACATGTATATGTTAGGGCTGTCCCGAATATACCGAATATTCGATATTCGATGGTCAAGCGAATATTCGAATACCATTTTGCCAGTTTGAATATTCGAAAAGATATATATACACGTACAGATACGACTCTGATGCTATTTTAATAGAAAAGTTACGGCACTTAGCAGTGTCAAATGCCGCATTTTTGTCAATCGTAACTTTTTGTGGACGGAGGTTTATTGTTCCCGTCCGTAAAACCCTTGATACAACAGGGGCATGCACAAAAATGCCATTTGAACGGTCCATAATATCAATCGCTATACGTAAAACACCGGCGTGCTTTTACGTGCATTTGTTTTTTACCGGTGCGGCATGCACAGAAAAACTTGATCGGCGAGTATCGAATATTCAAATATTCGGTCAAACCCAGTTTCGAATATTAGAATACAAAATTATTCGAAAATGAACAGCCCTAGTACATGTGACCTTGTATACATGTATATGTACATTTAAAGTGAAACAAAACATTTCCCAGTTTTAAGGGAACTTGATGGCCATAATCAAGTGATAATTTTTATTACGTGGCTTAAAATGTTAGAGTAACATGTTCATTTTTACCTGTCAATTTTCTCTTTTTGTGCCTTTTTGAAACTATACAAGAGCACAATAATGTGGATACTATTCAGTAAAAAGTAAAACAAATTGGCTTAAAATTATTATCCGCAATACCTCCCAAATTTGGCCTAAAAAATAAGTCATATACATGTATGCAATGCCATGAGTGACTTTTCAATTGAAAGGGACTGATAAAATGGCAATTAAAAAAACAACATGTGTAAACATATATGTATGTATACATGTGCCAAGTCAGGACTATAATGTATGTGCCAAGTCAGGACTATAATGTATGTGCCAAGTCAGCTCCATCAACAATCCAACAAATTAATGAAAATTATTTCAAAACAAATCTGGAAAACTACAATGTATTAAGAAACAAACAAAAACCACATACTTTGACATCTTTGTACTTGAAGCCGAGCGATCCTTTCTCGTCCCGTTCTAGCATCACCGTCCGCGTGGGGTTCTTCCACCTGATCCGGTCTGGATCCTTGCAGGCCATGTCAATCAGTTCCCGGCATTTCTCCCTATCGCTCAAGTTGCGCCACTTGGCGCAGACCTCGCAGCCGGCTGAAGTGGACGCGGCTGCGATTGGAGGACGGTGGGCCTGATTGGGCATCGCCAACACCAGGGGTTGGGTGTCGGAGGTGTGGGACCAGCCGCTGGCGCTGGTACTCCCGCTGGAGCCAGACAGGAGGAAGGAGTCGTTACTGCTCTGCGACATGTAGCTGCGGCGCACCGTAGCCCTAGTGCTGGTCAGCTGGTCAGGATCTGCTGGTAGCCCCATCGTCGGGGAGCCTTATTCTGGTCAGTTCACTCCGAGAATAAAAACAACAATCACTGGAGTTTCCCCGTTTAAATAGGACTGTTCTTCATACTTCTAGATGCTCAAATCCATCTGCTTTTACTGTTACTCTCTCTATTTCCCATGTGAAACACAGGCCAATCAATTATCTGCAGAGGCACATATCGGCTGCCCCTTTATTCCAGTCCGGTCTGTTAATTGGAAAAAGACGAAGGCAACGACACAAGCTCGTCCTGTTGCAGGATGCCTCTAGTTCCAGGCCGATCCACTTTCACTTTGACAAGTCCCTAAATCACCGAACGCAATGCTCCTGGCTTCCTCTGGAGTCCGAACAAAATGTGTACATGAATGCGTACCTCAGCACAAGGCCACGTAACCACAAATGTCCCCACTCAAGTGTAGGTACAATTGCCAATTCATCATCAGTACAATCTGACGCTGAACTTGATTGTGTCAACAAGAGTCAATTTCACCAGACAACCAAAAGGTACATGTACAAGTATAAGTACGCATCTACATGCACATAAAATGCAGCCGACCACAAGGTTCGCAATGTAAAAAACAATTCAGTGGAACAATCCCATACAAAGAATGTTTACAATGGAATAACAGCACCACAGCAAGTTATGTACAAATATGTACAGTACATGTACGTGTTGACATCGAAGTGTGGACTTCCTGAAAAATTCCTGTTGACAGCGGCCCGCGGCAATCCCTCCTGACCTGGTACCCTGCAGTGAAAAAGGGATTAAGGGTGACACAGTATCCTTAGCAACCAAAATGGAATGTATCAATTGAAACATATTTGGGGGGAAAGGGGGGGAGGGAACAAGGAAAGTTGTAAGTACATGTAGGAGTGTTTAAAAAATATACAACATTTGCAAATATTAAAAAAACTAAAAACTACCAAATTAGTATGAAAGACCTTACTTGAAAGTAAATAATACTCTCAAGCATCCTGTTAAATCATGGCACCTGGTGTGCTGTCATTTTCAAAAAAAGTGGAATTTTGTATCAATTTCCAATGATGGTCGGCCAACCTGACTTTTTTTCAAATACTGCCCCCAATTTACCAAATTTAGTTAGTCCACATTTATTTTTTTGCAATTGATAAATACATCCGTGAACGGGTGCAAGCCAGCTAGTCTTGTTCCCTGATCTGACAATTCCCCTGATGTCTACAAATTACTCCGTTTCGTTTGGGGTAAGGTGAGGGAACCAGACTAAAGGAACATCATTTTGTTCTTGGTTTTTCCAGCATCTACATGTACATGTACGAACATGAAACTTTAAACAGGTCATTGCAATAATATAACCTTTAACCCTAACCTTCCCAAATCCTTCAAAATCCTCTTTGCCAAATGGAGGAATTTGGAGGATCGAGGGTCTTTGGAAGTTGAAGCATCGGAGGAATTTGCAGGATTGAGGGCAGAAGGAGATGAATTGCCTCTGGAGGAAAAAAGAGGATCCAGGTCATCAGGCCCAATCTGATGCTGGATGATTTCGGAGGATTGAGGTTACTAGGGCGTTTACAAAAACCCCAAGAGGATTTTGGAGGATTCAGGATACTTGGAGGAAAAATGATGTCGGGACTTATGGTTCAAGGGACTTTGTGCCGGATTAATGTTTTTTTTTTCTAAACTTTTTCAAAGGGTGCAGGATGTTCATGAAAATGTAATATAAATTCAAGCTGATTGAGAGTGCATAAATGTAGTCATCACTTTAAGTCCCTAGATCCCATTTGCATGAAACTTTAAACAGGTCATTGCAATAATACTTGCTATAAAATACTAACCCCCACATCCGTCCATTTCTGAAAAGTACAGGAAAAGTAAATGTTGTACGTGCATATGTACAGGCATTTAATTCTAATGCGTTAAATAGAGTTTCCATTTAAAGCTGTTTCACTGGTTCTGGAAATCCCTCCACACAGAAATTCCAAGACACACCCAGGACTCTCATGCGTTGCACTCTGAATCATACGGCACCCATGGAAAATTGGTTTGTTTCTTCCAAGAAATACATGTACACTTATGTAAAGTGCGCTCTCATACTTTCAGTCTGCCTGGCAGGAGTGATCCCCTGCTGTTCCGGCCCTGGGATGGGGTGCTGCGGCTTTTCTTCAATTTCATGAGGAAATGATGGAATTCAAAAATTTATTTATAAACACTCCGACATGTACATGTACATGTCCATACATGTACATGTACATGTACATGTCCATACATGTACATGTATGAAGGACGCCATTTTGTAGTCAACCCCTTGTGTACGGATGACACATATGTGCGGAATAAAATTGCCATCTGGCCGGTTGATGTCTATACACGGCAATCTCTGCATTTTCAATCCATTATTGGGTTATTGTGTATGTTATGCTTGGCTGCACAAGCCTCTGGTTTCCATTTCGCTTGGTTGCACAAGCCGGCATGGTACCCCGGCGCCCCCATGTAATGCCAGTACGCAAGGGGTTAAAGGTAGTGTACACGAATGGTAATCCTCTAAAACAAATTGATTAATTATTACGAAATACCTTACTAGACTATTAAGTTAATAGTAGTCTCAATCATCCTGTGAATGGCAGCAGGTGTGCTGTCATTGTCAAGAAAAGTGGAAATTTATATCGTTTTCCAACGATTTCCAGCTGGAAATCGTTGGAAAACTGCCGTGTAGCTTTCAGTCAAGGCACACATGGCTACCTGGACGAGTAGCGCGCCTCAGACATGCTGGCATTCGGGGCACGTCACGCGTCCAGGTAGCCACGCGCCCCTTGACTAAAGGCTATCATCCGCCCGACGGTTGAAAACGAGTGCCGTTTTTCTCTCGTTTATTTCCGCCATCCAACAACGCGAAACTTTGAACAGGTCAGTGGAACGCTATTTCCTATAAAATACTAACCCCCTAAATCCGCCCATTTCTGAAAATTGCAACAATGACCAATCATGTAAACTACCTTTCAAGGGGAGGGGGAGGGGAGGGGAGGGGGCGGGAGGGGCCGTGAGAGACCATACAAGTTTTAACTGTGTTTTTACAAAGGTCATTTAAAATGTTAACACAAAGCCAAATACACTGGGGTAACCAAAACTTGCCAATGTTCATTTCAAACATGGGAAACAGCACCTGTATTCCCTTTTGGGGGGCGGGGGAAGGTAAGGGGGAGGGGAAGAATCCCAAAAGCCACTGGGAACACAGCAATAATTGAAGTTTGCCAGAAAGCAGAACAAATATATTCCATTGAAATACCTGCGGGGGCCGGCTACTGAAAGTGAAACAGTATGAAAATGACCAACTAATGCGGTCAGTCTAACTTTATATTTCCTTGAGCGGCTAACTTGACTACATGCAACATGCATACATTTATACACTGCAGTGCTGTTTTCCAGAACTCAGGGGTTTCTAGATTTCAACGAACTGTAAAGAAGTCAAAAGTCAGGCAGGAGATCAAGTCTACATTTTAGTTTTCTTTGAAACTTTAAGAAAGAGAAACCTTACACGTACAATGTACACGTACACTGAACATTAGGTTTTCAAGCACACCCAGGTGAAAGAGTAGGAGAATAGTACATGTAGATGTGTAGAATAAATTAAATTAAATTAAATTAAATTAAATTAAATTAAATTAAATTAAATTAAATTAAATTAAATTAAATTAAATTAAATTAAATTAAATTAAATTAAATTAAATTAAAACTTTTTTTTTTTTAAGGACAAAAGTAGGACTGAGAAAATCTGAATAAAAAACTTTTTTTTTCGGGCTTTCAGTTCAAATTGCTACTCACCCATGTCTAACAGTATCACAAGCCTCATTTGGCCAATCAAGCTTCTCATTTCAGTTTTGCTGGAAATTGTTGGATTTCCGTGCATGGGTGTTGCAAGGGAGGGCAATGGGAAGAACACTTACCCCCCCCTGGAAATAGAAAAAAGGGAAAAAAAAGGAAAAAAAGGGGGGGGGGGTAAAAAAGAGAACAACATTTGAAAAATACATAAAAAGAAGACCAGGTGCAAAGTCAATGTCGTTCTTAACTGAATGTAAATAACACTCAAAACCTGCTGAAAGGGGCCTAAAATGCTGCAATAGGCCAAGGTATCGCGGTCTTGAACAAAGCGTCCAGTGATGTCCAGCACCCCCCTCACCTTTTGATTTCTCCCATGGCCGGTGATTTCTCCCTTTGCTGCTTTCTGGTGAGTGTTTTGCCCCACTTCAATAAAAAAATCCTGGCGACGCCCATATTTACGTGTAGCAGGACCATATAGGTTTAGGGTTAAGCTCGAAAATCATACTAAAAGTTGTATATTAACCCCAATTAACGTACATAAATCCATCAAAATCCTTCCCCTGTTTTAGAGGATTTCGGTGGATTCAGGATACCTCCATATTGAAACCTGAGGGATTTTGATGGATTGAGGATTGTAAGCCTTACTGCATTACTGCAGGATTTTGATGGATTCAGGATACCTCCATATTGAGCAGTCACCAAAACCCACTTTTTGTGCATGACAAAATAGGTGGATTTTGGCGTATTCAGGATACTTTCTAGTAAAGTTACCCAAGGGGTTAGGGTTAATTAAAATCTAACTTTACCCGCCATAATTTACATATTATGTAAAGAAGGAATGTTTTAAAAACATTCCTTCTTTTTGTAAAAAAAAAGGGGTGATGGAAATACATGTACATTGTACATGTATTCTTGGGATTCAGTTGCAACTCTGCAGCTTTACATGTACATGTAGCTGTGCATAACACAGGATCCTAGTTGAAAAATTCTTCGGACATTATTGCTTAACCCTAACCTTCCCAAATCCTCCAAAATCCTCTTTGCAAAATGGAGGAATTTGGAGGATTGAGGTTACTTGGAAGTTGATGCATCGGAGGATTTTGCAGGATTGAGGTTACTAGGGGTTTTTGCCCCTGCAGGAATATGGAGGATCCAGGTTATCAGGCTCAATGTGATACATGAGGATTTTGGAGGATTGAGGTTACTAGGGGTATGCAAAAAAAACCTTGAGGATTTTGGAGGATTCGTGCTATGGTCCCCATAAGAGGATTTTGGAGGATTCAGGTTATATGGAGTTTTAACACTTTGAAATCAGAGGATGTTGGAGGATTCAGGTTACATGGGGGAAAATGATGTAGGGAGTTAGGGTTAAACAGAGTTTACTCATCTTCGAGCTCTTACTATTTGTTCCAAATACTTTTCGGCCATAATTTGTCAGACCTCGCCCTGAAATTAAATGCAACAAGACTGCCGAGCATCCTAGAGACTGACATGTGAATTGAATCGTGACTTTTCTGGCCTCTGGCAGTTTGCCAAACAGGAAAAGCTCACGCTAGCAACCCAGGTTCTCATCAAGGTCTCTTTATATACAAATAAAAATCAAGTATTTGGTGTTTTACTTCAACAGGCCTGGGTGAGCCAAAAGTCTATTATGGTACAGTGACAACATCCGATTGAATGGAATGGTTGAAGAGGTTTTTAAAAGAATACGTGAACATTTATATTTAATCTGTACATGTACGTGTTACGGTGCAAATATGTATGTCAAAGAAGCAAGGCCAAAGAAAAAAGAATTTATGCTCTTCGTTAGTTTGATGTCATTTGGATTGCGACATGCAATGCCAACGAATGGAGTACATTGTATGTACGGCGTACGCATGTTACTTCACAAGCTTGAATTTTTAAGGAGGTACATGTACATCTATGTCTACTGTACTGCAATTTTTTTGCCAAAAAAGAGAAAGAATGTGGATTAATCAGATTACATTTTTAAACGCTTAACCCTTCCTCTCTCGATCAGGGCCAAAATGGAGCCAACTACATACTGTACCCTATATATCAAAACCTATCAAGTGACAGGTTGAAACACACAGAAGCTGTGAGAGTTGGTGGGTAGATTTTTTGATAGGCTGTAGTTATAACTACAGGAGGGTTAATTTTTGAAGATGTTGACTGCATTATTGTGTAGTTTTATGTAGATGAAGGTATATTACAATGAAGCAGGTGATTATTGCTGCTATAAATAATTTTAAAAACGGTTACTTTTGAGAGCTGATTTTATCAAGTCCCTTCTAGCAGCTGGTCCATTTTGGTGCCATCTGTCTCAAAGTCGTCCCTGAGGGCAGCAAACAAATCTGACATCATAAAATGGACTCCCCTTTGTGTCTAGCACTAGGCACAAAAGGAGACTGTCTTATGACGTCAGATCTGTTTGCTGCCCGCAGCGACAACTTTTAGACAAATGGCACCAGTGGGATAGACAGGATAAAAACAGCTTTCAAAAGTAACTTTTCTACCGTTTCAGGGCAGAAATATCACCTGCTCTATTGTAATTTATCTTAACCCTTTAGTATAACCCCCACGAGGTATTCTATGAGCACCCTGCCAAATGCAACAGAATGCAACACAGCTGAAATAAGAACCCTGGCAAATGCAATGTTGCACTGTGCAGTGAACTCGTCTGCACCAGCTTTATAGAATGCATCAGACCAGGAGACATGCCTTGACTGCTAAATGCAACAACTTTTTACCATTGCTTGGTGCATTCTATAATAGCAGGGTTAGGGTTAATCTACATAAAACTACAAAATCATGACACAAATTTCTCTCAGCAATCAACATCCTCTTTAAATTTCCACCTCAACCAAAATACCAGCTCACAGCTTAACATTTTTGGCTGAATAACCACTAATAATACTGCTAATACCATGGAGGAAGGAACGGTTGCCATGCTAATACTGAGCACGCTGAGTGACAGTACAGATCACCTGACTTTCTGAGAATCCACACAGGCCCAAGTCCACAACAATGTGAGTCACCTCACAAAATAGGCCAAAACTTGTGACGCCCATGTTTAGTACAGGTACACGAGAACAAAAAACAAGGGTAGGACGGTCACTGGTCTATTTGTCACCTCTGACATTCACTGCTGTACAAATATTTTTCTTTTGAGATACATGTAACATGGAGGAAGGATATCCTTCCTCCATGATGTAACGGACGACACTGCGAGTTAAAGGTACACGTAGTATACAACATTTGCTTTTGCTGTAATTCTCAGAAATAAATGGATTTGGGGTTAGTAGGCCTACATTTTAGCGTGCTAGCAAATACTGTAACGCTGACCTGTTTTATGTGCATATAGATGATGGGAAAAACAGAGACAATTTTTTAATTAATTTAAATTAAAATCTGTTCTAGTCTGGTTTCCTGACCCTACATGCATGACATGTACTTCAGACTATTTCCAACAATTGTCGGCTGACAATCATTGGAAAACAACAGAAATTTCCACCTTTCTTGAAAACAGGGGTGCCATGATTTCACAGGATCGATGCTCGAGACTGCTAAATTTACATGTACTTACAATGTACAGTCTTAGTACGATACGTGTATTTCGTAATAATTCATTAGTTTTTTTTGTTGGTATTAGTACTACATTCGTACTTTTAAAGGTACACAGTGCCCTCCAATCCCCCCACCCTCCATTCAGTTAGTTACCTAACCCATTTCTGAGGTCTGAGTGTAAAAATTCTACCATAATGTACGTGTAATAATTTGCGGAGGGGGACAAAATGAATGTACTGTATCGTGGCAAGCCCTATATTCGTGCGTAACCAATATTCGTACACCACCTTTCTCTGTATGTGAAGTTATTAATTATTAACTAAATATGTTTCCACGCGGCCCTCGTAGAATGTGATGCAATGACCTTTGCGCTGTGCGCAAATTATGCGCTTCATGGATTTCGGCACCACTGAGGCGTTGCCTTTGAGGATGACGAGATTGTTGTGCACTGATGACACTTGGCTGCCTTGGAATTAAGTGTATTTTCTGGCAGTTAGCAACACTGGGAGAATAGAAGTACATGTACATCAGTATAGTCAAAGGCTCTATTTTTTTGTTCACGTGAGAGAAATTTTGCTGTGGAGCTTACATGTAGGTGCGCGAAAATTGGTAACACGTGGATACATGTACGCAACCATCATAGTGGTATAAACCAAGGGCACCAGTCTGAATTCCAATGGAAACAGTAGGAGTGTCATATGTTAAGGGCACGATGAAAATTGTGCCATATTTCGAATACTACATATTACTATGTACTGTCATACATAAAGGAGTGACTAACTACATTTGTGTAGCAACAACTACATAATGTACATGTACTTACATGTATCATATGCATTGAAGAACATCATCAGGCAAGGTTTACATACAAACTGTGCATCACGCCAACAAAATCAACTAACTATACCTGCTACTCCCCCTCTACTTGCGACGCCCGTGCACAAGCCTGAAAGGAAAAAGTTACCTATCCGGATATCACTTATTTTCCCTTAATCCAAAAAGTGTCAAACTGATAAAGAAACACGAATTTAGGAGGGAAACATTTCCAACTTATTCTTTGAAAATACTTTTAAACTTTTTCTGTCATGGCCCATAGAGTTTGTGCACGAGGTATAAGTGTTGTCCGGTAACTCTTTCCGCCTGAAATTACACTGACGAACATACACGTTATGTACATATTCAGAAATTTATATAAATTACACATTGTTTTTCAGCAGTCAAAATGCATGTATGGATGCATGTCACAGTGCCTGCAACATCAGAATTATCTGGGTTTTGAAAAATGTTCATGGAAATCCTGTATATGTAGTTCAGGCATTATTGGCATGACTTTTTGCTGTAATTCAGTTCAGGCCAACTTACCGTCCGTGAGGTGAAGAGAAACGGAAATTACTAAAGGAAAGGTGGTCAACCGAGCAGGTATTCCCATTGACGCAGTTTGCAAAGCGGGAAACAAATTACTTTGCACTGGTATGCACAACTGAACATTATACAAAATCTGCACGTAGTCACTTAACCATTAATTAATACATGTATTCATTGTAGAAAAAAAAAAGTGCATCTTTACCACAGTCCTTGAACAATGACCGAGTCAGTCATGGGTGATGCCTGTGGTATAAACCACACTGGGCATCCCCTGTATGCGCATTTTACTCAAGTAATAATTCGGTAGTTTGGTAGTTTGCAAATGTAATAACCTTACCCCTTGAGTACGGTAATATACAGTGAGGAGCCGGCCAGTGCAGTGTCGGTTTTGCAGCCAAGCGTAACGAACACAATAATCCAACAATGGATTGAAAATGCAGAAAATGGCGTCTATAGACGTAGAAGTCATCCGACCTGGTGGCACTGTTTTTTTGCGCTATGTGGCGCTATACATGACTTGACAGGAACCATTTTTCTTATGAGCAGAACTACATAATGTACATGCTGTTGAATGAGTACATGTACATGTATGTCTGAGTACATGTATTTTACATTCTACAGTACTTGCCCACTTTGAACCTAAATGTATGATTTGATCCCTGTGCGAAGAATGGGATTGGGACTTGGGAGGGGGGGCTGAAAAATGTGAACATTTTCTGAAAAAGTCATGTACTGTATTTTGGAAAGTGGAGGCGGGTATACCTGTTGTGAATTTGTGGTGCTTTTGATGCGCAAAAAAAAAAAGGTAGAATGATGTTTAATGTTTTTTTATTTTTGTTTACTGTATTTTTCCCATGGGTTTAGCACACATGTGTCCAAGATTCTGTTGCAGTCTACGTAAACCTAGTTGCATACAACAACGGGCTATTACAAATCAAATTTGTGACCCGCTCCAGAGGTGATATAAGTCGCGCTATGCATTTACATGTAATCGCCCTTTCAGCGTTGAGTGAAAATTTTCGTCAAAATTCATTTTTTGTTTTTTGTCATCTTAAATATCAAAGGTTTCAAGGTTTGGTGCACAACAATGTTGATTTCGGTGAATAAAGTGAAAAATAACCTTTTTAGAGTGCATTGTTCCATTGCATCGTCTTAGAACTAGCTATTTCAAAGCCTGTTTTCTCTGTTGTGCAATTTGAACTCCATGGAACAAATTAATATAATGCAAAAATCCCATATCTCCAGAACGGAATGGGCTTTGGAGCTCTATCATTTACCAAATGAAAGCTTAAATTGCGGGCTTTCTAAACATACAATGTACATACAACTAATTTTTCATATTTTGCGACACAATATACCTTTTTTCAATTTGTAGGCCCCTTGATTACAAGGTAACAAATCAGGCAATCTGCTGAAGACCAGCCATACTGACTTACGTATGTACGCTTAAATATCAGCTTTACATGACAAAGATCCCTCCTATCTCCGACTGCAGGTGCAGCGAACGACATCATGGGAAAACCCCTTCAGTCCACCCAGAGACTGAGGGCCAAAGGGCACTCCCATGCCCGACTGTCACAAATTAAAGGTCCGACATCCAGTTCATCGCTACATTTACATGCCTGCCTCTTCCCAACAACAAGCCTTGAACAATGGTCTGTTTGGGTAGAGTATAGTATGGGTGACAGGCTAGCATACATTTTGTACATGTATGTACATGTATGAATATTGTTCACTATTTTTTTTTGGGGGGGGGGGAGGGGGGGGGGGGGAACATGACGAAATCCGTCACCTCCCGGATTTTTCGCAGTATAAGCATATCTGACATTTTTGGGCTAATGTCTGAAGCACATTTTGACACAAAATAGAAATCGGTTTACAAAACTGTTCTCACACAATGCAAGTTTTTCCAATTTGCGGTAAAAAGTGCCGCGATTGCTTCAATGAAGAAACCGTGCATCCACAGAAGATGCTATGAAGTGAATAACTTCTACAAAACCCTTTGATTGATGAGAAACTTTAACTAAGAATTGTCATGGGTATATCCTCATCTGCATCTAATTTCATGAAATTCTGTTATTGTTGGGACAAGATCTGATGACGGGGGCATGAATACCCCCTTCCTAGGGTAGTGGAATCCCCTCTCAGATCAAGAGGCACCCCAAAACAGTTCTTTTTAGGGTTTGTTTTTTAGGAGCTACCTGTACCAAATAAATTGGGGGGGGGGGGGAGATTTGTGGGTATCCTAGGAGGGAAAAGAAGGCTAAAATTGTTTTAGGAAAGCCTTAGGGTTTAATACCCATTTTTGAGAACTTGATTGGGAAAATTATGTTTTTTTCAATTTGTGGGATTTTCTGCCGACAGCTTTCAGACGTACATTGTACCTGAACAAGTTTCAATTGCTAAATTTAAATAAACCTAATTGGCAAAACCTGATATCGAACATGATCATTATCATATTTCAATATCATTTTTCAGAGTAAACTGCAAAGATGAAACTGGCATACATATGAAAAAAAAAAAAATCGGAAAATTGGTCGGACTAAAATATGTGTCCGAAATCTGGGCCGCGCTGCAGTTACACAGTATGTACATGTACAATACACTTCATGCCCAATTTCTGGACACTGCCTCCTGTAAATTTTACGATGAGAAAATTTTTCAGTGTTTTAACAAAATTAAAAAGCCTGAATTACGTTTAGAGTCACGGACTCGTAAAAAAAAGTTTACTTCTTAATTGAAAAAGTCGAGGAAAAAGTCTGACAGATAAGGGCATCATTCATAACACCGTACCATTCAATCATGTCCATGATTAAACCAAACTCCACTATAACGTACGTGGGAAAATTGGGCATTCTCGTCTTTTTCTTCCAACAACTGTCAGTGAAATGTTCTCTTCGCCATCCTCAAGGTAATCATTGTGATTTTTTATTAAAGCATTGCATTTTATACAACTAAATCTGAAACCTCCGAAAATCGCACAACATGTTGGATGTTATCCATTAGAGATCATTCATGTGCCTACCCGGCCGGCCATGTGCATGTCGGCGGGTGGCGCGGTGTAGCCTGTGCCGTGGTACCATTGCATATCATCATCATGTGGCAGTTGTGCACACACGCACCACACACTGACGCAGTCTTTTTTCTATGTCACAGGTCAATGTTTAACCTTTTATCCAGCTGGATCAGTTTAGACCTCGGTGTTTTTTACCGTAGAAACACTCTATTTACGACTGGTGAAAGAGATCAAAACTACGCTCGCGATAATTTTTCATCAACTTTTTCATCAATTTTTCTTCTTAATTATAATTCAAATAAAATCGCACATTGTGGAAAAATCGTAACCAAAAAAAAGTCAAATTTTGTGGGACAAATTGTAGAAAATAATCAGAAATTTCGTTGGAAAAGTCAAAAAGTCGGTTTTCCGATTAAAATCAGAAAAGTTTCATCTCTTCAACTGAAAATACTCATCCCGATAAAAAATTTTTTACTGAGAATTTCAAAGAAACTCGATGGAATATTCCAGTTCTTTTTTTTTTAATGAATGACTCACGATTCTGAGCCACCACATGGCATGGGAATTGTACACTGACTTGATATTGAGGACTCATACGGCGGATTTCTAGAACCAGCCTAAAAGCTGCACACGACATTATGTAGTATGTGTATATTATTTATTACACTTTTTATGCTACAATTAAGCCAGTCTTAGATAATTAACCTGCCCAGGACTGCAGGCTTCACATCATCCACATGTACAATAATGTATGCTTTCTTTTTAAATGTCACATTCATTAGATTGTTGGTTTTACATTTAACTGTTAAGGGAATTTCCCACAGTGAGAATTGGCTGTGCTCATGCGGACATACATGTAGTCTTTCTTTCAGGGGGCCAATTTCATAGAACTGCTTAAGCACAAAATTTGTTCTTGAAGCACAAACAAACCTTGCTTAGTAAAATCAGGTTACCAGCCAAGAACTCCATGGGGTGTACAATGTACAAAGTTGTAATCAAGTCATTTACAAGTCATATCAAAAGGCAGATCACAAGTTATAATCACAAGTTATAATCACAAGTCAGCTCACAAGCTACATGGGATGAACATTGACAAAGGAATGCTTTTTGTTAAATAGTGTGTTTAAATAACTTGTTACATGGCTTGAGACGTAACTTGTGAAGTGACTTGTGAAGTGACTTGTGAAGTGACTTGTGAAGTGACTTGTGAAGTGACTTGTGAAGTGACTTGTGAAGTGACTTGTGAAGTGACTTGTGAAGTGACTTGTGAAGTGACTGGTGATTACAACTCTGACAATGTATACTGCTTGTGAGTGGAATTTAGCTGTACATGTAGTTTATTTGTTGGCTTTTTATGATATCTATATTTTCATAACTATTTTCAGAAACATTAATATTGATAAAGAAAGATGAAAAAATAAATGTTGATAGAAATTACTTCTATCTCATTTCTTTCCACTTTTTGTGTTTAAACCGAACGCAATTCCATTAAATTAGAAAAAAACAATTAGTATATAAATAGCAAGATATCTCGAGAACACAAAATGCCATCGGGGTCAAACATACACCAAATTAAAGCTTAGGATGTGACAAATGCAACTATGTATAGAACTCTTTTTTCAAATGTTGCGACATACATTGTAATACCCCTTTTTGTAGAGCCAGTCACATTTATTATCCCTAACAGTCCCAAATCCTCTAATTTTAATATCATTTTGCATGCACCCTAGGGGGTTAGAGTTCAAGGAAAACCGGAAAAGACTGGTTTAACAATACTGGGAAAGAAAGGTCTGGCTAAGGTACAAGAGTAAAGGAAGTTTGTTGTCTCTGCCCACTTCCTTTTTCGAGGCCGCATTTAAAAAAAATGTCTTTTCTCAATTTAAAACAAAAATGCAAAAAGAGAGAGAGACAACATGTCTTTCCAGTCAATCTATTGTGTGTTTTGAATCAATTTGGTGGACTGTCCACTATGCACCGAATTCTACTTTTTGGAAGCTATGGCGATAACAAATTGTAATATTTTACCATAATCTTAATTTCTAAATTATCTAAAACATCAACAATTTAAGATATCAAACATTCGTTACGTACAGCAGACGGCACAACGCTCAATCAAATAGGCATTATAGAATTGTTTTCAGTCACAGAAATTTTGTTTGTGAAGTTGCCTTGGAAACCATGTGTGAATCGGCTGCAAACGTTTGTAAACGATTTATCCGACTTCGGTGGCCAAGAACAAAAAGGTAGCCTTTTACTAAGATTTTGTTCACAAATTCTGCATTGGGAAGAAATTTTCTGCTCGTGTAAGAAATATCTTCTTTATGTCTCTTGACATGACCCAATTTCTTGCCTTTCTTTGACCTTTCTTTGACGTTTCACACCCGTTTCACACCCGTTTCACACCCGTTTCACACCCGTTTCACACCCGTTTCACACCCGTTTCACACCCGTTTCACACCCGTTTCACACCTGCTCGGGTCATTATCAGCATCCAGGCCCCAAAGCAGTTTTAAGCAAACATGTACATGTACTTGTTTAAAACCGGCCCAGCACATATTTATTCCCTTATTGTAGATCTGTAAAACTTCTTTATCTTTTAACCAGTTTGCGCCGGGATTATTTTTGCCGAAAATTTATATTTTCTCAGGCTTTGAATTTGGTAATTTTTAGGGCAAGGCCACTTTGGCCTTGAATGAAGCAAAATTATGAAGGGCACCAAGGCCAGTAAGTAGGGCACCAAGGCCAAATTATATCTGCAGAAAGGGCACGACATTGTTGATTTTTCTGTTAAAAAGGTATTTAACTAAGAGTAAGAGTAAATGAGG
Source organism: Hippasteria phrygiana (assembly GCA_037893225.1). Lineage (NCBI taxonomy): Eukaryota > Metazoa > Echinodermata > Asteroidea > Valvatida > Goniasteridae > Hippasteria > Hippasteria phrygiana. The sequence continues at coordinate 465,320 of JAZGUH010000003.1, forward strand.
CCAAAAACATACTGCTTCCGATCACATGGGTATTCAATTATATGTGAATTTCAGCCTAAACTATTTCCGTTTACGCTATACAAAAGCTATACAAAAAATTGCCACCAAAAAATGATCAAAACTTGCCTTAATTAATGTCAAAAATATTTACGGTCGATAATTCTTTAAAATAATGGAGAATTTAGGTCGTACACATCACTATGCACAACGCTAACCACGATGGGAAACTGGCCAACACTGTCCGTTTATCGTACGGTGGTAAGCGTGCGTGATGCACTGTGTGTTGCGGCAGGAAATGTCGGGGAAACACGCTGCGGTGTAACCTTACAATAAATTCATGAACATGGAAAATGCATACACAGACAAAAGAGATCAAGTTCTGTGAATTACGTGCAGAAATCTTCATTCTCTATCTATTTTTTTGGGCCTAATTATTCATCGAAACTTTTGACAATCGGAACACCGCGATTGCGCCACGCGTGTTGTGACCAAGTTACTGTATGTAGCGCGCCGAAGGCGTGCTTCATAGCTCGGTGCCTACAGGGCGCGTTTCCTCGTACACATTTAATCTTGCGGTGGGGGTGTTGATGCTTGAAGTATCGGCATATTCCGAAACTGGACTAGATTCAGTTTGTGTGACAAGTACATGTGTATGTGCATATGCTGCACGTATTGTGTGCATGTGATTCTGCACGATCGCCAACGTGTTCTGCAGCGAGATTTTATCGAAAAAACAAATGATATGAAGGATTGTAGTAGCTGTGTTTTTGCAAAGAGGGCACGGCGGCCAAGGTTAATATGGGGCAAGGCAAAACTGGCTGTGAAGACGGAGATTTTTTGTGGGGCACCTCGGCCAGTAAGAAGGCAACGACGGCACTGGCCGTCGTGGCCGTCGTTCATTTCAAGCCCTGTTTTCGAAAAAGGCAAAATATAGCAGCCAACTTCTGATATACAGCCAAACGCCACAAATACTGATTTGCAAGAATCATTTCAACAGTATTTGTACAATATTTCTTGCCGAAACCTCATATTTCAAAACTCTGGGTGCGCCCACCGGAGCGTAAATTGTAGAACAACAGGCCATGCACAGTAGCCAAGTTCAAGTTCAACACACGGTCCGTCTCCACAGACTTCTCTGACTTTGTGTGTGTGTGTACATAACAAATGAGGGATTGCTGTGTTGAGACGTCACCCGGAGGTGAGTCGAGGCAAGCTTGACGTTTTAACCCGTCGGCCGTGCCCGTGTATAAAAACAGCCAGATCGTGTTAACATATCCTCCGACGCGAACTGGTTAAAGTTGATGTAACCACTGTACAATTCAACCCTCGGGTTGCGAAATGGTGGCAACCATTATTCAAACCAAACAAAGTGAATACTTACATGTAATACCAAAAAGTGCCTTACGGTACACTTACCTCCAATTTACCTACTACAAACACACTGTGTTAAGCATGTGACAAAGCAAGGTCACATGTAACATGTATATCTGGTGATGCAGAACATGGGCTTTTTAAAACTCCACTGGAAAGAATAGTACCCGAGTGAACCCGAGTCAAGCGTACAAAAGTACAGAATGAACGCTTTTGGCGTTTTAAACTAATACCGCATTGAGTTCGTCCACAGACCCGGACCACACAGAACAAAGTCCACATCTACTCGAACGTACGCCACAAGACAGCTGTGAGTGATCTCACGATCACAGACTGGGGCAGGCAACTCACAAAATCCTAAAAATAACCGCATTAACGTTGTGGGGAGATTTTTACCAAATACTACATATCCTGTTCGAAAATTTTTATTTGATATTTCCCTCATTTATTGAAATTTTTATTTCATATTCTATTTCCCAACCCACGTTACAGCAGCACATCCTGATCAGGAGAATGTACTCAACCACCTACACATGTGCATTGTATTTACAATGGATTTGTGCTTCATGGTGCAATGTACATGTAGTTAAATGCAACATGTATTGAGTAATTTTCACGGAACTCAAAAGTATCCGGCACAAAGTCCAGGTATGTACATGTAGGAACATGTATTAATTATTGTACATGTGTACATGTATACATGTACAACACATGGTTCACATGTACAATACTGTAGGCCTACATCATGTAAAAGTCCACATCTACGCTACAATGCAGTGAACCACCTGTATGCGTAGACAGTACAACACCAAAATGCCAATAACAAAATTTAATTAAAATCTACAACTCACTTTCCAAAGCCAGGATTTATACAGGGTTAACCTAAAAAATAAAGCCAGGATTTATACAGGGTGAACCTAAAAAAAAAAAGAATGAGGAAAAAAGAAGGATATGGATATATCAATTATTGCATCATAAGGTAGAAGCTACAACCTTTCTTTTAATACCTGTGTCCCAAGGCTACAGTCACGGATGGCTGAGTATCATTGTCATCAAAACCATAGACAAGTTTCAGAAATGGACAAGTCAGGTTTTATGCTTTGAAGTTGCATGTAGGCAAAAAATCCACAATTTCTTCATTAGGCCAAAACAAAAAACTGTTTGGTTGTCCTGTTTTTGTTTCAATTTTTATTGTATTTCATATTTTATCCCAAAACTTGAATTGATTTCGCTGGTTGATTCGTTCCAATCTCGTTTCCATCTTTATTTTGTTATTTGTACTGCACAAACACGACCCTACCTTTTACTCCAGAGTTTGAAAGTTCATATTCTAGTATCAGTGTGTGACTTTGCACCATAAATATCTCGATGGAAATACACCGGGTACAGAAATACACACATGTATAACCACGAGGCTAAAATGTTATGAAAATCGCATTTTCAGAAATAAACTTAAACTTAAAATAAAATCTCAACATTTTTCTAATTATGTTCTTGAATCACTCTACATGTATATATTAATATTTAGTTTGGAATTGTTTTTGCTGTATATTTACACAGACGATTAAATAACAAAAAAATGCATCAACTGAACGTGTGCATATATAGCGACAGGGGAAGCCAAGATGGCATCTTACACGCTCAGCATTCATTGCAAAACAGGGTGTAAAAGTCTTGTTTGATTGTATGTGCAGTGTGGCTACCACATCGAAACTTCGTGAGGTTTTTGGGTCGAATGTTGAGCCAGCTCAAATACAACTGAAACACACAAAGGTCGCGTCCACCAAAAAAGTGGTCCATACTAGAGTGACATTGAGCCCCAGGAGATAGTGTCAGCACTGGCAGCCTTAGGGCTACGGTATGTGTTGTTCGGATGGAGTGAATGACCCGGCGGCCATCGCTAAGAGGCAGTCGTATTAAGGGGCTAAGAGGCAGTCGGGAAATGTAAAAAAAAAAAAAAATTTTTTTAAATAAAACATATCCGCCTGCCCGCCCCCACTGGCGGAGGGATGTTGGAGGACAACCAAACAAATTTTTTGTTGGCCTTATGATCTGTTTGTTATAAATATCAATGGGTTATGGGTTAGCTGAAGCATCTCGCCAAGATGAATCCTTTGCTGTGAATGATCATGAATGCACATATGGTAACCACTAAGAGAGTTATTACAGTTACATAAGCCAATGTCTTCCATACACGAATGGTCACACATTCATAGTTAGTAAGGAAGCATGACTTGGTGGCTGTTTCCATTGGACTTTTTATCGTCCCTGATAACTTTCAGAGGCCGCGCAGATATCTTCCGCCACCACTTTCGGCCTGGTTGTTTTACATCAAGGTCGCGGTAAGTCGAAAGGGATGTTAGTTTACCGCGCGTCTCTTTTGGACTTAATTTTGTCATTCTAAAGAAAAGTCGTGGTAGATTGACAAAAATAAGTCCAATGGAAACACGGCTTTTGACTCGAGGAGTGGTTCTGTTAATTTTCTATCAAAACGACTGACTTGTCCATTTCTGAATTCTCAGCCATCCGTGACTGTAGCCTTGCGACATAGGTACATCTATTAAAAGAAAGGTTGTACCTCCTAATTTATGATGCAATAATTGATATATCCATGACATGTATATTTTAGGAATAGTAACCCCTTTTTTTTTAGGTTCACCCTGTACAACAAACAGCACAGACAAGGGCAGAATTATAAAAACCTGATCATTCCCTGATGATAAATTCAACAGAATCTGACCCAAATAAGCAGAGCAGCCCCCCCCCCCCCCCCTACACACACACACGTCTGTAAATAGCGGCAATCGCAGACCGCCTATTGTCCCTCTTTTGTTTATACTCAAACTTTTTCGGAAGGCCTCCCATAGTTTTGTACACGATTTTCAATCGTGGATGTTCGGTCAAACGATTGCCAGTATATACATTCACGCATACACCTCGTTATGGGGACAGTTTCTTTTGTTTGAAAAAATCTGAGCGAGTTGTGGCATGTGTGGGGACATTTCCTGTCCCCATAACGTTTTGGGTGTCCAGTACAGGGGTCTAGAGGTAAATTGGGGTTAGGGTTATATGAAAGAAAATGGAGAGGAATACATATTAGGCTGATGTTGAACATTTTGGGTCGAAAGAATTATCAGGGTTCGAGTAAAGAGAGATTTTCCTTAAGCACACGAACCCTATGGGAAGTCCCCATAACCCAATGTGGGAAAAGTATTTACATACTCACACACACACACACACAGTCATGTAAACGGGTGCAATCGTGGACCTCCCATTGTCCCTCTTTTGTTTATACTCTAACTTTTTCGGAAGGCCTCCCATTGGTTTTGTACACGATTTTCAATCGTGGACGTTAGGTCAAACGTGGACCCTTTGTCTACGCTCGAATTCTTTTGTCCTAGGTCCACGATTGCCGGCATATACAAACTCACAGAAAAACAACTAAAAAACTAAACCAGCAGACAAATTTACATACATGTAATGTATATGTAAGTCAGCTGAAAAATTTGTATAGCAGAACTTATAACTTTGTTACATTTTTCAATTGATATACATGTAGGGCCTACTTTTCATAAGATGAAATTTACGTCGGGGTGATGTAAATTCAATACATGTACATGTTTTATATGGGTTTTTGCACTTCACCGACGCATTTAATTGGCCGCGGATCATCTCTGGAGAATTCCTCTTTTCATGTCTTTTTTGAAATTCCATTTCAGCGCAAATCAATCCGAAAATCTTTTTCCTCTCATTTACCCTGAAGGATAAACACCTTCGTCGCCAGTGTGTAGGGACAGAAATGGGATTTTGGAAGTTGAAGTATCTGGTTCATGAGTGTATTATACAGAAAGAGGGTATAATTCTGAGCCGTTTGATGCCAATACATGCATGCCTGTATTTGGTAAAGGCGTTGCAGAGATATGACCGTTTAAAGATTCTGGAAAAGGGCATTTTACGTCCATTTTCTTAATGGCAATTGTGGTTAATTAATTGCGACAATTTGAGTGATCAGCTAATCTGCAACAGTAAACAAATTAAATCGTCCATAATCATAACCATTTTTCCTTCTACATGTAGCACTTTTTTCTCTTTACTTGTATCGATGTACTACAAAAATGAATATGTGTATTTAAAATGAGAATTTATTTCGTAGAAATATTAAAGGGAATTACTTTAGGATAACATACACCGTGTCTCACATTTAAAATCAAAAGTGAGCAACTACATTGTACCATGCACAGGCTTCTTAAAACTCCGCGAATTGCCATGGTACTGTTTTGTACAGTCCATTGTGCGTTTTGGTTTTATTACTCAGTCATATTTTTCTTCAAAAATCTTAAATTGTTTAAAGGGATATAGCATGTTTACGATGTTTGAACATAGAACTTAAATAATTTCAGTACCATGGCAATTCGCAGGGTAAAAGAACAATGATGAATGGAAACTTATCCCATCTCATTCGAATTTTGCTCACTGTTGAAAATCATTAAATGTACAAATTTCTCTTTTTTTATATTTCAGTGCTCGAAGAATGGATTTAAAGGCAGTGTACATGATTGGTCATTGTTGCAATTTTCAAAAATGGGCGGATTTGGGGGTTAGTATTTTATAGGAAATATCGTTCCTCTGACCTGTTCAAAGTTTTGCATTGTTGGATGACGAAAAGAACGAGAGAAAAACGGCGCTCGTTTTCAACCTCTTGCAAAAGCCTTAAGATGCCCTCACACCATAGCGTATGCTGAAACCTATGAGTTGCGTGTAAAAAATATTGTTATACGCACCAAACGCAACCCAAATCAACAATTTTGTCAATTTCTAACCTATTCAACCTATGGGTTGCGTGTGAGTTGCGTGTGGGTTGCGTGTGGGTTGCGAACTGAACTTATGATCCCCCAATATCTGCGATCACCTGCGTACGAGTTGCGTGCGAGTTGCGTGCGAGTTGCGTGCGAGTTGCGTGCGAGTTGCGTGCGAGTTGCGTGCGAGTTGCGTGCGAGTTGCGTGCGAGTTGCGTGCGAGTTGCGTGCGAGTTGCGTGCGAGTTGCGTGCGAGTTGCGTGCGAGTTGCGTGCGAGTTGCGTGCGAGTTGCGTGCGAGTTGCGTGCGAGTTGCGTGCGAGTTGCGTGCGAGTTGCGTGCGAGTTGCGTGCGAGTTGCGTGCGAGTTGCGTGCGAGTTGCGTGCGAGTTGCGTGCGAGTTGCGTGCGAGTTGCGTGCGAGTTGCGTGCGAGTTGCGTGCGAGTTGCGTGCGAGTTGCGTGCGAGTTGCGTGCGAGTTGCGTGCGAGTTGCGTGCGAGTTGCGTGCAGAACTTACGAATTGCGTTCAAAACTTACAAGTTGCGTTCAAAACTTACAAGTTGCATTGGACCTGTGTGCTAGTTGCGTGGTAGTTGCAAATGTGTTGGATTGCTAAATTGACCAGATTAAATTGATGTCACCTCGGAGGTCCACCAACAACTGACACCGATCTAGAAAAGGCCCACTATTTATACCATTTCTCAACACGCATGTAGTACGCAACTAACACGCAACTCACACGCAACTAATAGGTTGGATACGCAGGGCATAGGTTGGGGATACGCTGGGAATAATAAGCACAATAGGTTTGGGTACGCTACACACGCAACAGGATCGCAACAGGCACGCAACAGGCACACAACAAGATCGCAACAGGTACGCAACACATTCGCAACATGTACGGTACCAAAACCTAGCCAGATACCTCAAATTTGGACCTGCGATCACCTGCGTTCATAACTTATGAGTTGCGTACCTGTTGCGATCGTGTTGCGTGCGTAGCGTACCTGTTGCGTATAAATTGATCGCAGGCATTCGCAGAGAATTATTGAACATGTTCAAAATTTCTGAACTTACTCTGCGTGTGTCTGCGATCATCTGCGTGCTTGTTGCGTACTTCAAACCTATAAAACCTATTAGTTGCGTGTGAGTTGCGTTCGGAACTTATGACCACTATTTTGTATTCGCAACCATACGCAACTGGTGATCGCTATGGTGTGAGGGCACCATTACATGCAGTTCGAACTAACCGAACGGTTCCACTATCAGCTCCCAGTACTGTGATACCCTGCACTGCTGCTTCCCCAACCTTTTTACCCTCAAGATATACATTCTCAAACTGTTTGAAGGATGCTGAAATTGTCTCTGCCATTGAAACTAAGAGATGAAGTCCGCAAAAAGAACTATCCATTTCAATCAACTTTTGCTTGGCGGACTTACTTAAAGAATCCCAGCTTTCTGTTATTTTTGGAAGACATGACTCTCGGTAAGACTGAAGGATTGTATTAAACTTTGTTTCAGTAGCAGCCCGGTCACTCATTGTATTTTTAATTTGACACAGTATTCGTGAACCTACATCATCTTTTCCATGGCATATGTCTGTAATGTCATCGAGAATTCTCTTCAAAGTTGTTTATGTGTCTTCTGCACTCTTAGAAACCATTTCTCTTAAACCCAAGACAAAGTTATTATCCTCAGCATCAGTTACAGTGTAAGTCATGAAGACATCTCCCCGTTTTGGTGTTTCATCTGTTGCTATGGTTAGATTCGATTTTGTTGACAGATCACTCATTTGCTTTTGAGATATTAAAAACCGTTCATCATTCATGTGAGAAACTGTTCGTCCACAAGGTAGAGAATCTGCAACCTTACCAAGCATGCCAAGAACCATTTGTATGACAGGTCCAACATTATCAAAACTAACTTGCAAAGAAAGTAGTTTATAAACACAGAGCCTAGCTTGATGAGTATAGCAAGTGTGACCATTATCATTAGTACCAGTTAAATGAACTGTTTCATCAGATTGATTTTGATGACAAGTAGATCCAAGTTTAATTTGGTCAAGTAGTTGTGCATTGACATCCCTCACATCAGTTAGTGTCTCTCTGAGCTTCTTGTTTTCCTCTTCTAGTTCGTTCATCTTGGACTCGCATTCCCAGTAATCATTATTGTCCGATACCTTAGCATGTTTGCTTTTCCGTAATTCTAATTTCAGTTTCCTTTTCAAGTTCTTTTGCATTTTGAGTTTACAATCTTGCCGATTTAATTTCTTAGTGAGCTCACCTATCGTACATCGTTGCTGTTTAATTTTGGCATGATGACGTATTTCTCTTCGTTTTTGCAACACAACTTTGTGAGGTGATGGTCTAGATCCAAGTTTTGCATTTTCCTCTTGAAGTTTAAGAACATCCCTTGACAAATTCTCACTAACTCCTCTGAATTCACAGTTCTTTGAATAAGTACATGCAAATGTTACTGCAATTCTAGGAGCAAGAGGTTTGCTCTTGGGAAGAGAGTATACAGTTTCTTCCCAGTCACAGAACTTTTTAGGCGATCTGGTTTTTGATTTCAGTAGTTGTCTCCTGGTTTTGATCAGAATTTGCCAGTGCGATTGTATAGAAACTTCAAGGGGAAGATTACACACCGAGACTTCTAAGAATTTGCTAAGCCACATTTTTACATCAGACCACGTATTGGAACCAGATTGTTTTAGTTAAAAGAGTTGGTAGATGCGTTTATGAAGGAGCCTGGTAGGTTTGTCATCGAGATCTGCACGGGACTGAAGTTGATGGAGTTGGTCACTTGACAGTGCTGCACCAGGACCAGGATTTGTTTCAACGTCGCCGGAGAGAAGAAGTACTTGGTCGAGATATGGAGAAGGAACCGGTGTATTATTGGATGCTAGGATTTTTGAGAAGAGTTGCACTGGATATTCCTCGATTACCTGTGACTGGGCAGGATGGAGGATGAGCTGATGAGCAGCCAACAAGACTGTGACGAAAACAGCAATGGCAGCAAGATTAACTGTTGTCCCACTGCTGTCATGCCATTCCGTCAAAATTCCGGCTTTTCTTGACTGCTTTGAAGGCGGCATGCTAAATCCTCCAATCCTTGCCCGCCACAGTTGAGTTGAGATGCCCATGATTTTGAAGGTGGCTGGGCTAGTTTTAAATGGGACAAAAAACAAACAACTCGACAAATTCCATGTATTGTATAAAATTTCATTTTTTATTTCTATTAAGTGAAGAAAATCCATTCTTCTACAAACGAATACATAAATATGATTTGAAGCTTTGCATGGTGGGTGCAATAAGAGAAAGACTGAGATTGCAAGTAACACAATGTGAAATAAATCTCTTCTACGAAGATGTGTGGTTCTTAAAAGAACCGGGAAGAGTGTGTAACTCGACGTTTCGGACAGTGTGCTCTGTCCGTCTTCATGTGCATGTACATTTGTACTTCTCTTGAGGACGGACAGAGCACACTGTCCGAAACGTCGAGTTACACACTCATCCCGGTTCTTTTCAGAACCACACATCTTCCTAGAAGAGATTTATTTCACATGGTGTTACTCGCAATCTCAGTCTTTCTCCTAAACAAATACATGTGTAAAAAACTGAAAAAGAAAAACTACTGAACATTACATAAAAAATAAAGTACATACATGTACATGTTTTATAATAAAATTAACAAAAAGAGGTCAGAGTATAGTTTAGGACACCTCTCCATGTAAGACAATGAAAAGACTGTGCTTTGACTTGCATACCTTAACTGCTATTAGTGCTAAACCAGGTGAAAAGTCACATTTTCTTGCAGATTTAGTCTAAAGAACACTGAAGACTGCCTCAGGCTGCAAAATTTATTGACAGTCATTCGCAGGGTGGAAATAGGGTTGTGCTAAATTCCACTTTAACCCAAACAGAATTTAAAACACTGAAAATAAATTCAAATTACACGTGTACATGTACTTACCAAGTACTTGTAAAGAAAACTAAAGTGTTTCACCAAACAAACTCATCGAATGATCCATAGGGTTGGTCTGAATTTGAAAATTTGCTCATGATCATCATTTTAATACTTATGATAAATGTGTGCAAAGGAAATGTGTCCAAAGCTGTACTAATAAATACAAAAAAATAATACCAAAAAAACAGATCTTGTCAACATTGTCAAATTTTAATATTCCTTCCTTTGAATTGGCCTCTATTTATTTATTTCAATATCCAACAGCGGATACCAAGGTTATATTAAAAAAAGAAATACAAAAATTACAGCATTTTTCAACCTCGGCAAGTTCATTTCATTATCTTGAACAAGTAGGCCTAAACAAAATAAGATGTATTATCTTGAAATTAATAAACAGGGCTAAAATATGATTCCTAAAAATATTTGTCACTTTTGTGATCATCTACATAATAAAATGGCAATCGATAAGAAATATGGACAATAAGAAATATGAACATGCACGAAGACTGATAAATGTTGGTACAATACCTCACCACCAAAAGATGTACATGTACAACAAAAATGATTTAACACAAAGCGACCGGGCAAAGATTGAACGCGCCGTGGTATGAAACATCGCTACCGCGGAGATTGTTGACAGGCCGCGCGACGCATTTGCCCCACGGATGTCACATGGAATGTCACGCTAAAATAAACTGTTCGGGGACCAAAAGCGACCACTGTCTCATTTTCATGTAAGGGTATTTATAACCCTAGAATTCCAAAAATGGACGCTCGTTTCGGAAAGATTTTACTTAAATACCCCCAACCAAAATCGGTAAGGAACAGCAAATCTTGGAAAATAACCATCCATTTGTGTTCATAATTGTATAAACACTTGGCACAACCTTTAATTTTGAGAATTTGTTGGGACATTTTAGTGCAATATAGGGAAGAAAGTTTGTGTAAATTCTGTGTTAGAATTTCTTGGCACCATGTAAAGTCACTCAAAGTGTTCACATACATGTTAATTTCTTCCTCATTTTTTACAGATTTTGCTGACATAAATCTTGAAATAACGGGTTGTGCCACATGTTTAGACAGTTGTTATCAAGGAGGGTTGGTTTTTTCCAAGATTTTGCTGTTCTTGACCGATTTTGGTGGGGGGTTATTAAAGTAGTCTTTCCCTAGTTTCTTGTAGATGCGCCGGAAATCCTTGAAAATCTTGAATGAAAAAAAAAATTCCTCCTTTGTACGGCCGTATCTCAAAGAAAATCTAACGAAATTCCGCAAAACTTAAACAGGATGCTGACGAAACTAGTCAGCTAGCCGTAGTGTGTAAAATCAGGCGTTTTGAGCATGGTGCTTTATGAAAGCATGGAGGAAGGAATATTCCCTTCCTCCATGATGAAAGAAACCGGTTTCAACTGAATCGTACCAGTCCAGAGACGCGTAACCAAACTTTTTGTACACGAACAACAGTACGTGCGCAGATGACATGCGCAGTAGCCCAATTCCGTCTCTATCAGTGGGAACCCTAATGATTTTTCTCCATTGTTTTGCATTCTAGCTACGGAAAGGGTCCTAAACTACACAATCGCCACCATTTCTGTACAGAACAGACCTAGCTTGAAAATTCCAGCTCTAGGCTCATATGACGTGAGATTCGCCATTTAGGGCTGGAAACACTCCTATTGGGTTGGCAAGGGTCGGTTTTTTTTTATTGCCGATATCTTCCGTTTCCCTGAATATATCAACCAAACACTCACCCAAAATGCAGAGTAGTAATTCATGGCATCATGCAGCTTGTCATCCCCTCAAAATGAGAATATACTCAAGTTATACCGAAAACGGCTGTTTGATGATCGCTGTCAGTATTTCAGCAAACAGCCATTGGATATCGAGCCCCGAGGCGCGTGCAGTGCCGCTGGCCGATAATCGCTCGGAAAACATCGTTCATGTTCAAAAATCCGCTCCATTACTTTGTACACAGCTGGTTTGTGCATGCACCAAGTTGCATGAAAAATTCACTTTTTTCGGGTTTAACTCGAGCATATTCTCATTTTGAGGGGATGACAAGCTGCATGATTGGTCAAAAGGCATTGTGGGAAGGAAACGGGAGCGATGTTTGTGATTCTTTCCTTCCCCACAATGGCATGCATTTTGACCATTGTAACGTCTCAACCCGGCGGTATTTGCGATAAAGGTCTATTGCTTTGTGGAGTTGTCAATGACATTGTCACCCTGTCAATGCCACCAGATGTCATGCACAATTATTGCTCCTTCATCCATTGCTCTATCATGCTTCATCCCAGCATGATCCCAGCAGGCAGCACCGATACCTAAAAAGTAAACCCCTGCGTGCAAGTTTAAAGATAAGGAAACAGAACTAACCTTCAATTCTATGTCTACTTCTCGATCCTCGTACGATATATGTAAGGCCTCTCGGTACGGTCGACTATTATTTTTTCTTCTTCGGCCAGCCACAATCCAACCTCACTCGTACTCCAACCACAATTTCAGAAATCCTGAGTGTTGGATATCGATGCCGGCGCGCAGTGCATTAATTGCTTGGCCAATGTTTTGAACAGCGCCCCCTCTTGACACATACGCAACACAAAATCCAGAAAACCCCCAAAATCATGCATGACCTCTGTCTTATGGCAATTATGTTTTATTGACTCCAGAACAGTGATTATAACTATGGGCGCTAATTGAAAATACACCAAAAACAATAACAAATTCCAAGTGATTTTTATAATAAATAACCTGCAGAATTCTCGCCTCTACTTTCCCCCCAGTAATTTAGCATTATATTATGCTTATGATTAAATTATGCTAAACTTGAGTCATCCTCATATTGTTTTGAGGGATTACCTTTTTAACTTTCCCCTTTACTTAAGTTGCACCACATATCAATCAGGTAACGGATCAAAACTATCACAAAATATTTGCCCTTCATTTTTTTTCTATAATTTTTTTAAAAAAAATGGCTCTGCCCATGCTTTTTGGCACCGGTATTTCAACCTTGAATTCCTACTTTCTTAGCATTACTAAAGTCATTAGCTTTTCTACATAAAATAATTACTTTATCAATTTCAAATTATTGGCAGACGGCCAATAATTCAGGTAGATAATAACCTGCAAACTTCTCACCCAAGTTAACTTAGCGCCCCCGAACAAAGATACTGTGACAATTTGGGAAACTGTCAACCGTTATAGGGGAAAGATAGTTCCGTTGGTAGAGCGCCGGCATGGTGTTCCAGAGGTCGCAGGTTCAAATCCCACTCCTGCCAGTTTTCTTTGTTCTCCTTGAAAATCAAGTTAACTTTTGGTAATTTGTTTATCTTTTTTCGATTTTTTTTCCATGCATCTGATATCATTCTGAGGGCAGGAAATGTTAGTCGTAAAAACTGTTTAAAAAACCATTCGGTCTGCTATATTAAGAACATAACGTACTTGTTGATCCAAATTTCACTTCGACTAAACGGGGAGCGAATCATTCACTAAAATGCTTATTGTAGCCACATCACATGTGTTTGTAAACTCATTCATACACAAACAATTAAATTAGTGGCCAGTTAAGTTATGTTTAATGCATGTACAAGCCATTCCCACAAAACTTCAAATGTGAACTAAATTGCTACTGCAACACAAATTCACAGACAAATATACAGTGCAATGGCAAACCTCCGGACTTCCAAGTACAACCTTAATGGTCACATTTTCGTGTTTTTAAACATACAGCACTGAGTATCGACAACTGAAATTAACAAAAATTACAATGTGTCTGAACCTTTTCTTTTCACATTTTGATTGGGACATAGCAATAGGATACAAAACAGTACTAAAATACAGCAACTAAAAGAACATACGGCCTCTTCTTTTTCAGCATTGTAAAATCTTTTCAAACTAAAAAAAACCATAACTATTATAAGTCTTAACATTTGAGCTAAAAAATTAAACATGTTGACTTAACACTTTGAAATAACATCCCTATACAATTAATTGTCAAATTGGGTTTTTTTCTCTTCACAATTCAGAACCCAATGTCCCTACCCCTTGTTGATTACCCATACCCATTCTATCAACTTGACTTTGCCCTAGGTACCCCAGGTACTCCAGGTACCCACTAGGTACTGGGGGTACCCACTAGGTACTGGGGGTACTTCAGAAACAAACTCTTGCCAAAATTTTTCATCTTGACTCTGAATGATCCACAAATTCATATTAGGGTAAAAACACAGCCGAAGTCAAAACTGTTTACATTTTACATGTTTTTTTTTATATAAAAAAGAAAGAACAGTACAGCTTCACTATAAATAATGAACACCGCTATACCGAACATCATCTTTGCCGGGCTCCCAAATTGATGGTTTCATTTTTCAATACACACCATTATTCACTTTAATGAATGACTACTATAGAGTTCCGAAGTGATGACATCAACGCAATGTTTGGAACCAGAATACTTTGGTTATTTTGTGTCAATGTGTTTGCGTGATCTACATTTGTTTGGAGCCAGTTGTCGTGCCAACTGACGTCAGACTTCGGTACTCTACAGTGAACATTTTTCGATGTTCGTTATAGTAGCGTTCTACTGTATTAAACACTCTAAATCATTGCATGGTTGTTAAAAACAAAATGCACACACACTCTTCAAGTGACGAATAATATCCCTGCTCCTTAACCACAATGAATGGAAAATTCCAACTGCATATAACGCCTTGAATCATATTCCAAACATCACTGTGCAAGTTGGTCCCAAAAACTAGACTTGATTCACTCTCCATTTACCCTCTATGTTAATACAATAACAACAAAATAAGTCACTGAAAATGGGGAGGGGCATACATGAAGAACTACCAAAACATGGGGGGGGGGGCATAAGGCTACACAACAGGTTGCAAGTTTTGAATACAGGGTGGTTCAAAAAAAATGTACCCAAGTTTAAGGTGATTGTTCACCCACCTCCTACAATTCCAAAGAATTTTTGTTTACCTAGTGTTGATAAGCAGGGTGTTTAGAAATAATCCTGAAAAAAAAAATGCTAGGTCTAGCTTAATTGGATCTCAAGAGATGGCATGTACAAACCTGGCTTGTCCACAGGAGCTTCATTGTAAATGAAGCATGTTGAAGACAGAAACTAAAGGTAAGATACGAAGCTCCCGTGGACAAGCCAGTTTTGTACATGCCATCTGTAATGGGCCATATCTTGAGATCTAATTAAGCTAGACCTAGCATTTTTTTCAGGATTATTACTAAACACCCTACTCATCAACACCAGGTAAACACAAATCCTCTGGAATTGTAGGAGGTGGATGAACAATCACCTTAAACTTGGGTTAACTTATTTTTAACCACCCTGTATGCAGTGCACTTCCAAAAAGGAGGTAGTGCATAGGGGATCTCCATATTTGTCCCCCCCCCCCCCCCACCCCAAGATCAGCCCTTGGGGTTTATACAGATTGTAGTGACGTATGTATATGCTGGTAATCTCAACTCCACAAGGAACCATACAGTTGGATGACTTCAAACTAAAATCACACACTCTCTTGAGTTACAGTAAGTTATTAACCCCATGAGTACGGTGTTTTACGGGAGACGTCGGGGTGCCGCGGCAGCTCTGACAGCCAAGCGAACCACTACAATGTGTTTGTGCAGTCAAGCATAGCATATACACAATAATCCAACAATGGATTGAAACTGCACAAACAGCGGCCAATGGCGTCATCCGGCCTGGTGGCACTGGGTTTTTTTTGCACCATATGGCGTCATCCGTACGTACGTAAGGGGTTAAGAGTATACACCAGTAAGTTCTTTAGTAAAAAAAACTCCTGGCTGTAATTCACAACAAAATACTCCGTGGTAAAGTAAATACACATTTGAGAATTATACACATGTGTGCGGCTCATTTCAAAGCATTAAAGGTAGTATACAACATTTGCAAACATCAAAAAACAAAACTACAGAATTATTACGAAATACCTTACTGGACTGTAAGTAAACAGCAGTCTCAAGCATCCTGTGAAATCATGGCACATGGTGTGCTGTCGTTTTCAAGAAAAGTAGAATTTATATCGTTTTCCAACAATTGTCGGCTGACAATCGTTGGAAATAGTCTAGTGCCCTGACCTGATAATTCCCCAACTCTATAAATTGCTCCGTATTGTTTAAAGTAGGGTCAGGGAACCAGACTACTAGAACAAATTTGTTTTCTCTGTTTTCCCAGCATCTATGCACACAAAACTTTAAACAGGTCAGCGTTACAGCATTTGCTAGCACGCTATAAAATACTAAACCCCAAATCCATTTATTTCTGAAAATTACAGCAAAAGCAAATGTTGTATACTACCTGTAAGTCCTAACAATGACTCAATTAATATGCATTTATCACATAGTTCATCATTTTACAATTGTCTCACACCTGTATATATACTGCTTCTTCCATGCTTAGCATACAGTTTACAAACTCATAACCTTTACCTCTCGTAGTAGAATTATTATCAAACAGTATGTATACACGGTCCATAGTTTGTACAGATTTTACAGAATATACATGTACAGCTATTATTTCAACAATCTAGGCATCCCTGTCGACTTTCACCGCTTAGTAAAAAGAAAAATATGCAATGCAAGAAACTACATGCCACCATAACTTGGAAGAAATAAAGTACTCTGGCTTTTTGAGGGGGCTTTTTGAGGGGGCTTTTTGAGGGGGCTTTTTGAGGGGGCTTTTTGAGGGGGCTTTTTGAGGGGGCTTTTGAGGGGGCTTTTGAGAGGGCTTTTGAGAGGGCTTTTGAGAGGGCTTTTGAGAGGGCTTTTGAGAGGGCTTTTGAGAGGACTTTTGAGAGGACTTTTGAGAGGACTTTTGAGAGGACATTTGAGAGGACATTTGAGAGGACTTTTGAGAGGACTTTTGAGAGGACTTTTGAGAGGACTTTTGAGAGGACTCGACTACAACTCTGGCTGTAGCTAGATGTAGAACAAAAAGCTATGCCAATAGCTTTTTCCCTCATTCTGTATCTCTACGGAATTCTTTGCCTGGTGCATGATTCCCTTCATCTTACGATCTTTCCTGCTTCAAGAGGAATCTTAATTCCTACCTCTTGTATCTTTGATTTAAAAAAATCTTTTTGTAGCTCCGTACCTCGAGTGGCTTTTAGCCTTGTTCGGGGCAAACTTGCATAACAAAAAATGTTTGTGTTTAGCATCGCCATGAAATTGGCCCCATGTTCAGGCAGGACTCCAACACATGATCTCCTGCTTGCTAGTACAAATGTCTTGAAGCTGCCATGTTTGCCCTTGGACTGAAAATATCAATATAGTAGATTTCCCCCACACAAATGAATTATGGAAGAAACTATACTTTTGAACAAAAAGAACACCAATGTGCACCCAGAGAGCTTCCTTAAAAGTAATATACAACATTTGCAAAACATCAAAAACCAAATTCCCGAATTATGAAATGTGTACTTGACTGTAAGTATTAATAATAGTCTCAAGCATCCCGTCAAATCATGGCACCTGATGTGCTGTCATTTTGTGGAATTTTTGTATCAATTTCCAGCGATTGTCGGCCGACAATCGTTGGAAATAGTCTAGTTCCCCGACCTGATAATTCCCTGACGTCCATGATAAATTGCTCTGTTTTGTCTGTAGTAGGAGTCAGGGAACCGGACTACAAGAACAGCATTTCCCCAGCTTCTCTGCACACAAAACGTCCAACAGGTCAGTGTTACAGTATTTGCTATAAAATACTCAAATCCATTCATTTCTGAAAATTACAGCAAAAGCAAATGTTGTATACTCCCTATAAATATATTTTGATTTTGTGTCCCACACATGAAGACTGATATACATTAATACTGTGGGAATTAGGAGCAACTCACTCCTATTCAAAACTTGAAGATTATTAAATCTGTTACTTAATCGTCTGTCAATTTTGTGTGGAATGTCTCATCGAAAAAACTCGTCACTTATCTAGTGCTATCAAATCAGCAATTCAATTTGGGAATTTAGTTTTCAGGATACATCCAAATAAGCACAAACACAGCAGCGTTAATCAGTGGACCACTCAGTTTGTGGGGGGGTCTATTTATCTGCTAGTCAGTCTAAATCCGACATACAGCAGCAGGTCTTGCACATTCCAAGACAGTAGAAGAATAAATGGTGAGCCATTAACTATGTTGAAAAAAAAAAATCAATTTCATTTTTGGATTTTTGTTTCTCAAACTGTAGGTTTGTAAATTCTGTAAGAAGTGAACTTTTTTTTAAGGGGGGGGGGGGGGACTCACACTTTTAAATATAAATTGTAAATGCAAATTAACAGGCAAATTTATTGATTACATTTTGGTTGACTGATTGCTTGCATAATTGCTTAGTTTTGTTTTAACTGTATTCATCTATCTTTGCTTTACATATTATATTTTGCATGTACCCAAGACTCTAAATCTCGGACCACCTGGACTCAGTGTTCTAGCCAGGGTGAAATTAAAGCACAGGGGCATTGTGATCAAGGATAGACAATGCGAGCGTGGAGTGCGAAGTTCTTACAGTGTGGGGTCAGGTTAAAGAAGCTTCCTAGTAAAAAATGCCAAGGGGGTTTGGGTTAAGGGGCCCGAACATTTTTCGATTCTTTGTGGTGCAATCTGAGACAATTCCTGGCCACTTTCCCTCGACTGTTCTGAGCAAAAGTTTGTAAGATTATTTAGGCAAAATTTAGTTCATTTGAAATTGTTTAGAATATACCCTTGCTCTTTAATTTATATCGTAGTGGTAGCATAGGGGCAGGATTTAAGCGTAGTGCTAATTCCCGAATGCATAGTGGGTGCTAGCGCTATTTAATGCCTGGCTAGAACACTGCCCGGACTACTGTGCCAAAGTGCTTCAATTACACAGGCATGCCACAACATTTTCTTTAAAACTGTGGCTCATAAAATTTGTAAAGCTGGTGAGAAATGAAGTCGCAAACTCATCGATGAATGGTGTTTACAATGACCAACTTTTGGAACAACTATTGGATTGTAAATACATCGTACACAGTTTACACATGCGCATTGTAATTCTATTGTTTGCATTTTAAGTTGCTATTGAACATATCTTTTCAGTAAGTTTCTTTCTTTTTTTCTCTCTCTTCTTTTTTTACAATATATTTACATCAATAGTAACAGCAGAACTACAAAAGTAACGTAATACTGGTGTAAGGTATATGCTTGGAGCGAGTAATTACCAGTGTTGTAGTCAAGACTGTAGTCAAGACCATCACAAGACCACACAAGACCCTGCAAGAACAGCACAAGACCAGCACAAGACCAGCAGTCTTAATCCAAGTCTTAAGCTATTCAAATGAACTGTAACAAAAGCATTCCTTTGTCATGCTTTATGCTTGTTACTTGTGCCTGTTACAAGCTGGTCTTGTGAATGGTCTTGTGAATGGTCTTGTGCATGGTCTTGTGCATGGTCTTGTGCATGGTCTTGAAATGGTCTCGACTACAACACTGATAATTACCAACCAAACAGAGGCCTGGTTCTCATAGTCTTATTGAAGGCCGACAGCATTACTGGTAAGTTCCCAATTACAATGCCAACATACAGAATGGAAACATTTCATCTGGAGGCATACCAAAATATTCCCGAGTGATGCAAACAGGGATGGAGATACGTGTACGCGCTGTTTAACTTTGAGGACTATTTACAAGTAGTGGATCCGGAAACCGGGCTTCAAATTCTGGCTTGGAAAATAACAATCCCACTATAATTTTAAATACTATCCCTCAAAACTGTTTGACAAAGCATAATGCGAATGATTCAATTTACTTTGGTTAGTGGAGATTACGCCACCTAGGATATCGTCTTGTGGGTGGGTGCTCTGCCCAATCACAATCCCTACCAAAACAAAATGAGGTCCCAACATATTCAGCCCCCTCCTCTACGAAAAAAAGGACAGGTCCCATAGAATCTAATGTCTCACCGAAGCTTTTGATATGACCGACAATGTACAGCTAGTCACTTTATAATCAATTTCACAGGTTTCATCAGACTTTCACCCAATAACTTTCTTAACTTGTGATGCGTATTAAAGGCCACATTTACACCATAACAAAAAACAAGTGTGACTAAAAAACACGCAAAATATACACATCAAAGTTGTAGTCGAGTCCCTGCAAGTCCTTTCACAAGTCCTTTCGCAAGCAGAGTCAGAAGTCCTTTCATAAAGCCAGTCACAAGTAACTGGATGAACAATGACAAAGGAATGCCTTTGTCAAAGCTCATTTAAATAGCTTGTGATTGGAATTGGGACTGGAGGGCTTGTGATGGACTCGACTACATCCCCGATACACATTAAAGATAATGTATTTAAGTAAATGTCCCAACTCTGATTTACATAATGTCTGTTAAGGAGTCGTTTTTCCAGGCAAACGTGTCATCGACCACAGACTTTTTCTTCACTGGGGACCTTTCCATAGACTTTTTCCAGCTAGGGTACTTGAGCGTGAAACTCGTCTTTTCACCACTGATTTCCCATTAATATACTCTAGCTGTACCGGTACCTAGATGTAGAACAAAAAGCTATGCCAATAGCTTCTACCCTCATTCTGTATCTCTGTGGAATTCTTTGACTGGTGCATGATTCCCTTCATCTTATGATCTTTCCCGCTTCAAGAGGAATCTTAATTCCTACCTCGGAAAGAGTTCCATATCCGGCCATCACTTAGACCTCGTGCACAAAGTCTATGGGCCATGACAGAAAAAGTCAAAGTATTTTCAAAGAATAAGTTGAAATTTTTTCCCTCCTAAATTCATGTTTATTCATCAGATTTACACTTTTTGGTAGATTTTAAGTCATATTAAGGGAAAATAAGTGATGGCCGGATATGGAACTCTTTCCCCTACCTCTTGTATCTTTATTAATTTTTTTTTTTTTTAGCTCTGTAGCTTAAGTGGCTTTCAGCCTTGTTCGAGGTGAACTTGCATAACAAAAAGAAAATCTCAGTTTTCTTGGCTTGAAACATGACTTTTTACGCACATGCAACAGTGAACGTTTGTCATCACAGCCATCCCTGCCCCACACGAACTGCATCACACACCATTGGCAAAGTTGACCATACACACGTTTTCAACTTTGCCGACTGCTCACTGATGCATCACAACACAACTTTCAGTTGGTACAATCTGTTGTATGATAAGACTTAGTTGGTTACGCATCCATATGTATACCATGGACGCATGGTTTTAGCCAATGGAGTATCTGGGTGGTTTTATACATTTAGAAATTTGACCTGCTGCACTGGATTTTCACGTGTTCTTTTTTCATGGAAGTCGCCCTGGCTCCAGATCTAAATAGAGGATAAATCTTCGATAGATACCAAAGAAATTATTCACATTTTCAGACCTGTGGGCTACACCCATGTTAATCTATTACAGGCGAACAATTTGGGACAAATTTCTCAATTTACGGAGAGAAAATATGGAGACCTAGTTTTCAAATCCTGGCTAAAATCTTGCCCAGGAGGTTGGCTAACACTGACCTAATACCAGGGGAATGCTCCTTTGATGAACTCAGATCCAATCAGAAAAGGTGGAGCGCAAGTGCTTACAAATAACAGGTGTCTTAACCCTAACCTTTCCTAACCTGCCAAAATCAAACACCCCTTTGTGTTGAATTGTGTGTGATTGTGTACTGTAGAGCCTTCGCACCATCACTTTGCATGGGACTTGATGCCCTGATTTTGTCTAAGTACAAAGAATGTGCCATTGGTTTACTACACAGTGTTGGAGTTTGTGTGGTTAGGGAAGGATTCTAGTAAAAAGGCTTGGGCTGTTAGGGTTAATGGTGAAACACGACATGATGACGACGACGCTTCTCAACTTACACGCAGCATACAGGAAATCCTTGCTGTGAGAGCCGTCGTACTCCTCAAACTCCACATGCTTTTTTTTCTAGCTAGGGTATTATTCAATCAACGACCAGTGGTTATCCAGTTGCTGATCTGTGACGTACCTTGTGCCTGCGCACTCATAAAGTGCTAACAATCTCTAGTCAGGTTGTGATTAAACGCCATGAAGAAACCGACATGTCCTGGCTCCCTGCCGTACACTGTCATACTTGCTGCTATTGGTAACCGACTATGTGACCAAACTTGGTAGGGCGGTTTTGAATAGTCGACTAGAGTAGTCCAAATTGTCTTCGTTCTCTGTGTAAGGTCAAAACTGAGCAGGAACCAATAACAATCCTGCTGATTTTAAAGTGCTGATGAATGTAAATTTTCCTACAGGCTTCGGGAGCTTGGCTTGATAAACCAATTAATGTGACATGAAAAGTCAACTGCCTGATGGGTTTTAAAGTCTCCACGCGACGACTGCCAGTATCCACACATAGCACACACATGCTGCCTTTGTTTGTAACATTTATATTATATGCTTGCACTCTGCAAAATGTTCAAAGTCTTCAGTTTTTTAGGGCGTCGGACTCTACTTCTTCTGGCCACGTTCAAAAGCATGATGCTGTTGATGTGCTGTGGAGGAACGACAAATGACGAAGACACAGTGAGACATCCCCAGTCAGGCGGAGAAAATAAAAAAGAAATTCCCCAGATTCTTAAAATCTATTCATATCTTTTCATACTAGGCTCTTAATTCCTTGTGTCCAGCTGTTATTGATGGGGGCTCCTATGCCAAGAACGGGTATGCAGCCAAGCGTAAACACAAACAATAGGCACCACTGAATAGAGTGGTCCTATTCAACGCACTTGGAGATCCCCTTTTGTGTGAAAGAAAGCCTTGTTTGAAAAAGCTCCGTCTATCCATTACACTCCCAGAACAATATTGTTGAAACATGAATGGAGTACGTGCAGGAATGTGCGTGTAGACGACAACCAGCCGGGTGGTCTTTTCCAAACCGCAGCTACGACCGTCGTCCGTATTTAAGAGGTTAAAAACTGGTCACTGTCAGATAATACTTTTAGTACCCTTTACCCCACTGGGTCAAGGATGGCATCTGATGCAGTGAATGCTTTCTTTTTCTTTCTCAAAACGGTTTTTCTGAGTAAATGAACTGTCCATTCCAAATTTTCAAACTGGTACCCCTTGCTGCAATCTGAGCCTATGTTACCATTTAACCCACTATTTTGGGGAGATATTGAGGTGTTTTTTTTACCAATGTTAAAAATTAACCCTAAACGCCCCAAATCGGCCAAAATCCAACACCATGTTGCATTGTATTACATGGAGCTACGATGCCCCCATTTGTCTAAGTCCAAAAAATGTTCTATAGGTTTATTGCACAGCGTTGGATTTTGACAGGTTCGGGACACTTCCCAGTAAAAGTGCCACAGGAGCTAGGGTTAACCCCTTGCCACCGGGTATTTCAAGGGGGCGCCGGGGGGCACCAGGCCGGGTTGTGCAGCTAAGTGAAACGGAAACAAGAGGCTTGTGCAGCCAAGCATAACGTACACAATACCCCAATAATGGATTGAAAATGCAGAGATTGGCACAAATAGACGGCAACCGGCCAGGTGGAAATTTTGTCAATCCGCACATATATGTGTCAACGGATGGCATTGAACCCGGCTGACATCTATAGCCGCGGTTTGAAAATTGCCACCTGGCCGGTTGATGGCTAAAGATGCATTTTCTGCATTTTCAATCCTTTAAGCCGGCCTGGCATCCTGGAGCCCCACTACAACACCCAGACACAAGGGGTTAAATAATGTACAAAATGGGGTTTTGTACATTTTCCTGCCTTCGCGGGAAAATGTCAAAATGGTGGATTGGCACAATGAAGCGAGCTGCTGATCTCTATTGTGTCAATCTGTCATTTTGACATTTTTCCCACGAAGCACGCCCTCAACATTAGATTTTCTGGATACGTGACAGAGGCTAATTTGGTCAAGAACTCACCAGAGAATACTTTGATGGGGGGAAGTGCGGTATAATGGAAGTGCGGGTGGAATGGAAGGCAGGACTCTATAGACGAGGTGCCCTCTGACGCCACGTGTTGACATCTATATTGAAATGTGACCGGCGGTATGCGCATGCCTCGTGTTTTGCATAAAATTTGGTTTAGGAGTGACGTCGCAGGTTATAGATCGCCTTTGCATTATGTAACCTTTGCTGTCGCTCCTTAACCAAATTTGTGCAAAGCATGATGCGTGTGCATACCACCGGGCACATTTCAATATAGGGCGGTTTAGATGTAAACAAAGGGTACACGGTCTGTATGGTGGGTTGGTGGCGACTTTTCACTGCTACTTGCTGAGCACCTACACCTAGGGCATTTCTCAAACCGCTGGCTTGGGCTCGGGCTTCGGCTTCGCGTAATTTTATGTCCCCAGATTTGGCAAGATCTTGAACCCTGTTTTTGCTATATGTACATCAAAGTCTTATGTTTTAATTCCGGGCCAGAGCCTGTTTATTTATTTACGTATTCAAGGCTTCAGATTGGCAATGGGGCTGGGGAATAGCAGGAGACGAAGCCCAAGCCCAAGCCAGGGTTTGAGAAACACCCCTAATGACTAGTATGGCGGGTTACCCAACAGTTACCAGCCTTGTTCACTTGACTTGCTGACTCGGACTCGAGTCGTGATTTTTTTTTACTCTAGACTCGACTTGACTTTAAAAGAACATGACTCGTGACTTGACATGATTGACTTGAATAAATTTGACTTTAACACTTTTATGAAAAGAAACACAAACTTTTGGGCATACGCACATATCGGTTAAAAAGAATGCCGAGCCTGTAGCGCATAGCGAGCTGGGGTGTCCAGTACATATGCGGGGGCCGCAATGCTGGCCGACTGCATGCAGAATCGTCAAGACGGCATGCCAGGTTGATTTTGTAGAGTTCAAGCATGCTAGCCTATAGACGAATCCGGCGACCAAAATTAGAAGCATTTACTGCGGTGGCATCACGCTCGCGTGCGTATTTTACGCACGCGCTCGATGCAGCTTCGACCAACAGGGTGTTTACAACTTGCACAAATGCGCGCGCGACTGAAATTAAAGAACGCGCGCAACCTGCACGCGAGCGCGACACCACTGTAAAAATGGCGTCGGCGAATTCCTGTATGCGTAGTCATTTGTCTTTGGATTTTAATTGACTATGTTCAACAACTGACTTGACACTAGGTATTTCACTTGAAAAAAAAATTGACTTGGGACTTGAATTGACTTGGAAAAAATTGACTTGGGGCTTGACTTGACTTGGAAAAAATTGACTTGGGGCTTGACTTGAGAAAAAAATAACTTGGTTACAACACTTAATTTAATAATATTGTTACATTTTTAACATAGGTTTTTCTTTTTTTGGGGGGGGGGGGGAGAAGCACTGCCTCGTTTGGCCACACCTTGATCCGCCAGTATTTTATAGTAAAATGGGGAAAACATTATACTTACATTTGTAGAAATGGGTCTTGATCTCGATTCCCTTTAGGACTTCTTTGACCATTGCAATCACTTTATTGATTTCCACTTCGTCAAGCCCCGACTTCTTGTTCCATACTTGAAGGATGTCAACGTCCTGGTTTCGTATACTGACGCTGACTCCGCATATCTCATCCTCTGGGGTGAAACAATGTTATTATACAGGCAAAATAATTCAGAAATTTTTTTTTTTTTTTTTTTTACTGATACACAGAAATTGCAAGTGAGGGGTTCGGCTCATTCTACGTATCATACGTACAATTATTTCAGTAATTGGGTTTTTGTGAACAGGTAATTATTATGCCAAGTACATCAGGCTTTCATAAGCAGACCCAGGTGAAAAAAAGTAAGAGAATAGTAGGATCAAAATGTGTAACAAAAAAAAAAAAAGGACAAAAGTAGGACTTTGGAGGACAAAATTAGGATGGAAGTAGGACTTTTGCGAGCTTCCTGGAGTAGTTTCCGTTGATACTCACCCATGTCCACAGCATCGCAAGCCTCATTTGGCATATTCTGTACTCGCAACACTTGTGCTCCAATCTCAACTAAGCACAGTTTCAGTGTTTCTGCCCCAAGCCCTATATTATGTGACGGCATGTAACACTGTTATGAAAAGAATATTTAATGATTTTTTTTTTGGAGTTGTGGGACAAAAAGTAGGAATGTCGAGAAAAACGTATGAAAGGTAGGAGCAAAAACAAAATAGGAATAAGTAGGAAAAGCAGGAACACTTGAATACCTGAGTACATGTACACATATTCATGTAATGTATGCAGACTGTATACAAATTGTAGTGTAAATGATATTCATAAATGATGTAACCCTCCCTCTCTCGGTGCCAAAATGGAGCCAACAACCATATATATATCAAAACCTATCAAGTGACAGGTTGAAACACACTAGCTGTGAGAGTTGGTGGGTAGAATTTTTGATAGGCCGTGATAGTTGTAATAGTAGGAGGGTTAGTGAATGAATGAATATCATACTGTTTGAAAATGTGGAGACAGAAACTAGATATGGCTCGTTTTAACAAAGGAGGGGGGACTCTTCATTTTTTTTTCGGCCTGAATGTCGAGGCGAAAAAGACAATAAAAAGGTAATTTTGGGGTGCAGTTTAACCTCTTGAATGAGGACGACGGCCATAGCTGTGGTTTGAAAAAGATCACCTGACCGGTTGACATCTATAGGTGCATTCCTGTGCATACTTAATCCATTCAAGTTTCAACTGTATTTTTCTTGACTGGGAGTGAGGACAGCAGCCAAGTTCCTACTCTGTAAACCCAGCACAAAGAATCTAATAGGCACATTTCCTTCTAGGTATGGAATCAAGGCTACCACCGAGTACAAGACACATGTGAAGATCCCTGATTGTAGCCTGGACATCAAACTTTGGGGAGGAAGAATGCTTCTGATATTACCTGGTGATATGCAGTCTGAGAAGCGTTCCCCTATTGTTGCTAGAAGCAGTTCCTTCCAGGCTATTCCCTGAATGTGCAAGAGAACACAATAACACTCATAATGGAAGGCACAATGAAGGAAACAAATGTGATTTGAGGCAAGTGCTGCATGGTCTACATAAGATGAATTTCTCTGTATTTTTATAAGGGGACTAATAAAAAAGTACCAATACAATGAAAGAATTATGTGAATACACCATATGAAGTGACTGATGCTAAAAATAGAGGTATGGTTCTAAGAAGAAACAAGGATGATAACTCTTCCCAAAAAAATTAACAGAACTGAATAAAATGTGAAGATGGAATTTTGCGTCGGTGCTTTCCGAGACCCTGTGTGAAAAAAATAACAGGCTTACTCGGGCAGGACTCGAACCCACAACTTCCTGCTTACTAGTGCAGATCTCTTAACCACTCAACTACCATTTTCATATTGCTTACGCAGCACCCGCTGCTGCATTGGATTCGAATCGGCCAGCCGACCCCGGCAAGCTCTGTGGTCGAGTGGTTAAGACGTCTGCACTAGTAAGCAGGAAGTCGTGGGTTCGAGTCCCGCCCAAGTAAGCCTGTGAATTGTTCACACAGGCTCTTGGAAAGCACTGAGCATACAGTGCTTCATATATTACGTCGGGACAGGGCAAAAGAGAAAATCTATGTTTTAATTTAAAACTGAAAAAAAAATCTTATTTGAGATTGTTATGGTGTTCAAGATCAAGAGAGGGGGAAAAAATGTAAAAATATTTTTTTTTCAAAGTGAACAAAGAAAATTGGCAGAAGCAGGATTTTTGGTCCATTTTAGGCCTAAAATGCAACAGCCACAAATTAGACACAAATGATTAATTCTCACCGTCTGTTCTTTGGAAACTTTAAACTTCCAGTCCCCTCCACTTGCATTGAACGGATCTTCCCTGTAATGGTAGAGGAAAAAAATGAGAAAAATAAGTAACTCCCTCTGTAAATTAATCAAATCTTGCAAAACTGAATTTTAGAATGACAACATCAGAGAATAGAGCACAATATTTGGAAGTTTAGTTTGTAGTACCTTCATGTCTTGTACCTCTAGTTGATTTTCGGTTCATGCGAAGTGAATATTCAAAATCTTAGCTTTTGCACAACATTTAAAGGTAGTGTACATGATTGGTCCTTGTTGCAATTTTCAGAAATGGGCGGATTTGGGGGTTAGTATTTTATAGGAAATATCGTTCCACTGACCTTTTCAAAGTTTTGAGTTCTTGGATGACGAAAAAAAGGGAGAAAAAACGGCATCTGCTTTCAACCGTCGGGCGGTATTTGTTATAGCGCCCTCTTGTAAAATAAGCCCAATTTGTGTAAATGGGATTTTTGTACAAAAGCCAAGCAGTACGTACATGCGGCGAATGTCCAAGATCCACTGCATGCACTGGTTACAATGCGTCACTTTGGTACACTCGGCGTACGACACGTACACCACGTACACCACGTACACACACACACACACACACACATACACACAGTCATGTAAACGGTTGCAATCGTGGACCTCCCATTGTTCCTCTTTTGTTTATACTCTAACTTTTTCGGAAGGCCTCCCATTGGTTTTGTACACGATTTTCAATCGTGGATGTTAGGTCAAACGTGGACCCCTTTGTCTACGCTCGAATTCTTTTGTCCTAGATCCACGATTGCCGGCATATACAAACTCACACACACACACACATATGATAATTGCAACCTTGCGCCTGTTTACGGATTGTTAACCCATTTTAGACAACGCGGACTTTTAAAAAAAATGTTATGCAAATCGCCCATCACAAGACCAAAGGCCACTCGAGGTGTGGGCTACAGAGGAAAGTGTAGAAGAACCAGCCCCTCACACTGAAACAAGACAAGATAATCTGATCTTTTTACAGTATAAATAGGGTCGGGATGGACTAACTACATTCGGTCAATAGAGGGCAGTTTTCCAATGGTTGTTCGTTGGAAAACGATATAAATTTCTACTTTTTTGAAAACGACAGCACACCTGGTGCCATCACTTTCAAACAAAATCTCAGCTTTATTGGCTTCATACAAAATTACTTATGCAAAAATCTGACAAGCTAGTCAACAAATAAATAAGATTATATAAAACTCTGTTATGTGGTACATCCAGATGCACGCTGGTCATTTTAACCCCAACTCCCCACATCATTTTTCCTACATGTAACCTGAATCCTCCAATATCCTCCAATATCCTCCCATTCCAAAATCCTCCAATGTTTGTAATACTTGGACCACTGCCTGAATCCTGCAAAATCCTCCAGTGGGTTTTGGATAAACACCCCAGTAACCTCAATCCTCCGAAATCATCCAGCATCAGATTGGGCCTGATGACCTGGATCCTCCATTTTCCTCCAGAGGCGAAAATCCTCTAATGCCCTCAAATCCTGCAAAATCCTCTGATGCTTCAACTTACACAGACCCTCAATCCTCCAAATTCCTTTGGGAAGGATTTGGGAAGGTTGGGGTTAATGTTGTGTATTAAAAGACAACCATCTTGATATTGACATTTTGGTCTTTGTTCTTAGGAATGAAGGTGACATTTCAGATAAATAAATAAGTGCAGCAGACTGCTGTCTCTACCAGCTGTAATCTACTACATGCAAACAGCCTCTCATCTAGTCACCTGTCTACCTGTCCAACGGACATTGGACAGGTATTAAAAAAAATACTTAGACAAGCAGGTTATGGCTTGTAGAAAATGTACAAACCTGCCTTTTGTCATTAACCTCTTGAATATGGACGACAGCCATAGACGTGGTTTGAAAACGACCACCTGGCTGGTTGTCCTCTATATGCGCATTCCTGCGCATACTCAATCTATTTATTTATTTATTTTAATTCTTTCTGGTAATGAAACCACAGATTCCTCAAAGGCGCATGTTGCACTGCAGCTCAAAAGCCTGAAGAAACCTTCTAGGAAGACGATGAAGAGATGTCCAGTTTTAGAGGTAGGAGGAAAACCCCAAAGTAATATTCTGGGGAAAATCCACGAAATCAGGCCAACCTGTCATCCATTCATGTTTTAACTGTATTGTTCTTGAATAGGAGTGTAATGAATAGATCCATGAAGCTTTTTCAAACAAAGCTTTCATTCACATGAGAGGGGGGGGGGGGGGGCTCCAAGTACGACGAATAGGACCACACTATTTATGGTGCCTATTGTTTGCAATAGTAGGTAAAATGTTGACATGGGCCCAGATCACAAACTCTTCGCTTGAAGTGGACAGAAAGATATTTATTCGTGATGAAACTCCAGGTCAAAAGAATTTTTTTAATTATTTGAAGCAATAACATTTAACATTAAAACCATGTTACAATTTTGCCACACAGGCAACCCCATTTTAGCTTAACCCTAACCATGGAGGTATTGCCCTAACCCTCCAGGGCATTTTAGCTAGAAACCCTGCCAGACGCATCAGATTGCATACTTTGTCACATTGACTTGTGTGGAGAGTCCAGCAAAGTGGAGCTGTCAGCACAGATGCACTGTGCTGCGTCTGGCAGGGTTAGGGCTAAACACCTGTGGCCTTCCTACATGCGCATCTGCCCTACTGTTGTATTGTGTTGTATCATTACCAGACCTGCACAAAAAGTGCCATTAAAACCAAGAACAGGTGGAGAGTGTATGAAGGCCAGGGGTATTTGGGTTAATAACGTACCACATGGGTTTGATGTTGTTCCTCATTAGATGGTAGCTGAAGCGATATCCTAACTTGTCTACATCAGGGATGTTGTTGTATACTGCCCAGAAACCCTGTAAAACCAAAAAACAAACAATGACATAAGTAACATCAAATAATTAATTCATTTCATTTATTTCATTTATTTTTATTCCAACTTGGAACACGCCCCTTAACCCCGGGGAGGGTTACTTTAACATTTTAAATCCAGATATTTAAATGTACATTGGCAGGAGAAAACAAGGTCAGCAGAGCAGTCAAACATTATAATTTTTCTCTCATGTGAAAATCTCTTTTCAAAATTTCTCTTAATTTAGACATTATGATTTTCTCTTATTAAAACCCTCCTATGCAAACATACATTCTGAGCCATGTTGTTGTATGGGTCAAAATCAGTCAAGGTGATTGTTTTTTACCCTCCTGCCATAGTACAAAACCACACTTAATCTGATCATGTCTGTGTAAAAGTTTAGCAGGGGAGGTGGAAGGAAATTTTGACTGATTTTGACCTTTTAAATAGTAGGAGGGATTTATTAATTTAATGAATTAAAATATGTTGACAATTGCTGGCACAAGATATACAAATCTCATAATGTAGTGTTACTTCAATCCACACAATCAATGTTGACAGAAAGTAAAAAATTACTTGGACAAGTAAAAATTCAATTTGTATCAAAAAATTAAAAATAAGTATCAAAAGATAATGAATCGACGGGCCAGTTGATATTTAAATAAGTGAACATGAACTATCCATATAGCAATAGTAAGTAAGATATAGTACAAGTAAGATATAGTACAAGTAAGATCACCAGGGAGGTTGTTGTTGGAATTTAATGACAATAAAAAGATTTGTTATACACAATTTGTTGTAACAATATTATATATTTTTTTAGAAAATTCTGGATAAAGAAGTAAATAAAGACAATTTTAGAGCACAACAAGTGGGTCATTCCATAAATTTGGGGTCCAAAATGGTGATATTTTTGGTGTCCCTGTTACATAGTGACACGTATAAGATTTTGCATTTCAGGACACATTCTTTAATGCCTTCTATCTCCATTTATGTAAAGCAAAGTACCCGACAAATACAAAATAGTGTGAAGTCAATTTTAATGATACTTAATGGGAAGTTACACAGGTCAGGTGTAACAGGGTCACCAAAAAATGTCACTTTTGGACCCCAAATTTATGGAATGACCCAAGTGCACAGAGCTATTTAAACTACAGCTTTAAAGATCAACTTGGAAAAAAAATGACTTGGGACTTGACTTGACTTGAAAGAACATGACTTGTGACTCGACTTGACTTGAATAAATTTGAATTGCTGACATCAACACTTTTGTTAAAACAATTAAACACAACTTTTGGGCCTATGCACATATCAGTTGAAAAAAATGCCAAGCCTACAGCGCATAGCGAGCTAGGTGTCCAGTACATGTACGTATGCGGGGCTGCAGCACTGGACGACTGCATGGAGAATCGTCAAGACGGTACACGCAAGGTTGATTTTGTACAGTGCATCAAGCCAGCCAAAAGTCATTTGTCATTGGAATTTGAATTTACTATGTGCAACACTTGACTTGAGACTTGGCACTTGACTTGAAAAAAATTGACTCGGGACTTGACTTGATTTGAAAAAAAAAATGACTTGGGACTTGACTTGACTTGACTTGAGAAAAAATGACATTTTTACAACACTGTCAAAATCGTCAGCAACAAAAATCGATGTTGTTTGGATTATTATATTCACCTCAACAGTTGAAACTGTGTAAATGTTTTGCAGATTGGCTTCCACCTGGGCAGCTGTGGAATTAGGAATGGACCTAGGGAGAAAAATAAACAAGATAACTGAGAAGATATATGAGAAGAATGTCAAAAGGTCAAAAAAGCACCTCCACACTTTAGTTACCCTAACGTCCTGGGCATTACTTTGGTATAAAGAACTGAGTACTGCAGAATACTACTTAGTATTCTGTAGCACTGAGTCTCTCTGTCTTTGATGATTGAGTGTATCATGACAGCAGTCAAGATACTTGCAACTACAGGGTACCACTTCTATGTGATACAGTTAAGTTACTGGGTAAATTATATTTTTGTCAATGAATTGGATGGCTAAGATAAAAAAAATGTATCTCTGAAAACCAGTAATTGATACATGTACTGTGTTTCCGCCTTGGATGATAAACATTTTTCCTCTAAACCGAGCAACCTTAGTACTACATATTACTACGTACACTATTTGGGGTTAAGTACCAAAACACGGGCATTGCACACAAGTAGGTGAGAGTACTGCATGCTACATTTTACTACTAGTAGTATTTCGTAGCTTCAGGTGATGTTAGGGTTAAACATCACTCTGCCATTTTTAGCTGTTTCGGTACTCCAGCCGAAACAGCTCTTGCTTTCGTTAAGATTTTTTTATTTTATTTTTTTTAGCTGTTTTGGCATTTCAGCTAAAACAGCTCTTGATTTCGTTAAGATTTTTTTTATTAGCTGTTTCGGTACTCCAGCCGAAACAGCTCTTGTTTTCGTTAAGATTTTTTTTTTTTTTTTTTTTTTTTTCTTTTTTGTCTACTCGGTCATTCGTATAACGCACATTTTCATTCTCGCCGCCTCTTTTCGTCTTTAACTTTCTTCAATCAGACTGAGAAGTCCAACAATAATTTATCATCATTCGCTGATGTGTATATAACAATGACGTCATGATGACGTCAGTAGTTGTCAAGTTATGACCTTCTTGAATATTAATTAGTCGATTTTGTGGAACCCATATCTGAAAAACCAAAGCGGTGGCGTCATTTCTCCAAAAACAATATGATAACAAAGGAATTCTGGGAAGGCAGTAACCACAAGTATCTTGTGGCGGTCTGCGTACAAATCTCAGATTTTTTCATCTCTCGGGTTTCCCATTTTCAGACTCCTCTCCCATAGGGTTTGTGCAGTTTTTCTTCCACCAGGGCACTTGGGCACTTGGGCACTTTGGTAAATCCGATCGACTTGAGACTTGGTACACAGGGGTCACGTGACGTCATCTTAAAGGTGCATTTTTGAAGGGCCCATATCTCGATAACCGATGTCCGATTAATTAAAAAGTTGCTTAATTGGTTGTCGGTCAGTATTTGTAAAACATGAAAATAAATCATGACGTCATCAGGGGTCACGTGACGTCATCTTAAAGGTGCATTTTTGAATAGCTCATATCTAGAGAACCGCAGGTCGGATTAATTTCAAAGTTGCTGAATTGGTTGGCCAGCATTCGTAAATAATTAACATAAATGATGACGTCATGATGACGTCATCAGGGGACACGTGACGTCATCTTAAAGGTGCATTTTAGAAGGGCCCATTTCTAGAGAACCGTTAGTCCGATTATTTCCAAAGTTGCCTAATTGGTTGGCCAGCATTCGTAAAAGATGAAAATAATTAATGATATTATGACGTCATCAGGGGTCACGTGACGTCCTCTTAAAGGTGCTTTTTTGAATGGCCCATATCTAGAGAACCGTAGGTCCGATAAATTTCAAAGTTAGTTTGTTGGTCGGGCAGTATGGGTAAAAGATAAAAATATATGATGACGTCATGATGACGTCATCAGGCGTCACGTGACGTCATCCTAAAGGTGCATTTTTGAAGGGCCCATATATATCGAGAACCGTAGGTCCGATTAATTTCAAAGTTGCCTAATTGGTTGTCGGGCAGTTTTTGTAAAACATGAAAATAAATCATGACGCCACGATGACGTCATCAGGGGTCACGTGACATCATCTTAAAGGTGCATTTTTCAATAGCCCATATCTAGAGAACCGTAGGTCCGAATAATTTCAAAGTTAGTTTGTTGGTCAGGCAGTATGTGTAAAACATGAAAATAAATGATGATGTCATGATGACGTCATCTTAAAGGTGCATTTTTGAATGGCCTATATCTAGAGAACCGTAGGTCCGATTAACTTTAAAGTTGCTAAATTGGTTGGCCAGCAAGCGGAAAAGATAAAAATAAATAATAATATTGTGATTACGTCATCAGGGATCACGTGACGTCATCCTAAAGGTGCATTTTTGAAGGGCCCATATCTAGAGAACCGTAAGTCCGATTTATTTCAAAATTGCTTAGTGGGTTGTCGGGCAGCATTCGTAAAAGATGGAAATAAATGATGACGTCATGATGACGTCATCCAGGGTCACGTGACGTCATCTTTTCTCATCACTTATTTCTAATCGTTTTGAAAACGGAATCAAACTTCACCTTAATCGTTTCGCATGATTTCGAAGTTCATTCCAAATCCTTGTTCATTCATACTTCACGTACCAATTAGGAACCGAAACAGCTCTGTGTTTGTCCACAAACACATCTTAGGTCTCGTTTTTTTTTTTTTTCTACTCCGGTCCATTCGTATAACGCACGTTTTCTTTCTCGTCGGCTCTTTTCGTCTTTAAATTTCTTCAATCAGACTGAGAAGTACACCAATAATTTATTATCATTCGCTGATGTGCATATAACAATGACGTCATGATGACGTCAGCAGTTGTCAAGTTATGACCTTCTTGAATATTAATTAGTCGATTTTGTGGAACCCATATCTGTAAAACCAAAGCGGTGGCGTCATTTCTCTCTATTGCAAAGTCTTTGTTGGGTGACCGAAATGTTTCAGCAGGCGTGAAATTTTCGTGACGTCATCATGACGTTGACTGGAGGTCATTAAATTCAGGCTAGAATTTGGTATATTTAGGAATCAGGAAGTTTTATACATTGTATTTTCGTGTACCTAATTCCAACTTTTCGTGATCGTAGCTCACTCCATTGTCAAAATATGCCCATTTCAAAATTTTGCCAAAATCAATATGATAACAAAGGAATTCTGGGAAGGCAGTAACCATGAGTATCTTGTGGCGCTCCGCGTACAAATGTCAGATTTGTTTATCTCTCGGTTTTCCCTTTTCCCTTTTTCAGACTCCTCTCCCATAGGATTTGTGCACGTTTTTCTTCCACCAGGGCATTTGGGCACTTTGGTAAATCCGATCGGCTTGAGACTTGGCACACAGGGGTCACGTGACGTCATCTTAAGGGTGCATTTTTGAATGGCCCATATCTAGAGAACCGTAGGTCCGATTCATTTCAAAGTTGCTTAATTGGTGTGCCAGCATGCGTAAAAGATAAAAATAAATAATGATATTATGACGTCATCAGGGGGTCGCGTGACGTCATCTTAAAGGTGCATTTTTGAATGGCCCATATCTAGAGAACCGTAGGTCCGATTAATTTCAAAGTTAGTTTGTTGGTCAGGCAGTATGTGTAAAACATGAAAATATATGATGATGTCATGATGACGTCATCTTAAAGGTGCATTTTTGAAGGGCCCATATCTAGAGAACCGTAGATCCGACTAATTTCAAAGTTGCTTAATTGGTCGGCCAGCAAACGTAAAAGATGAAAATAAATAATGATATTGTGATGACGTCATCAGGGGTCACGTGACGTCATCTTAAAGGTGCATTTTTTAAGGGCCCATATCTAGAGAACCGTAGGTCCGATTAATTTCAAAGTTAGTTTGTTGGTCGGGCAGTATGTGTAAAACATGAAAATAAATTATGATGTCATGATGACGTCATCTTAAAGGTGCCTTTTTGAAGGGCCCATATCTAGAGAACCGTAGATCCGATTAATTTCAAAGTTGCTTAATTGGTCGGCCAGCAAACGTAAAAGATGAAAATATATAATGATATTGTGATGACGTCATCAGGGGTCACGTGACGTCATCTTAAAGGTGCATTTTTGAAGGGCCCATATCTAGAGAACCGTAGGTCCGATAAATTTCAAAGTTGCTTAGTTGGTCGGCCAGCAAACGTAAAAGATGAAAATAAATAATGATATTGTGATGACGTCATCAGGGGTCACGTGACGTCATCTTAAAGGTGCATTTTTGAAGGGCCCATATCTAGAGAACCGTAGGTCCGATTAATTTCAAAGTTGCTTAGTTGGTCGGCCAGCAAACGTAAAAGATGAAAATAAATAATGATATTGTGATGACGTCATCAGGGGTCACGTGACATCATCTTAAAGGTGCATTTTTGAAGGCCCATATCTAGAGAACCGTAGGTCCGATAAATTTTCTAAGTTGCTTAGTTGGTTGTCGGGCAGTATGTATAAAACATGAAAATAAATGATGACGTCATGATGACGTCTTCAGGGGTCACGTGACGTCATCTTTTCTAATCACTTATTTCTAATCGTTTTGAAAACGCAATCAAACTTCACCCTAATCATTTCACATGATTTCGAAGTTTATTCCAAATTCTTGTTCATTCATACTTCACATACCAATCAAAACCGAAACAGCTCTGTGTTTGTCCACAAACACAACTTACCAATCAAAACCGAAACAGCTCTGTGTTTGTCCACAAACAACTTACCGTCTCGTTTAATCTTTATTCCTAACCCTAAAGGGTGTATGCAAAATCATATTAAAATTTGAGGATTAGAGACTGTTAAGGCCGGTGCATACTTCATGCAAATGCGAATGGGAAGCGAATTTGACGTCATGAAACATTCGTGGTAAAGATTCGCACAAATTAAAAGGTGTTCAACTTTTGCAAATTCAAATATTTGGTGTTGTCGCATAAACTCGCTTTGCATTTGTATGTGTGTGAAGTATGAACCAGCCTTCAGGGTTTTAGGAGAAAAACAATATGTTGAAAGTCCATTATGATCAATCAAATTCAGGGATGAGATTGTCAATTAAGAAAAAAGTCTGAAAATTATAAAATGTCTAAAAGATGCATATCTTTCTATACTAATAATGTCTTTCTCTGGGATTCAAAAAGTCTGAAAAATCTCATGCCTGCAAATTGTCAAACTATCAAAAAAGTCCCTGTGACTAATAGTTTGTGCACATAAATTTTGTGAATAATGCCTGTGAATAAACTTTGTTGACATTCTGAAAGCATCATGGGAACAGTATCAGCCATTACTGGCATTGGAAGAACAAGCACATTATAACGGATGTGATTGGTTGCATTGGTCACATGTTGGTTATCATTGTAAAATTCTCTACTGATTGGTTAATAATATGACATTATTAGCTGTTCTAATTCCAGAAGTGTTGCATTCATAAGTAACTGGTACCCTGAGAGGGATTCTCCAAATATTTCCTTTATTTTTATTGCCATTAAAAATTGATTTTTCTGGTTATTATTTTCCTGATGTTCCATGCAAGATATGTGGAAAGATTATCTCTCAACTCATGACAGATATTTAGCCTAAAATCAATTAGTATTTAGACTAGTTCACAGTGCCATAGGTTTTTGTATAAATTACATGGTTTGTTTGACCTCCATACCCACAATGCATTGAGAATGTCGGAAAGATTTCACTTTAATACCCCCACCAAAATTGGTAAGGAACAGCAAATCTTGGAAAATAAGCATCCATCTGTGTTCAGAATTGCATAAACACTTGGCACAACCTTTCATTTTGAGAATTTAGTTGGGAATCTTTAGTGCAATAGGGGAAGAAAGTTTGTGTTTTCTGTGATGGATGCTTTTAGCACCATGTCACTCAAAGTGTTCACATATATGTTAATTTCTGCCTCATTTTTTCCAGATTTTGCTGACATAAATCTTGAAATAACAGCTTGTGCCACATGTTTAGACAGATGTTATCAAGAAGGGTTGGTTATTTTCCAATATTTTGCTGTTCTTGACCGATTTTGGTGGGGGGTATTAACCCTAACCCTCCAGGGTATTTTGGCTAGAAACCCTGCCAGACGCATCAGATTGCATACTTTGTCACATTGACTTGTGTGCAGAGTGCAGCAAGGTCAAGCTGTCACCACAGATGCACTGTGCTGCGTCTGGCAGGGTTAGGGTTAAAGTAAAATCTTTCCAAGATCATCTTGCTCCTTCAAGCCTTATACAAAATATCTCAAAATGCAGTTGAGAGTCAACGGGGGAGCTCACAGAATGGTTTCTCACTACAGTTGGAGTAAGACAGGGGTGTGTTATTCCCCCCAGTTGTTCAATATTCTACTGGAAGTAGACATTGGTGCGGACATCTCGGGACTCAAAATGAGTAACCTAAGATTTGCTGACGACATAAGTACTGATGGCTGATTCACAGAGGGACCTCCAACTACTTGTGAACAGGAAAAAGGATCATGCCAGGAAGATGTCAAGCACAGAATAAGTAAAGCTGTAGGTGCCGTCCAATGACTTCATAGTGTCTGGCGGTCAAATGATTTAGGAAAGAAACAAAACTGCAACTCTATCACACACTCATACTCTTCATACTATACGGATCTGAAATCTGGATCCTTACAAAAAACGATGAGAAAAGACTTCTGACTTTTGGGATGGCATACCAGGATGGATAAGACCAGGAACCTTACAATCAGAAATACCCTTGGCCATCAACAAACAGTCATATACATAATAGGGGAGATGAGAAGGCTCAAATACCTTGGTCATGTCAAACGCATGGGAACAGACAGATATCCAAAAATAACCTTGGAAGGCAAAACCCATGGATCCAGACCTCGAGGAAGATCAGTCAAAAAATGGCTTGATTGCAGTAAAAACCAATCTTTGGCTGAAGTCAGCCAACTGGCCCAAAAGAGAACTGATAGTGGCAGAAAATTGTGAAGCAGAAGCCATCACACATCACCCCACTGGTGTGGAAGGCTTAGGTCAAGGTTAGGTCAAAGTAATTATTCGACACTAAACGTTCGTTTGTTTTTTTTGTTCGATCTCTCACTCAATAGCACACAACTGCCTTGCCCTTGGACCCTCCCCTACTAGTACTATCACCAGATCATGTCCAAATGTTAAAAAGGCGATAAATGGTCCAATACCTTCATGGTCCAAGTTTACTCGGACTAGACTAAAGTAGACTGAAAATAACAGTGAGTACAACGACTCGTCATAGTTTTTGTACACAGCCAACAGCTGACGTCTGGACTACAACAATCTGACCAATAACCAAAATCAACAAATCCGTAAGCAGTATATCTGTGGCTAATAACCAAAGAAAACTATCGTATTATAACTTTAATTTGCGCACCGGTAGTTAGTTGGGTCGGCTAAAATAAATAACCACTGCGCAAACTTTCATTTAAATTCAATCAACGTCATTTCCCAGTCCCTCCAAACACGTTGAATTATCACCGAACCTGTCCAGCCAGAATGTCCAGGAGGTGTTTAGGGGAACTCCCGTACTCTCCAGCTCCACGGTCGGGGGAATGGAAGAGAAATCGACATCTTCCGAGCTGTCAGAGAACCCCCTGAGTTCAGAGTCCTGCCGCTGACCGACCTCCGAAGCCGCCATATCTTCAGCACGGAGTCGATTTTATTGCTCACGTTGTCGTCACGTGATCAAAACAGAAAACGTCATCAGACGCCCAGCTGTGTATGCACGCACTGTGTGCATTGTGCAATGACAGACGCATTAGATTTACGCGTGTGTACTGTGCGCATATGGCCGGCCGGATATGTATTATTGATTGGTGTGTGGGTAAACAGATGAGGGGTGGAGCTAGGGGCGTATTTGTTATTTTGTTACATGGCCGAATTCTGCTATACATGCATGTCCGTGCATTTGAGGGTATCGCCCTGAAAAATAAATGTTCAGACTGGATTGCTCAATTGTTAGCATTAGATAAGTTATGAGCTTTCCACCAACAAAAACGCGACCGACATAATTTTAATAAGTTTCAAAATTTGAATCGGGAGCTCCCAATTCAAATTTCGAACAATTCAAATTCCATTTCAAATTTTAATGTATATCAATCTTCCCGCTTAGTATTATTTTAAAACAATATATTTACCCCCCCCCCTCCCCTTTTTGCAACACTCAATTTGTTCACCCTCCCCATAACCCTCATCCCTCCTATCTCAATCCCTCCTCTCTTCCATCCTTACCCTAACCACACTCCGTTTCTTGCTGTCCCTTCCCTTTCTTGCCTCTCTCCCTTGGTCCTTAATCTCTCATCTTTTTTTCACCCACCCCCACCTCATTAGCCTTTTAGAGGTATGGCGGACACAATAGGAGGGCGCTATTTGATTTGGGTAAACCTTTTGTTAGACTGGTTCCCGGTCCCTACATTGTCCTTCGGATGTATATGCGGACCGGGAACCAGTCTAACCTTTTGTATGGCACAAAAGGTTTACCCAAATCAAATAGCGCCCTCCTATTGTGTCCGCCATACCTCTAAAAGGCTAACGCTTGTGTATGCCCACATGTCTGTTTCTTGTACCACTGTAATTTGCCTTTATTTTGAAACGTAAGGCCAGCTAATATTGTTGATTTGTATATAAAAAAGGGACACATTGCCTTCAAAAGTCATGAAATGTTGCTGTTTGGAAATGTTCCTTATCTTTTATAAGAGTTGTTCATGCAAAAAAACACGTATAATGTGTTGTAATTAGTGAGTAGTGATTACAAAACAAAACAATTGCCGCTGACCCCTGACATCTGACCCGCGAAACATAGACTTATTTCCAGTAGTAAATACCACCTTCTAAATAATGCGAAAAATACGCTGTAATAAGAGTCTTTAGGCTGGCGCCAGTGGCCTTGTGAACCTATCATCAGATGATCGCCAGGTACAATTCTCTACCTCGCGACACATATCGCCAGTGCTGCGCGCCGTGCCACAGTATAATACATCAAAATGGATCAACAGAACGTACTTCAACCAGATGCGACTGGAAATACGACTGGTGAACACGGTCCGCCATTTTGTGGAGTCAACAATTTGGTTCTACAAAATGGCGGACCGTTATTTGTCACGAAATTAAACAAAAACCACGCAATTTGAAGGGATAGTTATGTGAATCTTTATATTCTACTTAATTTAAAAAAGCTTCCCAACCATATCCATTTCAGTTTTATAGCCCAAATCGCAAAATCCAAAGCAATGTGTCCCTTTAATCCAGTCAGTTAGCAGTTTGCAGTAGTTTAATTCATTTTCGTAAGTGTTTTTTTTTTTATTTAAAGAAAAATACAGTCTTCTCCAATTATCCATTGGATTGAAATTTCCAGTCACGGACAAGGCAGGTTTTAAAAAAGAATGATAATAGTGATTTCCAAGAAAAAAAGATAAGTTCGAATTTTCCGACCATCCGGCAGATGGAAAGGGCCTAAGACTTCGCATACGCTTTTCGCGGAAAAGCGGGCTACAACTTGAGAACCACGGGCATGAAAAAATTGCCCCGATACAAAATTAAAACGGGGCGGGGGGGGGGGGGGGGGGGGGGGGGTCAACTGCTCTTCGGACTGTATTTTTAACTGTTTCCAAGTTTTAGAATTCAAAGCGCCGCCACTTCACTGCCGTAACACCCCCCTCCCCCATTTTATTTTTATTTTTCTATTTTCAAGATGGCCCCCATTTGTTTTTTTTTCCGACAACCGTAGGATTTTCAACTGTTCAAAAACACAAAAATGAAAGAGACATTTTGAACAAGAGAATTGGACATAATTAGGCCTACAGTGGTTTTAATAGTTTTAGTAAGTTCTGACTCGCAAGTATTTTTTTTCCCGATAGATCGGTTGACATTTTGGGTGTTTTTTTTTTTCGCCTCTTTTTCCACTGGGTAAAAAAAAAATTAAGTGGGTTTTTTATCTAAAAAATTAACTTTTCCAGCATTATTCGTTTGTATGAAATCCATTGAATTGAACTTTTCAGCCAGAGCGCGGATAATTATAAGAGGATCAGGAAGGCAATGACACATGTGGCCCTTTACGAAACGAGGCTAGAGGCTTCAGGCTACGGGCTAGGCTCGGGCTAGGCTCGGGCTCGGCTTGGCCCAGGCTTCAACGCAAAACAAAATGGCAGCCAAAACGTTTCGTACGCTCAGGCTTCGGGAGGCTTCGGGAGGCTTCGGTTGACGGTGGCTTCGCGATTCGGTTATCGGCTCGGCGTCAATGGTAAACTGAAAAAAAATACTCGTGCGTAAATGAGTGTATTGATTTTTATCTCATGCAATTTTACTGAATTTGTTCCAAATATAACTTCACTAATCAACAAGGTTGCTGAGAATTTTCTGTTTTCTTCGGTGGTTATTACATTTATTTTAATAAGTGGGATTTTGGGGGAGGGGGCGGTTGAAGTGGGTTTGGTGAAGCATGGAGGAAGGATATAAAAATATCCTTCCTCCATGGGTAAAGTGAGGTGCATGCT
This sequence comes from Hippasteria phrygiana, assembly GCA_037893225.1. NCBI lineage: Eukaryota > Metazoa > Echinodermata > Asteroidea > Valvatida > Goniasteridae > Hippasteria > Hippasteria phrygiana. The sequence goes on from JAZGUH010000003.1 coordinate 508,178, forward strand.
TCTAGATTTGTTTAAAATTTATTTCTAAAAATGTCTTGGAGGTGGGGTGCTTGCGTTTCAGTAAATCGAAGCATTTTCAGGACCACTTTGAAGTACCAACATGTAATACACAACCCTCGTAATAACCCATACTGTCCATCCCCACCAAGAATTATAAGTTAAATGCATGTTTAGTTAAAGGCAATTTGCAGTAATTAACTGCAAACTCATAACAGCAAATCAGTACCAATAAAATACTCAATACCAAACTCAATTGGGTTTCTCGACTTTTAAATTAAAGGAATTTTATTCAATAAGATTTCAAATTATAATTTAATGTGTTTTCAATTTTATATTTAATATAATTTAACTATACAGGGTGTTTGACTATAGTATATGCCACTTTAATTTACAATGCAATACAAATTGAAATGATTTTATCAATAAAATATATGTTCTTTTTAAAGCAAGACTTCATTATGAGGTAACTCATAAAACATGAAAAATGTAAATATAATTTAAAATCAATATATTATGTACCTTCTTAACATTGTTGGTCATTTATGAAAGATTAGGAAAGGTGTTCCAATAAAAAATAGTGTTTTTGCTGTACGTTTATAATTAGAAATGAGAATATAAATGGGTAACGTATGGGTCCAAAGTGTGATGTGGGATAGATTTTGACAACTTGAAAACCTTAATTAAATCTAACTGAAGCTGTAAGACCATATTTCTATCTTCTATTCATTATTTAATATAAGTACTCCATTCATTCTTGAATTTGAGGATGCTTTTAACAAGTTTAAAATGACCAATAAAACAGGCACAGAAAATTCATCAATGTGAGGAACACCAATCCAAATCAGTAGAGGTGAAGTTTTTACAAGATTTTTTTTACTTTAGAACAAACAAGACAAAAACATAAATATGCCAATTACGCAAAATAATGATTGAGTCAAAATTAACCGCTGAATAGATATCAAATAGAGGGGCACAACCATCACACTGTAAACTGTTTAGGCAAAAAAAATAGTTCTGCTTCCGGTTACCCTACACTACCCTACCCTATTTTAATGGCCCCAATTTTTTCGGGGAAAAAGAGAAAAAAACAAAAACAAAACACATAAATGCTTTAAATACTACCTTTAAACCTCGACTACATGTAGACACCTACATATTCTCAGCACACAAAAATTGCCCAAAAAAAATTTCCCTACCTACCTACCTACCTACCTACATACCTACTCACCTACATGTACCTACCCTATTATTAAATGCCATGTATTAAATCGGAAGAACTATTTTTTGTTGTTGGCCTTAAATGCACATTTGACCATTCGGGTAGCATTAGCAATGACTGTTGTTTTAATACTTGTTGGGCAGGTAGTTTGCTTTCCTGGAGAAAGAGGGCATAAGTTAAAGGGTGCATCCAGAATTTCAAAATTAAATGGCTTATCAGAGGTAACAGGGGTGGGAAAAAAGAGTACCACAAACTTAAAGAATGACCCTTTATATTAACTGTTGCTGTGATCTAGTGGGACACCCCCGCCCCATTCCAAAAGTGGGGGATAATAATTCCCCTAGATCTACACCATTGAACTTGTGCTGCACTATCAGTCCTTATAGTTGCTAAAATGTAAACAATTATGTTGTCTGCCTTCAGATATTCATGTTAACTTGCCTTTTTGAGCCAGGCTTTCTATAAAAGTACTCACTTTCAGTCCCTCTGATATTCTTTTGCTTAATTTTCCAACAATACAAAAATTAAAAGGGTGTGCCAACCATGCAAGTGTTAGTTTGTTGTTGTTTTTTCAACAATAAATGAAAATGGTCACTGCAAACATACATAGAAATAGGATCCGTCTTTGAGTTCAGATTTCCAAGGACTTGAGAATGAGCTGCTGGCTTCACTATTACTTGTGCCATTTCTACTTGGAGCATGAAGTGGTGCCACTGCAACCCAACTACCTTATCCATACCCTCATACAACTGCAAGCCAGAAGGACAGCTGTGGTGCCTGGTTTAGGACTCTTGGTTCCTGTTAACAACAGATACAAGTGAATTATTTATTATCACAAACTAAACAATGCAATATTTGCTGCTAAAATGAAAACTGAATCCATGGCTGTTTTTGCTCGGTCTGGATTTTTAATCTCTGCCTACTTGCAACAAAAATATAATCATTGCCCTTTCCAAAAAGCAACAAAATAAATGTACAATGTATTAAACTACCTTAACTTAACTCCCTGGAATATGTGTAAAATTGTATTAAAATGTGAGAATTTTGGATTTTTTTGTTAATTCAAAGATTTTTCATCCATGATATCCACAAAAAGGGAAACACTTTTTGACACAAGTCAAATGATGCCGATGAATCAGTACCTGCAATAGCTATTTCTTCTTCTTATTATTTTTGTTTTGTTTTCTTGTTTTTTTTGTTTTTTGGGGGGGAGGGGAAGAAATTGTCAGCATGATAGCATTCATTTGTACATAAGCATATAACTTAGTAGTGGGTTTATGCTTCATTTGAAAGCCTGTTAAGTTTTTTCTTCACATGTAAAATTACGTTAACTACAAATATGTAATAATGTGACACAACAAAATTATGTACCTGTGATGTATAGCCCTGTCCATCGCCCAAATTCTGAAGTATTGACCGTATCCACTTCAAAGTCCAATAAATTACCCCGTTCCTAAAGAATTTTTTTGAAAGAGAGAAAGTAAACTCATTTAAGACAGAAGTTAGAACTTAGCCTTTTGTTTTGAACAGATCTGATTTGAGTCTATCTCTTTTAACTCCACCCTTCAGCATTCAAATGTCACTGAACACACAATCCTAACTCTGCCTCTTGTGTCAGTAATCTCGGATGTACATGTAGGAATTGGATTTCGGCAAAACGAGCAGCAGATAGGTCTACTGTTCTAGATGCAACTTACTATGTAGGATAGCTCTTAAACTGAACAAATCGTTTTTCCTCTAATAACTCAAGCTCTGTCTCACTACTGCATTCGGAACTCTAGGTGACGCAACAGTGAGTTGGTGTAGGACCTCAGACCATGCATAGCCCAGCGACCGGATTCCCCTATCCACAATGCATGTGTTCAGCGCAATCTGGAGCCTTGCGCAAGTTTATTGTACTCCCTCCTGAGTTCTTATCCCTATGAATGGATTTCATATCCCTATGAATGGATTTCATTTAAATACAATAAACCTGCGCAAGACTCCAGATTACGCTGGCTCTACCCAAACATGGCGATTGTGTATAGACTGTAGTGTAGGGCCCCCTCTTTAGTTTGATCAAATTAGAGTCAAGGTTTTTTTTTCTCTTTCTAAAATGACTTTTTCAACCTAAATACAGGAGACTTATCTTACTTCTATTTACATCGTTTTGGGGAAGTTTGAACAGTTTATTGGGGTAAAAAATGCAATTTTCTTACGCGCTTTACGGCAGTTGCCATGTGAATCAACGCGGTTTTGCGTGTTTACTGTGCGTCGCGGTGGTCGCCATCTTTATTTTCGCGTTTTGTCGTCTTCATCGATCGTCGCTTTACCCCAAAATTTCCCTCAAAAACTAGATTCCCTGCCCTTTATCTACGGCATACCTGTTGGTTTGTAAATGTCGCTGACTAGTTTGGCAATTCCAATAACCTAAAAGTAGATTTGTTTCCTATATAGCATGTATAAATAGGGAACAGGGCCCTACACTTAACACACGTTACTACACTAGTACTGTAGTACTAACAAAGTTAGTACTTGTTAGTACTAGTACTAGTACTACACAATCGCCATTATGATGAAGTTGATGAACTTGTCCTTGAACAAAAACAACCGAGTTGTATCCCAAAATTACTTACACTGAAATTTCGCTTTGCCTGGCTCAGCTCCGCTGGCCCCAAGTTGTCCCATCTCCGTCAGAATCATTTATGTTGGCACACAAGGTGAAAATAAAAGCGAGATGCCGCACAACGGCCGTACTATTCTACCACACCACTGTTCTTTTTCGTTTCCAAGATGGCGATTCGCTGAAAGTTTTTTACACTGACGTCATCAAGCCCGTGTGCAGCCCCACTTCGGTAGGCTAGATAAGGCTTCGGATTTTGGCCCAAAACGGAGCCTCGGGCTTCATCACCTAGCCCAAGCTCGTCATTTCGTATGAGGCTTCAAAATGGCAGCCGCAAAAACGTAGCCCAAGCCTAGCCTCTAGCTTCGTTTCGTAAAGGAAAGGGCCACAGCCAGCCATATACGCAGACTACGCTGGTAATCAGTAACCTGAAGCACATATAATTGGGAGCGACAAAAGTACCAGTTCCTTTTTTTTCGTCAGGGTCACGAGTTTCGTCAGTATGGCATAATGCACTCAATTACTATAGTGGTTGTAGTGTGGTAGAACCCGGTGTACCAGACTCCCTCATTTATCGTGCAACAGTGGCATTGTGCACTCTAGCTACACAGTCGCATCGCTAAAGACAAAAACTCATCAAAAATGGCTGATGGCTGGCAAATTATTCTCTTTTGTATGGCCGTGTGCCTGCCCGTCGTCTCTGCATTCGATGCAGGGGATGCCATAGCCCTTATCTTTGGGCTGATCTTCGGCATTCTCGGGATATGTGCATGCCTGGGGTGCTACGCTCGCAGGAGATCATCCGGTGGCAATTTGTAACGCATTGTGAGGCTTGAGCAATGGGAAAGGAGGCGTGACCCACCCATTCATGGGGTGGGTTACTGGGCTGTAAAATGAACCTTATTTGATGAACTTGAAAAGTGCACGCAGAATGGAGAACTTTGCATCCGTGAGGACTGTAGCTTTTAATATTTAGCACGCTGTATTTTCAAGTCATCAGAAGAACATTTGTACGGCGTACGCAGTACTTGTTTAATACGAACTGAATGAAAAATTGATTGGATAATTTTTGTGATCCGAGAGATGCAGATCAAGAAAAGGGATAACAACTGTGCAGTGTAATTTTTGAACTGGACTTTTGAACAGAATCAACCAAGACAAACATGAATCGTTAAGGAGCGTTTCATCACAACACAAGCAAGGGAAACGTCCCAGTTTGGAAGGCAGCCAGATCATCGTAAACCAATGAACACGTCATGAAAATAAAAAAATAAAAATTGTTCTGCAAATTTCTGACGTTGATGGCATCCTCATAATCCTCAACTGGCTGGTTCGGGACTTGGACTTTTTAACCCCTCGCGTATGGATGATGCCAAATGGCGCCAAAAAAAACAGTGGCACCATTGTTGGATTATTGTGTATGTTACGCTTGACTGCACAAGCACATTGTGGCCGTTTCGCTTGGCTGCACAGGCTGCCCCAGCACCCCGATGCCTCACTACGATAACCGTACTCAAGGGGTTAACAATGACATCAAATAACACCTCGACCAACTTCGAGATCGTCTGAAAATGAAATGAAAGGAGATCAGGGCTTTCATGTCGAGTTAATAAGAACAGGGATTCCTAGCCCCAGATGTTCACAATTAAATCTGTATCTGTGGAGATGGTAACCAGCAAGGGATTTTCACCGGGTGATCACTCGCAACTTTCCAGTCTTCTCTCCAAATTTGTCAAGTGCCACCACTTCTTCCAAACTTTTGTAGTACCATGGACCTGTCTGGTGTAATTCATGCATGAATGGTAAACCTCCCCATCAGCAATTGTGTCTTTCGAGTTTGTTGCCAACCGATGGCCCACTCCAAGCTACACCAGGACTGCAGCGATTCTACTACAGATGCAGTGTGAAGTTCATTTTTCACTTGTTGGTTATGGTAATAAGCCAGTTCGGTATTTCAACTGCGCATGCACAATGACATAGTTATCCCGAATGACCCGTGACCTAACGCGCGTTTATTTATGAATGTGCAAGGTGGTTGCACAACGTGCACCTTTTAAATTCAATCAGAATAGGCGTTCGCGTAACATCGGGTGGCATTGCGTCAGCAATTTTATCCCGAATAACCTTTGACCTTTGAGATAACGAACTAGCTTATTGGTACTTGAGGGACTGCCACAGTACATTGCCTCACACCCTGACTGGACCGTCTCATTTGAACTTTCTTGTGGTATTTGGGACATGGCTGCGCGTGTGTGTTGTAGTTGAAAGCATTTGATTTAAATGTTCACAGAAATCCAGATATGAAAATGAATGTGAAATAAATACGAATATGGAATAAAAAGAATATGAAAACTAGGGGTGTGCATTTACGGGTAGTAAAAGAACCGGGTACCTGATTGAAAAAAAATACGGGTACCCGGGTACCCGTTAAAGAAACCCAATCCAAAACTTCCAATCCTGGAAGTTGTAATAATGTCTTTCTCTGAGATTGAAAAGTCTGATTTCAGACAAAAGTCTGAAAAATCTCATGCCTGTCTATAGTAAACCTGATCACTACTCCGCCATTACATGTACATGTTCCGGCACGTGCATGTGCCGGCATATCATAAAAGACAGAAGCTTTATACAGTTGTATTTATAGTGGCATGAGGCATGCTATTACACATGTATGTCTCGTCAAGGCTCTTTATCCATACCCAGACTACAAAAAGCACAACCGGTAAATTCCCTTTATTGTCAATATTCGTGAGCGTCATAAACATGAAATCTGTGCTGGTTTCCCATGTAGGCCTAGTCTTGTGTTAATTTTGAAAATTCCCGACAAATAACATTTGAAACCTTTCCTTTTTCATTTTCTGGGAAGTTACTATGCTATAATGTAAAGTTGTACGGGTACTCGATTCCATTATCTGGAACCGGTTCCTGACATGAACGGTCGGGTACTCGGGTACCCGGTTCTGATGCACACCCCTAATGAAAACTGCTGCAAAGTTTTGACTGGATTGACCTGAAATATAAAATAATCAACAAAATTAGCTGGCCTAACGTTTCCAACTTAAGCAAGTTTGTTCTTGAAGGCAAATGACTGAAAGAAATTGAAGTAGACCCAAAAAAAGCCATACCTGTAAATGGTACTGAAAGCGTGATGACTTAAAAAAAGAAAAATAATTGTGAAAGTAATTTTTCAAGACAGGACAGAAAACTTATGGGCTGTGCGCCAACCCACAGAAAATACCCTTTTTGGCTTTGGTGTCATGGATGGTAAAAACAGTTTGCCATGTCCCTACACACATACACTGGGGTTTGTACACTACTCCATGCATCAGGGGCGGAAATATTTTACTTTAATACCCCTACCAAAATCGGTCAAGAACAGCAAAATATTGGAAAATAACCAACCCTCCTTGATAACAACTGTCTAAATCTATGGCACAAACTGTTATTTCAAGATTTATGTCGGCAAAATCTGGAAAAAATGAGGCAGAAATCAATATGTATGTGAATACTTTGAGTGACTATACAGGTACATGTACCAAGAACATTTATCACAGAAAACACAAACTTTCTTCCCCTATATTGCACTAAAAACTCCAAACTAAATTCTCAAAATTAAAGGTTGTGCCAAGTGTTTATGCAATTCTGAACACAAATGGATGGTTATTTTCTAAGATTTGCTGTTCCTTACCAATTTTGGCGGGGGGGTATTAAAGTAAAATCTTTCCATTTATTGTTTCAAAACCATTTATGGCATGTTTTCTATTTTGATTTCTGTGGACCTTTGTCACATCCTATTGAGCTGTCGTATTTACCTTGATACTCTCTCGTAGATTTGTTTCTTTTGTGTATGGCATGATTTAAAAAAAAGCAAGGAAAAATGCTAGTTGATTACTGTATTACCTAATGATATATTTTAATCCTGGACATGGTTTGAAATCATGATGAAAAAAGATCTGAAACCAAGTTGCAGATTTCTGTATATGAAATTGCATGTAACATATTGTTTGCCTTTAAAAAAAAAAAGTCTCCTTGCTTTTGTTGTAAACAACCCCCAACAAAATTTTCTGAAAAATACTGCTTCAGAAGAACCCTGTACACGTATAGTACAGAATTGTTTTATCAAGTTGAATTATGTTATTGTGTTAAGAATGGTCGTCTTTATTTTCCATACAATTAACTTGCAACATTCCTAAGAATGATTTTTTGATAGGAAGCTTTTTTAGTTTTTGATCTCTTTTAATACCATTTTAGAAGTAGCATTGGGCTTGTAGACAGTTGTTCATAAAAATCCAAAGCGAGCCATTGAATAGTATCTGAATGTTGTAAATGCATACCCATTGCTTGTGAAAATTTTGCTTTGGTAGGTCAAAAATTACAATAGTTCAAGACAAACATTAGTTTCTAAAAAAAGAATGTATGTGGTTTTTATTTTCTATCTGCAAACATCTTGGCAAGCCTGGTAATTTCATTTGCATGAGTGGTTGTTATAAACTTTAATATGAAAACTAAATTTGAAGTTTCAGGAATCAAGAGCATACATTTATTACATTATGGCTAATTTAAACAAGTATCCAAGATTTGCAAAATAATTATGTTTAGGTTAATTGTTTTTTTTTCCAATGTATTAAAATGGTGGTTGGTATGCATGTTTAACCCTAACCCTGCCAGACGCAGCACACATGTGGTGACAGCTTGACCTTGCTGCACTCTGCACACAAGTCAATGTGACAAAGTATGCAATCTGATGCGTCTGGCAGGGTTTCTAGCCAAAATACCCTGGAGGGTTAGGGCTGACGTTATACATGTAATTGTAATTGGTGTATAATCGATTTGACTGCTTCTACAAATAATAGTTGTTGATGTATGTAATCTTATGTCAGTCCAATGGCAAAAATATATACCCAGGAAAATTGAATGCAAAACGTTTCTTTTGGATGTCCAGTTTCCTTTTATTGATTTATTCCTTGATACTGAATTTACATACCGTGAATATGCGCTGTTTACAATTACGTGCATTCCGATATCGATAGAGGGCGGTACATACGTTTTGCGGTCGATGGGCCGAAAATTGCCTTCGCCGGCCAAATCACGATTTGCGCCCCCCTCAAATTCTCCGGTTTTAGAGCATTTTGTGGGTCATGAACTTGAGGGTTTGTAAAAGAGAAGGCTGGAAGCCGTGCATAGGATAGGACTGCCAGCTTGTATTACTGTGAAATTCGGATGAAATTGGTCCCTAAAAGTGCTCTATTTTGCAATGGAGCGTAGGCATCACTGGCACCTTTCAAGCTGGCGATGAGCTGCAGGACTACTTTTATTGGGGAGCATCTTTGGGTAATAATTTCTCCCAAAAGTCATCGGTTAATCCGCATAAAATTTTACAGAAACTGAAAAATGATGAAATAAGCTTTAATTTCATGTATGTCTCAAACACCTTGAAGAGTTCTAAGTATTTTTCCTGAATTTTTGAAGTTTGCGTATTTCATTAAAGTCTATGGAAGTTCTATTTACTGGGTGCAACCTATAAAAGCGAGCGAGTACGAATGAGAATTACTTTTGACATGGTTTAGATAGAAACCAAGTGTTACAATTTCTCTTTTATTGTTTAGAAACAAACCAAGTCTTTAATGGGTAGTAATTTTAATGGTTTAGAATGAAATTCTAAAAAAATACACAGACGGTTATGCGGCAGCCTTATGCGCTCTGCATCATTTGCAGATCTGCAAAAATGCAGACATACACAAAATTAATGGAAGGAAACCCATCATTTTTCCCCGAAAGGCAAAACAAACTCATTGCACACAACCACAACGAATTTTTACCACTGAATTTCCACACTGCCCTCGATCGAAATTGACTGAGCACAGGGACTTCGGCTGATTTGATCACAAAACCGATTGGATGAGAATCAAAAGGGCGCCCTCTCTTGAAGGACAATTTCTCTACGGTGAGTGGATAATTAATTGGTCGTCCACAAACACTTGAGCTTTCGCCCCAAAGGAAATAACTAATTAAAAGCCATTGCCCTGAGCCCTTCTGCTTAATTTTTTTTAACATGACCGTGGTAAGCAGGGCCCACTTGTACACCATTAATCCCGCCGCACACGAGAGCTATCTGCTGAGCAAAAAATAATTCGAGGCCGTTTGTTCAGAACGTAGCTCACCGTGCGGTAAATTTTTGGTGCGTTTTCTGCCTCGCGAGGCCGTAAGGCAAATATCTGTCATGTTTGATTTTTTCGCCTCGCCAGGCAAAAAAATCACCTTGTGCGGGCAACCTGAGCTACGTGCTGCGCAATTGTTTTTTAATTAACTAGCCAATGAAAGCGCATACTCTGTTCACGTGGGGCGTAATCATACATGCAGCCTTTATACATGTATTACGTGTTTGAGTCAATGGGATGGAACTTTTGGTTCAGGGCCTTGGCCAACGGATTTTTATTTGTTGGTTGAAATTTGTGTTCTTTTTGTAAAGAAAAGGATGAAGTGCTTTTTAATTGAGAAAATAGCAAGGAAGAACCGGTATGTGCAGGCAAAGTTCAGGGAATGATCAGTTGATTGTTGATTTTAGTTTTGTTTTTTATCATTTCAAGAAATAGCGGCAGTGAGTCGCAACTCGTTTGAGGGGAAGGGGGAATTAAAGTGGGAGTTGTTAACGGCATCAACAGAGTAATTCCTCTTTATTTCTATTGTTTGATTTGCGGGAAAGGTTGGAAGACGAAGGTCTGGACTCACACTTAGATAAGAAGTTGCCACAGTCTTGCGAAATTTCTGAAAATGTGTGCCGATCTTTGTGTAGGCCTATTCTGGTGCATACTGGTGCATGTAAAAGTCAATGACCCACAAAATATATAATGACAAGGGGGAATTATTGGGGTGGGGGTGGACAATCGTCCTAGAAGACACAGGCTAATGAGGGTAGGGGGGGGGGGGTGCTGTGCTGGCAAAAACAACATATTTTCTCTAATTGAGAAGGCCAGAAACAGTTTCCGTAACATGCCATAAGGGGTTCCTACTCAAACCTTTGCTGCCACCGACAACTGTATAATTTTCTTTAATATTTTGAACCTTTCCCTTTTGATAAATTATGGACGAATTTTTTTTGTCCCCACCGCGCGTTGATAACATTTTACTATTAAATGATAATTGCATCCGCATCCCACAATAAAACCGTACAGCGTGACAAGGTAAGAAATTATATAAAAAGATAGCGTTTCTCTGAGTGGGCATATTTTATTATTATTAAATCCAAATTGCTAGGGTTCTTGTTTCCGAGAAATCTCACATTTCCTTTTCATATATATCATTCATTGTCAACCCGTTTACACAAACAATATTCTATGTGATCGGGGTGCATTTCTCTAAAGTTTAATCCATCGTTTAATATTCATAGCCCCTTGAGTAATACACAAATAATGCATTGTCTGCCCCGCAAAACGTGCCGCCAACCTAACCGTGAAATTAGGCCTATAAACTGGCAAACGATATTCTTCCAGCCGGCATTATGGCTGTGAGAACGTAGTAAGGAGGGCACTGTTTTTCCCCGCTTGAATTTCACTTCTGGTGTGACCCGGTTGAAGTCCGTCCTGTTGCACTGTTTGGCTTGGGTTCAGTGCCTACCTGATTGCAGGGGTCCCCCAATCCCAAGATTTCATGATGTGGGTTTTCCTTGCTCTTCTGAACCGAAATGACATTTATTTTTTATTAATTCTTTCTGGTATATGAAACCAAGGATTCCCCAAAAGCCTAACGAAACCTGTAGGAGGACGACGAAGAAATGTTAAGTATAAGAAGAAAGATGAAAACCCCAGAATGATATTCTGGGGAAACCCCACTGAATCAGGCAGGGACTGAAAACCCAATCCACATCTCGGTTCTGGTGGGATTTGAACCCGGGTCACAGCGGTGGAAGGCGAGGAAAGCACCACTATTTATAGACTAACCCGACTCTCCATTTCTTGTATATCATCTCCTTCAAAAGCTAGGACCCGAGGGGGACTATGCTAATGCACAGATCAGGCTACCCAGGATGAATAAGAAATGAATTAAGGAAATTGATGTGTGCCTCCAGAAGTTCGTCATCCACAGTAATCATCCAAAGATCGCAATATCTTAAAGAGGTGCAGTGGGCGTAAATACCGGGGGGGGGGGGGGGGGGTTATAAATCCCTCCCCACTTGTTGACCAGAAATGGGCCATTGGATCATCCCCCAGATTTGTGTGGTGAGAAAAAAAATATGCTGATTTCGAGTTTACCTTGTAACTTTCCATGCAGCAGTCAAAATGTATAAACCGGAAAACAAACAGTACAAAAGCTTTAAATGCACCGTTGTGTTGTCATGTCAGGCATAGGGCTAGCCCTCTAGAAGGACGCTATGATATAGCGTCCTAGCGCCCAAGTATGCAAAACAGTCCTATGCTAGAAACCGAAGATCAAAAATCACACTTTACCTGCATAAATATTCTTGGCATCATTTTATTCAAACAGTTCAACAGCCCATCTCCCTGTACGGATAGAAATATTCCTCCAAGAATGTCAAGAACAGGAGATATTTGCGGCGCAAAATCGTCTCCACGCGACGCTGACTTCACAAACACGAGGAGTAATACCCACATTTAGAACGTTCATCAACAGAGGGCGCAATTTACAGTCGCCGCGTGCACGGCCGAAATTGCGCCCTCTGTTGTTGATGAACGTTCAAGACGCGCGGACAAGGTATTACTCCTCGTGTTTGTGAAGTCAGCGTCGCGTGGAGACGATTTTGCGCCGCAAATATCTCCTGTTCTTGACATTCTTGGAGGAATATTTCTATCCGTACAGGGAGATGGGCTGTTGAACTGTTTGAATAGAATGATGCCAAGAATATTTATGCAGGTAAAGTGTGATTTTTGATCTTCGGTTTCTAGCATAGGACTGTTTTGCATACTTGGGCGCTAGGACGCTATATCATAGCGTCCTTCTAGGGCTAGCATAGGGCATACGTGTGAAAGTTTGTATTAGATGTACACAGGCTATACAGTACATATGGAGACTAGACCTTTGTATCATGAAAAGCACCCCCTGTGTAGTCTTCAGCTCCCCCACCCCACCACCTCGCTTTCCGAATTTCTTTGACCAGCCGGGATTTTGGTCATTCCCCCATCCCCTCCCCACCCCTCCACTCGGCGACACGGATTTACGCCACAAGTGCAGTGCAGTGTCCTAACATCACAGAAAATGTGTTTTGGCCAACATGCGGTAGGCTAAGTTATAGTGTTGCAAACACAGTGAAATGCAAGTTTTTGGCACTTTAAGCATGAAGTAAATTCTAACGATTTCAGTCCCCACTGTCCTGACTGCTTCTGCAGGTGGGCCAATTTCATAGAGCTGCTTAAGGACAAAATTTGCTTGAGCACAAAAAAAAACTTGCTTAATAAAAATCAGGTAACCAGCTAAAACTCCATTAGGTATATATTGCTTGTGACTGTTGTTTAGCTGTTTTTTGATTAGCATACAAATTTACATGGAATTTTGGCTGATAACCTGATTTTACTAAGCAAGGTCTTTTGTGCTTAAAGCAAATTTTGTGCTTAAGCAGCACTATGAAATTGGCCCCTGGTTCTAGCTTACCACGGCCTAATGGGCTGCTGCTGGGGGGTAATTCCACAGACTGTGGGTTGAGTATAATCATGGTGCTTGTGTCCTCGAGCAAGGCACTTTGTCGTTAGTTGCTTCTCTCAACCCCGTGAGGCAGGGCCGTAACCTGCGCGGAAACTGGGGGTTCGTCAAACCCCAAATTGGAACTTTATAGCTCTTCGATTGTGCTAAAACCTGCCAAATGCATTACGTTTTGGGCACTATAGTGATTAAAGGGTTAATAACATTTTAGGGCGGGGGGGGGGGGTGCCCATTAGCGTTGTCCACCAAAATTATATAGAGGGTGGGAACATAATCCCCTGTTCCCAGGATCGCTTCCCAGGCCTGTCATTTCAACAATAAAGAAAACCAAACAACGAATGTTGGAGATTACATACCCGTCCTTTGCCAATGATCCCTCGGAAGAATGCACTATCAATTCAACTTTGATTAGATATACATGTTTTTGAAAATTTGTATTCGGTGTCCCGGTTGTTCTTTTTTGAAAATGTGTGGTGATCTTTGTATATTCTGGTGCATGTAAAAATCCAATGACCCATAAAATGTATATGACTAAAGGAAAATTACCGTATTAGAGGGGGACACTGCCATAGCCGTCGCCTCCCAAAAACATTGGGGACGTGTCACTGTCTTTAAAGTTATAAAGTTATAAAGCCACGTGGATAACAATGGTGTGATTCTTAATGGTGTTCATTCAACCATGTTCGGGTATTGTACTGCCATCGTGTAGTTTCTTCTCTGTTTCAATAGGTTTAAAAAGTGCTTTCAAGTATCGTAGAATCTTACTGGCCGAGTGGCTAAGCGAGTCGTTCATCGATTCCTAAACCGTTTCGTAATTTCCTTTTTTTTCTCCAGAAGTGTAATTGTCATTATTTATAAGGGTATTCATTTACCGTATCCAAACAACAACCGTACAGTGGCTTGGTCGATAAACGTAGTGCATCTGGGACTGCTCGTGAAGTCCAGGTATCTGCATACACGTTCGTGGCACGTTTGACTGACTCGGCAGTCAAGGCTTAGGGTGCCGCAATGTTCCTCCCTTTTATGGTATTTGGCCGTCGGGTTATATGGATGTTGGGGAAGGAGGTGTGATGGACTGGGATACGATCCCTGAAGAGCCCTACATGGGAGCCGGTAAGCGGTGTGTATACAGCGCCCCGGCAAATTGCGGCACCTGAAAGCTTGGTCAACATCACATAACTTTTTTTGTGGACAGGCATAACACTTTGAGACAACAATTATAAAGGTATACAGGAAAAAATCAAGGAATGTCTGTCTCGTCGTTTTGGGCTTTTCTCTATTTATTATTATGTTTAAGGACATTTTAATGCAAGCTTTGACTTCTGAGAATATGCACCCATGTCTGTGCCCGCAATTGTACATTTCTATGTTTCTTTTCTTTTCTTTTCTTTTATTGAGCATTCAGTATAATTATTATCAAGGGCAATTCAATCCTCTCGGTGTTCCCTATATACCTCTTCCCAGTATTAAGTGGCGCACTGGTAGGATTTGACTTGGGGTGGAAGTTAAACATTTATTTCAAAACAAAAATCAATTTCCCCCAAATCTTTGGAATACAGTTACCCCAAAAACTACTAGCCCAGGAAAATCATTTTGAAAAGCTTGGTGGAGGTGGGTGGGTGAGTTGGGATCGGGGTGGGGTGGCTCTGGCTAGGCGTCTTCTGACGTTGATGGCGCCATTTACACATGTATTGGTGTATACAACAGAGTTGTAGTCGAGTTCCTGCAAGTCCTTTCGCAAGTCCAGTCAGAAGTCCTTTCATTAAGCCAGTCACAAGTAACTGGATGAACAATGACAAAGGAATACCTTTGTCCAAGCTCATTTGAATAGCTTGTGATTGGAATTAGGACTGGAGTGCTTGTGATGGACTTGCAGGGACTTGTGATGGACTCGAATACATCTCTGGTAGACTACTCGGAAATAGAAGACACATCTTGCCTCAAGCCCCCCCCCCCCCCCCCCCCCCCCCCCCCCAGGCCCCGCCATTGAGTGAGTCATTACAAGTATTCCTTTTTTCATTGTTAACACATTCGCATAACTGTCACCTTTAAATCGCGTTCCTTCAAAATGTCCATATGATCTGAGCCATAAATTGACGGTCCGAGAACGCTCAACTTGGAGGCGCTGCCCCCACAACGGGAAATCTACCAAGAATGGACTGAGTATCCCCAATGTGATACTGTAATTTGTCAACTTTTTGGACTGTTCTCCATTTTCTGTAACCAAGATGTTTCGAGTCCAAACGCAGATGGGTCAATTGATCTAATATGTGATAACAGCAGGCTATTTTCTCAGTGTGACCGATAGAATTTCGCACTGAGATGGGGAGGAATAGCATTCTCGACAACTGCCAAATCGAGGCTGTCTAAACCTTACTTTTCTATCAGATACATGCTAAAAACCAACTAAGAAGCTACAGCAGTCCCGGACCATAGATGAACCCTGTCGTTCTTTAAACGAATGTATCTTGTGTTATAGATTCAAGCTACACGCGAACTCATGAATATATCCCCCTCCCCAATTTTGTTTAGGGGTGGGGCATAGGATCACGCCCCCTAAATTCGCACGTACAAGACAGAATCCAGCATAAAATTTCAACTTGCCAATTGTTCCTGCCATGAGTACATTCCTTGTGGTTTATTTTGGGTGGATATCTTCTAAACTTTGCTTTTTGGATAACAGTGCACTGTAAAACCGACGAAAACATGACGCGTTTATAATCTATACTCTTGAATATTGAAGCACCTGGGCAGTGTTGGAGTACTCGTACTCGTACTCAAGTACAACTCGAGTACCAGTAGGTACTTGGCTCATACTCGATTTTTAGTACTCGAAAATAAAATTGACTAGAACAAGGGACGTACTCGGCTTTTTGTTCTCGGACTCGTACCCGGACTCGGCATTTTGTACTCAGTCCTCGATACATGTACTCGGGAATACAATCGATTATTTTCTCTTTTGATACTGCACCTTCGGATATATAAACAGTTCTTGGGCTGTTGGGTAAATTCCCAAAAAAAGAAATGTCTAGCTCCATTGCAGTGTGATTTACAACTTTTTGAGTAGGCTCATCATGTTGTGTAAAAAGTAAATAAAAAACATGGAATTAAAGTGAAATAGTCAGTCTTCTGAATTGTTGGTGTTTAGACTCTTGATGATGTAGGTACATTATACATGTAATAATGTTCAGAACATAACATTTTTGTTTCTTATGGTGCACTTGTACTCGGCGTTCGGCCCATACTTTACTGTTTATGTACTCGTACTCGGCCCGTACTCGGACTCTGAAAAAAACTCGGACTCGAATCTGTGGCCCAGGACTCATCAATGACTCGGCCCGTATACTCGGCTCTATACTCGGAGAACTTGGTACTCGGATTGCAGGACTCGACTCCAATACTGCACTTCGGTGTAATATCATAAATACAACTTGTGTTTATATAAGCATAGGTTTAAACACATGTTTAACCGGGTTTCAATTCAAACGTGTTCAGCGTTTTATTCATTAAAATGTCGATAAGTTCATAGTGTTACATAATTGCGTTTGATTTTATGTCCAGAGGTCAAACACATGGTTTTACAGCGTAAAACGAAACCTCAGCCATTTCTTAGGACCGGAAAGTACACTCTACACTTGCCTTGTCAGATTTATGTACATTAACTAAAATCTGGTACGGCCTACTTGAGTACTTTGAATTCGAATTAGTTAATTCGAGCAATTTGTATCATCTCAAGTGTTTAAAGGTGATATGCAACACTTGCTTTTGCTGTAATTTTCAGAAATGGATGGATGTGGTGGTTAGAATTTGTTGAAAATTATTATTGCATTGGCCTATTTAAAGTTTGATGTTCATAGATAATGGAAACCAAGAACAAAATGCTGTTCTTGTAAGTCTGGTTCCCTGACCCTACTTCAAACGAAACGAAACGAAACCAGACTAGCCGGCTTGCACCCGTTCATGGATGTATAACCGATTGGAAACAAAACGTGGACCAACAAATTTTTGGCAAATTGGTGGCAGTATTTGAAGAAAAAAGGTCACGTTTATCCCAACGATGGTCGGCCGACCATCACTGGAAATTGATACAAAAATCCCACTTTTCTTGAAAATGACAGCACACCAGGTGCCATGATTTCACAGGATGCTTGAGACTATTTTACTAACTGTCAATTAGTACGCTCTTTCATAAATAATTTTGTAGTTTTGTGTTTTTGATGATTGCAAATGTTGTATTTCACCTTTCAATACCAGATTTTAGATAGGTATATATATCTTACGCACGGGATCGAAAAGATTTTTAAGTGTGCCTCCGCAATCTAATTTATATTCATGGAAGAATGGTCGGTCAACATTTCTTCTCGATTTTAGAACTATATGCATTTAGTCTCATACAATAGGCTATAGTAAAAGCTATACATATTTGATTGTTCATCTCCGACTCTAACACCTTTAATTCTAACCATACTGTGAAATATCTTCCGGAAACATCTGAACAAATTGTGGTTTGGAGGGCACGTGCCCAATGCCACGAGGAACTCCAGGATATCGATTGAAAACTGTAACACAGACGAAGAAAAAAAAAATCAATCCCTGTTTATCTTTGTTCGGGCAGGATAGACAAAAGCATCCTCGTGGAGGAAATCATTTATTGACAGGGAATGTAATTTAATTCTTTGGACAAAGACCTCGAGTTATAGACATGTGTACGGTGATGTACTGTGCATTGCTGTACATCACATTGGTTAATACTGGGAAGGTTACGGTACTGTACATCAACCCTGACGCATATGGAGCAAAATACAGCTTGGACTCTATAAGTAGAAATCTGACTGCATCGACGTTCTGTGTGTGTGTAAATGTTGCGGCATAGGTTTGATAACAAAGACATTTTGGGCGTTTAAAAGTAGTTTAATAGTATTCAACATTTGCTCTACTTGCTGTAATTTTCAGAAATGAATGGATTTGGGGGTTAGTGTTTTATAGCAAATACTGTAACACTGACCTGTTTAAAGTTTTGTGTGCATGCTGGGAAAACAGAAAAAAATGCCGTTCTTGTAGTCTGGCTCCCTGACCCTATACTTCAGAAGAAAACGGAGCAATTTACAACACGGAATTATCAGATCGGGGAACTAGACATCGGGGAATTTCCAACAATTCTAGGCCGACAATCGCTGGAAATTGATACAAAAATTCCACTTTAACTGAAAATGACAGCACACCAGGTGCCATGATTTCACAGGATGCTTGAGACTACAGGCCTTACTTTTTTACAGTCAAGTATATTTCATAATAATTCAGTATACGATTTGAAGCTTTGCATGGTGGGTGCGATATGAGAGAGACTGGGATTGCGGGTAACACCATGTGAAATAAATCTCTTCTAGGAAGAAGTGTGATTCTGAAAAGAACCGGGGTGAGTGTGTAACTCGACGTTTCGGACCCCGGTTCTTTTCAGAACCACACTTCTTCCTAGAAGAGATTTATTTCACATGGTGTTACCCGCAATCCCAAATGTTCTATATTAGCTTTAAATGTATGATAATAGCTTTTAATAATAGTAACAAAACTAACAATATAATGTTTTAATCTGAAGCTTACTGTTTAGTAGGCCTATGTAGAAGATACCAGTACCAGTAGAGCCTGGAAGTAAAAGGTCACGCGGCGGGCTTCCGGTGACCTCGCGCAGCCCGCCTATGGACATTTCACATTGCATTGCTCTTTCACGTGCCATGATTTTTGGTAGAATAATTTCTAACTTTAACCACACCAAGAAATACTTAGCGTGGAATTTAATGTCATTATTTTTCAAATAAAATTGCGGAACAAATACTCGTAGACAGGGCAAAAAGTAAATATTATTTTTGACCTTAACATCCGTTGTTAGCGAACCTAGGTGAAACTCCGATTTGCGCTTACCTTTTCATTTCGCCTACTCGCGTGAGAACGAGACTGTTGAAGTCAGAAGATGGAATGTTTGCGTCGGGGGATGATGTAAATTAGAACAGTTGTTTTCTCTAGAAGTTGCGAAGCGCACGTTTTTTTACCAGCCGATGGGTTCTAAATTAAGCTGGGCTGGCTTGAGTGTCTGGCGTACAGCCTCACTCACCGTCCTTTTCAGCGGTTACATTAAATTTCTTTCGAAATTGGTAATGAGTCCTGTACGTTTATTTAAAAAGAAATTTAGCCAGAAAAGAAATTAAATTTGATTCTTCTACTTAACTTTTAGTTTATACCCAATAATTGCCACAAAATTATTTCATAAATATTCATCTTTGTAATAGTGCCTGTATATACACCGAGTTTCACTAGTCCGTATGTGTTTTAGATTTTCGGAAGTGAGAGGTCAATTTTTGGCACGATATTTCTTTTTTACATCAGGCGATTTATTCGTTTTCTTAAATCGATGTGCTAGTAATAATTTTACAAAGGCCTTTTTGGGGGTGACTTTCTTAAGAATTCAATGTACCAAAAATAATTGCAAATTTTCCTATTCAAGGTCTCCGGATGCGCGCCACCAGGGGTGAACTTTCAGGCTCTATTTCCTGAGATATATATTTCCAGTCTGAAATGCTGTCATCTTCGAGAAGTTTGTATTTGAAGACGCCCAAAACGACGTGGCTTAAAATTATTTGAATAATGACCAATCAAAATGAACATCTGAACGTGTATAAAATCACTGTTAAAACCAAACGAATTTCCCGTCGACACGCGGATGTATGACGGACTGAGCAAAAACTTGTATTTTCATGACATGTTGAATCACACAAAGTATGAACACTGTATGCAACTGTTTTTTAAGCTCTACCAATGCTATATCACGCCTTTAAGGCTTTCAAAACGTGCCAGGAATACCCAAGTGTTCGTGTATAATAGCAAAACGTATACACTGGGGATCGCCATTTCCCGGCCGGATTTAAAGGGGGTGTACACGATTGGTAATCCTCCCAAATTTTACAGAATTATTACAAAATACCTGACTAGACTGTAAGTTAACAGGAGTCATCCTGTGAAATGATGGCACCTGGTGTGCTGTCGTTTTCAAGAAAAGTTGAAATTTATATCGTTTTCCAACGATTGTTCCGCATAACAATTGTTGGAAAACTGCCCTCTATTGACTGAATGTAGTTAATCCGTGTTGTGTCTAAAATGGGTTAACAATCCGAAAACGGGCGCACGCGTCGTGTGTACCGAAGCGACGCGTTGTAACCAGTGCATGCAGTGGATCTTGGTCGTTCCGCTCGGCCCTCGGCCTCTGTACATGATGTGATCAATTGAAAACGATCCCATTTACAAAAATTGGGCTTATGTTACAAGAGGGCGCTATAACAAATGCCGCCCGACGGTTGAAAATGAACGCTGTTTTTCTCTCGTTTTTTTTTCGCCATCCAAGAACGCAAAACTTTGAACAGGTCAGTGGAACGATATTTCCTATAAAATACTAACCCCCAAATCCGCCAATTTCTGAAAATTGCAACAATGACAAATCATGTACACTACATTTAACCATGGTACACTACATTGTACATGGTACAACCATTTCTTGGACGGATAATAAATCAAACATTGTGTGTGCGCCAAAAAAGTTCACTTGTAATGTTTGATTAATTTATCCGTCCCTTCACGAATAGGGACTGTTATTCTATTTTAATTTGGTTTAAGTAGCAATTTCAGGCAAGTATTTCAGTATAGTCCAAGAAATGCTTGTGATATGCGTAATACTGCGCGGTTTATGAAAGATTGTCTGCCACAATGCTTTGTCACACATGTTATAATAATACTGACTTAGTGAATCACGTATATATGAAATCACAGAAAGTTTGTGGAGAGCAAACTTTTACCGTATACATCCCATGCTGGTTCAGGGAAAACTGAATAACATTATACCGGAGTACATTGACCTAACTAATGAACAACAAGAAAAAGAAAGAAACTATTGTTTGTTTCCTAGTATACTGGTGACTCGAGCTTCTACGAAGAACATTACAAGACTGTAAGTCCTTAAGGCCCGCTCTAAACGCCGTGCTACTGCCGTGCCGAACTCAAATAAATTTTAAACTGCATGTGTTTGGAACCATTGCCGCGGCAACTGACTTCAGACTTCGGTACTCTATACTGCCGTGCCGAATGTAAATGCATTCGAAGTTGGTACGCACTGTCGCACCATTCACGAATGCGCATGGTCAAACATCTCTGTCGAAATAACTGCAAACAAAGTTTATTTACTGGTGTCCAACCCTCAGGCTCTATACACAACAAAAGTGGCGTAAAACAGAAATGACGGACCTAAGGCCTGTAATTTGGCTATAGGGCATTGACCACTGTGCAATAAGAAGTACCGGTGTCATATAAATATCCGACTCCCATGAAAATCGGACCGCCAACATAGGGCAAGATAGCTCAGTTGGTGATACCCTGCACGATATGGGGGGAAAGGGTATACCCCCCTTTTATCCCTATACCCTAAGCACACTCCAGATTATTGTTATCTAACACATCCCCCTAGATTTCTGAATAGAATTCCTGAGATTCCGGGAACACAATGACCAACACAAAAGAGAGGGGGGGTCCCTTTTCCCCCATATTGTGCTTCATATGCAGTTGGTAGAGCGCCGGTACGGTAACCCGGAGGTCGCAGGTTCGAATCCCGTTCCTGCCAGTTGCTTTGTTCACTTTGAAAATGTATTTAAATTTACCTAGTTTCCCTTGTGGATTGTTTGACGAATTATAGGAAATTAAAAATGTGTATCCCCATTTGAGAGATCCCCACAATGTCGCTTCCGATGTTGTATCGTACATGGCTATACGGCATTCTGGGTTTATGACTTCTGACCAGCGCCCACCCGAACCAAGATACTGACAATTTGGGAGACCGCAAACATAGGGCAAGATAGCTCAGTTGGTAGAGCGCCGGTACGGTAACCGGGAGGTCGCAGGTGCGAGTCCCGCTCCTGCCAGTTTCTTTGTTCACTTTGAAATTGATATAATGACATGATAGCACGAAATTATAATTTGAAGAAAAAAAATCAGGACCAAAACAAGAGAGATGAATTTAAAATAAAAGATGAATTTAAAATAAAAGTGAGAAAATACCACGCACATACCGCGTCATAACCTTTGCATCACACTGTAAAACGGCCACTCCTTAAACAAACCTTTTATTTAATATTAATTCTCCCCAGTTGCATATTAACCGGGCAGTACCGGTAATGTAGATTAGTTATCAAGACATTACGGGGAAAGTGGGAGAGAGAGAGAGAGGGGGGGGGGGGAAGTCTTTCCTGAAGTGGAAATTTCATCTGACAGTTCAAATTACATGGTAAATTATTCTGCTGTCTGGCGTTACACAAGCAGTCATTTTCCTGCCGCGCTCATCCAATGCCCCTCACATAATAGAGGCGACCGCGGTACCGCTCGTTTTACTGTCAAAAAAAAATCCAATACGCGAAACTAGAGCATACAATGTGACCCCACAATCCAAGGAGATTTGGCGAGAATATGGAACTTGAGTGATCACCGGTCATCATCGTGAGGAGCCACTGTATAAAATCTGGATTGCTCATTGGTCGTTGCGCGCTGTACGGACAACTGTACGTTCGCGCATCGCACGGAGTGGAAAGATGGCGGACAGTGTCATCAACTTGAACTAGCCAATGGTCTATCCAGATTTGTATACATGCAGATCAGTGGCAGGAGCGAGCTAATGCGTTGTCCATGTTGTGAAATTATTTTGATTTCAAACTGGGCTGAGCAGGGAAATTTTAATAATGTGCGTTTGTGAGGGAAAAAAAAGTGGCATTTAAATTAACTTTTAAAAAAATATTGGAAATCGATCACAAAGACATCCGATCCACTTCCGATCAACCTATCATTCACATTGCTATAGAATAGACAGACTAAAGAGTCTGTCGTTAGACTAGGCAGTGCATAGTACCTAGACGTTCATTAAAATTAAAAAGGGATAAAAAGTGAATGTGAAGTCGCGATCATTTGCACGATCCGTGAGGATTTGGAGAATCGCATAAAGGATAAGATGCGGCACAAACAAATGGGAAACACACCAAAATCTGTTTCGCAGGATAAAGATGCCATACAGCATGCACACCAGGCATTTTACGTATTGAGGGGGGGGGGGGGGGGGGGGGGGTGGGGGGGGGGGGGTGGGGGCTTCGAACAAAATATATTTTATTCTTTAGGACGACAATACAACTTTGTTTATGACAACATTGTACACACAGTTTCTAACATGTATATAAAGATTTCATTGCGATCCCGCGAAAAGAAAATACCCGGACACGAGTAGGCAGATCTATATAGACTATACATACATTATTGATTTGTGTTTAATTTATGAAGATGACAATTGATGCAACTTTAAGTCGTCGATTCCTGATCGATGAAATCGTACAATTATGAACTTGCTACGCTCTATAATTTGAACATTAATGACTGCATGGTGCCCGCAGAATAAGAAGTTTGGCATCGGTACAATGCGGGATAGTTTTCTTTTAAGGAAATTTAAGCGTATAGGCCTATGCATTGTTTAAAGGAGGATAGCAAAACATCATGCTCCAATATTAAACGAACGAACGAATAAGTAAACAAACAAACAAAGTAAACAAGCAGACAACCAATAAACCCACCTACCTATAACACTCACACAGGAAAACGTTTTTAACTAAAACTGCCGGGAACATTGACTTAAAACAAAATGCAATTTCTCTTTTTCTACCTTAATTAATTACCTATCAATGTTCTGTAGTGCCAGTATTAAACAAAAACAATGCCAGGTTAAACTTTCAGCCTCTCAAAATACCGGCATTTTTTTACAAAGCGAAGTCCCCAGGGAGGAGATGGACGCCATTAAAAACGACAATCTGGCAGGCAACGAGGACCATAAAATAATAATGCCCGGACACGTAGAGAGCGCATGCGCACAACTGACCCCGACGTCAGTAGTGCAACAGCAGCAGCTCATACGCTGTATGTTCTGATGAAGCTCACACGTATTGCTAGAGACAGGCAGGACGCAAGTCTATCTAATGCTGTTTCGATCCGTTCGTGCTGCCTCCGTCCCAACTACACGGTGTATCTATGCAACGGACATCTGTGCTTCGATAAGGGGGAAAAAAGAGACAAAAACACTCCCGCCGCACCGCAGAATACAGCTGTTGGATACACAAAACGCGTGGCCGAACACCAAGGTACGTAAATACTACTAATCAACCCCAAAAATAATTCATTAAAACCTCGACTGAGTGATGATGATTATTTTATTCCCAGGATGGATCTGAGAGTGAGATGTAGTTGAGATTGATACTGTGCTCCTTATATTCCGGTAGGGTATCTTTTTGAAAGCATCTGCATCACATCGCAGTAGAGAATGCAGCCTACACAATTAGGCCCTACATGCATACACGTAAGGAAGGGCATACGTACTACATGTACGTACGGCCGGCTGTGCGCGCTGCCATGAAATTATCACTAACAGCGGTCGCGCCACAGCCGCGGCTATAGTGTTGCGGTACAATGTTGTGACGCATGTCGCCGATCTATATCTACACAATAACATCCTTGTATACATTTTACTGGAAGTACTGGTAGACAACTAATGCCTTTTTTTTCCATAGACAATAAATGATCTTTAGAAAAAAATGGCGCATAGAGGAAGTAAGCTTTCTAAAAACAAACGCAGGAAAATGGCACTTTGGAAAAAATGTGAACAAAGAGCCGCACAGGCGTGAGTCTTTGTTGTGATTTGATATGGCTGGCGGGCTAGTTGACGGGCAGCTGGTGTAGCGAGTAGGCACAGCAAGACCAATGTTCCGTCTCGCTGGACCCGAGACGGGGCATTTCTAGTTTAATAACAGCTGAATCCCGTTGGAACTCCATCTGCCATTGTTGATATGCTTTCAATCAAAACAGCCCCCCGCGCTATATAAAAACAACAACAAAATTATTAGATATTTCCACGTTTGGCTTGCGTAAAATGCTTGAATAATTAAGGCTAGCATTTCTAAAGTGATTTAATTTTGTTGCTTAAAATTTCATTGAGACGAACCGACAGTCTAGGCCTACAGGCTTATTTACAGAAATCCTAATTCATCTCTGAGCTTCATACAGGATCAGTGTCGAAACATTGATACGTCAACTTTAATTAAGGGTGTCTCGTTTCCATTCAAACAACTCTCTTTGTTTGGATCAGGCCCCCCCAAAAAAAAACAACAAAAAAAACAAAACGAAACAAACAAAATACGTCGTTTACCCCACAATGAGATTTAGACATGATGTTGGTTATTTCTTTGTCCACAGATTATTATTTTATTGGTATATTTATTTATTCTTTTTATTTATTTATTTATTCTTTTTATTTATTTATTCATTCATAACCAATAGCGGATAGGCCTACAGGTATCATATTAACATAGGCCTACCAACAAAATTCAAGTATTGAAACAAATTATTTAAAATTCATCAACAAATAAATACAGTTGTCACGCACAGATAAGAAGACATGGCTGGTCATTGTGTGTTCTCTCATTATATCGATTTACCCTATTATCTTATTTGTAGGTTTCACCTCATGCCTCTGTAGATGTGCTCATATTGTAGGGTGCACCACACTAATTCCAGCTCCATTGACAACAGTGTAAAATCAACAAAGTTCAGGGCCAAATAACCTGTACCCCAGCATCACTGGGGTCTACAAAAACAAATGTCACTTATTGTCTGATCTTTTATCTTTCATTTTCTTTTCTATTTTTGGGGGGTTAGCCAATTACATTTTTAATTATTGACACAAAACAAACCCACCTCCCAAAAAGTCCTATTTCCCAAGCCGATCAACAGCCATTTTTTAACATGGCATCCCTCCACTTTCTCGGGCAAATAGGACCCATTTTTCAACAGTAATCTTATTAAGTCTGCACACAGATGGAAGCCCAGAAACCAGGGAGTTGATGCTGGGCTATGTTTACACAATCCCACAATTTTTGGAGGCACAAACTCTTCTTTTTCAAAAAAGTTGTGGGTATACATTTTATGTTGATGAGCTGGCGCATAAATTCTGACATGAATTAGTGTAGTGCACCATGTAGCGCCAGCGCTATTTTGGCCTTGTATTCTTTGAAATTGAGTGATGGAAGGCAAACAACATGTGTCCGAATTTCAGAAATCTAGGGGGATGTGTTAGGTAACAATAGTCTGGACCGTGCTTAGGGTATAGGGACAAAAAAAGGCCGGGAGGGGGGGGGGGGGGGGGGTTACCCTTTTCCCCCATATCGTGCTGGGTATCCCGAATTTACCCGGTCGTATGTGAACTACAACGTATTGGTTTGTTTACAGTGTACGTCGAGGCGAGGACAGGGAACTAAACGACCGCGTAAAGGGAAATGGTGACCTACCTCGCTTGGAAGTACTTGGTTGGAAAACGTATACAATACCAATGAGAGGGGTTGCCGAAAAGTATAGAGACAATCAATGGACAATGTGAAGTCATCGATTTACACCGTGTCCACATGCACACGTGTGGGTTACTTTGTTTTTGCATTCGATTGGTGACCTTTAACAATAAGGGGCAATAGGGTCCCCGATTGAGAAAGGTCCCCGTTAGAAAATCGTGTACAAAACCAATGAGGGCCGTTGCCAAAATGAACAATAGGAGGACAAAGGTATATTATGTCGCAAAATATGAAAAATGAGTTTGATGTATGTTTGGAAAGCCCGCAATGTAAGCTTTCATTTGGTACATGACAGAGCTCCAAAGCCCTTTCCGTTCTGGAGATATCGCGTTTTTGAATATTAATTAGTTCCATGGAGTTCAAATTACACAACAGAGAAAACAGGCTTTGAAATAGCTAGTTCTTATACAATGCAATCGAACAATGCACTCTAAAAAGGTTATTTTTTTCACTTTATTCACTGAAATCAACATTGTTGTGCACTAAACCTGAAACTTTAGATATTTAAGATGTCATTAAAGACAAAAAAAATATATATATTTTGACGAAAAATGTCACCCTCTTAACGTTGAAAGGGCCATTACACGTAAATGCATAGCGCGACTTATATCACCTTTTTCTGGAGCGGGTCACATATGAGGTCCCCGATTGCAGGCGTTTACACACTTGCGTGAGTGCGATCGGTAGCTAAAAAAATGCACTAGTGTATTATAACTAGTATGTAACTATAAAGTACGGTCATTGAGTGATCCCCGCACAGCCTTGTTTATAATCTATATGGCTACTGCTCTAATTTTGTGTTGGCTATACGATAAACAAGACCTATTTCTTTGGTGGCCGTGGCAACAATTGGAGACTTTTGTGACGCTTGTGGCAGCAGACATACCGGTCCTTAATTTCCATTGTTAGTCCTGCGCTAGTCCTGCGCATGCTGAGAACTTGCAAAAAGGACCGGTTTGTCTGCTGCCACCATCGTCTCAAAAGTCTCCCATTACAATTGAACTTTGAATGAATGCACTTCCCGCAAGGCTATCAATACATGTTGATGTGTGCGAGGTCAATCACTTGCAGTCGTATAAGGACATTATCAATTACCTCTGAAGACTAATAAGTCCTCTGTGTATTTATGGGTCAACTCCAGGGCAACGTGACCAATATAATTGCTGACATACCTCTGCATTATATTTTTGCCTGACACTATCTCGTTGATGCCAACAGAGGACGCTGCGTCATGACATGTGACAGTTAGCCATGCGCGGTGTGGGTTACGGCAACTCCAGACTCGGGCGTTGAGTACGGGTATACAGTGCAGCGCGTGGTTATTGTCTAACAATTTTCAAAGAGATCAGCATAATCCTCACTTTTTCGTGCCAACTTTTTTGACCCCTCATTTCTTAACTTTCACACGGACATCATCTGGGTCCAGATTTCATAGACCCTTTTGTGGTAAAGTTTGCGTCTACATTTTTAGCACAAAATCCCAAAGGCGGGCTATTATCGCCATGATAAATATCATGTTTTATATTATACCTGTATATCTTGTACGGGTTGAGCTTCAAGGAGCAGAACCGCTTCCCAGGTATAATGAAACATTGAGTGAATGGCTAGTTTAACCACTACACTGTAAAAAACGTTGGTCAAAATGGGTTGATATTTTGCCCAATGTTGGGCAACATACCAACTGTCCACAATTTTGGGCAAATGCTTACCAATAATTGGTCCATTTTTATCTCAATTAACCAACAATGTGGTAAATTAATACCAATGTTGGGTAAATAACAGTTGCCCAATTGTGTTTTACCCAACGTTTTTACAGTGTAGGCTCTCGTGGGTGGACTCTTGGCTGAACCGGAACGGGCCGTAGTGCATACAGTCTACGGACTTATAAGGAAAACAAATCGTTCAAATAATTTGCCTAGCTCTACCCCGGACACAAGTGGACCAAACACCTTCAATGCTGTGTCCTTAATATTCAACAAGGCAAGAAAACCTGTTAGATATACCGGTAGCTGTAAGATTAGAATGTCTATAATAAACTCAGTAGAATCTAGAAATCAGACAGATCAGAGAGCACCGCCGTCAACCGAATAAACCACATCAGCTCAAGTACAACTTCGTCTCAAGCGAATTCGTTTAAGCCCCAGTCCCACTAGGAGATACGACAACTTACGACAGGCTGCGACTGGAAATCGCAGGCAATCTTAGAAAGGTCGTGCCACAAGTCTTGGGTGGTCGTGGGTAGTCTTGGATATTCGCACGACCGAAATCAGTCGCAGAGAGGTTTTTGATCTGTTCAAAAACCTTGCTGCGACTGAAGTAGTCGCATCTTGTCGCAGCCTAGTCTTCATTTGTCGTGCGACGGTCGTGCGATGGTCGTGGGACAAGTCTTGGGTGGTCCTTTATTGTCGTGGCTGATCGTAGGATTCTCCTATCGTACGACAGTCGCACGACTTTCCACGACTACACTGTTAAAAAATTCTCTGTTATTTCACAAAAAATCTTATGTCAATTGGCATTACAAGGGCTGTGTGTATGTACAGAGATGATCTGTAGACTGTACCGGTACATTCACAGAGGCATTTTGTGTACTAACAAAATATTCTGTACATCTGCATATCGGTTTCCAATTTTACAAACTTTCTACATTGTAATTGTAAATACTGTGCAATCCTACATATGTGCATGTATTATAGATCCTACTATTACATATATACATATGATAGTATATCGCATTTTGGTTTTATATTCATTCGGTAGAGCCATTATGAAGTCATGGTTCCCCATCAACCGTTTCGATTTTTTTAACATAAACGGGGATGTAATTATGACATTATTTAATAATGTTTGCATAAAAGTAATTTTGTACATGAATTGCTTGACAAATTACCTATAATGATCCAGAAAATGTGTTTTTGAACTAAAAAACAGCAATTTTACATGATTTTTGGGCACACAAATGTCCTCAATTGTGATTGGTCAGCTGCAGCATAATGAGATTCATGTAGGATAACAGAAGATTATGTGAATGAACAAGTCAACAAAGGAGCATTGCTTAATTATTGAACTTCTTTGTACATACAATTTCCAATTGCGCACTTGTTGATATACAAGGAAAATGTTTGTAACTGAGTTTCTATGTGGTTATACAGAAGTAAACTCTGTAAATCGTTGTACTACAACGTAATTGTTAACAGTGTACTGGCACGACTTGTGCGAGTAGACCTAATTCCACGACTAGTTGCACGACTAAGCAAGACTAGTCGTGCGACTCCACGACAATTAAGTCGTACGAATAGTCGTGAGTTGTCCTGCGTCGGTCGTGCCACTGCCCAAGACCGGTCAGCCAGGCAGGGTATATTTAGGGGGCTCGTTCTGCTGGCATCTCAGCATGCTCTGCATGCCCTGTATTTATAGTCACACCACTAGTCGCACGACTGGTCAAGACCGGTCGCAGCCAGTCACTACCAGTCGCACGATCAGTCACAGCCAGTCGGCACCTGTCGCACGATTGGTCGTAGCCAGTCGTGCGACAGGACCTTACCACTCGTACCTTCGTACGTAGTCTTGGGTAGTCGTGCGGCAGTCGTGCGATTAGTGGTGCTTTCAGTCGGCAACAAGTCTTCTACAGGTTGCACGACTTATCTTACAATGTGACTGCTTGGCTTATACCGCAGGAAATATCCACGACTACCCACGACCGGCCCTAGTCGCACGACTGAACTGGTCGCGAGAAATCGCAGGTCCTAGTGGGACTGGGGCTTAAGGTAACGGAGAACGTCACAATGAAACTTCAATTGTTGACGTCATGAAATTCGCTTCGCATTAGCATGAAGTATGAACCGGGCTTTACACTATGTTTAAAAGAGGCTTTAAAGCTGCAAAGCATACAATTTTGCTTGAGAACGCAGCAACATGCCACCGGCCAAAATGTTACGCGCCGTGTATACTGCTTGTGATTGGTTCTTAGCCGAATTGTGCTCAGCCTGTAAATTTACCAAAAGTAACGTTTCCCGCTTTGCAGCCCCGTGAAATGTGCCCTGATGATGATGATGAATACGTTTTTTAACGAGCACTTGTTTTTTTCACACAGGCTCTCGGAAAGCACAGAGCATAAAGTGCTTCATATTATATTACGTCGGGATAGGGCAAACAAAGAGAAAAATCTCTGTTCTAATTTACACCATCTCCGACGCAAATTCCATCTTCTGACTGACTGAGATCGACTCAAAGTTAGTGCTATTCGCTAGTCAGTTCGTAAACATTTTCCACTGAATGGTTTCTGCAGTATTCTATACCACACTATCTCGAAGAGAAATTGATCTGTTGTTGATGAATGGACGGGACAGGGAGAACAGGACTGCCATCGGGTGGGCGTACAGCCGTGCCCAGAAGGAGGAACGGCCATGCCGAACTGTCAATACAACGGCCTACGAGATGGTATTGAATTTTGTTTACGGACAAGGGGAAGCATTATGACCTGAGCTGGCCTGATAAACGACGACCCCCCCCCCCCCCCTCCCGGTCAATGCAAGAGGATGGCAGTCGTCATCTCTTGTTTATCCAGGATTTTAGGACATGAATACTTTCTCCCATAATTCCCCAGCAATGTGGAGAATAATAACAGGGAAATTACCTTTGTTTAGGGGGTCATAGGAATGAATACGCTACTCCGTATGCATGGGCCCATCCACAGCATCTCCATTGGGGGAGAGTGGGGGGGGAGTGGGGGGGGAGTGGGGAGGGGAGCTGGATGTTACAGTGGGGGGGGGGGGGGCGCTCACAGTGTTTTTTCTTTATACTACTGTTATTTTCTGCGTTTGCAAAATTTTCAGTGGGGGGGGGGAGACTGGGGGGCCGACGAATTTTTTTATGGGGGGGAGGGGGGGGGGTGCTCCCCCACGCCCCCTAGCTACGTCACTGCCCGGCATACTTCAGAAAAGTTATGCCAATTATAGAACAAAAATTGCTGGCTTTAGCGCTATTTCAAGGTCAAGTCGTGTACGCCTGCGCGCGCATGGAGATTTCTATTTTTGCTTCACTATTTGTAAATGTAGTCTATACACCATTTGCTTTTGTAATTTTCAGAAATTAATGGATTTGGGGGTTAGTATTTTATAGCGTGCTATACTGTAACACTGACTGGTTTGAAGTTTTGTGCGCATAGATGCTGGGAAAACGGAGAGAAAAAAATTGTTCTAGTAGTCTGGTTCCCTGATCATACCTTAGACAAAACGGAGCAATGTATGGGAATATGTATAAACGTCAGGGAATTATCAATTATCAGGTCGGGAACTAGGACATTTCCAACGATGGTCGGCCGACAATCGTTGGAAAACGACATAAATTTCTACTTTTCTTGAAATCCACAGCACACCAGGTGCCATGATTTTACAGGATTATTGAGACTGCTATTTAGTTACAGTCTAGTACGGTATTTCGTAATAATTCAGTAGTTTTGCTTTTTGATGTAGTGCAAAAGGACGGGGGTAACGTTAGCAGAAAATCGTGTGTTTGGGCCCAGTCAGAAAAAGTTGCAAGTACGGCTAATAACAGCGATAACTTTCTCTTATTAGTTCCTAATCTGTTGCTTATTTTGGTGCAAAGGAATCATCCATAGCTCCTCAGCTTTCAAATCAAACTGGAGGTTAACTTTCATTTCAGTTACCTCTGTGTTTTTAGGTTCAATAATCTGCTGCTCTTGTCTTCACTCTAAAATATTTTCCTATCTCGTGGGCAAAAGTTGCTGAAATCCTAGATTATTAAAAAATGGACAGATTTCCCATTTGAATCATCTCGAGGACTTAACTACCAGATTCAAGCTACCTCGCGCATGAAACTGAATGCACAGAATAATACAGCGAGATTGCAGGTTTCAATGAGTATTATCTAAACAGTCTAGGATAACATATCTTGGTCACTTGAAGTTGATAATGAAAACCAGATTTCGCTTCAGGAACAATTTCGTTACATCGCCGGCCACTTTCGAGGAAGATTTAAATCGGTGGACATGACGCACGTCTCAGGCGAACATCCTATGATCCTTTCATCTGTGCTGTATATACAGTTACTACTGGTTTAAATCAAGCAGACAAAAATAATATCTTTGTTTTGATTCCTTCTGTTCTGGTCTTCATTACAGGGCAGAGTTGATCAGTGGATATGGATACCTCAGTCTTTCGTAAGAATCATCTCCTTCAATTCCGCTAGCTCATCAGGGACCAAGGTCATGCAGGATGCGGACGCAACTGTCGCCACACGCGGTAGGAGACCCAGCCAGATGACCGCCTAGCCACGGCGTGTGGTTCCTTCGCAAGGATAATTGATACACGGCCGCTGAGTGCTGGCCCGGGGAATTCCATGTTTTACATCATCGCTAAGCTCCGTCCGCCTGTTCGCCTGCCGCCGGAGCTAAGCAGTGAAGCAGCACTGCCCATCACAGCGGTCTACGGCATGTCGACCCCGCCGGAACTCGGCCTGGCTGGGACCGCCAATTCCAGCGCGGTCGGCTCCACGGGTGAACTCGTCCACGAGGATTTCTTTACCGATGGTGGTGCCGACCTGCCCGATGACCACGGGCCGAGGGTACTGTGGTGTGGCTCGCTCATCCTTGTGATCATCCTGAGTGTGGTAGGCAACGGCATTCTCTCCGTCGTCGTATTCGGCAACTCCCGTCTCCGCCGGCCGTCCTACTTCTTCCTCTTCAACTGCGCCCTGGCCGACTTCGTTCGGTCCGTGCTGTGTTTCCCCTTTGTGGTCTCGGCCGTGGTGTCGCGAGAATGGATATACAGTAACTCCCTCTGCGAGATCCTGGCCTTCTTCAATGTGTATCTGACCTACGGGGTGCTGTACACCCTGTTCCTGATCAGTATAGAACGGTACGTGGTGCTCCGGTTTCACAGATTCCACCGGCAGAAGCTAAAGGGCCCGGCCTGCCTGTTGCTGGTTCTCGCTTCCTGGGCCCTGGCCGTGTCCATGGCCTTCCCGCCCGTGTTCAACACAAGGACCTACTCCTTCATCGCCAACGAGAACCAGTGCACGTTCAGGCACCGGGAGTACAAAACCAACGAGACGCTGTGTTTTCTTATGTTCTTCGTGGCCGTCATCGCTTTCACCCACTTCGCTTACTTCAGGGTGTTCCTCTTCATGCGGGCTCACCGCAAGATGAGGCCCATGCAGTTCGTGCCGGCCGTCTCCAACAACTGGACCTTCTACGGGCCGGGTTCCACGGGCCAGGCGGCCGCCAACTGGTTCCTGGGGTACCGGCAGGGGCCCACGCCGCCGCCCCTGATCGGGTTGGCTCCCCCCGCTAACGGGAACAGCACCTCCCTGTCCAAGTCGGACTTCGAACGCGAGGAGAAGTTCAGCAAGTTGTCCCTGAGCATCAGCATCTCCTTCAGCGTGCTCTGGCTGCCCTACACCGTCCACTGCTTCTGGCAGGTGTTCCAACCAACCAGCCCGCTGCCCCACAGCTTCGTGTCCCTGGCCACGTGGATGACTTTTTTCCAGGCCTGCATCAACCCTATCTTGTGCTTCGTGGTGAGCAAGGAATTCCGGCAGATCGCGCTGCAGCACGTCTTCGGCGCCTCGGCCTTCCAGCCGGAGGGTCACAACGTGCAGTTGTGACAGAGGCTGTGATGAGTTATCACCGAGTTGATGGAGTTTGTTTGGAGGAGCTACCCGGTGATGACTTATAGTCGGCATTCCAATAACTAGGTAAATTATAAACAAATACAGTCCGGTTTCCATATATTGTCCGATCCCATAGTCATTATTAATAAGACATCGTGCAAAAGTACATGCAGGGATAGATCTACGCTTAAAAATTTCTAATTTCATGCACAAGAGGTAACTCAATCTTGTACTTGAGAAACCTGAGGTGATATAGTAAATACCACATTTTAGTTCATGTACCAACTTTAGGGCAAACTTCAGATGATACAAATGAGAAAAATACCAGATATTAAAAGTACATGTACCAGCCTCCAGTACATGAAATAAGATTTTTTTTGTAGAGTACAGGCGAATAGTAAGCGCGTATATTAAACTGACATTAATAATAAACGTCAGTCGCAATTTGATGGAACATTTCATTTGTCATTTTCATGAGAATAGTAAGAGCCAATGAGGCCTTCTTATTTATTATTCTTGCTCTGTCTTCTAGAAGCAGACGTGCAGTCTGACCTTTTCTTGTTATTGAGACAGAGTACTTAAGGTAAAACTACCTAAAAGTGGACACAGTTAAACATCTGGAGACATCTGCAGACATTGCCGATGTGAACGCAGACAGACATCGCAGATCATCGTCACATGTTCAATGTATGCCATTACCATGATATCTGCGTTCCTTACGATATATGGAGACTGGGCTTAACACGTTGGCAGTGCTTGTGCGTCATGCTGTTTCTGCATGTTGATAATTGCTTGGCTTTTGTAGGCCTATATCCCAAAATGTGCTTTAATCGACGCCTATGATTGATATCAGCATAGAACGTCTAGATATTGTTACTTATTTATGTATGTTTAATATTCCAAATTAGAAACCTACTTTCCGTGGATGTTGATATGTCGTACTGAATCAGACAACTGACGGCAATAGAGGCTGGAATCGGTTATACTGGAATGATAGTGAAAATAGAATCCTACAGACATTTACAAAAATTAAATTCTTTTTGTTTTAGGACGGGCCTTTATATACAGATCTTTCTGCACCCTGTTTTTGGCGGTGGCAAGCAAATCCGGTATGGATGTTTTGCAGTGTGGGATGTTACTTACTTGTTGGCAGGTTTTTTACATACAGAAAATTTCTTGATACACATTTTAATGTATGCACCCATAATCGGTATTTCCTTTTTCTTTTTTACGGCTTGTCGGAAGATTCAAAGTCATAAAAGATGTTAAAAAGTGCTCGTTCTTTTTTAAATCAACGAAATTCTATTTTACAAATTGCAGAGCCGTTTTAACCCTCCCCATCCCAAGTTGTCTGTTTTGTCCTGTCATTATGCATAAAGAAAGCTCACATATGATGCCAAAAGTTGAGTGTTGAGTGCAATGTGACAGATAGGGAGACTTAAAGCCTGTTGGGTGGAAACAATAGCACTAATCCCAAGCTAAATTTAAATTTGTTTTTAAAGCTAGTGTGCAATATATGCAAGGCCATTGACACTGTAAATCCCTTGGATGTGATTTCCTATTCAAAATGGACATGAGGATTAAGAGGATGGGATTTTAACAATGAGGGTCCAAAATCACATCCTGCTCTATTTAAAATCACATCTGAAAGCCTGTGAACTATTATCCACCCTGACAAAGAGTATACATTGTGACGTCTGGGCTTAACAGCTTAAACCGCATTGTGATTCTGGATTCTGGATGTGATTTTGGACCCTCATTGTTAAATCACATTCTCTTAATCCTCCTGTCCATTCTGAATAGGAAATCACATCCAAGGGTTCATAGTGTGAAGATCCTACAATTAGTAGTTTTATGAAATACTGTTAATGTTTTTTTTTTAACTGTTACCGGTACTGCATTATTTTTAGTGTACTCTATTTTTTTTAAAGAGAGATTGTCATATAGTACTGTTACAATATTCCACATGGAACAAACATACCATTCAATATAAGTAATGTTTAGGTAGGCCGACTTAGATTAGCGCTTTATGTAAATCTCTCAAGACGCTTCACAATTATTACCCCTGACCATCAGGCCATGAGATCAGTTTTATGCAGCAATTTGAGATCAGCCCAACCAGTTCTCTCTAACCAATTTATACTCCTGGGCGGAGCGAGGCAATTGTAGAAAGGTGTCTTGAGCACGAAGACTTGTATACACTAGAACATGATGGCGTATGGCATTTTACAACATTGCCCGTGGCAAATTAATTGGAGTATACATATATGCCACATTAACGCGGGAGTAACTTTTATCATACACGAGAAATGATGTACGTTTTGCGACTCGTTTCCGTTGGCTCTAGCCGGCCCAGTGTGACCCACCACTCCAGAATCAAGCTGAAGGTACCATATACAGCAGATTGGGATGTATTTGGTCCCATTTTATTCAGAAATAATCAAACTGATATTTAACATTTAAAATTTAATATTGATAATTTCAAACATGTCTGAAAATCGGCCTAAAATCCCAACTTTTTGGCAAAAATAATGTTTTGATTCAAAATAATAATTATATGTTTGTGAGAGAGCCTGGCAGGCCAGATGGTATCTACAGGAGTCAAATGTGACGAATCAGCTGCTTGATTGTGTCTGCAAAATATTAATACCGAGTTCGTAAACACTACTTTTTGCCATATTAAAACAATGGTGACCAATGTTACCCCAACCCTGGGTAACTTTGGTCACACTTTAAAATATATTAAAAAAACAGACCACCCTTGAAATGAAAAATTAAATTTTGTTCGAAATAAAGCTGTTGATGATTATCATAATGTTCTAAATAATACGAAAATAAACATCAGTTGGGTTTGGTTTTGTCATCATAAGTGTATAAATTGCCTAAAGTTACCCCAGTTTACGACCGTGGTTTACCTAACAGGCTTTGTTTTAGTGCTTCAAGCTCATCCAAAGTATGTTGTTTTAAAAAAAAAAGCTGTGGCGAGCGTGAACTACCGGTACACATTATAGTGTACATGTACATGTACTTGCTTGTGTTCCATAATTTCAATTTCAAGAATGATTGTTCATGGTGACTTCAGCCAGGATGGTTTAGGGTTAGTGGGTCACATAATTGTATCTTGTCTGTTTGCTATAATTTTGTCATGAATAATAGTTTATCAATAAGCTATATAAATAACAAGACGCGTGCAGAAGAAACTCAATTATGTTTCCCAACCTTAACCCGTGATTCGTTACTTGAGTAAATCGGGCGAGCTTTAAATTACGGAAGTGTGATTGTATAGTGTAACGTCTATCAAACTCTCGCTTTCATCTATAACATTACTGACCCTACACTCTAAAAACGGATTGGTTGAAATAACCAAACAACCAATTATTGGTTGATATGTGTCCAACCAATTGGATTCAATCCTACTTATATTGGTTGTTTTCAACCAATCCGTTTTTAGAGTTTAACTGAACTCCTTATAGGGTGTGTGGAAAATCATGTTAAAATTGGAGGATTCAGGACTGTTAGGGTTACAAAATGCCATAACAAAGGGCAGAGTGTTTATAATGTGCACATGTCCACGATGATCATCGTGCTCATGGTGCTACATTGTTACCCCTGCTCATCATGCCTATCACTCATTCCTGAAACCTCGGCTCTCTGGGGAGTATATGCAACCTCGGCTGCAAGTTAAGCCGATTGGGTTTAGACCCTACTCTAAAATTACCGTTCAGTCATACTTTCAAACAAGCGTGATCTTCTATAATCCCCAATAACCTTAGTTTTAAGAAAAATGCGATCGGTTTAATATCAAAGTCTTGTTCATAGATGAAGCGCACTGAAACCAAATTGATACACGCGGCGACCTGAACTTGCACCTGCCGCATGTCGACTTTACCCGCGCAGCATGTCGACTTCACACACTTGAGCTGAATAATCACCGGCACCAGACTCAATGCTGTCAAAAGGGCACGACCTTGGAACTACGGAAACTGCGCGGGGAAGTATACATTTAGATGTACATCGTAATGAAATTCGTGCTTGAACAATGCTATTCGAAACAAAGATTGTTGACCAAAAGTCTACGGAGATGCACTGCAGATAATACTGAACGGCTTCCGTGTACAGCAGAGCGCATAGCTGGGTACCAGCCAAAAGCAACATACATAGGCCTATTTCGTGAGATTTGGGTTAGCAACGAGCTGATGTTTGTTGCTGGTGCATAAACTATAGGCCCTTTGTTTTGAAAATTGTGCAATGTCTGAGACTCGCTTGAAGAAAAAGGGTGTTGGGGACACCTGGCTTTTCTTTTATACGGCAACGCTCTTCAAAATAGCAATATTATATTACACACTTTTATCGAATCATGTACGATATAGGGAACTATATATGTACACATAAACTGGTAATAAAATTCTTACCAAAATTACAACCTGGGGCTAATTTCACGGAGCTGCTCAGCACACAAATTTGCTTATATAGCACCGAAAGTCTTGCTTAGTTAAAACAGGTTACCAGCCAAAAAGCCATGGGATTTTCATGCTAAGGAAACAACATACAAATTTAGTTGGTAATCCTGTATTTAGACTTTTCATGCTAAGCAAATTTTTGTGCTTAGCATCGCCGTGAAATTGGCCCCTGTTGTATCTTCACAAGTAGGCCCAATTCGTTTTCAAATGAAATCTTACAAATTTCCATATCGTTGAGAACCAACCCAACCCAACCCACCCAGTCATGTAAACGGGTGCAATCGTGGACCTCCCATTGTTCCTCTTTTGTTTATACTCTAACTTTTTCGGAAGGCCTCCCATTGGTTTTGTACACGATTTTCAATCGTGGACGTTAGGTCAAACGTGGACCCCTTTGTCTACGCTCGAATTCTTTTGTCCTAGGTCCACGATTGCCGGCATATACAAACTCAACCCAACCCAACCCAACCCAACCCAACCCACACAAGTGTGTAAACGCCTGAAATCGGGGACCTCCTATTGTCCTCCTATTGTTCATACTTTAATTTTTTGGCAAGGGCCCTTATTGATTTTGTACACGATTGTCAAACGAGAACCTTTCTCAACCGGGGACCCTATTGTACTCTATTGTTAAAGGTCCCAACCCAACCCAGTCATGTAAACGGGTGCAATCGTGGACCTCCCATTGTTCCTCTATTGTTTATACTCTAACTTTTTCGGAAGGCCTCCCATTGGTTTTGTACACGATTTTCAATCGTGGACGTTAAGTCAAACGTGGACCCCTTTGTCTACGCTCGAATTCTTTTGTCCTAGGTCCACGATTGCCAGCATATACAAACTCAACCCAACCCAACCCAACCCAACCCAACCCAACCCAAACAAACAAACAAACCAACCAACCAACCACCCACCCTACCTTATTTCCAACTCAAAGCAAAAAAGCACATGAATGAAATCAAAATTGTGTAATCATTACATAATTAAATTTTGTCAAACAATCCACAACATAGACAGCCAACATAGGGCAAGATAGCTCAGTTGGTAGAGCGCCGGTACGGTATTCCGGAGGTCGCAGGTTCGAATCCCGCTCCTGCCAGTTTCTTTGTTCACCTTGAAAATATATTCAAATTTACCTGGTCAGTTTCCCTTGTTGATTGTTTGACGAATTATAAGTTAAAAAGTCGTATCCTCATTGAGTGATCCCCACAATGTC
This sequence comes from Hippasteria phrygiana, assembly GCA_037893225.1. Classification (NCBI taxonomy): domain Eukaryota; kingdom Metazoa; phylum Echinodermata; class Asteroidea; order Valvatida; family Goniasteridae; genus Hippasteria; species Hippasteria phrygiana. Next base: position 548,409 of record JAZGUH010000003.1, read on the forward strand.
GCTTCCCAGGTTGTATCGTAAAATTGGGTGTGATCCCTGGCTATACGGCATTCTGGGTTTATGACTTCTGACTAGCGCCCACCCGAACAAAGATACTAACAATTTGGGAGACCGCCAACATAGGCCATATTTGTGGGTTGCCTCATTTCCAAGACCCGAAACATCTGCTAGAACCACATTTCTTATCCCGATATACACCCTCCCAGTGAGCACACCTTATTTCAACGTTGAATGTTGGTTGAAAAAACGTCACGACGTCGAAATACCATAAAAACAACGTTGTTTCAACGTCATTTTTGCGACGTTGGTTTTTACGTCGCAGTGAGACGTTTTTAACATTGGAGTGTGGAAATTACGTTGCGATATTATCAACCTTAATTCAATGTTTATCCAACATCATTATTCAACGTCATTTCAATGTATTTTGCCCGAGGGGCTGGCTTAACCCAAAATTGCCGACTCTAACTCGACTCTAACATTTAGTGTGAATTAATTTAGCCAATTATCCGTGTCTAACTTGTGCTCGGGATACACAAATTGCGAAGGCAATTAAGGCACTGTATAGACGGAACTGGAGCGCAGCAGTTATTGTGTTGGGATACAGCGACGGTGTGTGGCGCGGCTTGCGTGCGGGGGATGTGTGCAGAGGATGATGTATGTTCCGTAAACATATTGGATCTCAAGCGTGCCCTTTCCGGCCAGGCTCACGTCGGTGTGTGCAGGGGCTGAACTGAATGTCTAAGGCTGGGGTTTGTTCTGCAGTTAGTGCGCTGAACCATTCATGACATGCTGAGGGACTTAATCTCAAATATAGCGAAGACATGATCTCAAAGTCAAGAGTACATTATGAGAAGTATTAGGGATTTCGATCACTTGGGGATCACGTTCTAAGGGAGAGGGGGAACTGTCGTACACATCAATCGCTTTGGACCCGGAAACTCCAGAACATTTTACGGTGTTCCAAACACTTGCAGTTTGTGGTTTTTCCAACAGCTTTCATTCCAACATGGTTTTCTTTTACTAGATTTTAGACGGTACCGTAACTTTTACTACTTGTAGAACAATTACATTTCTAGAAAGGCCCTAAAGCGAAAATGATGAATACAGTGTAAAACAGTATGTAAATACCGGCAATCGTGGACTAGGGACAAAAGAGTTAGGGCGTAGACAAAGGGTCCACGATTGACCGAACGTCCACGATTAAAATTCGTGTACAAAACATACAGGAGGCCTTCCGAAAAAGTTAGAGTATAAACAAAGGAGGAACAATGGGAGGTCCGCGATTGCTGGTATTTACACACTTGTATTGAAGGGCACGAGATGATTCAGGCAAGTTGATTGTGGTGATGTATACACCTCTGGTCCAGGACGACTCCTTTTATTTTAGACACTTGAGTTTATTAGTCAGCCCAACCTCACTGTTGCATCATGTACACGAGGTACCGCTAAAGTATTAAAGTGATTGATATCCTACTACTAGTAGCCTTGTTACCCCGTACACTTGATGTACATTGTGTTCATAATATTAGGACGTGTATATACTTGGTGCATAGGGAAAAGTCATTTTTCACTATACATTTATGATAAATATAATTCAACGCCAAATGGTCATTCGACTGTCAAGATAAATCTGGCTACAAATGAAGTTAACGTGTAAATTTATAAAGCGCACATATCCACCATGATCATGGTGCTCGAAGGCGCTACATTATTACCCCTGGTCATGAGGCCTATTAATCATTCATGAAACCTCAGCTCCCTAGGGAGTATGCGTCCCCGGCTGCAAGCTAAGCACACGTGAGCTAATCAAACACATAACCATCAAATGATACCCTTACTCCTGGGTGGAGAGAAGCAATTTGTGACAAAGTGTCTTGCCCAAGGACACAAGCACCGTGACCCCCCCCCCCCCCCCCCCCCCCCCCCCCGGCTGGGCTCGAACCCAAAATCTGTAGTATCACTATACCACAAGGCACCGAGTCTCCGCACGTTAATCTATAAACTGCAAAATAATGGACAGCACTTATTCACAAACCCAGCAGAATATTCCACTGTCTGTGACATGCCACCTTTAGCCTGCCTGGAATATAGAAAATAATACCCGCACATTGGGATTTCTGCTTGAAATGTTAATTTGTCGTGTCTGATATAGGATCGATTACCACGCAGACAACGAAGCTTTTCCAACGTCGTTGCGACCGAAACCGCAGAGGTTCTCACATTTCCAATTACATTGTTCGCTTCTTGTTTTGTTCCATCAGGAAGAGTTGAGCAAGTGTTTTCATTACACAATATTTTCCCCTCAAAACACTTTATACACCGACCGATTCCAGAACATTATAGTCTTGCTCCAATCCAACTGTAAAGAGCACAGCTGATGTTTCGCTGCATGTACTAAACAACAGTTTATGCACGTCTGCTTGCCATTGTACATGTTTTTATCTCCTTTTTTTTCGTGCAGTCGCAGCTTTAAGTGCATTGGGTTGGCAATTCCGTGTAATAGTGATTTTTCGTGCAACTCTTTTATCATGTATTAAATACTATTTTCAGTATGTGTACATTTTGATATACCTTTTGACATAAATGTCTTGGATTGATTGTTCGTTTGTGACGCTTTATTTAATTAAGCAAATTACTGTACTTTATTGTTTAAATTAAGCAGTTTTTGGATGATGGGTGTGAATCTTGTACGAAACATTTAGATTCCACAGATTACATGTGTGGCCTCCTTACTTACGTGAATAGCGTATCACTTTTACTTGTTTTCACCAACGGCCAAGGGCGTAGATTCACGTCTACAAGTTGGGGGGGGGGGGGGGGGGGGGGGGGTGGTGACATTCCCGCAACCCACCCACCGTGAAAATGAGAGAGAGAGAGAGAGGAGGGGGAGGGGTGGCGGCGGCATCGGCCATTTTCTAACACTAGCGGGCACTGTTTATTACAGGTTTATTAATAATTATTTGTCCATGTACACGTACATACCCGCACTTTAAAACACTCTTTCCGATAATTCTACTGGGAATGTTATGTTCATTCTTTTTTAATTTAGAAAAAAAAATAGGTGGGGAACGATGCTATGGCCCATCCCCCTGGCCAACGGCATCCTCCTCTTATGCAATTGTGGTGGCTAAAATGGTTCCCATATTTGATGGAACGGACCACTACTTTTTAACGACATTTTAAAAATGATATTTTGCTTTTCATGCAATCAGTAACTCGTCCATGAAGTACGTGTTGAGTTTAAATTCTCCTCTGAAATTTTATTTCCAAAAGTCGTTGTTTTTGATTGGTCGTGCCTTCTTTCAGTCGTTGTCGTCAATGTTGCCAAACTCCAGAGGGCAGTGTTAGAGCAAATAAGTGACGTCACGTGAAAAATCCATCTTTTGAGGCATGTCGTTGTAGACCGTGGGACCGTATAAGGGGTACTACCAATATCTCCTAGCTCCCGGTGCATGCTAATTGGGGTGTTTATACTGAAATACCCGTAATGCATTGGGATATTCCCAACTGTTGTTTAAACTTCCCAATCACACGTACATTCAACTCAGTGAATGACTCAAGCCCTTCTACAAAAAGTACAAGTATGAAAATAAGGGTCCGGGTTTCACCAGGGGTGGAAGTTACCCCGTCTGGGTCTACAGGTCTGATAATATTGTTGAATATGTATCCTCTATTTAGATCTGGACCCAGGAAAACCTTCAGGGTGGTAGGGCTGGCAACCTAAAATGTGGTCAACCTCAACACCTCTGTTGTAGCCCTTTTCCTATGAGTGGCTTCTAGCCTTGTATTGAGCGACTTCCATTACAAAAAAACACACAAAAGAACACCCAGCTCTTTAAAAATGGGCAATTATTACAGCGCTTGCGCACACGAGGGCCAATCAAAAGCGACATATCCGGACTAGCTACCGGACCCATATGTGGAGGCAGGAACAAGTCCCCTCTGTGAAAATAATCGCAATACGATACCGAAACATGCGGCTAATTCCAGAGACAGGTTTCATTTCCTGTTTCTGACGAGCACTGGGAATCTGTATTTTCCAGGCCTACATTCTGCAATTTGATATGTCTCAGTAAGAGCAGATGGGACACTCGCACTATACACGTCTTATGGAACTGACCATCATGTTACACAATTGTTAATGTGGGTCACGGTATGCCCACACGAGTTATGTGATTTCAATAGAAGAGTATATTTGAGACGAGTTAAAATCGATACTTGGGAGAAGAAAAAATACCATGATGACTCAGGAGTTAACGATGACGGTATATATTTTTTTATTTGGGCAATATGGATAGCTAGCTGTGTGACGCCATTAAAGAATGACGAGTTTTCATCACCCATTGTATATTGAAACTTACTATTTGTTTTGCATGATTGTCTTAGGCCAAATAAAACAAAAATTAGCGTCCGGGTTTCTTAAAAAGAAAGGAGGAGGATCTTTGTATTGTTAATGTTGTTATTTTCAAGATGGCCGCCAACATGTATTTTTATTTATTAACTATAAAAAAAGTAATTGAATATCACAAACAGACGGTTATTGTAATAATAATTGCCCAGACGTACTTCAACCAGCTGCGACTGGAAATACGACTGGTGAACACAGTCCGCCATTTTGTGGAGTCAAAAATTTGGTTCTACAAAATGGAGGACCGTTATTTGTCACGAAATTAAACAAAAACCACGCAATTTGAATGGATAGTTATGTGAATCTTTATATTCTACTTTTAAAAAAAAACTTCCCAACCATATCCATTTCATTTTTATAGCCCAAATCGCCAAATCCAAGGCAATGTGTCCCTTTAATTTACGAGAAATCGTTTCCGTTTAAATGTATTTGTACTACACCCTTCGCTCAATGTGGCCGGAAACTGGATTAAGCCGCAGTTCGCATGAAATATTGAACTTCGTCTTTAAGTGATTGTGCTTGGATCATAAAACGATATTGTTTTTGTTTTTTGTTCTGTTTTCTCAGAAGTGTGTTATAAATGAAAGGAAATTTACCCGCCTTTAATAAAACCACAGAGTTCACCGAACTTTTGGCTGATTTTAAAAATGCAAAAGTGATTTTCTAATTTTCCATTGAAAGTACACTGCAAAAACTGTGGTGTTAAATTAACACCATGTTGTGTTTATATTGGACCACTCGCCCAATAACTATAAACACCACATGGTGTTAGATTAACACCACAGTTTTTTGCAGTGTAGTACACTTAGCCTCGGAGGTGGCCCAATTGGGCTACAAAAAGCGCTCGTCCTAAAATTTCTCTGGTTGCAAAGATCATTCAAAAGTAGATAATAATACACGACCATCCCTTGAAAATGCGCCGTCTGAAAAAAAACCACCGACGAAAATCAGTTGGGGACGCCATGTTGGTTCGGAAAAGTCGAACCGTTAATTGGAATTTATCGGAGTGGTGCCCTCGGCGCTATGGTTGCGTACAGGCTGCACAATGTTCGGCGCCAGTCTGAATATGCTTCGATTTGTTTTCCTCATGTCTCCATAAATATTACACATTTGTAGAATGTTACACTCGGACCTTAGAAATAGGTTAGGTATCGTAACCAAAGAGATTAAATTTGAAGCCATTTCAGGGCAGTGCGTGCCTTTAACTGGTATTAATCTTTGTGTTGAAATGAAAACGGAAAACAGAGCACAAGCCGCAAGTTCAATATAATGTCCGTGGAGTGTTAGCCAATAATGTGGTATACGAAAGAAGCTTGTTCAAATAATGAGGAAATACCACGTGCTTTTCAGTGCAGAGTAATGTCATCCGTCAATCAAAAATCACCAGGGCTTCAATTCTGAGGCATAATGACCTTCGTTACCGTCACACTGAGGACAGGCACACTTAAAAGAATTGAAAGGGTCTTTCTCATAGTCATGGACTGCAGTATGGCCGACCTAATATCCGCTCAAAGATGGAAGAGGAACATTACTGCTTTGTCACGGTCGTTTGTAATGCAATAAAGTAGACGTCGGGAAAGATATTTGCATGTCTTGGCCCCATTTTATGCGATTTCCATAGCTGAATTTGTTAACCTCTTTGTAACACCTCGAAGTCTGCACAAAGGTGTCCGGAGAAAAATATATGAGAAAAAGTTCACCACAGGCTGTGCTGAAGACGCCTTTGCTGATTTAACGTTGATTTTGTTTTAAGCACATTTGCATTTTTGTGGACAAAACATGTCGAAACAATGATTGCATTGCAGTGGCGAATTTAGCGGGCAATTCCCCCCACCCCCCCCCCCCCCCGCCAAAAAAATTAATAATGCAAACTGCCAAGCAATCTTGCCGGTAATGAACTTTTGAACAGTAACATTTGTTTGTCAATTCCATGTTAAGAAACTATACCGTACTCAATAACGATTTTGATAATTATTGCTCTTGCTATGTGCTTGCCCGTTTCGTTTGGATGTTTCCACGGCCAGCACACATTGTTAGTCTATTTTGGGACAAAACGCAAAAGCAGGAAGCCACGATGACGTGATAGTGTGGCATCCATGACGTTGCCACTCTTCATTGTGTATTCTTGCCTATGCAGTCTAGGAACTGGACACTAATATCCTCGACCTCAGAATACAGTGGGGAGAAGAATACCCGTTATTGACTGTTATGAAAAGCTCCGCTATGAGCATCGTCCATCAATTTCACGAATGGCCGTAGACTAATGGATTTTTCGCATAACGAGCAAGGAATTGAGCGTAATACACGCGAATCTGACAAAATGAGACTTAAGTGTAATCCAGCAATCAAGCAAACTGCACTGACTCAGTGCTGTACTCTCATCATGAATCACGCTTGCGGCCGGTTCGCTCAGAGTGGCACTACACTGTCGGCCATTCGTCATTTAAAGGGATCATGCTATTAGAGTTTTATGACATAAATTGCGTAGGACAGGGTTGTTTGATTTAAATCACTCGATTAAAATTATTGATTTAAATCATGATTTAAATCAATGGAAAAAATATATAAAATTCACTAATAAAAATCATGTTTTTTATATTTTTTATTTCTTCTATTTTTCAATGTAAAAACAATGTCTGTTATTCAAACCTGACTTTCATTGGATGTAAAAGGCAAGTTTCCTGAAACATTGTTGTGTAGGCCTACATGTACAATGCATATGATTCTGAAGTAATGTACATGTACTACCTACATGTACATGTACATACAGTATTAATCTCTTACATGTACAAAGGTTTAACTCAATGCATGTAATGCGCCTATTAATTGATTCCCCCACCCCCCGACCCAACCCTCCACCCCACCCCACCACACCACCCCACCCCCACCCCACCCCACCACCTCACCCCACCACCCACCCCACCACCCACCCCACCACCCCACCCCATCAACCCACCCCACCAACCCACCCCGATCCTTTTGCAAGGCTTTTTCAAATCAAAACCTAAACCATACATAATAGCATCAAAAACTCCCACCCTATAAAGGTGGGGGTGTCCCCCACCCATTTAGGTTGGGATTGTCGCTAGATTTTTGCCCCAGAGGTGGAGATTTTGTCAAAAGTGACTATCCCTATCTCAGAGGTGGAGTGGCCCGGGGGGGGGGGGGGGGTGGGGGAAACAATTGATAGGCACATAAACTCAATGTAATGTGGGCACATAAACATGATTATATAATTGAAAACAAGATCAGAGATGGAAGCTGATTATTAAACCTAACATTGTTTGATTTGCAATCCATAATGTCTTAACCCAGACTGGGCCTTGTCACACGAGGCAATTTTTACAGGCAACTTGGGGGCAACAAACGACACTGCAGACTAAAGGAATGCTTCGGTGGCACAACAGAACATTTTCTGACAGTGTATCGACGTTCCTAAGAAAATTATTTGAAAATTGTAATGTGAATGTTTTTCCACTTTGAGATTGCCTGTAACTGATTGCCCGTAAATTGCCTAGTGTGACATGGTCCAATAATTCTCAGATGATAATTTTTCACACACCCTAGGGTTATTAGGGCAACGGTTTGTACATTGTATGCAATCTGTTCAGCTTTAAAATAAAATAAAACATACTGTACATGCCTACATGGTGATATTTATGGTGGCTGCACTAAATATATGGGGGGGGGGGGGTCCTGTTATCAACTTGGATGAGTAATGTGCAGTATGATGGTGATGCTGTAACAGAGATTTTAAGACTAATATATTCTAGAAAAGAATATGATAAATGAAAGGGATTTCAGTACTGATTTAATGAACAATTGTGTGTGTTTATACTTGACTTTCAATGATGGTCATTTATATTGATTTATTTAAAACAAATGTTTTATGCAAATGTACAATGTAAAAACAAAAAATCGATTTAAATAAATAGAACAAAAATCCGATTAAAAAAACCAAAAAAACAACGATGTTTTGGATTTTTAAAAGAAAATCATGATTTGTATTAACCCTGGACAGCGTGTATCTATGCATTTATGCAATGGGGGTGATTTACAATAGATTGCCACCAAGACCTACGACCCACGACCCTTTGCAAACGCGCATTGCGTACAATGGTCTGTCCGTTTCAAACTCTTGGTGGCGCGCTATTGTGAATCTCCCCTATTCTAGGGAGTAATTGCAAATGTTTGATTTCCATGTTAATGCAAATGTTCACATTCATGAGTCAAGGTATGATGTCATCAAGGACACACTGCGGGGTTGTCATTGTAGAAAAACCCAGCTTTTTCTACAAGGAGTTCCTTCTTTTAACAAACCATAATAGCGCCCTCTTGCATTGAGTAAACCGGAGAAATACTAACAGAATTTAAAACCTACACCTTTAATGGGGTATGTTGAGTGCATGGTGCGGGTTCAGGTATTTAAAATGGCATTCCGGCTTACGATTTTCCTAGGCCCAGATCTAAATAGGGGATAATTCTTCAAAAGAATCCAGAACAATTATCCAAATTTTACTAGGCGGGGTAACTTCCACCGTCGGTGACCAACTCACCTCCCCCGTCATGCTTTCTTTTCTAAATTGCGACAAAGGACACAGACATTTTGTAATAACGCTGTTCTACATTCTATTCATGTCATAGAAATCCTTCTTGCATGCTTCTCTTTAACTCGTAATGATTCTGTCTCGTGGAAAAGGCGGGAATGATTATTGTTCCAGCCCTGCACGCTTTGACGCGCAAAACCCGCGGAGTTCGCTGTCATTCGATGACGGACTCCTCACACGACACGAAGACATCGTCGATCGCGGGTTTGGGATTCCCCTCAAATCCTGCCTACTTTGGCATTAATCATTGATTAATTTCTATCATGTCAGCAGAGGCATGACGCCTTTCACGTACTCTGCGGCGTGTCTCTCCCAAAGACTTTGAACCATGATCACTCCGAGCGAGAGAATTTTGTTAAACATCGATGGGACATTTTGCAAATTTGAAAGGTATGAGATCTAATTTGCATTGCCTTTTTATACGTAACATTTTGTCAGCTTGAACTTTAAAGAAATGTCTGAAAACTTGAAATGCGCATTTGGATGAACGTTGTGTCGTGAAACCAAACCCCCGCAATTTGCAGATGTGCAACGGAAATTGCTAAACGTTTATCATAACATTCTATATTTTTTTCTAGCTGGGAACCGTAACGATCTCCAAATCCCTAAACTATAGGCCTACCTCACTAAAAGTCTGTCATTTTCTGGACGCCACGTACAATTCAAATAAATATTCTAAGAAATTTACACTGGTGTAACTTCGCTTAATTTGCTGAGTAATATTTTGTGCAGAGCCGCTCAACAAAATAATTGGTCCTACCAGCTAGCTCAAAACCTCTCATTCTGAATTGACCCTGTATGGGTTGCGATTTATTATGTGATCAATAGACTTGTTCCCGGTCCCTCTATTATCGGTCTGACATTCAATTTGGGGACTGGCATGGGTATAGTACTAATTTGCACAAACCCGGATGAATACCCATAATGCATTGCGATGTTCCCGGCCTCTGCAAAGACTTGTCAAAACGCACATGCATTCAACAACATAATTCGAAGCTTTCAAACCGAATTTACGAAAATATAAACAGCATCCACCTGACCACCTCTTAAAATTGGGAAATTATTAACAGCGCTGGCGCACAAGAGGGTCAATCAAAAAGCGATATCCGCACTACAGCTACAGGTCCATATAATATTTGGGGCGGGAACCAGTCTAAGGTGATAAGGATTTTATCATTCAACTCTTCATTTCTTACACTGGATTGGTAGAATAATGTGCATGGCTGCATGCTGAGCGTTGCCTCGCGCGACATCCCTTTTTGGTGCATGAGATTTGCGAGCATGCATGGACAGTAAATCTGGTTGTTGATCCCCACCTGCGCTGCAACTGATATCTATCTCAACGAATGACTGAAAATGAAATTGTCTGCAGTCTCTGGGAAACCTCTCGCAAATTAACGTGGCTTATGCTCGTTTTGCTATAATCTGCCCAGAATGGTACAGTGTTTCCTGCACTCTACAAGAGACTTATCTACTAATCATTGCTAATGCAGTCGCCTCTCGCGTTAGGCGTGGGTTTATTATTATTTTCTTATCCGTATTCTTAAAGCAGACGTAAGTTGGGAAATTTCATTTGCTGCGTGCATATCTCGGCCCTCTGTCGAGTAGTTAAATCCAGTGTCTGTTTGGGTGGAGCCTAGACGCCATTATGCTTAGATACATGTATCCTCCTCTAATGTTTCTGGCTGCAGAAAATGTAAAAACAACAGCACCAGCAGCAGCAACATCAGCAACTGACCTTTAGCAGTGTAGACCCGATCAGTTTTCTTTAACTGAACGCTTTAAGCTGGCTTAAACTGAAGTGCGTTTTATGCTGGCTATCCATAAGTGCGTTTTACGTGTGGTCACATTTTGTGCCCGCTGTGTTTTAGGCCCATTATGTTGATTATTCGCAGACCTAAAACTCAACGCAGCCAGCTTTAATCTAGACGATCAGCCGTTTGAACCATTGCCTTCATGCTATGTGCATGACAACTTCAAGGCAAGATAGTGTGGTTTCAAGCTACACGGACACCCGTGCTCATTATTGATCGTCTGATCTCCACTCGACGCTCCGTCCGTTCGGCTGATTATATTTTCCCGCCTTTCCCCCCGTCGAAGTGACAAGCCTGACGTCACCGGCTGACGTACGTCATGAGCTCCTCACCGTGCGGGATGAGTCAGGATGGCTGGAGTGCGCGAGATCGGGGGATGGAGTAGAAAGGAGTGGTGGTATACAGACAGTATAGCCAGAGTGATTTAGACGTCCTGAGTTGTTAGTTCCGATTGGGCTCCGTCACGTTATTAATAACCCGTCTGGACCTCGTCGAGGGTTTGAAGTCAGGCCCGTTGTCGTCGCACGCCGTACCATGCCAAGCGCGCTGTGTCATCAATCAAATTAGCGCCGCGGCACGTATACGGGAAGGAAATTAAGGCGAGGAAATTAAGGCTGAGATTGACCGAGAAATCGCCACGAAACAAGGACTCGGTTTCAATTATTAACGGCGAGGGGCGGCGATGGCTCTGTAGTATAAGACAACCGAATCACGGCGTTAGATTTCCGATCGTGAGGTGACTGTCTTGCCCACCACGCATGAGCCAAGCATGGTGAATACATTTCAGATCGTGTGGCCAAACTTAACTGGAACTTGAATTAATTTGGAGACTTGTTGGCCTAAAGGTGGCAGCAGATATACATTTCAAGTTTAACATTAAAACGCCAGTCAATATTGTCCACTGTATAGTGGATTATTCCCCTCCAAAAAAAAGAAGAAAAAAAAAAAGGTTTGTCTCCTATCTATCTATAAAGTGAAAAGAAACAGCAAGATTTGTCTTGGATCTATCTGAAAATGGTGCCAAATTTCAAATTTGAATGCCACAGCTAGCTGTGTATATGCTGGTTGGGCGCGACATTCAACCAAACGATAACACACCTGGTCACTAATTGCACGCCTAAATGTCCGTACTAGACTACTTCTCACAATATTCTCGTCATTGTAGCGTTGACTCCCAGGTCCAATTGCGCGCGGCTCTGTGGACAGCGCTTGAAGCTACATGCATGCGTACTACATTCGTCTGCATTCAATAGCAATTCACTTCCGGATCACAAATAACTTGCGATTGGGATAGTGAACACCCATCAAACACTGTAACGAACAATGGTGGAGCATGAATGAATGAACAACATTAGCCCCGGCCGTCTGCGCACTTCCGGGTTGAAAGCGCGGATGTCAATGCTAAACAACAACAGTGCTATTCAACAAATTCATTCATGCATGGAATCACACCATAAATGCAGCGCAGCGCACGTTTAGCATAGTCAGCTGTTTACTTAGCACTGTGAGCCTCTTTTACAAACCCGGAAGTTCGCAGATCGGTGCTATTTTCGTCAATTTGGAATTCGTCTCTTGCTCCCCAAGTTTTTATGATTGGTTTGTATGTAAAGTTATTATTTTGCGTATGGCAATTTATATATTTTTCTCTTATCCTAATTTTGTATCAGTTTTTTTTAATGTATTGCATTTTTTATATTAATGTACAGAGCATGTGGAATAACTTTTCTAATGTGATTTTTAGCGCGAATTAATAAATCTTGAATCTTGAATCTATTGTAAATTCTCAGTACATGTTGCGGTATATCAAAATTCCTTCCTCATACAAGTTTAATCATTTGGATTTGAATCACAGCTAGCTTTGGGGTGAATATTAAGCCACTTCGGTATTTCACCGTTGATCTATTCTGAATTTCACGTGGATTTTTACATTACCGCATAGACAAATCCCGAATTGACGAAAATAGTATCCCGGTGCTAAAAGTAAACGACGTACTATGCTGAACGTGCGCTGTGCTGCCGTTTATGGCGTGATTCGTTCATGCATGAATGAATTTGTTGAATAGCACTAGCACTGAGATCCTTGCTTTCAACCCGGAAGTGCGCAGAAGGGGCTAATGTGAAATTCGAGGGCGGGAGGGCGGGTGATCCTGTGGCCCACCCCCCTGGTCAAAAAATTGGAAGGAGTACGGTTTATATCCCCACCCCACCCCGGAATCTGCACCCCTGGACTTTTTTTGGAAGCGAGTAGGGGGCGACACAAGTGCCTCCATACCTCGCTTATTTTTGTCCGTGGATTTAGGTCCGGTCTAAAGTGTTCTTGAAAATGCCCACTATGGGATATTGAATACAGTTGTTCCTCCGCACAGATATTTATAATTCGTCTCTCCTCCAGTGATTTCAAACTCATCATCATGAAGATACCTAGAAGAGAATGACTCATGCAGTCGAATTACAGATATTTCGCCTGGATTTATATTATGCATGCATATACTCAATTGCATGGGTGGCATTTAGAGGGAACAGGAATTGTCTGCACATGTCCCCGTGCGCGTCTGTTTAAACTTCAAGCTTGCAACCATATTATTGGGTTCCATTTGAGGACTGTATGCATGCAACTCGACAGTGTTTCCAATCTGCGCCGGCTCTCTCTGCATCGTCTTTGCTTGGCCTCAGGCTACCAGTCGTCAGAAAGCCCCGGTCTAATCAGCACCCGTGCACCCATCCTCAGTGTTTAATTTGTGCGACTGGTCTCGAGGCCATCCCCTCGCGATCGATAAACAAACGCCGCCAAGAAGGTACCGCGCTGCATACGCCAAAGTGTTCTAAGTGATTTGCTTCTAATGAGGATCATGAACTTTCTTCTTTTTTTTCTTTAAATGATACGCTTTATTATGGGTAAATGTTTCTTCTTCGGTATGCACAGCCTACCCGCGCGCGGGAGAATTTGGCTATCGTCTTACTCTCACCGCCAGGCTTTTAATAGCGAATGTATACGGATGTGGTTCGGTTGCGTTTTGCATGGAAGACAAAATGGCGCCAATGGCGTTCATTGTGTCTGGTTCCCTTATCGCCCGAGTGCAAGTTTTACGCAGTGGACTGGGGATGCAGATGAATGAGTTTGAGTTTAATAATAGCGTTGCCCAAGCCTAAAATGCGATACGTGCTGGCTCGTATTTATACAATCCTGCAATGTCCTGAATGAAATATGGAAGTACTGCTGCTGCAGGGGTTTCGTTTAGAAAAATTCTGATGAGGTTCGTAAGTACCATCCAATCTAAACTGGCCAGGTATATAAAGTGAATCGTATTAGAGGGACTCGATCTGGATAGTCTTCTTGTACAAATAGATAGAGCACGGAAATGTTTTATGTGTCTATGTCTGTCTTTTTGGGGGGGGGGGGGGGGGGTTGACGACTGCAACAGTTATCTTAACCTTTTAAAGGTATGATATCAGAGTTGTAGTCGAGTCCCTGCAAGTTCTTTCACAAGTCCTTTCGCAAGCCCAGTCAGAAGTCCTTTTATAAAGGCCGTCACAAGTAACTGGATGAACAATGACAAAGGAATGCCTTTGTCAAAGCTTATTTGAATAGCTTGTGATTGGGATTAGGACTGGAGGGTTTGTGATGGACTTGCAGGGACTTGCAGGAACTTGCAGGGACTTGTGATGGACTCGACTTACTTTAGTAATGATGAAAAATACAAAGATTAGTCTCAATCTGAAAGCTTATTATTTGTAAACGCGGTACCGATACCCATTCTCACGAGGAATATTTCCGTCGGAAAGCATGTCATCTTCGCGAAAATTATTCTGCCAACTTGTAAAAACGCCAGGGCTTATTTCGTTTTCAACAATACCGCGTACGTTCCACCGCCGGCACGTGTGAAGGCGATTTAGATGTAGACAAACGGATAAAGGGTACATGCATGGTCTTATTATAATTATTTTAATCTTTCGCAGTTTGCGTTCGTTTAATTGCCAGCTCATTATACCAAGTTCTAATAGTGCATATTTTGGGGATTCACGAAAGGAAATAAATACTTAATTAATTTGTCAATTTATAAATGTGAGGTATGAGGTTACTAACTGAAATCAATCATTAAAATAGCAGTTTACCGTTGTTTTATCCCCAAATGGCGTCGATACAGCGCCCTCCGTCGGTCAAATATATGGCCTGCCATACCAATATGGAAACACAAAAGAAAATGTCGGGGGCACCAAGAAATGTAACAACTTTCATACAAGCATCAAGTGTGGGAATACTAAAGCTCTCGCTATACACGATGACATTTAGCCTAAACCATGAATATGGGAATTTACATCAGCAGAGCTTGCTGCTTAGTGTCGTACAAAAAACCCACAGAATGCAAGTAATTGGTGGTAGATTTGATGCACGGATGCATGTGACAGGACCAAGTAAGGTAAATTCTATTCAGTCGGGACCGATGTCACAGCAGAACATTAATGTTACACTGCAAGAACTCGAGTCCAGTAAAACTATAGGGGCCTAAAGAAGTGTTTTCTATAGACCTATAAAAATATATTTTAGGCTTACTAAAGTTTCACACTTAACACGTATATTATGTTTAAAAAGAGCATCTATCCAAATGACGCAGAGAAACATGAAAGATCTTGATCTTCATGCCCGCAACCACAAGTACGATGGGTCATAAAAACAAAACAGTGCAACACGATGGAAGTTTTTTTTGCTTATCTGTGGGATTTCAACAACGGATCCGTGAATCCAGGCAGTGACACTAAAAGCGCACACGTTTTAGTATCTGATGAGCTCCGGGTATACACCACGCGATATCAATCCGTGTTTCCGGAGCAAGGATATGCAGGAACATTACTCCGCGGCCATTCCTGTTTTCTCGGTCAAGTTGATTAGGACGAGCTTTGGCTAGTCGAGTGCGGCTTGCGCAAGGCGCGCTGGCCCCCGTGCGCACGACCCGGACATGCCCTGCAGCCTCGCTGCTCTACTCACGGCTCGCTCTCTTATAATTCCCCGTATAGCGCCAGTGATTGCACTTCATGTCACCCCCCCCCCCCCCCCCCATCACAAAATGAAACCATTTGTACACACTCACATATAGCAGCGCCGGGGCTAACAGCACTCTCATTCCCCCTCTTCCCCTCTCTCATTCTTGCGGGGAAAGAACGGGAAACAGTTGGGCTAGGATCGGCCACGGCATATCTGATCACCCATTTAGAATTCCGTGGACGTTCGTGGTGCTATTACAGGGCTCGTTTTTCCAGCAATCGAATTGTAATCCACGGGCCGGGGACCCGTTATTGCCAACCCCCGCAAGCCAAGATCGCGGCTGCCGTATGCGTACGTACGTGTACGTCAGTAAGCGGGAAAAGTTTACACTAAGAGCTTCCACTGTATATAGACTCCGTGGGACGGCGTACGATATGCGAATGTTCTTTTTTAGGTTTATGAATGATTCCAAATTGTCGAAGAGAAGGCCTGTCTCAGCAGCGAATATCGAACGGTAATTATTATTTCGGCCGTGGTTGGGCCGTGGGTGATAGTGTCTGATGCGTTGACTTGGGCCGGGACTATGGTTCGGACTCGGTGTACAGAAATGGGACGCTCTGGACTTCAAGTAGGAGTTAACACAAATACACGACCTGAGGACGAACGCAAATATGTTGTAATTTGGAATTTTTGGAACACAACATTGTGCTGGGTACAAAAATTTTGCTTAGTGAAAACAAGTTGATCTACGGAGTTATAAACTCGGTTGCTACTTGAATTTGGAGCCGGATGGGAATTTCCCCTTATTTTCCCCCCAAATGTATTTTTGCGGGGTTTTCGCCCTTCCCGTAAATTAGCAATATAGCCTTAACTTGAAAACGTTAGTTTGTGTAAATATTCTTGTATATTTGTGTAAATATCCTTGCGTTTTTGTAAATATTTCTGTATTTATTTTGTGTATGTGTGTAAATATTCATTTTTAATCAACAATATGCAGGGCCCACGGGAAACCAGTTTTGAACTGTTTGGGCACACCCTGGGTAAAGAAATGTAATAAATAAGTTAACAACAAAACCTCCATGTGATTTTTAGGTTAAGCAAACAACAGCTGAATACCAGTCACAAGTTGTATAGGCCTACATCACATGAACATTTGGTTGGTAATCCTGTTTTTACCCTAAAACACGTTTTAATAGCATGCAGCTCTCTATGTACTGGCCCCGGCTGGTAGAGAAACTCAGCTGTTTTGTATCATGTGATTTACTTTGCCTAAACATTTTCAGCAATTTACCTGAAAGCCGAAGACGTATATCACTCAGGTCAAACTTCTCATTTCTACATGAATAGCACGAGTTCCTGGGCCCCCAAAGACCCCTTTTACGAATGGCCCGTCTATACCTTTGTTTTTTTGTTCAAAATTTGACGCAAACTATCACACAGTACATTTCAGCACACACATTCACTGCACAATTTTGGCCTGCATGATTGTATGTGAACGAGGATGGGTTCTCGTGGGTTCTCGTGGTTTACCATTTTCTCTCTTTGGTTTACCATTTAGCGTTCCGTACAGAGGCACTCTAACCAGCTATTAAACCAGGCCCTTTCTTGTATTATTAAGTCAAAACCGAATGCGGCCTGCCTTTAGACAGTTTTGAACGCACCAGTCTCGACCACAAATTAATTTGATCGACGGCAAATTGTCTTCGCCCGAACTTCCTCCAGGTGGCGCTATAGAGCCAAACAGCGCCCTCGTGTGCTACTTGAAGAACACTGTCAGATTCACAGTGTCTGGCTAACATGAATTTTCTTGAAAACAATCCAGCATTTATGATGAATGGATGTTCCGCTCGAAAGGATGAGTTCACGCAGGCTAAACACTTCAGCAGATCAACGACAGATGCTCGCAGTGGTTGGGTTACAGTCATCCGGCATAATCTGTAACGTGATATGTAGGTCATGAATGTAGGCCTACATGAGAGCTTCCCAAATAATGGAAAAATTGAGGAAACGTAGGAAAAAAGAATCATACCCCCAAATGGGTCATCTTCGAACGGACGATTGTAACCGACTCCCCACGCCATGATTTTGTCGGGAATCTGGAACAAAACATTTCTCCTGGACATTGTTCGTGAGTGAAAGCACTCGACGGTTAAAGTGGAATGTGGGCGTATGTTGTATTGACATTATCATAAACGGTATGCACATTGTGTTGGGGGTGAAAAAAATCCGTATACAAAACGGGTGTTCATATCGCAAATGCATGATAGAGTATACATACATGGGTACAATATATACTTTCCAAACAACACTCTTAAAGGTAGTATACAACATTTGCTTTTGCTGTATAATGTTCAGAAATGAATGGATGTAGGGGTTATTTTATAGCAAATACTGTAACAGTGACCCATTTATAGTTTTGTATGCATAGTTGCTGGGAAAACAGAGACAAAATGCTGTTCTTGTAGTCTGGTTCCCTGACCGTACTTCAGACAAAAGGGAGCAATAGACGTCAGGGAATTATCAGGTCGGGGAACTATAATTCGGTAGTTTGGTTTTTTGATGTTTGCAAATGTTGTATAATACCTTTAACGAAAACATGCAATGGGCATTCAGTTCAGCTTTTTATCAGGCATATTACCACGTGTTAATACAACAATACAAAGAAGATCAAAATACGCATGTACTAGTTTTCATTTGAAGTGAAAAGAAGGTAGGCCTACATGTAGTAGTTTTTCAATTCTTAGAAAATCTTTTCAGGAATATATGCAAAAGAGCAGTATTTTGTTTGTGGTACAAGGTAGCACTCCTTGTCAAAACAGCATAGAACAGAACAAAAATCAATCCTTTAAAATCAGCCACCCAAAAAAATTTGAAAAAAATTGGCGCTTATATGTTGTCCAAACAAGATATTTAATACGAAAATCGAGTAAAATGAATAGAAAAGTTTGAAATATATTTGTGCACAGAGCTATGGAGACACTGCTGTTCTGCCTTGAATGACATCACGCTTTGGCTCATGAATATGGAAATCTCATTAGCATAAAAACCAAAATATGGAAATGTTTCCCTTAAGAAGGTGGAAAGTCATAGTAACATGTCAAGGAAGCTGTCTAGCATGTATTCAAATCCTATTGTATGGTTCCTTGACTTACTTTAATGGTACCAAATCGATACTGAAAGCGTATGACATCTCTGCAGGGCCCTGGTTATGTTATCAATGCAAATGTAGATGTGAATCATGATTTCCCACAAAACACTCCAAAATTACGTAGTTTTGTTGCCCAAAACATCGAGAAAAGTTTTATTTAAAACAATACAGTAAAAAAGTTGAGCTCTTCGTTTGACTTCAATTTGACACTTAATCGTTGAGGTCAACTGTTTTTGTGTTTTGGGGTAAATATTTGGCACCATGCACCCCTATCTTCAGCACCATAGGACCCCCCCCCCCCCCCCCCCCCAATCAAAAGGATATGATCACAGTGGCGGATGCAAAGAAGAAATGATCGTTGTTACCACTTTGGGGCATATTTTGCTTTTGAATCGAGTGGTTTTGTGGAGAACCGGCAAACTGGCCAGCTTTTTGCCATGTTCTGGTGACGCGGACTCTGCCTATGTGACTCGGGACTCAAAACTCGGATTCAAAATTAATTCCGGTCTAACCTCGAGCTTCGTCATGAAGTCACTTGGGATTATTCGGAATCGACTTCGGGGATTTCGCATTTAGATCGTTAACGATAAGCTTTCTGCCTCGATTCTGGGCCTGTGGGACATAATGGCTAAGAATCGACACCGATGACTCGGATTCAAACTGAACTTTATGCTCCATGACCCGTAACTGGGAATCACACTCGGTCTGTAACTCCAAACCGAAACCGAAAACTCGGTTTCAGACTCAACCTTGAGCTTCATGATCGAGAATCGACTTGCAGGACTCACCACTCAAACCAAATACTAAGGAACCCATGTAGTTTCGGACTCTGTGGTTCGAGGACCCGAATATACAACTAGGTTTGTAAAGCGCACATACACATGATCATAGTGCTCAAGGCGCTACATTATGACCCCTGCTCATCAGGCCTATTAATCATTCCTGAATCTTTCTCAGCTTCCTGGAGAGTATACAGCACCGGTTGACCGTTAATCAAACGCATATCCATCACTACCGTCACAGGTACCCATTTACTCACTGGTGGAGAGAAGCCACTTGTGACAAAGTGTCTTGCTCAATGACACAGGCACCATGACCCCTGCTGAACTCGAACCCACAATCTGTATAGTATCGCCAAGTAATACCACAAGGCCACGGCGCTCCAAACTACAAAACCGTTGATCTAAATGTTGAGTTTAAATGTAGTGTATACGAATAGTAGTTTCAATCATCCTGTGAAATGATGGCACCAGGTGTGCTGTCGTTGTCAAGAAAAGTGGAAATTTATATCGTAAGACGTGCGTGGCTACCTGGACGAGTGGCGCGCCCCGAACACGCTGGCATATCCGGGTCGCGTCACGCGTCCAGGTAGCCACGCGATCCTTGACTAAAGGCTATATCATCCGTCCGACGGTTGAAAACGAACGCCGTTTTTCTCTCGTTTTTTTTCGCCATCCAACAACGCAAAACTTTGAACAGGTCAGTGGAACGATATTTCTTATAAAATACTAACCCCCAAATCCGCCCATTTCTGAAAATTGCAACAATGACCAATCATGTACACTACCTTTAAACCGACGGATTTTCTCCGCAGTAATACGAATTACGAGAAGTATTTCCCATGGTGTTCAAACCTTCTTGAGACAATGATGATTCAACAAAACCCCTTAATACGGTCAGTAGTAAGGGAGATGCCGATTCTATGTCATTTCCTGTTTTTTCACTTTTCTCTCCAATTTTGCTGTATATACCCACGTCAAATTTTTTTATAAACAAAATAGTCTAAAAATCGCCCAAAAATCGCCCAAAATTTTGCTGGGTTACTACACACCAAAATTTGCACAAAATCAAGAAAATAAAAAGTGTTTTTCATAGTCCACAAGCGTACGAAAACGCCGGGCGCACCCGAGCGAAAAAGATATTGCCCTAAAATAACATAAGGCAAAAAAATATCCCTCATCTCTACTGAGTGTAGAGATGAGGGATATTTTTTGTCATACTCACATAGCTACGCTCTACTATACACTAAATTACAACTATTCTTCGCAAGGAGCGCTATAGGCCTAGGCTGTAAACTATCTTGAGCACTTGTATAGCTAGGTGGCTCACCACGAGTATCGTCAACTAAAAACTCTTTACATATTTCTAATCTAAAGTTGTAAGTTTTGCGATAAGATCTTTTTTTTCTTTCGCTAGAAGCTCGACCACTTTTTTTTCGACCTCATCGTCTATTTCTTTTTGATTTCTATCGGACTCTTCTCTCGCTTTAGTTTGTGTCCTAATAGCTTCTTTCATTCCGTAAAACTTTTTTAATTCATCGTTAATCAAAGCAAATTCTTCGTGACTTACATCGCCATCGTCTACGGCCTGAGACACTAATTCATTTATCGTATTTAATTTTGTTTCGGCTACTACTCTAATCTCATCGTGTTTCTTAGCTTTACCTCTAAACTTTTTACTAAATCGTTTTAATGCCAAACTTACACCCACGCATCCTATAGCTAAGCCTTCTAACACCACGCCTATAGGTATACTAATAACGCCGACGACGCCGACTATGCCTATTACACCGAATGAAGCTCCGAGACATTCTATAACGGTCTCTGCGTTAGATAAACAGGTAATAATTTTATTATACTTTTTGTGCAACCGTTCTCTCTTATCTCTCTCGTTGGCTATCTCTTTTTGCACTCGTTCGATCTTATTTAACCTAAAGACTGAAGACTCGTTCGTTTCACTAGGAACATCGGGCAATTTAGGGTAAACGGATTCTGCGGTCATTTTATAAAGTCGTATATTTTATACAACTTATTATTTAATTTTTTTTTGCATGTATACGAGAATCAAAGTACCGACACCTACCAATAACGCCCACACGTGCTCTGCCAACCAACCTACCGACTTACTTAATAGATTAAACAACCAACTCGCGATACTACCCAAAATACCCGGTAAAGCGGCTAATAACTTACCCCCCAGCTTTTTTAGCAAATTAGCCAAGTTTTTTAAATGATTACTTATCCAATCTTTCACGTTGCCTCCTGGCTTAGGCGGAACCGGAGTCGGAGCAGGAACAACCGCTGCTGCAGCTGTTGCACCACCCCCACCAATAGCCGCCACCAAAGAAGCAACGATCGTACTTATAGCTAAAGCAAACGCGGCCAATATACTTACAACCGTCACACCCTGTTCTCGAAACAGAATTCTAATCTTTTCTCTTAGCGAGGTATCTCTTTCTAATATTTTATTAACCGTTTCTTTGATTCTAGCGATTTGACTTTTGAGTCCTCGTTCATTTTCGAGCGCCGCTGTCATTCTAGCGGATCTTTCATCATTTAGATCTTTTAATCGATTGGCTATTTCTCGTCTCTCTTCTTCGCTCGTTGCTTCAGTTAGTTCAGCTTTGGTTTGATTAATTTCATCATCTAACCTTCTTACTTTAGCTAAATTTAATTCTAACTCACCTTTGAAAGTTTCTAACGATTTGCTTAAACCAGCAATTTCTCTAAGGTTCTTTAATCCTGTAATTTTAGCCATTAATTTTTCTCGTTCATCTACTACTTTTTCTCGTTCATCTAATGCAGTTCTTCGTTTAACTACTACTTCTCTCGATCTATCTAATGTTTCTACTCGTCCATCTAATATATTTACTATTTCACCTAATTCTTTCGCTTGTTCATCTAATGATTTTTCTCGTTGATCTAATGCATCAATTAGTATATCTATTTCATCTAGTAATCCAGTAAAATCAACATCTTGTTTCGTCAAATCTACTTCTTCTTCTCTCAATACATCTACGACTACTTCTTTTACGATATCGTCAACATCATCGGCCGCTTTTGGAAGTTCACTCATCTCAATATTTTCGGGGTGTATCTGGCTTATTTCTTGTTGTACTCGCGTAGCTACGCTTGTAGGGCGCAATTTCGTCGTTACAGTTGTTATCAAACCAAACTCGTCTCGTAAAAATAAACTGGCTTTAACTCTAGAAACAGCTTTAATTCTTTTCGCTAACTCTCCAATACCTACACATTTTTTGGGGTCGTTTTTATACGTCAGCAAGATATTGTCGTAGTAAATACCATCGTTTTCTTGATGAAATTTTTCATATCTTATATTCGTCGGTTTTTTATAACCTCTGTCTTTCATAGAATCATAAAACGATTCTGCATAACCAGTATTTATGCGACCTGAAATTTGATCTAATCTATCAATCGCTTCATCCGTCGTTTGTGGGGGTGGAATCGAAAAATCAGTCTCTTCATCTCGATCTTGATTTTGATAATCTTGGTCATATTCAAAATCATCATCTACATCATTTTGTTCGTCTTCTCGACCCATTTCATCCATAGGTATAAATTCTCCACCTTCAGCCATTTTATAAAGTCGTATATTTTATATTTTACGTAGTATTTACCACATTCTGAGGAATTATTCCTTGGCTCACCAACCAAGTCTGAGTAGCTAGAGCGCTACCTACCGTAGCGGTGATTTTAACCGTATATCTTCTACGTCTAACTTTCCTAAATCGGCGGGCTTAATTTTCAAAAGTTTTTTACTCAACATAGTATAACCTACGGTCAACAAACTCAACACAGCGCCGTGATAAAGAGTATTTGCAACGTTCTTCGTATCCATTTTACTTGTACTAACATTTTATTTTTTTATTTATTCCATTTCTAATAGTTCTTCAACTTTAGGGGTTGAAGTTGCGATCGTAACCCCTACCCCCACCTCTCGCTGCGAATCTACAGGTTTACTCTTTTTAAACGCGAGATATCCAATTCCTAAAACAACCAAACCAACTATCGCATATCCCCAGCTCGGAATGTCTCTCATCGTTAGCGCTGGCGTTTGCTGGGGAGCTTCTTCTTCTATACTTTGCATTTTTTGTATTTGTTCTTTCATCTTTCTGTTTCTTTCGGCCAGTCTTTTACCTTGCTCTACTCTTTTAGGGTCTTTTACTCTTTTTTTTGTGACTCTTGATAGAGCCGACTGAGCCGGCTCTTGGGGAGGCAGAGCCGGCTCTTGGGGAGGCTGGGGAGGCTGAGCCGACTCTTGGGGAGTCTCTTGGGGAGGTTGTGGAGTCTCTGCTACTTGATCCGTCGTTGTCGTTTCTAGACTCATCTTTTATAGTAATACTATTATTATTTGTAACGCTATTATTACTACTATCTACCTGTAAATGTTTAGTCGTGATCAACATAGCCACCAAAGGAGATAAATAAACCCCATAATTGTAATGCACTTCGCAAAGTAAACTGGACAAGCTGCTAGAAATAACGGGGTCTTTTTCTAAGTCGTTAACGAGGGCTTCTTCAGAATCTAAACAAAGTTTATAACCGAATGGCGAAGCCAGCGGCAAAGTCGCGCCTAAAGCTTTTGCGTAAAAGGTCAACACGCAACTCCCCAAACTGACTATCATTTCTTTACCGAGCTTGGCTTCGTATCTTTTATATAGCTTTTCTTGTTTTTCAGCGGTCAAGCTCTCTATTTCATTGACGGAGTATTCTTTACCGAAATATTTTTTAGAATCACCGGAAGCAACTACGCCTAAAAGTCTATTTTTAGGATCTGGGGTCGTAGCTACAGTCGTCACTAAGCTATGCGCTACGGGTGTAGCAGTTACTGTTGGATGAGGTTCTTGAGATAACGTGCTTAGAGATTCTATCGACTTGATCATTTAAAATAGAACTATATTTTTTAATCTTATTTCTACAAGAAATATAATCGTAAGAAAATAAAGATAAGTTGATGGCTATTACTAGTTTTAATAATAGGTCTAGATATTCTATCATATTTTATAGATGACTAGATAATCTATAGTTATCTAACAGTTATCTATAGATCATCTATTAGTTATCTAACAGGTATCTAACAGCTATCTATCAGTTATCTAACAGTTATCTAACAGCTATCTATAAATCATCTAATAGTTATCTAACAGTTATCTATAAATCATCTAATAGTTATCTAACAGTTATCTAATAGATCAACTATAGATCAACTATAGATCAACTGCCAACAGACTGGATGATCAGTTTTTACCAATAATTTACTAAAAGGCACATCTCTTAAGATCTTTTTAATTCTCGATCTTTCTTCTAAAGGAACCGCATCATTTTCATCGAGACATTGATCGAAACTATTTTTATCTTTGCAATAGAACAATACGACAAATGCAGTTTGAGCTCTAAAATCTGTCATTACGCAATTATACTTTTGAGTCATCAACCAACAGTAGTGATTGTCGTGCCTACCGCTAAACGCCAATTTCGTTAAAACGCAAGTGTTTTTCCCGAGCGCTGCCTTACGATATTTTATTTCTTGTTCCGAGCTACAATCGTCTATCAAAAATAGAACGTGCGATCCTTTAAATCGAGCTCTATAAAATTCTAAAGCTTCGTTGAGAGACACCTTTTCTACCTCTAAATCGCATAGGTATATCTCGGGATCTAACCACAACCAACGTCTCTCGCGATAAGTCTTGTTGTTGCTTAACGTAGGACAAATAACTACGATATTTTCAAAGTGATCTTTATACTCAGTTTCTAATAGATCTAAAATATATTTGGTTTTACCCGAATTAGTCCTACCGCATACTAGCGCGCAGTGTGGTGCTTTTGGAAACGTTTTATACATGGCTTATTTATAGTAAGGACTATATTTTAAGAGTAACTACCGCTAAATCTTCCATCTTCTAGCACCAACTGACCATCCATCACCAAGAAAACGTAGCACGATAGTCCACCAGATGCCTCAGCCTCTCTTTCTAAATGGAGAGAAATACCGCCACCTACGTCTCCTATTTTCCTGCCAGAACCGTGACTTTTGTTGTCGTCGGTTACCCTCGTATCTAACCAAAGACCGTAACTAGTGCTTAAGTAATCTCCTAGCGTCATATCGTGTAAGCCTAAGTCTTTGGACACGCTGGCACCAAATTCTGTATTAGAGTCGCCGAAAAACTTGGTAATCTCATCCCAGTGTTGATAACGCTTCATGCCCTGACTATACAATTGATTCGGCTTACCCTCTATCGTAACGTCTACTTTTTCGATCTTTGGATTATAAAAAATTCGAGGATCTTTTTCGCCCGATTCTTTAAATAAAAGAAGTATACCTTTGAGACTTCTAATGGCTTGATTAAGATTAATGTTCCAAGTAGTATCGGACTTGTTTAACGTTAAAACCGTATATCTTTGAACTTTTTCGTATAGAAAATGAGTTTTACCTCGATATTTTTGTCTGATACTATCGGCCAATGTTTTATTAGTCACCGTTTCAAACTCGAGATCTAACCCCGAAATTTTATACTTCGCGTTAGAATCGGTAGATTTTACTACGCTCGCGTGATCGTTAAATGTAAATTCATAAGTTAGTCTATCTTTGAGCGTCGATGGACTAAAAGGCTGATGATCCGTAAGCATTTCAAAATCTAGAGGAATGTAATATCGATTACCGTAAGCATTGGCAATCGCTTTGTCTTTTCCACCATTCGCGCTAGCAACCCCATCGCTAGCGCCGATTCTGAGTTTCGTAACGTTAGAAGTTTCGAGTCCTCGATACGCATCGTTCGCGCTGGCTGGTCGCCACAAGTCTTTATACGCGTTATATACATCAGCATCCGTAAACGCTACGAAATCTTTACCTTCTAGTTTGATTCTTACGCCACTAATTAAATTTCGTGCGACGTTATAATATAGAGTTCTTGCATCATCTTCGCCAGTGCCTTCAGATTCTAAGTCTATATTAAAAGCTAATCATACAGTACCCGGTACTACTACATCGTCTTGACTCAACATAGGAAATTCAACGATCAACAGACTGCCAGCCCCTGCGGTACTAGGATTATGAGTAATAACCAACGATTGTCTCAACCCCTTTAACGCTCTAGGATTTTTTAAACTTCTGTGTGGATTCAGTTTGCTTCCATAAATTGCGTTCATTTTACTTAACGAAACAAAAAAAAAAAAGCAAAAAACTTTTAAACAAACTTATAAACTAAAAATCCTAAAACAGCAGTGCCTCCTACGATAAAAGCAATTTCACCATCTTTTTGACCTTCGCTGGGTACGTAAAAGTCTGACAATACAGGTTCACGAGGTAATCGCATATCTTCGTTGGTTACTTCGTTATATAGTCTCAACGCCTCATCTACATTTTTAAAATCTTTTTGAGCCCTGGCTTCTTTATGTAGTCGATCGTTTAGATAATCTAGAACCTTGGTTCTTTGTTCCACCCACTCTTGTTTAGCTCGAGTTAATTGTTCTAAAGCTAAATCGTGTCGTTTACGTTCTTCAGCCGACGACCCACCCATCTTCGAAAATAGAAAGTTCGATCCGCTAAACGCTAAAGCGTTTACAAGAGCTCCACCAATCATCATTAATGCACTCGCCATTTTTAATAAGTCGTTAAAATTTTTACAAAGTATAAAATAAAATGGAAACAAAATTAAGTAAAATATTTTACAGTCCTAAAGGATATTGGAAAGGTGCAGGCGCTATAAAAAAATTGTCGTTAAAAGCTAACGTACCCGAGTTAGTCGTTAGAAATTGGTTGAGAAAACAAGCCATGTGGCAAATTTATTTGCCTGCCCCCAGTTTTATACCGAGACCTACGAGTCTCAATAAGGTTATAGGGCGGCCCAATGAACAACATCAAGCGGATCTGTTGTATCTACCTCACGATGTAGTTAAACGTAAAAGATATAAATACGCGTTGACGATCGTCGATGTGGCCACTCGATATAAAGAAGCTGAACCCTTGATGAATAAAACG
Organism: Hippasteria phrygiana; assembly: GCA_037893225.1. NCBI lineage: Eukaryota > Metazoa > Echinodermata > Asteroidea > Valvatida > Goniasteridae > Hippasteria > Hippasteria phrygiana. Next base: position 576,145 of record JAZGUH010000003.1, read on the forward strand.
AGTACTCAAGTTGTAGAGGCGATAAAAAAGATTTACAAAAGATCGCCCTTGTCTTGGCCTCTCACGATAAAAGTAGACCCCGGTACAGAATTTATGGCTGAATTTAATACTTTGATGCGGACTCGCAACGTCGCAGTACAGAAAGGCGAGGTTGGCAATCATAGAGCTCAAGGTATAGTAGAAAGATTTAATCGTACTTTAGCCGAAAGATTATTTGGCCATCAATACGCTAAAGAAATGTTAGAGCCTACCGAGCGCAGCCGCGAGTGGGTAAAAAGATTGCCCGATGTCATAAAAGCGTTAAACGACGAAGAAACTAGATCGATATCGACTATGAAAGGCGAACCGTTAACTCCTCGAGCGGCTATGTCTCAGTTAGAAATAAAACAATTGAGTTCCTCGAGGCTCAAGAGCCCCGAGGAACTTTTAAGCGTAAATGACGATATCGTTAGATATCTTTACGCTCCTGGAGAGCTCGAAAAAGACGTTAGAAGAAGAGCTACCGATCCTATTTGGAGCTTAGAAATGTATACGATTAGAAGGAGAACGACAAACCCCGGACAGCCTGCGTTGTACTGGCTGACTCACGGCCCCAAGAGATCGTTCGTTAAGAAAGAATTAATGGTCGTTCCATCAGATACTGAGTTACCACCTTCCTCAGCGACGTAAAATATCGTAAGCTAGATACCCAACCCCAGCAGCGGCCATTAAACCAACGACTAAAGCCGTTTTTTCTTGTTCGTGCGAGTCTGGCGGTTGAGTTGGTGGCGTAGCTATGACCGTAGGGAGTGGCGGAGGGGGTACTTGCGTAGCTACGACCGTAGGGAGTACGTCTGAGAATGGAGGTGTAGGGGTTGGTGATGGGTCTAAATTCTCTAAATCGTCTAAATCGTCTAAATTTTGCTGGGTTACTGTACGACTCTTTTTTACGGGAGAGGGTGGGGTTGGTAACGGATCTAAATCGTCTAAATCGTCTAAATTCTGCTGGGTTACTGTACTACTCTTTTTTACGGGAGAGGGTGGGGTTGGTAACGGGTCTAAATCGTCTAAATCGTCTAAATTTTGTTGGGTTACTGTACTACTCTTTTTTACGGGAGAGGGTGGGGTTGGTAACGGGTCTAAATCGTCTGAGTTCAAGTTGATGTTTAATCCTATCGATGCGCCGGGTGTAGCTATCTGTATATTATTATTATAACCTTGGTGAATACCGACTAAAAGCTCCATATTTGATGGAATTAAGTACAATCCAGGGCTAATCACAAAGTTTAACGAGCTTCTAGCGTACTGTAAAGAATTTTGAAATCTGGTTATAGAAGATTCCAAGTCCGTATGGCTGTTGATGATATCTTCTACTATATTTTCAAATTGTCTTTGTGCATCTAATCCGGTACCTGCAGTTAGTATACTCGTTTTTGTTTGGGCTTGCGCACCGAGTATGGCGTACACGTACGTTCTAACGCTTTCGTTTATTTTTTCTATACCAACGTCGGTAAACGAGCTCTTCTGACGTATAAACTTTCTAAAACCGAGTCGTACAACGTCCGCGGATTGTCTGATATACGCAAGCGTAATTTTACTAAAATGTTTCGCATCGCCTGACTCTACAAATCCCATGTAGGTGGCGCCGGGGTTCATAGCTTCATAATCGTATTCCCACAATTTATTATGCGTCACATATTTACCCGTACTCGGTTCATATTCAGCCGAAACCTTGTAAAGCTTAATAGGGGTATAATTTTTACCGGGTACGGGTAAAGGTATACCTGGCGAGTACTTGTTTATGTTAAACGCATAAAAATAAGCGGTACCTAATCCTCCAGAAGTTAAGTCTACGGTCTGTTTAAAACTCACGTTTGGATCAACATTAAAATGTCGACAAATATCGCTATAAGCGCCTTTATCGATGCCATTGTCTAGATCGTCGAATATATTGTCTCCTGGAACTGGGCATTTTAGAAAGTATAGTATCTTTCTGATCGTGAAATATACGTGAAACTTGAATAAAGCCGATATTACGGGGTTTTTATGAAGCAATAAGTCTAGTCCTACGCCGCAACCCGACGTCGCGCACCAAAATGCGAAGTTGAGTTGATTTTGATAAAACGTCATGGGGTCCGATGCATAGCGTTGTACCACTTCGTCGTGTTTTACGTCGGACATTTTATAAGCGCTAAATATATCAACTAGTCGAGCGATAAAAGACCTGTTGTCGTTGGTGTTTACGATGATGTTAAGTTGACTCAAGTGCATGTTCAACGGGGTACTCTCCGGGGCAATCGCTTCGTGCTTGTCGCTAACGCTTTGTGCTTGCGTAGCTACTTGAGTACGCCCTACGCGAGCAGCTAGATTCGCGATATCTAGAGCATTCGTTACCGGTCGATTATTAGGGTCTAAAAATTTCACAAATTGAGCGAATTTCATTTTAATTTATAATAAACCAAATATTTTAATCTTATAAATAAGATTTAAAATGGAATCGCACGTTTTTGAAATGTTTGATAACGAACAAACGTTTAGTCTGTCAAAACCTATAGATAACTCTAATAGAGATTATAGTATGAGTTTAAACAGCGCGATATTTACCGCGGGGTTCTACAACATGCCTAGTAATAGCGAAATTCTCTATTTTATACATCAAGTCGATCCAAACACTGGGCAAAAAACGGGTAGTACGGATGGTAAAATTGATATTCCGGCTGGATATTACGATATAGATTGGGTCGAAGAGAGACTCAGTAAATTAGTTTGGTTAGAAGTCTCCGTAGATAAACTTAATAAAAAAATATCTTTAAATGTAACGGAAGAAAATAGCGTTCTACGCTTTGATAAAAACATTAAACAATTGTTGGGGATATCGGTCAAAAACTTAGTTTTTGGTGTAGATTACGTAGGGTATTATAATACAATGCCTATCGATGCAATTTTTTTACATTGCGATCAGTTATCTACGTCTAATAATTTCTATAACGGAGGGGGAACGCACTTGCTAGACGTTATACCGATAACGAAAAGAGACGATACGATTATTGAGCGTGCAAGATTAACCGCTCGTAGACTCGCGGGTGATAAGATAAACCAACTTAGCTTTAGTATCAGAGACCGAGACGGCGATTTAATAAATAATCGAGGAAAAAAGATTAGTTTTAACTTGACGATAGGTAAATTTTAAGCTTTTTTACGCTTTTATAATATTTAAATAAAATGGAATCGCACGTTTTTGAAATGGCTAGTAACGAACAAACTTTTAGTCTATCAAAACCTATAGATAACTCTAAGGGAAATTACTGTATGAGTTTAAACAGCGCGATATTTACCGTCGGTTTTTATAATATAGCTCAACGTATGACTATAGAATGGAGTTTACTTACTGGTCAAAGTGAAACTAATGGTGAAATGGTAATTCCAGCTGGAAATTATGATATCGATGGGTTAATAGCTGAACTTAATAAATTATCCCTCGTCAGAGTTTCCGCGGACAAGATTAATAAAAGAATTGTTTTTAATGTCGGTAGTATCGCACCATCGGTAGATCTAAAAATTATCATTAGATTCGATCAATATACTCAAAAAGTGTTGAGTCTACCGCGCGTATGGTTACCCCTTAATGGTGAACTTGTAGGGTATTATAATATGAATACTGTGAATACAATTGTTTTACATTGCGGCGAATTATCTACGTCTAATAATTTCTATAATGGAAGGAGCACGGACTTGTTAGACGTTATACCGGTTACATCTGAATCGGATGTAATCGCAACGTTACAAAATAAAAGAAAAATTACCATACCGCTAATTAGGAGTAAAATACCCGAACTGAGTTTTTCTTTCAGAGACGCGATGGCACTTTAATCGATAATAACCATAAGATATTTATTTTTCGAGTAGATATTTATCGATCGTCTTGTTCTGGTTAGAACAGTGACCATAAGCCAGAGTGTCTATACCATTAGGTAAAATATATCTCTTCGTATCTAAAGGATTTAAAGATTGCTTGACTTGAGACTCCGTGTATATCATGTGACGCTCTGTTCCAAAACGAATCATCTTGTTTGAATAGCATTCGTTCGATAAAACGCATCGCTTATACTTTTCGTAAGATAGATCGTTGTTTATAACCACTCGGTTTACGCCTTTGGCCTTTTTTATAATATCGTGTTCCCCGTATAAAATCGAGTACATCTTCGATCTGATGCAAGTAGCTTCGCTTATGACTTTTCCTCCGCATTCGTCTTTAAATTTACCGATAACTTTCTTGTTAGTATCGTCGTATAAAAAGTGGTCTTTCTCGTAGTTAGAAAAATCGTACAAGTCAGACTGTTTTTCTAGATCGAGATAAACGTCTTTCGTATAGATAATCAAAAGCAGCGAGTCCGTGTCTGTATACATCAATCTTACTTTATCACCATACGTCTTTTTTAATTGGTTGTAATAAAAGTCGTACATTAGAGTCTTCGATAAATCTAAGATACTAACGCCGCAATAGATGGGTTTATTTAAATACGTTTTCTTTTTGTACGATTCCACGAATGAGAGACCGCATTCTTTAAACGCTGTAGTAGACTTGTAACAAGGTTTAGAAACTATTTTTTCGTATTCTTCTACTTGATCGTTTCTAAGTAACACACCATCTATTCTATTTCTGACATTTTCCATCGTTTTGCCGAATACGGAATTATTCATTAATTTGAAAAAGTCTTTTTCGAAATCCGACTTTGCTTTCGTTCTGAGTTGCGTGTTTTTATCGATGTACGATTTCATCCAAGGTTTTTGTTTAAATTGCAACGCCCGATGTACTTTAGTTAGTTTTAGGCCTAGCCTCAAACACTGTTTCAAATTGACGTAGTGCAATACATATTTTTCTTTGCGATATAGCGTACCGGTTAATTTTTTTACCTTAGCGCTATCTCCTATCTCACTCGCCAATTCTCGTTGATACTCCGATAACCATTCTTCAGGTATGATTATATTATCGGCGGCTAAAGGATAATCGTTGTGTAGATCGTGTAGTTCGGCTGGATATTCCAGGTCAACTTCGAACATATATCCCGTTTTAGTATCATCTTTTAACGCCATGATACGATCGTGGGTAAATTGTTTTGTACAGACCCAATTAAATCCTCCGTAAGGTAGCGGTCGACTCATGGCCCATCCGTAGAGGTTGTTGGCGTCTAGATAGAGAATATACGAATCGGGTTTATCTTGATCGTAATCTTTTAGGTATGAATTGTTGGCCTTGGCATAGCGCGTACTACCAACGCTCGATATTCCTCCTCTTTTTGCTTTTTCAAAAAATATATGTTTATCTACATCGGTTAATAATTATAATTCTATTTTAGTATGTCTTAGTAGAGCGTCCCAACTTAATCCCGGTGCTGTGAAGTAGTTGGCTGGATCCAACTTGTAATTCGTTCTACACATTTGCCTAAAATTCTCGAATACGCCGGCTAGTAATAGAGTATCCGCGGTTACGTATAAGTCGTGGTATTCGCCCATGTTTTTTATGTCAAAGGTCCGCCATACTCGTTGCGCTCTTTCATAGTTTTCGTCCGACACGTGTTCGTCCTTTAGAGCGCTAAAAAAAAGATTCTTTAGGCGGTAGAGTAGTTTCGCTAAATCGTTCAAAGCTGTCCATATACTCGTACGGATATACACCCTTTTGTAATAAGAGGTCCGCGTTTTCTTCGCCATAACGTTTCAGGAGTAGCCTAAAGGCGTCTCTCGGGCAAGACTTTACCAATTTGTCGAGACCGCTAGACATAAAATGAAACGAGTCGATAAATCTATATTGACCGATCGAAAATGAAATGTATTTTTCTGAATTTTTGGGTATACACCAGATATCTTGTTGATACTTGGAAATACCCTGCATGATCAAGTGCGCGTCATAGTTTTCTAAGTTGTGAAAGATGACCGGTATTTTCGTTATGCCGGGTATTACTCGTAATTTAAGATTACAGTAAGCGTGCGCGGCTCCTCTGTACTTGCCTGTAGTGTGACAATGATCTCTTACTTTTCGAAATTTGTTAATTTTCTTTTGGCAGAACATACATGTTTTCTCGACGTATCCCTTTTCGTTTTCGTACGTGTATTCTTCCAGTTCTTCTTTACTTTTGGGTTCTACAGGCTTGTAGCACTGACAATTACACGAGTAATTTGGATAAATTGGTTTTTCGCAAATCCAACACTCGTTAGAGTTTAGGTGAATTTTTTCTTCTTTTAGCGTATATATTATCGGCTTAATGCGAGCTAGTAATTCATTAATCTTAGGTTCGAGTTCTTGCAACGAGGTTATAAAATTGTCTATAGCGTGTTCACCTCTATAAGTCTTTCGCTTAATCTGTCGGCCATCGCATCTAACTATACAACGTAAGAATAACCGCAGGCTTTGTGCGTTGCGATTTTACCCTCAGTCTCTCTTTCTGGTACTTGCGTAGCTACGCTCGTAGGGCGTACTCGCGTAGCTACGCTCGTAGAGGGTACCAAGATAGATTCAAAATCGGCGTATATGACATAGGGTGCATCTTGTAAATTCTTAAAGTTTTTAAACATTAATTTGCTTTTGTCTAAGTATTTGTTCGCGCTTTCATGTGGCATTTTAACGGTAGATAAAGCAGAGTCTATTCCTTCGCAATCTTTTACGTGCCCATCCAGCTTCTCTTTCGAATTAAAATGCGTTAAACATCTCAAGCAAAACAGTTTACGATGCTGACTATTGGTAACGCCAGATAAGAATCTAGGTAAGTCACTTATCCAACAATAATGACCGTCATATAATAGCAAACTGATAGTTTCTATATCGTATGGTCTTTTAGATAAATATAGCGGATATATCAAGCCCCTTTTATCTTGTGGATAGGTTTTATTTTTGCAGTCTGCGTCGTATCCTAACACGTTTATACTTATATCGTTTTGTCTTTCTATTTTAGATATTTGACTTATGGGTGTGGGGAAGTCTATGTCCTTAAAATTTAATCCGTCATCGGTTTTATAAGTAGATGGATTATTTCCGCGAAATTGGTACTTTGGGTTTGTTGCTAATTGGTTTTTAACTCTATCGGTATATATACCTAGGGCGGCTCTTAAACACCATCTTATACACTCTTGATCTTCGTTTTTGATATTAAATGTTGCGCGTTTGTTAGCTACATACTCGGGTAGTTTTACGTAAGAAGCGCCTACCAGAGGGTTAACTCTGTTTATGTTTATGTAAAACGCGACTATTTTATCTATAGTCCAACCACTTCCTTTATTCGTAAATTTATCTATCTGAGATAATATCGTTTCATATTGTTTCCCGATAGTCGTAGCTATCTCGCTCTTGTTTAAGACTCGATTTTGGTAACTAAAATGAATAGCGGTTGATGTTGTAGTCTCACCCGTTGTCGTTTTTACATACTTTATTTTCATAGCGATCTGTAGTTTCATCGTTTTTATTTTTATTAATTCAGCAACGATTTTGTTTTTGATCATCGACGTATGGGTGTTGTAAAATTGCTCTGGATCGTCGGTAAACAGACTCGGAATCAGTTCCAAATTTCGATAACTGTTTTCAAATCTTCTAGTCTCTCGAAAGTCTGATTCTCGAAAAGTATTTTGCTCCTTAAATCTTTTTATAGCTTCGATGTAATCTTTTTTTATCACTCGACCATTTCTACCCGTTGAGACGACGTGTACATTTTTATCGTGCGCGAGTTGCGCTAACGAAGCTTTAGATCGTATTCTCAAATTTTTAAATTTATCTTCTTCTTCTTTTATAGCTCGAATATAATCTCGCCTGATATACGTATTACGGCGTCCAGTTGGTGTTCCTAAAGATAAGTTATACTTATCGATATATCTTTTTAAAGATATTTTGTTCCATCTATTGTATCCTCGAATCATGGGTTGTGTCTCCATCTTTATAGTAACAAATATAATATTTTTTTTAAAAATAAAAAAATAATTAATTTTTTTTGCCTTATGTTATTTTAGGGCAATATCTTTTCGCTCGGGTGCGCCCGGCGTTTTCGTACGCTTGTGGACTATGAAAAACACTTTTTATTTTCTTGATTTTGTGCAAATTTTGGTGTGTAGTAACCCAGCAAAATTTTGGGCGATTTTTGGGCGATTTTTAGACTATTTTGTTTATAAAAAAATTTGACGTGGGTATATACAGCAAAATTGGAGAGAAAAGTGAAAAAACAGGAAATGACATAGAATCGGCATCTCCCTTACTACTCGGTCTGATATGCACGAGCTCACACAACCCCACCGCTAAGCAAAATCCAGTCAGTCAGTGACTCTTCTCTCCTCCCTTTTCACCACAGTCTCCAGAGTTTCCGATTTTCTGGAATTGCGATTTCTCCCCCTGCCTCTCCGGGGACGGTGTCGAAGATCTCATTAACTTGTAAAATTGAATCAGCTCTTGTGAATTTGTTTACGAGAACAGGAGAGAGAACCACGGGGATGAATCTTCTTGCTCAGACGCCGATGATGACTTTTCGTCCGGGGAAGCGCTCCTCATATTCCACGAAGAAGCGAGAAAAGGATTGGGGTGAGGATGACAGGTTGAAGTACTCGGTTAAGTTTTTGCCATCTGAAATCAGGCGCAATTTGCAAGCTCTGTAGGAAGGTCCTAAATCCCACAAAAGTTGACTGAGAGGACAACGAACTAAATGAACAATACTGACAATTCAGACAAATTAACGCAGTCAATTTAATTACATATTCCAAGTGGAAGGTAAATCCAATAATTTAAACACGTTCATATCTAACTGTCGTTTTTCATAAATGCTTTTCTATTGTTAGGTTATTCGTGGTTGTGCATGTCCTATTTGGGGCAAAATATGAGGCTACATTGCCTGATATCGATTTTTAGCCAAGACTTTTCATTTTTACGGAAAAGTAGCCACATTTTGATCTTATATCTTTAAAAAGGCAAACATGAAAATCAACAGTTAAATATGAACGTGTTTTTAGCTCTCTTTTTTTCGTCAATTGTTCGTATGTTGTTACGTTTGGGATTGCACCCAAAATAACGAATCTAAACAAAACCACGGTTGTGTGCAAATATCCCCAAGAAGCACATCTCAAGACTAAACCAGAAGACTGATTCCTGATTTTCTGATGAATGTCTTTCATCCAACTGTGCACGAAGTGGAATAAGAGGTATCCTTCAGGAAAATGGGGAGAAAATATCCTAGATATTTATGTGGCCGGTTCCAACGTGGGTTGGAGGGCACTAACTATCCCTCCATCATAGTAATACATAATAATTTGTTTGGCTATTTGAACTGATTCAAACAGTTATAACATTTAACATTTATCTTTCCCCGGTTGGGTGTTTCTAGATCCTAAGGTCATTGCATATAGAACAACATTTAAAAATTGCATCGTACGCCTACTTTTGGATAGAGTGTGCATTTACGGGTAGAACGGGAAAAAAGCACGGGTTCCCGGGTACCCGGGTACCTGTTAAAGAAAGCCAATCCCAAAAAATAAATGTCGGAAATTGCTGTTCATATTGTTCGTAAAAAGTCCGCACGTTACCACATCGGTGCTTCAATGCAGCAAGATGTGCGTACAGTGAGCTCTATACATATAGCTTTAAGGTGTAAATTGCATTTTCACAATCGTCATGAACGTTAATCTCTTGTGTTTTATACCCTGGTTTTCATTTGAAAAATTCTTCACAAATGACGTCAAAAAATTTCTTTTTCATTGCCTGCGAAATTACTAAGTAATATGTAAATTCGCTTATACGGGTACTCGATTCCATAATCTGGAACAGGTGTCAAATGAAAATCAGACTCTTATGAAAACTGGACTCTTTCCCCCTATTTTTTGTTAAACTCTCTTTATACGTGACCGGCCACTCTCCTAATTATCTTCACTTTGACACGTGCAGTACTACCAGTGAGCCCGTATTTCATAGTGACTGAAATTCACGCTATATCGGCTCCTGACATAACAGTACTACTTTTGGATTGATCGATGTAACTCTCCACATTTCTGATGAACTAATCCTCCTGCGCACTTTTGGACATACTTGTATTGTTTGGGCAGGCAAAGCAACAGACCGTGGCATTAAGCTCCGCCCCTTGATGTATTAGCCAATCACAGTCGTGTCTACGGCCCGACAAATGTTTGACAGGCATGGAGCAAGTTCGGGTGCTGCTGATCTAGTCCCTTTTGTCAATTTTGCGATTTATTTCACGCATGCGTGGTCTGTTTTCAATCGAACGCATCTGGTTGATTAACTACGTCAAATCTAGTTTGTGTAGCAACAACAAAGTGTATAAAGAATGTTGTCTGCTAATTGTTAACGAAGCAAATGTTGGTAGGCCCTACGTCATTTTAATTTTCTATTATGTAGTTCTTTTATTTTCTCTATTTAACTTTAGTGCAATAAATAATTCATTATCTTGTTGCAAAGAGTTATTATCATTGGACAAAACTAACAATTTACCGTAAACGTTTGCAAAACTTGCCCAGTTTACATATCCTCCATCTTGAAACCGTGACGTAACTCGCGAGTGACTAGAGAAACCATGTCCGGAGCTAGGTTGATCCAGTTGGACTAGCTAGTCAAACCACGCAGCGTTCGAGTGACATATAGATTGACTAAGGTTAAGTCTAGTCACTCTAGTTGCCCAACCGAACTTGCTCATGGCTGTCGTGTGCCGCTTGCGGCTGTGATTGGTCAATGCATCACGGTTTCTAGTGGGGTTACCTTTGGAGAAAAATCTGCACTGGCGGGTCATATAGGCCTATTCGGGGTAAACAAATTTTGTACGAATTTTCTGGGCGTGTATGCAAACATTCAAAGATAACCTTTTAGGATGCTTTGGGCTCTATCGTTGTCCTCAATTAGCCTTTTTGGGGATACGGCGGAGACTGGAGGGCGCTATTTGAATTGGATAAACAGTTTGTGCCATACAAAAGGTTTACCCACTAGCTGTGGGTTTACCCAATTCAAACAGCGCCCTCCTATTGTGTCCGCCATATCCCAAAAGGCTGTTGCCTTTTTACAGTTTGTTCCAACAAAACCCGAATACCTACCTTCTTATACAAAAACAATCTGCGTAGAGGCCTGTCTTCCCATAAAAAAACTGCCTACCAGCGACCTGTCTAAAGGATAGTTTTAAGATGAACATAGGGGCCTATAAAAGAAAACAATGATACAAAAATATAAAAATTAATGACCAACACACAGCTAGAATACGAGGAAGGCAGTCGGGGACGGAAGGTGAAACATATGGCTGGAAAAACAAATCCTTCCTCTGGGAATTCTCCGTAATTCCCAAAAGCCGAATAAGCCGGGAAGTGCATTTGTCAAAAAGAACCGAGCGTCCCCAAAAAACCCCGAATGTCCAAGCCAACCAACAATGTGCATACACCCCCAAGCCAAAATGCACTAATCACACATGTCCGCGGAAACGCGTCGGCATACGGCAAAAAATCAATGGCAGGGCGGTCGGGCGTCAGCGCGCGGCGCACGGCCCAATCAGGCGGTGTGCCCCCAGCAATACACGTCGGCGTTTTTGTCTTGTTCCTCTTGTCCATGCACAAATACTGAAGTGCCTAGGCTGTTCTACCCACTCCAACTGACTACATGACGACCTGATGCCCGGACTACCAGAACCACTACAGGAGAGCAATTCAGCTTGCCAATTTAATATCAGATTCGAGAAAATCCCGGAAATGTTCCAGCGGAGGCAAGTGGGGGAAGTGATGACGGCCGGGGGAAAAATTGCTGGGGACGAGCGCGCAAAATGTAAGAGGCCAGATGGAAACACATGCAGACAATGGCTTGATGAGGTCAGAGAGAAGGCGATGACGGCATTGAGGGGTCTGGAGGGGAGCTGGTGCTAATAATAGACGTGACGTCAGAGAAAACCCAGGAGACATGGTACTTTATTCCCGAGGGGGCGTCTATGAAGGGAGAGGATGATGGGCGTGGAAGGAAAGTTAGCATGGGGGAGTACATCAAATACGGACAGAAACTCAGTAAACAATGCCGTGCATTGTTCAGTCAACTGCAGAACAAAGTGAGAATATAACGGGCAAAATGTGATCTTAATGACGTCTGAAAGGCCTGAAGAAGGTGTGAGATCCGGTTATGAAGATTCTACGTAATATCGTGAACATTACTCGTGTTTGCACTTTATGGGTCACATGCACTTTGAGAGAATGGGGGCGCTGTGACACTGCCATTTTGGAGGGTCGGTGGTATACGAATGGATGTGAATTCACGGTTATTGATACTTTTTTGTTTCAATCTATAATAAAAATTACATTCAATAAACTAAATAGTGCTGTTACAGCCCTCTGGATCGCTCAAAATAATTATGGCCGTCTGGTCCATTATGCGACCATTGCTCCAATGGAGCATGCACTTCCCATGCTTAAAAAAACAAAACAAAAAACACCCCCCCGCCCCCCCCCCCCAAATAAAAAAATTAAAATATCCGCTTCCTAGAGGTCACTGCTTGCCGAATGTAAAATCTGACAAGCTAAAGTATTATCAAGATTTTTTGTGAAATTTGCTAAACTTTCGTACAATGAAAAATGAACAGCCATAGTTTTCGCGGTTTGTTTTTTCTCCGAGGATATCTCGTACTCGAGTGCGGGCTTCTTTTCCCCACTGGAGTAAACAGTTTGGCCCAAGACCAACTGTAGACTGTGGAATCAAATGCCAGCAGTCAAAGGCGCTTGGTGCGAGATGAGAGAGTGCAGACTTGCGTATTATGTATCGTTGGCGTTTTCAGGGAATTCTATTTTTAGACTAAGCGCGCGACCTTAATAAAGTATGCAAGTTAAATGGCGCCTGAAATCCGACAGAGGGGGTACTGTAACTGCAGAGTAACTTAAGCGATCGCGAAAAGAGGGCGCCTTGACAATAAGTCGTTACTTCCACAGCAACTCTTGTCTTCCAACTTCTTTTGGATGGCATGAGCTTAAAAAAATGGTTTAGGCCTATAACTCACTTTTGAGATTTCTGAAATCTTTTTTAAATTGCTAATCATGTTGTTGTTCTCCATTGGTATGCAACCTATACCCTTTGCGTATCTGGTTGTCTGTTTACTTCAAAACCGTTTTTTTTTTTTTTTTGGGGGGGGGGAATTGTTTTTAAACGCCAGGGGGCCAATTAATTTCAGAGAGCTTCGTATATGCAAAATACCTTGCTTAATAAAATCAGTTTACCAGCTCGAACTCCGTGTGCTTGTTACTAGTATTTAGCTGTTTGCTTAGCATAACAATCACGTGGAGTGTTTGACTGGAAACCTGAGTGGATATTTACGTCAATTATCTAAAACAATTCAAACAAAAACAAAAAGCAACAAAAAGGGGGGGGGGGGGGGGGGGGGGAACGTGCCTCAAATCTAGCCATCTAAAAAGCTACAATAAAGGGAAGCCACAGACTAAGCCGAAGACACGTTTGAGTTGTGTCTTTTCGTTATCGTACGACAGGTGCACTAGCGCCTAATTCCTTGCGCGCTTTGTTACGTAACTCTTATAAACGCCAAGTTGCCTATTCAACTCCGGATCTGCTCTGGTTCGAGCAACCTCACCTCGCCAACACGCTCTCTGCGCAATACGAATCCATCCAACTCCGAGAATTCAAACCAGGAGATCCTTCTGGCGATCAGATCGCTATCTAATTTCATTGACAGCAAAGTTGAATCGGCCTCCAATTGTTGCAAGAAGCAACGGACTGCAGCCGATAACCCTCCCGAATTTCAAAGTGAAGGCAAGAGACCAGACTCTGAGAAACTCTTTGCTTTATTAAAATCGACCCCGCCTTGGCTGCATAGACGCTGGAGACGCTAACACAACCAGAGACCCTCAATCAGGCCAGCAGAGACATCAAACAGCGCCAGAAGCTGATTAAATTGGCCGACCGTTCATCTTAAAGGCTGGGCCACCGTCAAAGAATACATCGCAGACGATTTGGCCGACGACTCGGATGACGAAAAACGACTCTGGAAAGCTGAAAAATGGCGACAACCAAGATTAAGAAGACAGAAGCTGCAAAGAAAGCCAAAGCCAAGGCTCGCAACCCTGGCCCGTACGCCCTCTTCCTGCTGCGCCTTCTTTTCGTTCCTTCGGCCGATATACCTACCTATCGACCTACAACCTGCTTCAAGTGCGGAATCGCAGGCCACGTCGGAACCAACTGCCCTTCCTTGCGATCACTCGGACAGTCTCGTCGATTGCAACCTTCCACTTCAACAGTCAACGACTCTTCTACAGCATAGGGACTTGGAAGCATCGGAGCAAGATTCAACGACCTCTGCCCCATCTGGTGTAAAGGGTAAGCCGAAACCTTGCTTTTCTTTTTTGGCAACACCCCATCAGGTGTAGTTCATTTTGTTCAAGAAGTTTTCTCAGTAGGATACAAGATTCCATTTTATGTCAATCCTCCACCTAGCCAAAACAATAAGTCCAGTTTAGATCACACTTTGTCGAAACGGCCATTGCGATCTGCTCGCAAAGCGCTGCATTACAGAAAGCACTATAGCCCGCCTTATTTTTGCAATCCCTTGACCGTCGCAGAAAGAAAGAAGTTGCGTTTTGCTCGATCTCCATCACCCAGACATGTTTTTTTTATTTGGAGTGAAAACTTCAAGTACGAAGACTTGGCCCATATCGCACCATCACTTGAGTACAATCGGTACTATTTTTCATTCGACTGGTTACCATCACGTCGACATATTCCCACTTCATCAGGAATATCTAGGTTTTTTTCTGGCACCATAGTACTTCAGTCGCCCGATACTAGGCCTATGTCCTTTAGGCCTGTCGTTCTTCCTATCAGCTGAAGTAGCGCCTGTCACTTCTTCACAAAATTAACTAGGCCTATTGTTCATTATTGCCGTCAAAACGGCATAGTTATATTGACGACGGACTCACTGTGTCTCCCGATTTGTTCCACAAAATTATCGCATTCATTTCATACACTCCTTCTAGAAACACATCGGTCTTAGCAATCCATTCCCGTCCCAGACTTGGCACGCTTCAGCGGTCACATATTATCTTTGGCACTCGGTCCAGTAGTAGCTTAGTGACCGTGGTTTTTGTCGGCCTGATAGCCAATACAGCAGTGCCGGAAATAGCGCCCTCTTGCGTCCTATTATGAATTAACCTTCGATCACGATGAAACCCAATGGGTAATGACGTTTAGCGTGGCTGATGCAGACAACAACAAAAATAACCGCGATCTCGGACTTGAAATCAAGTCTAGTAGTTGCTATAGGTTTATGACTCGTTCATACCGGGCCACCGAAGCATGTCGCTCAGGGCACGACTTTATTGTTGTTCCTGCCGACGCCGCTTCCGAACTCGACTTTTAGTTTACACATTTTGCATCCCCTGAACGGTTTTACCATACGAGGCAGCTTAGTCCCTTCGTTGTCCATTTTATTCCGACGCTAGCGACACAGGCTATGGCGGTCATTTCGAAGATCACCACCACCTTCAAGTACACGGTACTTGAAGGTATCCAGAGGAACAAATAGAAAAGTTCAACCTGGTGCGAATTAGCCGCAGTAAGTTAAAGATACTTCCCTGAAGGGACATCACACATCGCATATTTCTGCGCAGATAGCGATGCCGCACATTTTATCGCAGTTTTCTACGCAGATATTTGCGATATCGCTTTTTTTTCAAAATGATGTGAATAGATGGCGCCATTTAACTTTAACAGAACAACTCAACAAGACCAAATTCTGACACTGGCGGGCGCTATACAACGGTGGACGTCGATCCACGGTACGGATGTATTAATGGACCTGCAATGCTTCTGAACAGCTGTATAACTACCGAAGTAAGTTGAAGCCAGATTACCGTACTATAGTATGGTTAACGGGGGGGGGGGGGGGGGGGGGGGTCGTCAAACCCCAAAGTGGAACTTTTGGTGTATGAGCAACATTGTGAACACAATGGATTCAAACTACATCGAGCTAAAATATTTAAATAATGCCTTTTGGGGAATCTTTAGAAAACATTGAAAATGTTCGGAATTATTGTTAGGAGATACCAATTCATGATAATTATATTATCTGATATTTATATTATATGATAATTATAAGGCATTTGATTTTGCTGTAATTTTCAGAAATAAATGGATTTGGGGGTTAGTATTTTATAGCGTTCTCGCAGATACTGTAACACTGACCTGTTTAAAGTTTTGTGCGTATAGATGATGGGAAAGCAGAGAAAATACATGTAATAGTCTGGTTCCCTGACCATACTTTAGACAAAACTGAGCAATTTATAGAGTCGGGGAATTATCACGTAGAGGAACTAGACCATTTCCAACGATTGTCGGCCGACAATCGTTGAAAAACGATATAAATTTCCACATTTTAATTGAAAACGACCGCACACCAGGTGCCATGATTTCACAGGATGTTTGAGACTGCTATTCGCTTACAGTCCAGTACGGTATTTCGTAATAATTCAGTAGTTTTGATTTTTTATGTTTGCAAATGTTGTATAGCTATACCTTTTTTTAACAATGATAACGCATAACTTCAGCATAGAGCATGCAACTTTGGCGAGAATAGGCCTACCAACCATATACTTCTGGGTATAACACTGTGTTGGAGCTACGTGTAAGACGAACTGCTTATCAAAGTTATTTCTGACTGGACTGATCTGAGAAACTCCAATAATGTCGTTTTGTGAAGGGAAAAAGGGACATTTCAATTGACAATATTTTATAAAACACTGCAAATTGATGTCAAAAATTATGAAAAATTTAAACTTCAACTCCCGGTCAATGTTTTTTTCACATTGCCACAGGGCAAAGACAGACTGAAGAGTCCGTCGCTAGACTAGTCAGTGTCTGGCACCAAGCGTTCGCACAAAAGGTGACTGTGAAATACAATCACGTGCTTTGAAATTTGGTACATTTAAACATGTTTACAGCAAGAAAATAATTTCTCCTCGCTAATCACCAGATCCCTGAACAACGTAAGTCAATTTGACTACATACAAACAACTTATGGTCTGCCATAATAGGCTATCGAAAAAAAAATTGATGTTTTTGCTTGGTTTTAAAAGGAAATTAGAAATGTTTACGACTGATGAGATGTGTAATCTCGTACAAAATCCCTTTCACTTTGCGGACACATCAAGTTTGTATTTTCGACTGTGAAAATCAACCATGTTTTAATATTAAACGACCACAGCACTCAGGGGAGACGGTGCGACGCCAAGCAATCGTTACTAGAGGGGATTATGAATCGGAGTACCTGCGGGATGAAGCTCTGATGTGGTATAGTAATTACGTCATTGCTGATGGTTGTTGACTTAAATTAATGAAAATATTAATGGATAAAGTGCAAAGAAAAGCTCCCCTCACAGTCCCATGCGTAACGCACCATGTTTTGTTTTTCTTATTACATTACCGGTATCATCCTAATGACTAATAAAACATAAATTCTTCTTGGAATTCTTATAATTTCGATTGCTTTAAGGGGGTTACTAACATGCGCGAATTCTTTTGACATGCCTTAATGCTTGAGCAATCACATTCTTCAAAAGTGCACTTTTGATTAAATAACCAAGCGAAAAATACGAAGAGAAATCTGTGGTACCGTCAGTTTTATTTCTAACCAAGCAAACCAATATGCGACCCCGGCAGCAACACACTGATATTGTCGTTGGTCAATGATAAATTTCACTAAAAAATTAACTGATGCGTTTTCATTGACTATCAATATAGGATTTACAGTTGATCAAATAAAGTTCAAAGCAAAGATGGTATTTGTCCAAATGTTCAAGGATATCCCAGACAAAACGGGCGTCATCGCATGTAGGTCGTCTTAAAACTCACCAGGGTGGGGCCAGTCCGCTCTTCCTGTTCTGGCTAGAATACCTCTCAGAAATCCAGTGTTTTCATGATGCAAAGTTTGAACAGAATTAGACTACTTATAAAAATGCGACAGTCGATGAAACCCTTCACTAATCAGTCTTTTTAGACTAGGCTGTCACTCAACTTGTACTCGACTGATTAAAGAAGGAACACATGATCGTTACTCAGAATAAAAATACATTTTATGCAACTATGCCACATTATACAAATAATGAATGTTTATGAGTGCGATTGTAAGAATAATTTCATGAGGTGACAGATTGAATGTTCCATTCCACGAGGCGAAGCCAAGTGGAATGGGACATTCCATCTGTCAAACGCGTTACCGTTTGATAGAACCATGTGATAGAACTTTTGTTGGCGGTGCGGGCTCGCGTCGTGCGATGGGACGAATAATTAAATGCACGTGATCGACGATCCACCAATCGGATCAGGTGTTGTATAAGTTATAATTGTTTTCACCAGTCCCTCTCTATATTGGGAAGTTGCTCATGGCTTTGCCAGCATGTGTTATTTGGAGCTAAATTTGGGATTCTATTGAAGGTAAACCATTTTGAGCAAAAATGTAACAAGAAAATACTGAAAAGTAGCCCCGTTAAGCTTTTCTTAAAAAAAGCAAAAATGAAACATTTTACTATTCCTTTTATCACTTAAGTCTTTGATAACGCATTCCGACCGTCGCTCATTTTTCTTATTCCTGTGTGCTTCTTAAAAAGTGATGGAAATAAGAATTCAGTCACAGAGATGTCAGTAAACATAATTCTTTAACACCAAGGACGCATAATTAAATTCCTCTTTTTGTAATTTGAAGATGATAACCATAATCTCAATAATAAGTGAAAAACATAATTATCCAAAGGTGCAGTAACTGTCGAGGCTAATTTCATCGCCGTCTCGTTTTCTGGGAACAATCAGTCTTGGGTGTCAATGAGCCAAATTCTCACAGGCTGCAAATCAAGTCATTCGCCACCAGTCCTTCGTCTGCGGTAAACGAACCCATCCCTCCATTCTAGAGATCCCGCCACGTGGAATTAAGACGGGCTTCATCGATCTTGGACAATCATCGGATGAGCAATCTGTTGGTTAATACGCGTGTAGATGGATGGCAGCATTTTAAAGGAAAGAGGCCTTTGCAATGAATGATATTGCCGTAAATCATGAGCGGACTGCCTTATACGGGGAATGTAAGATTGATCTGTGTAAACATCCTTGTATTTGTGTAAATATTTTTGAATGTGTTTGAATATTCATTTGTAATTAAAAATGTATGCAGGGTCCCAATAACACCAGATTTCAAATGTTTGGGCACACATTGGGTAAAGAAATGTAATAAATAAATAAATAAATAAATATATAAATAAATAAATAAAATATCTAGTTCAATTTATTTTCACATATATGACCACGTGTTACAAAACTACAAGCATAATACAAATGATTGTTTTAAACAAAGAGGAAAAGAGGTGGATTTTTAGTACATGTACTTAGCCTAATATAATTGCATCAGTTTATGCCGGGAAGCACTCAAGAGTATAAGAACAGTGTTAAAAAACAATCCTTCAAAAATATCAACCAATATAGTTTTGAAAAAATATAATAAGTCCAAACCACACAATCTGTTTAACTTTTAAGAAACAATTAGCCAAACTTGGAAACTTGGAAAGTTTGATACATTTGTACGCAATGCTAGCTACATGCAGGCTGTTGTGCATATATTATGAAGACATCATGCTTTAGTTAAGCTCATGAATACGGAAATTTGCATAAAAACCAAAATGTGACATAATCCAACAAAATGAAACCCAAGTCGCCAGAGTTGCTTTTGAATTACAGCCCCTTAAACATGACTTATACAGTGGAAATCAATAGGAACTGTCAAGGTCTTCACCCACACAATGTCCATATTTATCGGGATGTCAAACGGAGTGATATATCAGATTGAAGAGGCCAAGTAGGCTCTATCCAATGCAAGTAAAGAACTAACAAGTCAAAAATGACCTTAAGGCTCATTTCGTAGGATCCCGTCACAAATGTTGACATTACTCTCTGGATTTGCTGCAACGACGGGGTAATTATCCAAGTCGTACAACTCCTATCGCTTGATTCCTTTAACGGAAGAATGCGGTCTCCCTGCCACTTCTATCCACGGTGTGTATTTTGCCATTTAGATCAATAAAACCAGTGTCCCTGACATTAGCGCGCGGCGGTGTTGTTCATTCGGGGATATCAGTGGCGACGGACTGAGTTTGCAATTTTGTGACAAAAACCAGCCAAGTTTTGCGTCATTTCTGAGAACGAAAGACGGATTGCTAAAACACAAGTGGGCGTGTGTACGATTGTTCCATTGAATTATATTTTTGTCACGGTCGATTTTTTGCAATTAAGTCGGAGTCCTTCGCGATGTTGGTTCGTCATTACGTCGGACGGCTTATGATGATGTCATCCGGCGCGCGTCAGTGACTTTGGGTCAAAGTGGGCGGAACCAGGTTTCGGAACATGTTGTTCGTTTTTCGGGGAGTCGATGGATTTTCGATCATTTCGGAACAAACAAGCATAGAGGCGATGATTGTGCGTCTTATTAGATCGATCGCAATGACAGAAATAGATTCCTCTCGATAAAGCTGCATATATTCTCTTAAATAATAGTGGGCAAATATAAAGAACAAATTTCTTTTGTTTGTATCGATAAAGTTTGCATTAACATACCCTTAATGACATTTATCGGATGCCTCTTTTTGACTGGTAGCTAGCTGTGAGCCACTTGTTAAAGGATAAAAAATATGTAAGAATTATATTAAACAAAGCAAGAGGAACATTTGAAAATGATCATGCAATCATGAAAATTTGAATGCCATTATAGATATCTTGGAAGTTGTAATGCTGGTGCACTTGTGTTGCTCCAAATGTACTCACATAAGACAAATGATTAAGATAAAATTAAAATAATTTCGTGAGAAAATGTCGATGCATGGGCGTAGATCTTCATGTAAATGTTGGAGTGTAAAGTCGGTTGTGAAATTTAGACGTTTTGGGGCATTGTGTATACTAAGAGTATAGGTCAAATAAAATCTTATCCCCCGACTCTTAAATTTTAGGGGGATAAAAGGTATTTTGTATCTTGGTTTAGTCAATCGATTTATATGCATTATGTAGGCAAATGGGAGACTTTTGCGACGCTGGTGGCAGCAGACATAACAGCAGTCCTTTTTGCTAGTTCTGAGCATGCGCGGGTAGTTCCAAGCATGCATGCGCACGAGAACAATGGAAAAGGACCACACGCTTGACCGTGTTTGTGGTTTTTTTCTCTCATATACCATCGTAAACAATATGTTAGCACCTATGGTTGGCTGACAAGGACACGTTGTCATTTTTAAGGTATAATACGTGAAGAGAATTACTGTCCATGAATGGTACCGGTAGTGCATTTACCAATTAGGCCTATATATACCTTGCGGTTTGTAGCCACGTAAGCACAATCGATTTTTTGTTCATCCCGGGCTGTCTAATCAAGGAATCTAGCACACCCAACAATTAAGACGTCACATTTTTAAGCCTCTGTTTTCCCCCTACAAATCTGATTTCTAGGCTATTAATGGGACCGTGGAAATCGGGTTAGGCACACACGACGGTAAAATGTCCGCCGGGAAATCATCACGCCAACGTCCGGCCGGTTTATAAGCGCTCTGACCGCTCAATAATCTGGCTTCCCAAAGTGATGGGCAACAGTTTGTCTTGAATAAACCCCATACGGGAGGTCGAGTTGACTTTCAGCACGAATTAATCTGCAAACATGTGGGTTGCGCAGTCTCGTAAAAGGCAAAACAATTAACCGAAACTTTAAGAGCTGGGGTCCGAATTTGCTTATCCTTCCTCCATGGCTGAATCAAACGGGCCCTTGGCTATGTATCTGAAACAAACACTAATGGAATATGGGCCAACATAACTGACGTTAAGTGACGTATTGCATTACTCACTTGGACCGAGCCTGATGTATATCTGGGCCGTTCCATGTTTTCTACTTCTGTTTTCTACTTCTTGTTTTCAACGGACTTCGGTTTTTTTTCCTCCCCGGAAAACAGAGATGAGAAAATGAAAATAGCCTTTAAAATACCCTCGTTTTTCTTTTCATGGCTTTTAAATACCAAACAGCCGTGTTATCATTATTTTTTCCAGTGTAAATTTTTGCCTCCCAAAGGCACTAAGAGTACGATCTTATAAACACAGAAATCTGTCGGCAGGTGTTACAACCCTTTGAAGCCGGATGACGTCTATAGACGCCAAAAAAATTACCACCAGGCCGGATGACGTCTATACACGCCATTCTCTGCATTTTCAATCCATTGTTGGATGATTGTGTATTTTACGCTTGGCTGCACAAGCCTCTTGTGTCCGTTTCGCTTGGCTGCACAGGCCGCCCCGGCGCCTCATAATAAACAATCGTACTCAAGGGGTTAATTTATATATTTCATTGCGATCGAACCCAAATGCATAGTCAATAGGTGCACTTCGCAGACACAGTTAATCAAATTGTCTTCGATACAGGGCAATTTAAAGTTCGCCACCATGCCGCCCGTAGCTGAGCTCAACACTTCCTCCGCGGACTGACAGACCGAGCGGGCAGCCGGTCGGATCTGATCCGTCACTCCGCGGCTAATTACCCGCTCGACGAGCCGCGACCGCGCGCGGTGTCACTCCGGCTTCCCGTGCCTCAGCCTTTTATAATTTTCGAGCGACTGTGGTATGCAGTCGTTGTGTCCATGCAAATAGAAGTAATTCAGACAAGAGAGATGGCACACTATACTTTAAAGAGGTCCTCGTGCAGTGAATTTCCAACAAAATATCTGTATTCACGTAACTGCACTCGAGCATGGCCTTACATATATCGACTGATGTATCAACCCGTTTTATCCGACTCGACTGTAGCTGAGTTATCAAAAACTGTTCTTTATCGACACTTCAATGAGCCCATCAGAACTACAGCAGCGTAACGACAGGGAACGGAGCGATGTAGGCGTGGGGCGAGTGCCCCTGTAACCGAGGCCTAGCCTCTGCTCCCCTCCCCCCTGGCCCTCCCACTGGAGATTACCGTAAAATGACCCCGTCTGGGTCTATTGGTCTGAAAATTGGTACAACTTCTTTGGTATATATTGAAGATTTATCTTCTATTGACCCAGGAAAAGCGTAAGGGCTGGCAAACTAAAATGTGGTTAATAACCCCCACCACCTGCAACAAATGAAGTCTATTGTATTTTATTTGGGTTTTTCTCTGTTAATTGTCTAAAAGGAAAATTGATGCCCCCTGTAGTTTCCCCTGTTTTTATTGGAAAATGGCAAGGCGCGAAATACTGGAGTTAAATGACGCAGATGCATTCAGTCTCTGCTGAAATAATCTTCGGTTTCTCATTCAATGAAATGCTTCACACTGAATGCCACAATGTCAATGTCAAAGTCGTTTTCTTTGACTCGAGTGGATTTTTGTGGAAATAGTGTCTGAATCGCTCTGACGCGTACACAATGATAATTCTACCAAATTTGACTGTTGAAGCGAGGAGGTGTTATCCTCCGGGCCCCAACAACCGCCTTAAAATATACTCTAGTCCCCGACAGACCTGTCAAATTTCCGTACCGTAAAAGAAGGAACAAAATCCTTTAAACGTAGTGTACATGATTGGTCATGGTTGCAATTTTCAGAAATGGGCGGATTTGCGTTCTTGGATGGCGAAAAAAAGGAGAGAAAAACAGCGTTCGTTTTCAACCGTCAGGCGGCATTTGTTATAGCGTCCTCTTGTAAAATAAGCCCAATTTTTGTAAATGATATCGTTTTTAATTGGTCACAGTACAGAGGCCGAGGGCCGAGCGAAACGTCCAAGATCCACTGCATGCACTGGTTACAACGCGTCGCTTCGGTACACCACGCGTGCGCCCGTTTTCGGATTGTTAACCTATTTTTAGACACAACACGGATTAACTGTACATTCGGTCAATAGAGGGCAGTTTTTCAACGATTGTTACGCGGAACAATGGTTGGAAAACGATATAAATTTCAACTTTTCTTGAAAACGAAAGCACACCGGGTGCCATCATTTCACAGGATGATGAAGACTGATATTAACTGTAAGTCTAGTCAGGTATTTTGTAATAGGCATAATTCAGTAAAAAGAAATGGGAGGATTACCAATCGTGTACACTACCTGTAACAACCCCTCTAAACCAAAAGAAACATACATAGACAAATATAAGGCTTTTCTGCTTTAATGTTTTAAGCTACATTTAGGCGCGCAAGAAGGTAATCTGCTGCCAGATTTTGCGCATCAACGCCGGCCATAATTTATGAATGACACATGCATTTAGTTTAAGCCTTGCGTTTTAGTGAACGGCCACAAATTAACGTGCAATGTGGTACAAGATGCTACCATCACGGGAATGATAAATGTAGGCTACAATCTCGGGCTCGGCGAGTTTCCTGTTGCACTGCAAACAACGACTCTCGCTGAACGAGGCAAAGAGTCAACTCGACTCGAGGTTGGAGGAGAGACCCGACCGATTACTGGGCAAACAGTGCCGGGAAAATATCGCATCTCCCGGCCGGTATAGAAATAGGCCAGCCGCTCTCTGGACTGAAACACGTTGTTTGATCAACACCTAGATTACCTCAAAGGAGTGTGGAGGAGGGAGGGAGAAGAGAGATGCTATCGAACGGAGGCATTAACCAAGTTGGGGAATTGCCGCTTTTCTGGTGAAGACATAAAAAATAATCCACGTATAAATTGTTTTCCCCACCCAGCGGCGTAGCCAGGGCTGTCTCCATGGGGGGGGGGGGGGGGGGGGGGGTAGGTGAGGGATGTTATAGTGCGGGGGGGGGGGGGGGGGGCTCATGTTTTTTCTTTATAATACTATTTTCTGCGTATTATTTTCTGCGCCCCCCCCCCACGCCCCCCCCCCCCCCCCCTTGATACCTTGATACGCATTATTAATGCCTTGCAGTGGAAGAGTTATTACCCATCCCAAACCTTGTCTTGTTTCAGTGTGAGGGGCTGGTTCTTCCACACTTTGCTCTGTCGGCCATCTTGGAGCAAATTCGATTAGCGACTATTAAGGTCCCGGTGAGCGTGAAATATAGTGACTATGAAATACGGCCGTATTTGCACATGTCTAAAGTGATCGATGATATCGATGATTGGGAGAGTGGTCGGTCAAGTGAGAGGGTTTAACCAATAATAGGAAAGAATGAGTCGGATATTCATGGGAGTCGGATATTCATGACACCGGATCGCGCAGTGATCCATTAGTTGGTTTAAACGCCAAATTTCCGCGTAATGGATGGAGCGAACCAGCGGTTGGAACACTGATCGACACCCAGATCTGTGTGAAACAAACAGGCCCTGTCGACCACAAGGCCCTGTGCGAATTACTTGGCTGTGGCTTGAGCGGCTGCAGCCACGTCGCATAGACTTTTTTGTAATGTTAAGCCGTTGTCATATGAATATCCGACTCCTCTTCCCTATTATTGGTTAAACACTCTCACGTGACCGGCCACTCTCCCAATTATCGATATTATCGATCACTTTGCATGTGCAATACTTCCGTATTTCATAGTGACAATATTTCACGCTACACCGTAGCCAAGTAATTCGGACACGGCCTTAGTCGATATTCCATGGTTAACCTATGCACGAAATATATGGTGGATGGCAGGCAAATTCGACCAATGGTTGGTAAATTGAACTATACTAGGTTGGTGGAGACATCTGAGCAAAGCATTGACATCCAAAGACTTGGCATGTTGTGTTTTATCTCGAATGTGCACGCTTGCAAGAGTGGATTGAAAATGTCATTTACTGTTTGTAAAAGCTCGTATATGTATACATGAATCTTCATTTAAAACACCACTCAAAAATGACCCCCATGTCTAATGGACCTAACATAAACGCATTACGATCTCAACTAAATTCCTGAAATCTCACGGTGAGATTCTACATTGTTTTCGCAAAAGAAAACGTATATATGAGCCTATAGGGCCTGTCACACACTACCGATGTACCTCGCCGGGACTAAACCGGAGCACAAAATTTACAACGGCGAGAAAATCGGCGAAACTCCGGCGAGAAAGCACTTGAAAAATCAAAATTGGCCGTAGCAATACCGATGCAGTACCGGCGTTCCCGTTGTGATACCGTTGTTCTACCGTTGTCCTATACCGATATAAGAGCCGATGTGCTACCGAATACCACTTTTCTGTCACCTTAGTGTTACCGATGCGCCGCCGATGTTATACCGATGCGCCGCCGTTGTTCTACCGATGTGCCACCGTTGACCGGAGCTACAGCGGAGTGATACCGTTGCGCTGCCGTTGTGCTGCCGATGCACTACCGATGCACTACCGATGTGATACCGAAGTGTCGCCGAAGCGTCGCCGAAGCGGCGCCGCGGCCGGTGGTATTCGGTGGTACACATTGAGGCCACCGGAGAGCCGCCGATCCATTACGGGCCGCAACCGGTGCTCTACCGACATTAACGAGGCCATACCGGAGTACTGCCGTTGTACTGCCGTTGTAGTCCCGTTGCTCGCTCCGGCAGCGCAACGTTAGACATTTTTGAGCATGTTAAAAAATGTCTATCGTCGCCTGCCGTTGCTAAATTTTTCGCCGATGTTCTGACGATGTCCTGACGATGTACTACCGTTCTTAGCGATGTGATACCGTTGCGCTGCCGTACTAGTACCGATCCCCGAAAATCGCCAAATTTTTGCTCCGGTATAGCTCCGGCGAGCCAAATCGGCTAGGTGTGACAGGCCCTTATAGCACGCCATAGCATAGCAGGGTTGCACAAAAAGGGGGAACCTGGAGCACCGCTTCCGGGAAATGATGAGCAGAACTGGGGGAATAACGCCAAGTGGAAAAAAGATAAAGTAGTGGGGGGGAAATAATAGAGAAAAAAAATGCAACTTTGTGAATTAGTTGGGGAAACTGTGCAAAATGTCCAATGATGCTTTAAACGTTTTGTACTATATGAAAGGACAGAGCAAGTCCCAAATCATGTAAAATTATTACTAAGGTACGTCTAAACACTAGCTTACATATTGTAATCTGATTTTTATCAAACCAAATAATACACTTTTCAATTGTTTTTCCTAAAAAGGTTTACCAGATTGAGCTTACACATTATGCCCTAAATGATGTAAATAGCACCATTTAACGTCTAGAGTTTCAAAAAGAAACCACTTTGTGCAACCCGAAAGCATATAGAGAAAGGTTCATTCTCTTTGCTGATGGCGACTTCATCTCCAGGCTGATCCGCATAAAGACATGCAGTGTGTCTGAAATCCGGTCGAACACTTTCAGTCACTAACGCCTCCTATCCCCCCAGATCACGACCCGGTTTCTCGATCATCCTGATGGTCAGATATATCGGAAGGCTTCATACTGCCGTTTTGGCGACGGCAATGAATAAATGCAGTGATGAATTCCCACTTCACACGGAAAATGCCACTTCGATCAGACCGCCAAGAATGACAGCAGGAAAAAAAACAGGAAAAAAAAACAGGAAAAAAAAAACCACAAACTACTAAACACGGAGTTCTTCTATCGGTGAAGGGTTTAGCGCTTGATCAATCCGTCCCACCCCCTAAGCCCCCGGGCGCATCTGCAGCCATATTCCGGTGCTGTGAACTTTTTAGGGAAAAGAGCAAAGCCCGCGTAAATGATGCAGGAGGGAACAAAACTATAAGCTGAAGAAAAGTGAAGTGACGGGAAAGATTTGGCGCGAAAATAACAAGCTCGGGTAATTTTGATCCGACTACAGCTGACAGGTTCGGTTCTATAGACGTAGGTGATAAAATGATATATTTTTATGAAGAAATATAACCTTTTGAAAACTGTTTTGTTTTATTCTGATTTTTTTCTAATATAAAGGAGAACCAGACTTAACAAAAAATCCATTTGTAAGCAGAATGTTTTTTAAAGGGAAGGTTTTTTTTGTTGGGAGGGGGGGGGGGGGTAAGTAAGTAAGGCTACGGGAGGCTACACCCCCTTCCCCAGGCCTACTCCCCTTCCCCCGTAGAACTGTGTAAGGTCCATACTTGGGTTTTCATTAGTCTAAAGAATGTGTATTTATATCAGGTGTTTCAACTTCACTGCCACATTGAGATCGATAAATGCAGACCAAAGAACTTGACCCTGTGTGTGAGTATATCGTACACGATAGGTGCCTTGCTAAAGTGTACGAGGTGCATGTGTGGTCATACATGCACCTCACTATGGTGATGCTCACAAACACCCGATTGATTTGCCAACCAACCCTCACTGTTGCATCTTATATGTGAGGTACGGCATGTCATGATATCCTAATAATTTCAGTTATCTCATGCACTTGAAGTTCCTCTTGTTCATGATTCTGGGGTATACGTACTGCTGCAGAGGTGCGTGAGGTGGGCTCACTCTATAGTGGGGTAGAGGAGGCGAGTTGGTCTCACCAACGGTGGAAGTTACCCCGCCTGGGTCTCAGGCCTATAGGTCTGAACAATTCTTTGGTATCTATTGAAGATTTATCCTCTATTTAGATCTGGATCTGAAAGTGTGCAAGGATGTGAGGCTGACAACATGAAATGTGGCCAACCCTACCACCGCTGTTGTAGTCCTATAGTGGCGTTTAGCCTTGTATTGGGCGACTTCCATACAAAATTAAAATCATGATACTGAACAAGACAATATGGAACGCAAGATGTTAGTCGAGTGCCTCTTAATGCCGGTGTGGCCTTTCCATCCATCGTCTTGAATTCCAATTGCCCATGCCGTAAACCTCGACCTATTTCATTTCAGTGAAAAATCCGTATTTATTCCCTCGTAAAACCTGCCGTTAATCTGCCACAGACAGTAGTGTGTCGACACGCAATTTACCACAAGCACGCGATCACGTCGTGAAAGGTGCAACATGAATCCATATGTCAAATTCATTTGCTTGTTTTTCCCCTTGTGTATCCCACTGGATTCAGCACTTCAAACGAGGCAAACAGATTTGCCTCATCAACCGTTTCTTTGATGATGTTTATTTCACCAAGAATTGAAGAAAATAATTCAAATGAAACATCCTCGATACCTTACAAATTGCCCGTCAATTCCGATTCATTTAGAAAATTCCGAAGAGGTGTTAAGTGTTTTTTTAAATTTTCAACCTTCCTTTTGATCTTTTTTCTCTATCCAGAATTGAATAAAATTGTTCAAAAAGGAAACACCCTTGACACTTTGGAAGATTCCTGCCAAATCCGATAAGTCCTGCGTGTAAGCTATATGGTCAAAACAATTTACTCCATCAACGGGTAAAGTGGTACGATCTGGTAAAGTAAATCTTGATTTACGACAAACGGATAGTTGTCTCCAGCCGTGGAAAGGCTGGGGCATTGTCGACATCCACGACACAATTTAGGAGCGTTTTAGCCGTTATTTATGACTAAAAACTTGTCAAGATTACTTGCCGAGAGTTTATTAAAGGGATACAATGTCCTTTGGACTACAAACAAAACGTTCGTCCTAAAATAGCTACACTGTAAAAACCCAACAGCTAACACTTTTTGAACACTTCAACGCGTTCATATTAATACTTTACACGTAGATGTATAGGAGGCGTTATACGCTATTAATACTTGAACACGTTTAAATAGGCGTTGGTGTTAATGATTATTAACATTCTAAAGTGTTAAAATCTACCTAAATTAACAACTCAAGCTTTGATAATCATTAAAACCAACGCAAATTTAAACGTGTTTTAGTGTTAATCGCGTGGAACGCCTCCTATATACCTTTACGTGTAAAGTATTAATATTAACGCGTTGAAGTGTTAAAAAAGTGTAAGCCGTTGGTTTTTATAGTGTATGGTTGGAAAGATCATTTAAATTAGAATATAATACTGTACACTACCATCCCTTGAACATGTGCCTTTTGTCTGAAAATCGTTGACGAAAATAATTTCGGGGATGCTAGTTTGGTTCGGAAAAGTCGGACCGTTGGAATACAGAGTGGTGCCCTTAGCGCTTTGGTTGCGTACAGGCTGTACTATGCGCGGCGCCAGTCTAAATGTCCGGATGTTGATGCTTCGTTTTTTCTCCCTAATTTCTCCGTTAATATGACACATTATGGCAGGCTTTTTACACTCGCACCTTGAAAATAGGTTAGGTAACTAACCGAAGATATTAAATTTGGGGCATTGCAGGGCAATGTGTGCTTTTAAGCCGATTTGTCCAGGGAGTAAAGCCTAGTTTCTATATCGCCGTTGCGCCTTCACAGACTGCGCAGACAGTACGCGGAACCGTCGTAAAAGGGACGTGCTGCGACGTCTGGAGGGCGCTGCGATCGATCCGATACGCAACGTAATGACATTGCGTTCATGCATCTAGCTAGCTTGTCCAATATGGCGGCGCTCAACAAATCATTTCTATTCGAGTGCAGACTCTTCAATTCAACTCAATTCAATTCAATTCAATTCAATTCAATAAAATACAATAAAATACAAGCGGAAGCATCGGGTGTGGCATTGTGGGATTGATTCTGTGACCGAAATTAATTTTATTTAATTTGGGAGGCTAATCATCCTTCCTCGCAGCTGGGGTGCTGAATTGCGAAGGACGCGGCTACAGCGTGGTCGAGTCGAAGGCACGTAATGTGTTTCCATTCACCGAAACGATCGGCGGGCAAACGGTAGGGATACGCAGACGATCGGCAAAGTTGAACCAAGTTCAACTTTGCCGATAGTCTGCGTGATAGTGTGTATGGGTTGCCAGCGACGTTTACGGAGGAAATGTTTTCATGTCTGCGCTGTATAGTTTGGGTGCTTTTTGTGTTGCACTCTGCGTTTCTTACGTCGATATGGAAACCAGGGTTTAGTTGATGGACTGTGATTTATACATACAGTAAACTTAAGTCCAAACGTAATTCAACGGCAACATGCTGGAAAGACAGTGTACGCAGACTTCAAAACAACTTTTCATTACCAACTTATGTAACAGCAATATTATAAATTCGTGCATAGAACCAATCTCTGATCTGTGTACAACTAATTAATATTAATTTATCAAACAATCCCCAAGTCGTATCCTAATTGAGTGATCCCCACAGTGTCGCTTCCCAGGTTGTATCGTAAAGTTGGGCGTGATCCCTGGCTATACGGCATTATGGGTTTATGACTTCTGACAAGTGCCCACCCGAACATACTGACAATTTGGGAAACCGCCAACATAGGGCAAGATAGCTCAGTTGGTAGAGCGCCGGTACGGTATTCCGTAAGTCGCAGGTTCGATTCCCGCTCCTGCCACTTTTCTTTGTTCACTTTAAAAATAATTAATTTTAGGCATCAAAACATGTAATAAAAATCAGTTCAGATCGCCTTCAGTTAGAATATCAAATTAACAGCTAACTATTCACTACTAATTATTCCTCTCTCTACCTAGACTGTTGCCCTACTGTTCCACCCCAGTGGGCACACCACAAATCCTAGCTTGCTTCAGGATTATAGCGTTTACTTTCTTAGAGTTTAGGCATTCTCCTGAAGACGGTCAGAGCATATTGACCGGACTCTTGTCGAAGTAAACATCTCAACTCATTAAAAATTACAAAATACTACACGGAAGCAAACCATAGCCCTATGTTTCCATCAAAACAACCAATGAAAGTTTTGCTGGAAAAAAAACAAGTAAAAGCTGAATCTGTCTCCCCGGACGTTCCACAGGCAAACCAGCTTCTACAAATCACAGGGTACCGGAACTCCGTAAGTATGACGTCATTTTGAATCCGGAAGTGCAATGCAAGTGAGTGCAAAAATGATTGGAGTACGCATGCGTGTAGCTGCAGGCGCTGTTCATAGAGCTCCACGTATTTCAAACCCGGAAGTAAAGATAGATTATGAGATCACGATATCGACAACCACCGGTAGCTGACTGCAGTCCTGCATGCCTGCAGCTCGGCACATCACCCTTGCACTTTGGCCTTTTCAACGGCGACGTGTTTTTGCCCCATTACTTGGACTCCTCAATTCAAGAATCCGTACGCGACAGGTCATTGCCACGAGAGATGGCACAATCAGAACAAGAATAGAATCTCACTCCGACCTCTGAAACGATCGACGTCTGCGCCACTTGAATGAGCAGGGGAGAGACAAACCGCTTCCGTTAAACAACACCACCGTCAAGCAGGGTTCAGCTTACTCTGCGCAGTCGTTAAGGAAATGAGGAGACTTTTATTTTGAGCACAAGGGTTTGTCGAATTGATTCTTTTTTAATCCATCTTTATCCTGTCTTGACACTGACGGGCGAATAGACGAGCCACTTCAATCCTCTCATCCAGTTGGCAGAACATGAGATGGGCAGTCGATGCTGCTGCATCTTCAAATCCGACAGACGATAGACTTGTCCTAGCCATCTGAATTTCAAATTGATCAGTTCAGTGACGTCGTAACGCCCGCTGGCAGATGCGTGAAGGTCGTGATTTTTTAAACTGACCATCAATGTGTTCGGCTTGGTGGAACTCTGCAGGCGCAAATGGGTACGGTACCGGTACTCTGTAGCAGGTCAGCTGTTATACGAGTAGCCTGGTTCCGAATTGGAGTATCGCTGTCATGGAAGTGATTAAGCCTATCGAACGTTGTACGCCAAGTGACCAGCCCAATGTCATGGAAAGTAACACCGAATTCTGTGTCAACGGCCTGCAATTCTGTGCTAACCGAGCTAGCACATAAATTCTGCGCTAACCCCCGTAAGCACAGAACACTTGTTAGTTACGGGATGTACGCATGCGCACAAGCCAGAATTCCTTGCTAATCCGTGAAATACGCTGACCGTTAGCGCAGAATTTTCTGCTCTAGTTAGCGGAATGTTTTTGCTTACCATTACGGATTCCATGAAATTGGGCCCTACAATGAGAAAGAAAACACTGCAGCTTCTGATACCTTTCCTATGAACCCACTTTAATACCTGATTATACACAGGCTTTCTAACTACTTGAGGATTTTTCTGATAAATAAACTGAACCCGGGACACATCGTATCAAATGGAACACACAATGCACGGCTGCAGCGAACTTACAAGACGGCGCCTTTATAAGAGAGGAATGGGATGCACGAGGCGCACACAGCCACCAACATTGTGCTTTAAGGCGCTACGTCATAGTCACCAGGCCCTATGACTTTTAGACAATCTCAGCTCCGACTTCCGACACAGTTCCTCCGTTGCCGGGGAGGAGCAATGACAAAGTGCCTTGCTCAGGGACACAAACACCACGATCTCATGGCTGGGTTTGAACCCGCAATCCCTATACACGGAAGTGGAAGTGCCGTGGCCTAGTGGTTTGGAGCATCGAATTCATTGTCTTCGGGTAATTCTGCAAGTTGTGGGTTCGAGCCCAGTCCTGGTCCATAGCTCTTCTACGCTTAAAATGGGTAGAGGCATTATTATAATGCCTTGCACTGGACTAGTTACCCATCCCGACCCTATTCATACTGTGAAGAGATCAGATTAGCTTGTCTTGTTTCAGTGTGAGGGGCTGCTGGTTCTTCCACACTTTCCTCTATAGCCCACACCTCGAGTGGCCTTTGGCCTTGTGATGGGCGATTTGCATAACAAAAAAAACGACCTCAAGCTTAATGTGTAGACCAGTAGTAGGCCGGGGTAGTTAGTGAAACGTGGACCTTTGTCACACCCTTCGTCACACCCTTCACTCTTCCTACGAATCTGATTAGTTTGTAGGACATCCACCAGTCCTACCAATATACATGTATAATTATTTACGTACTGGTGAGGACAAAAAGGAGGGTTCAACAAAGGGAACAATACTGTCCTCACGCTTATTTCTTTGTTCCGGAAAAGTGAGGACAGGCAAACTAGTGCTTAGTCTATGGGGATGGGTTAGTGTGTAGGACAATAGAAAGTCCTGACCAGGATGGAAAAAAAAGTACCATTGTATTGGTTATTTCAACCAGTCTGTTTTAAAGTGCTTGTGAGTAGAGTTACGCCCTCGTGGGATTCAAAAGAACAAATGAGGATATGGATACGTAACATTGAATCTTGAGTTACCTCAGACTTATTTATTAGGCTAACACACGTTTACTGCAAAACACGTTTTACCCCTTCCCCGGTCTTCTCTAGCCCTGCCCCCCTAAAACCAATATGCTCGAAGAAAACAAATAGCATTATAAAGGTCACGTGCCCATTATATATGATAATTACACCAGCGAGTAGATTCACAAATGTGCATCACGTGCACGGGTGTCTACACGTATGTCGGTCATTCCATAAATGTGGGGTCCAAAAGTGTGACAATTTTGGTGTCCAAGTTACAAAGTGACATGAATAAGATTTTGCAATTCCGGACACATTCTTAAATACCTTCTAGAGTGATTGTGTAAAATAAAGTGCCTGCCAAACAAGTAAAAAATAGTATGAAGTCAATTTTAATTATAATTGATAGGAAATTAGCAAATTACACAGGTCAGGTGTAACATGGACACCAAAAAGAGTCACACTTTTGGACCCCAAATTTATGGAATGACCCATATATTGAGTACGGTATTTTTCGTTAAAGAGAAAAATCTAAATCATATAGATCTGGGCTTCTTGACCTCGTGGCCATGGAGTCTAGGTCGTTTTTTGCCCTGTAATTCATTATTCCACTGGTCCTCGCTATAACGATGAAAATTGATTAAAAAAAGTGATTTGTTATTTTTGTTAGAATGAACACAGTAAATGAACCGTCAGATAATATACTTGGAGGGAAAATATGAATGTCCACGAAGTGCATGACATGTAGGACCAATAGTAGGTTTAACATCTGTCGGACCCTGTTAAATTTTGAATATTCTTGTACAAAATTTAGTCCGACAAATGTTTGTGAATGTTTCACTCTCACCGCTGCATCTTAGCCACGTTGGCAATTCCGGAGCTGCCCAAGGGTACATGTTACACTTACATAAAGCCCCCCTTTTGCAACTCTGCAGATTTTAGTGTTAAGTTTGGAAAGTTTGGCCACGCTGGACAACATGGCACGAACATGGGACCAGATTGGTCAATTCCTAGCGCCAAGGACAGTTTTTCGCGCTTGCATAAAAACCTAAAATGCAAGCATTGCAATCTTGTTGCTTAGGTGGCGGAAAGTTTGGCCACGCTGTACAACGTGGCACAGACATAAGACCAGATTGGTCAATTCCTTAGATGTTCACGCACCCTGAAGAATTTTAGTCCCCTATTCCTTTTCTGATTGGTTCTAAGCAATCGGAAGGTTAATTACCTCATTGTTTTAGTTTTCCGACCAATGAAAATTTTCCCCCAAGCCTTTCCGAGCGCGTGTTTCGGCATGACTTTATCCCCCGTCTTGCTTCGAGCCCCTCAGAAGCGAACAAGACCTCGATGCGAGAAGATCGTACTCCCAAAGTGCCCCAAATTGCACTTTTCCGAATAGTCACATAGTTTTAGGAACGCGTCAGATACTTCCCTAAGTTTTCCGTTCCTAAAACCTCTTCTCGCATCCATCTACCACGTGCTCTGTTGATACAGAACACAAGTCCACCAGGTCTCGCTTTGGGGAGTTGACCCGGTTCACCTCTCCACCTGGCCCGTTTCTCACCACCCCTTTCCTGGACTGACGGCACTCCTTGGAGCCTGTCTCGACGTCGCTGACTGTTTTGGACCCGGAGCCCATCTGAGTCGTGTCGCCGCTTCCACGCCGTACGCAAGCCCCAAGTAGAGTGCCCAAACCAGCTAAGATCCACACCTACTTATTACCTTGATTATTTTGTTGTGATTATTTTCTCCATTGGCTTAATATTGTTTTTCCTACCCCAAAATGTATGCTGTTGGCATCTTTTGTTGAATTTTATTACAACGTCTCTCTCAGTTGAGAGATATGTGTTTTCCTTGAAATTCTCTTTGCGACTTCTTATCAGGATTAGGTCGAGTGAAATTAAGCCAATGTAGAATTTAAGATCTTTTACATTGTCAATTTTGAATGTTGCCTTGATTGTGTTCTCGATGGTATTCCCGCGTGTTAATACCTCAGTGGTCTAATCCTCTTTTCTTTGCATTCGCATCAAATTCTGTTTGTTTTCCCGTACTCACAACTAGTGAGTTTTTTTGATATGGAGTTCCAATTGGTACTTCATTGATTCATTTTTTCCTCTTTTGCGACTGATTTGTTGGCTCTTTTCCCTCTCGCGTGAATGCTAAATTTTGAGTCGTTGAGTCGATTGCCGATATTCTGGCTCCCCATTTTAAACCATTGAAGTTATAACACCTTGAATATTTTTACTATTTGATAACGTTCCCCCGACCAATTACTGTTGACGGACCCTGAATTTTTATTAGCTGAAGGGAATGTTTCAATAACAATATTGTTGTCCTGTAAGAAAGGGATCAACTAAATTTCGCTGTCTGTGTGATTTCTTTACCATGAGCAACATCCTTATTTATAAACGAACCCCCGCAGGACTCGGACAAAACTCGGGTAATACCTGTGACAAAATTGGAGGCACCGCCCGGATTTGCTCAATTTTCCAAATTGTTTCCCTTGTAGACTCTTCGCCATTCATGTTGTTCTTCTAGAAACTTGCTGCTCTTTGATTTTTTGCCTATAAAGGGAAACATTACAAATCTTTTGACAGAAGCTCTTTTAAAGTTGATCTTAGATATATTGTTGTTGATTCATTCCTGACGGATTATTTTGTGCTAACCTTTCCCTTTCTTCCATATTGTTGATTGTTGATTGCCATTTTGCCTTTGAATTTGAATTTTTGTATATTTCATATTCCTTTGTTGGTGCATTTTTCCCCATTACTATTCCTTCTATCTTGTTCTCCTAATTTAATATCATATTGTCGTGGTATTTCTGTATCAATTGAGCACGATGGAATTTTCAGAGGCCTTTAAGGAATTTTTGTCCCTTCATGACAAGACTATAGATGATTTAAAGCCCCTTGGGTTAGTTCCGGAAGAAGCTAAGGCAGACGAAGCCATAACATATAGTGGGGGTGTTAAGCCGAAAGTGGTCCATGTCGTTGACAAAGTCCCGAGCAGGTCATATCGCCGGCTGAGGTTGTTTTCAGGGAAGTTCCCTGTCCCCTCTGGTGAGCTTGACTTCGAAAATTGGCGACGTTTAGCACGCCAACTCTTGAGAGACGAAAGCGTTCCGGATGGTGAAAAGAAGAGTCGGATTACAGAAGCATTGGTCCCACCAGCTCTAGACGTCATCTGGGCCGTACCTGATTGGAGTTCGGCGCAAGATTATTTGAACTGTCTCTGCAGGGCATATGGTCCCACTGCCGACGGCGACGAGCTATTGACCACGTTTCGGTGTACTTACCAGAAGGAGGAGGAGAAGGCATCCGACTATCTTCTTCGATTGTATGCGCTCCTAACACAGGTGGTTGAGATGGACGGCATCCACGATGACGACTCCGATAAGGTCCTCTGTAGTCAGTTTCAGCGTGGGTGTCTGTATAACGAGACACTCTTAAACATGCTTCAGCTGAGGTCTAAGAAGGACAACCCACTCAGCATGGTTCTTCTTCTACACGAAGTGCGAGCTGCAGAGGCCTTGTTGGAGGAGAAGTCAGACCGGAGGAAGGTGACAGCCAAACCAGCCAAACGAGTGGTTGCCTTAGCCCAGACTGCAACAGATGCCAACCTAGGTCCAAAGACGGTCCCCAGTCCAGTATCACAAGACGGCGGTGAGGTTGCAGAGTTGCGACAAACCGTTGACCGTTTGCACCGCCGATTGGACGGACTGTTCAAGAGTCAACAGAATAACGCACCTAGGGACCGGGCATCAGCAACTCCCCGCCGGTACACCAAAAGATCCATATTTTGTTACAACTGCGGAGAGGATGGGCACCGGATGGACGCCTGCTCCAATAAAAAGAATCCGACACTGGTACAGGAGAAAATGATGTCGCGTCTAGAAGAGTCCAAGGGCTCGGGAAACGGAAACGGGCAGCTGTAGAGGCCCGAACAGCCGTCCCGAACTCATCTAAGGGTCCAGTGAGACGTCCACGTTCTGCGGCGCGGTGTCAGAGAACTTCTTCTGATGTTCCTCATGGTGTTGTCGGTGATCAGGCCGTCACCCCTGTCTTCATCGATGGCCAACTATCCAGATGCCTCCTTGACACCGGGTCGCAGGTCACGTGCTTAACTGCTTCCTACCATGCCCGCCATCTTCCACATCGTCAGCTGCAACCCCTATCGCACCTTGCGGTGATAGGCGCCGCTGGCCAGCCAGTGCCGTATACGGGCTTTGTAGAACTGAACTTGAAATTTCCAGCCAACTCCGCCGGGACCCAACGAGAAGTCACGACCCTCGCCCTTGTATGTCCAGACCGTCAGGGAACCGATGACGTCCCCCTGCTCGTAGGGACTAACACCAGTGTAGTGCGGGAAATGGTGCTGGTTTGTCGGCAGAAAGGCGGAAGAAAGTTCCTGCGAAAAATTCCAGTTGACAGTGCGTGGGCACAAGTTTACAAAACCTCCGCCAGTGTGAACCATGCCGGTAGTCTTGGGCCAGTTAAGTCTCTAAAACTCACAGCAATCAAGCCAGGTGAAGAGGTTGAAATAGCTACGCTCGTGAATAATCGTTCTCGGTCCAAGTGTGAAGTTCTCATCGAAAAGGAGGATACATCCCAGCTCCCCGATGGTGTTGAGCTGAAAACCAGCCTGGTCGAGTTGCCCGCTCGCAGAATGGCAAAAACAAGAGTGATCCTCACCAATAAGTCTTGCCAAAATGTGTTAATCCCTGCCCGATGTCGCCTTGCCTCGGCGTTCAGCATTGCGGAGAAGGTACCATTTGATGCACAAGAAGCAGCTATGATGTCTCCATCTGTAAATACATCCAACGATGAGAACATTAACATTGACTTTGAAGGTTCCCCTCTCCCCACAGATGATATTAGGCGAGTTACTGAATTGCTCCGTAGCCGTTCTGACGTATTCTCCAAAGACGACTTGGATATTGGGTGCACGTCGGCTGTTAAGCACACTATCAGTCTGTCTGATGAGACGCCTTTCCGCGAGGGGTGCCGCCGCATACCCCCAGCAGATTATGCTGATGCCCGTCAGCACCTAAGGGAACTGCAAGAAAAGGGTATCGTCCGAGAGTCAGCCAGCCAGTTTGCCTCACCAATAGTCCTAGTAAGAAAGAAGAATGGGGACCTCCGACTTTGTATTGACTATCGGAAATTGAACGGCCGCACTATACGAGACCAGTACTCGATACCCAAGATCGAAGATACCTTACACGCGATGAATGGTGCCAAGTGGTTTTCCTGCTTAGATTTGAAGTCGGGGTACTACCAGATCGAGATGGCAGAGGAGGATAAGCATAAAACCGCTTTCTGGTGTCCGCTTGGGTTCTATGAGTTTAATCGTATGCCCCAAGGCATCACCAACGCCCCTGCAACTTTCCAGCGTCTCATGGAAAAATGCATGGGGGATCTCCATCATAACGGTGTCTTTGTTTACTTAGATGACATCATTGTGTTTGCGAGGACCGCTGAAGAACACGAGGCTAAACTCATTCAAGTGCTTGACCGTCTCCGTCAGTTTGACCTCAAACTCAGTCCTAGCAAGTGCAAGTTTTTCCAGTCGTCTGTGAAGTGCCTTGGCCATGTTATTTCTGCTGACGGTGTTAGTACCGACCCCTGCAAGATCGAAGCGGTGAATTCGTGGCCCGTCCCCAACACAGCCAGAGAATTAAAATCATTCCTTGGTTTCACCGGTTATTACCGTCGCTTTGTTGAGGGTTATTCTTCTATAGCGAAACCACTGAATGAATTGACTGCAGGTTGTGACTTGACGAAACGGCGGTTTGGCACGAAACAGAAGAAACACCCACCGAAGAAGAAACTACACCTAAAGCTTCGCAGTCCCAACGAGCCCTTTGGTGATCTCTGGAGTCCGGCTTGCCAGGCGTCGTTCGATGCTATCGTACAGAAACTAACTTCTGCCCCCGTGCTAGGGTTCGTGGATTACGACCGGCCATTTATCGTCCACACCGATGCAAGTGGGACCGGGCTCGGTGCCGCTCTCTACCAAGAAGGAGACGACGGCCGACCCCATGTCATCGCGTACGCTAGCCGCGGACTTTCAAAATCCGAACTTAACTACCCAGCCTACAAGTGGGAATTTTTGGCACTGAAATGGGCTGTTACGGAAAAGTTCCGCGACTACTTGTATGGAGGAAAATTCACAGTCCTCACCGATAACAATCCACTGACGTACGTATTGACTACTGCGAAACTAGACGCCACTGGACACCGATGGTTGGCAGCCCTAGCGAATTACAATTTCGTTATAAAGTATCGCCCAGGTAAAAGTAATGCCGACGCAGATGGTTTGTCTAGAAGACCTCAGCCACCCCCATACGCAGATGATGAGTCACAATCTATAGAGGAAAAGCTACGTCGACTCCGTGAACGACTGGAACAAGGTGGTAATGATGTTGTGTGCTCAGAAGATGTTTTCCAGGCTGTTTGTCAACGGCACAATGTACACCCCGGAGATTCAACCCCTCAAGATTCAGGTGGAGACCCGGCCCTGATAGAGAGTATCACGGACTCCGAACAGATTGTACCATGTGAGCTAAACCCCTTGACTGATCAGACAGCCCTGCCAGCCATGGGGACCACTGCCTGGCGTCAACTCCAGCTAAAAGATGATGCCATTTGTCAGGTAATTCCACATGTTCAGAGAGGGCAATGCCCCACTGCAGGGCAGCGGTCAGCACTGTTAGAAGAGGCCCGTCTCCTTCTACGTCAATGGGATAAGCTGTCCCTTAAGGATGGTGTGCTCTACCGGAAGACAACAACAAGCGATAAGCGTGAAACATTGCAGTTAGTTCTCCCTAAGAGTCACCGAAACCAAGCCCTGAGAGGTCTGCATGATGATGTTGGTCACCTAGGGTATGAGAGAACTCTCGACCTCACCCGTTTCCGATTCTATTGGCCAAAGATGGCGGCGGATGTTGAGCTGAAGTGCCAGACGTGCGATCGGTGCATCCGGAGGAAGCGGAGGGCTTTGAAGGCGGCACCTCTGGTCTCCATCCAAACCACAGCTCCGATGCAACTTGTGTGCATTGATTTCTTGAGTTTGGAACCTGACGATAGCAACACCAAAGATATCTTGGTCATAACTGACCATTACACCCGCTATGCTCAGGCTTTCCCGACCAAGAATCAGACATCTCGCACAGTTGCAAAGGTGCTGTGGGAAAACTATTTTGTCCATTATGGTTTTCCCGAACGGCTACACTCCGATCAGGGGCGGGATTTTGAGGCCCGCCTCATCCAAGATCTGTGCGCCGTATCTGGAATAAAGAAGTCCCGGACAACCCCGTATCATCCCCAGGGTAACGGGCAGTGTGAACGTTTCAACCAAACACTGCTCAACATGCTCGGAACCCTGGAAGATGAACAGAAGCAGAAGTGGCGACTCCATGTAGGCCCCCTGGTGCACGCCTACAACTGCACCAAACATTCATCTACTGGCATGTCCCCCTACTTTTTGATGTTCGGCCGTGAGCCCCGACTCCCCATTGATGTTCAGTTTGGGTTGCCCGTACAGGATGGAAGTGCCAACCACAGCCAGTACGCCACAGAACTAAAGGAGAGGTTGCGTCGGGCACACGAGCTGGCATCGGCCGAAATGGCGAAGACCGCCAAGAAGTACAAGGCCCGCTACGATCGGCAAGTACGAGAGAATGCACTTGAGGTAGGCGACCGTGTTTTGGTAAAGAACGTTGGCCTTAGGGGCAAACACAAACTGGCCGACCGCTGGAGTAAGGTGTCTTATCGAGTTCAACGGAGGATAAGCCCTGATATGCCGGTATATGTTGTCGAGCCAATTGATGATGATGGCCCAAGTAGGACTCTTCATCGGAACATGCTCCTACCCTGTGGGTTTACCCCGCCCTGTGATGCCGAACCCGAAAGAACACGGCCTCAACCCAAACCTCGCCGCAAACGTCCCGTGCGCCGAACTTTGGCTGAGCCAGTGGACGACATGGCCGATGCCTTGGATTCTGACACTTCAGACGACAACTTCTATGTTCTTCGTCCAATCCCTGCCCCCAGGAAGTCAGTTTTCCTCAACCCGAATGCTCAGGTCTTCCACCCAGAAGTTGTCTCATCAGAACCGGCACCTCCCGTTAGCGACTCCCATGCTTCTACTTCAGCGGAGAGTGAACCCACTCAAAGCTTACAGCATCCCAGTCCCGACAACGCAGTGCCATCTGCTGACAGCATCGGTACAAGTTCTCCTTCAACCTCATCCACCCCGGATGAAACCCCTTGTGAGAAGAATGAGACGTCGAGCCCTTCCCCCTATGCCAGTAGCACTGATACCAGTTCTCCTTCTGGCTCATCCACCCAGGATGAGCAACTTAGTGAGGAAATCGAGAAGTCGGACCCGGAACCCCCCGTCCCGGAGCCCAGTAGCGTGACAACAGATGAGTTAAACATTGTCTCCCGGCCTGTACGTAGTAAGAGGCCCCCGCAATATTATGGTTTTGAGGGGAGGGAAGCAAAACTCCTGGAGCAGCATCTCCTGACACAGCAGCAGGCCTTGGAGGTCACCAACAGCCTCATCAACGCCATGTGTCAACGTTAAACGCCTTCGCCAGCGAGTGACCATGACGTGGACGCCATGGTTTTAGAAGGGGAGTATGTCGGACCCTGTTAAATTTTGAATATTCTTGTACAAAATTTAGTCCGACAAATGTTTGTGAATGTTTCACTCTCACCGCTGCATCTTAGCCACGTTGGCAATTCCGGAGCTGCCCAAGGGTACATGTTACACTTACATAAAGCCCCCCTTTTGCAACTCTGCAGATTTTAGTGTTAAGTTTGGAAAGTTTGGCCACGCTGGACAACATGGCACGAACATGGGACCAGATTGGTCAATTCCTAGCGCCAAGGACAGTTTTTCGCGCTTGCATAAAAACCTAAAATGCAAGCATTGCAATCTTGTTGCTTAGGTGGCGGAAAGTTTGGCCACGCTGTACAACGTGGCACAGACATAAGACCAGATTGGTCAATTCCTTAGATGTTCACGCACCCTGAAGAATTTTAGTCCCCTATTCCTTTTCTGATTGGTTCTAAGCAATCGGAAGGTTAATTACCTCATTGTTTTAGTTTTCCGACCAATGAAAATTTTCCCCCAAGCCTTTCCGAGCGCGTGTTTCGGCATGACTTTATCCCCCGTCTTGCTTCGAGCCCCTCAGAAGCGAACAAGACCTCGATGCGAGAAGATCGTACTCCCAAAGTGCCCCAAATTGCACTTTTCCGAATAGTCACATAGTTTTAGGAACGCGTCAGATACTTCCCTAAGTTTTCCGTTCCTAAAACCTCTTCTCGCATCCATCTACCACGTGCTCTGTTGATACAGAACACAAGTCCACCAGGTCTCGCTTTGGGGAGTTGACCCGGTTCACCTCTCCACCTGGCCCGTTTCTCACCACCCCTTTCCTGGACTGACGGCACTCCTTGGAGCCTGTCTCGACGTCGCTGACTGTTTTGGACCCGGAGCCCATCTGAGTCGTGTCGCCGCTTCCACGCCGTACGCAAGCCCCAAGTAGAGTGCCCAAACCAGCTAAGATCCACACTTACTTATTACCTTGATTATTTTGTTGTGATTATTTTCTCCATTGGCTTAATATTGTTTTTCCTACCCCAAAATGTATGCTGTTGGCATCTTTTGTTGAATTTTATTACAACGTCTCTCTCAGTTGAGAGATATGTGTTTTCCTTGAAATTCTCTTTGCGACTTCTTATCAGGATTAGGTCGAGTGAAATTAAGCCAATGTAGAATTTAAGATCTTTTACATTGTCAATTTTGAATGTTGCCTTGATTGTGTTCTCGATGGTATTCCCGCGTGTTAATACCTCAGTGGTCTAATCCTCTTTTCTTTGCATTCGCATCAAATTCTGTTTGTTTTCCCGTACTCACAACTAGTGAGTTTTTTTGATATGGAGTTCCAATTGGTACTTCATTGATTCATTTTTTCCTCTTTTGCGACTGATTTGTTGGCTCTTTTCCCTCTCGCGTGAATGCTAAATTTTGAGTCGTTGAGTCGATTGCCGATATTCTGGCTCCCCATTTTAAACCATTGAAGTTATAACACCTTGAATATTTTTACTATTTGATAACGTTCCCCCGACCAATTACTGTTGACGGACCCTGAATTTTTATTAGCTGAAGGGAATGTTTCAATAACAATATTGTTGTCCTGTA
The DNA here is from genome assembly GCA_037893225.1 of Hippasteria phrygiana. Classification (NCBI taxonomy): domain Eukaryota; kingdom Metazoa; phylum Echinodermata; class Asteroidea; order Valvatida; family Goniasteridae; genus Hippasteria; species Hippasteria phrygiana. The sequence continues at coordinate 620,256 of JAZGUH010000003.1, forward strand.
AGAAAGGGATCAACTAAATTTCGCTGTCTGTGTGATTTCTTTACCATGAGCAACATCCTTATTTATAAACGAACCCCCGCAGGACTCGGACAAAACTCGGGTACAACAGCCTCATCAACGCCATGTGTCAACGTTAAACGCCTTCGCCAGCGAGTGACCATGACGTGGACGCCATGGTTTTAGAAGGGGAGTATGTCGGACCCTGTTAAATTTTGAATATTCTTGTACAAACTTTAGTCCGACAAATGTTTGTGAATGTTTCACTCTCACCGCTGCATCTTAGCCACGTTGGCAATTCCGGAGCTGCCCAAGGGTACATGTTACACTTACATAAAGCCCCCCTTTTGCAACTCTGCAGATTTTAGTGTTAAGTTTGGAAAGTTTGGCCACGCTGGACAACATGGCACGAACATGGGACCAGATTGGTCAATTCCTAGCGCCAAGGACAGTTTTTCGCGCTTGCATAAAAACCTAAAATGCAAGCATTGCAATCTTGTTGCTTAGGTGGCGGAAAGTTTGGCCACGCTGTACAACGTGGCACAGACATAAGACCAGATTGGTCAATTCCTTAGATGTTCACGCACCCTGAAGAATTTTAGTCCCCTATTCCTTTTCTGATTGGTTCTAAGCAATCGGAAGGTTAATTACCTCATTGTTTTAGTTTTCCGACCAATGAAAATTTTCCCCCAAGCCTTTCCGAGCGCGTGTTTCGGCATGACTTTATCCCCCGTCTTGCTTCGAGCCCCTCAGAAGCGAACAAGACCTCGATGCGAGAAGATCGTACTCCCAAAGTGCCCCAAATTGCACTTTTCCGAATAGTCACATAGTTTTAGGAACGCGTCAGATACTTCCCTAAGTTTTCCGTTCCTAAAACCTCTTCTCGCATCCATCTACCACGTGCTCTGTTGATACAGGTAAGCTACTATTAATTATTCTCTGTATAAATTTACTTTGCGCACATTTATTGGGTGATTGTGATGGTATGACGTTGCTTTACTATTAGAGACAAACTCAAGATGGAAAGGACGATCTAATTATGAGTTTACACTAGACCACTCGTTGTTTGAGATATGTTTTATCTTGTATATTATTGTAAATAACGTTGATGTGATTTTGTCCTGTTGGCTATCGTGCATGAAAAAGTACTCAGTCAAACTTCCAAGTGTTTGGTTGCTATATTTTATGAATCGCGGCTGGCCTCTTACATTCTATTATCAGCAATTCTAGTACTCTCTAAATCCCTAGTTTCAGACTGTAGAGTGAATTTTCACTCTTTGGAAATAAGAGAGTAGCTTTCCCAAACCATGATGACCATCACATCCGTTCCAACTTTTTACTATAAGATGTGATATGAAGAGGCCGCGCACGTTGCTATAGCCGTTCATTAGCAATTTGCTTCTAATCTATAATTTAGGTTGGGTAATATCCGACCATCTCTGATCAATCACCCATTAAGATAGTTGCGATATTATTATTGTTTGATGTATGTAGACGTGTGCACGTATGTATAACCTCTGGCTAGGTTATGGCTATTGTTTTTGTCCTTAGAAAACCCCTCACGTAAGTACCGTACTACTGTGTGTAACCAGTTGTGTGCGGCCACTGGTCACACATTCCATTCAATAGACTATGCAATGTATACGACTGTTTGTTGTCGAGCATATAAACAATAGTGCCCTTGCCCTCAATGACCTTCAGACGTACACACGTGCACAAGTCATTTTCATTGCTTAGATTTTCCTTACTCTATCGATTTTGTTGTGTTATTATGTTTCCGTGATTTGAGATTATGCTTTACCGTTGAATATTGTTCTGGGTGAACACCACCGAAGTTAGCCAATGCAGCAGCCATGCTGAATTTTGATTATTCATTATGTATATAGTCCATATTCGCTCGTCTACTCTTACTTTCTTCTTGTAACCATCACGCACAGTTCGAGTGTTGAGTTTCTATAATTTATTGACCGAAATTATCATGTTCGGTTTTGTATTTCATTGATTTCCCGATAGTATTGGAAGTATCATTTCATTGAAACTGTGTTCTGGGCGAACATCCTAAAAGGATATGCAGTTTGACCTCTTTTCTTTGTTGTAAGCATTCTTTAAAGCGTTTCATATTTTAGTTAGAGATATTGCTTTTAGATTTTTAGTTCTGTATACAAATATGTTGATCCTCGATAATTCAGAAGCGAACAAGACCTCGATGCGAGAAGATCGTACTCCCAAAGTGCCCCAAATTGCACTTTTCCGAATAGTCACATAGTTTTAGGAACGCGTCAGATACTTCCCTAAGTTTTCCGTTCCTAAAACCTCTTCTCGCATCCATCTACCACGTGCTCTGTTGATACAGAACACAAGTCCACCAGGTCTCGCTTTGGGGAGTTGACCCGGTTCACCTCTCCACCTGGCCCGTTTCTCACCACCCCTTTCCTGGACTGACGGCACTCCTTGGAGCCTGTCTCGACGTCGCTGACTGTTTTGGACCCGGAGCCCATCTGAGTCGTGTCGCCGCTTCCACGCCGTACGCAAGCCCCAAGTAGAGTGCCCAAACCAGCTAAGATCCACACTTACTTATTACCTTGATTATTTTGTTGTGATTATTTTCTCCATTGGCTTAATATTGTTTTTCCTACCCCAAAATGTATGCTGTTGGCATCTTTTGTTGAATTTTATTACAACGTCTCTCTCAGTTGAGAGATATGTGTTTTCCTTGAAATTCTCTTTGCGACTTCTTATCAGGATTAGGTCGAGTGAAATTAAGCCAATGTAGAATTTAAGATCTTTTACATTGTCAATTTTGAATGTTGCCTTGATTGTGTTCTCGATGGTATTCCCGCGTGTTAATACCTCAGTGGTCTAATCCTCTTTTCTTTGCATTCGCATCAAATTCTGTTTGTTTTTCCCGTACTCACAACTAGTGAGTTTTTTTGATATGGAGTTCCAATTGGTACTTCATTGATTCATTTTTTCCTCTTTTGCGACTGATTTGTTGGCTCTTTTCCCTCTCGCGTGAATGCTAAATTTTGAGTCGTTGAGTCGATTGCCGATATTCTGGCTCCCCATTTTAAACCATTGAAGTTATAACACCTTGAATATTTTTACTATTTGATAACGTTCCCCCGACCAATTACTGTTGACGGACCCTGAATTTTTATTAGCTGAAGGGAATGTTTCAATAACAATATTGTTGTCCTGTAAGAAAGGGATCAACTAAATTTCGCTGTCTGTGTGATTTCTTTACCATGAGCAACATCCTTATTTATAAACGAACCCCCGCAGGACTCGGACAAAACTCGGGTAATACCTGTGACACATCTATTTATATATTTATTTAATAGGCCTATAGAGAACGGTTTTAATGCTTAATATTTAAACAAGTGTTTCTTTCTATTATTTTTTATCCCATTCCTCTCGGTTCTTCCGCTGTTGGAAGTAGTTAATAAATAAACAAAATAATTGTTATTTGAATTCACGTACCGTACTGGGCAGTATAATGTTCAATTTCCAGCCTTGTGTCGAATAGTCGTTACGTTTGCTGTATTTGTTTAATATAATTCATTAACATCAAATAATTTTCCACCGAGCGCGAACGCTATACGTGTAATGTTCCCCCTCCCGAAAAATTGCTGTTGGAGGTATAGTCTGATCAATACTGTACGCTAAAAAATGATATCATTTCTGAATACCATGATAATCTTGAAAAGATGTTTATTCATGCAAACCTACTGCAAAAATACGAAAGAAGGAAGAAAACCTCTATGAAGGATTCTTTGATAAAAATTATTTCAAACAGAATAGCAGTTGTTCTTGATAATTGGACAGTGGCCAAATTTTTGAAATTGCAAATCAGTCAAGTAAATTGTTGACCATTTTGAAATCACTATCGAGGTTATTATTATTGGTTTATTAAACAAATTAAACGGTAGCCTGAAGGCTGAATTAAAAGCAGTTTTACAAAAATGAACTTAAAATTATTGTTTTTAATAAAAATAACATAACATTATGAAAACAAACGTAAATGTAACATTCATCTTTAAAATATGTATATTATACACCAAAAAATAAAAAAAATAAAAATATCTATTAAAAAACTCTACAACTCAGATCTACTCGGATTTAATAAATGCCTGGGTCTGTTTCTATATATGATTAAAACTATTGCTTATCATTGTGACAGATAATGCATACCGGTATCGGAGATTAAGCAGTGTCGAGATATCCTTGAAGTGGGTGCGTTTACACCAAAATGCGGAAGTACACAATGCGGAAGACAGTCGAGGTATACATGAACCGTTAGGTGTGGCGTGTTGCTACTTGAAGTACTCGGGGGAGAAATTATCACCGCTGCCTGTGAATGACTATCGTGCGGGCTGGCCTGCCATTCATGTTGACACTAAGACTGGAGAGCTGAAGCACAAGCCTTCAAACGTGAACGGTCGCGGACAATTTCGAATGTGAGCCGGACGTGCTCGTACATCATTACATTTTTGACGAAGAGTTATTGCATGCATCAACTCATTATATGTCGTTTCAGTTATATGTATTTTGTAGGAATCAAAAACAAGTATGGTAAGTAATGCAAAGAGTTTTGTTGGAGATTATTTAGTCTTCCTAAGCATGGGAGAATCAATTTGTGACATCAGTCTGTACATTTGTACTAAAACACAATTAAAGCACAATTTGCACATAAAATGTCTCATAGAAACGACTACTATTCCCCAGTATACATTTGAATTTACGAGAATAAAAGAAATGCACAATAATGTAGGATAATATAGATACCACCTGGTGTTTTTGAAGTGTACTTTAAAAATGTAAGGTTCTAAGTTTCCGTGTACCGAGGGTGAACGTTCGTCATATTTCGTCACCTCGGTTTCAGTGGACTCGAAATTTCATATGTTGGTCCACAGTCAACAGAGCCAAGGCGTGATGACGTCACGCTTTGTTTACACGTGTGCTTTCCTACGGGGAGCCAGGTTGGGACGATTGTCTGGCGTCCCGACCTGGCTCCCATAGGAAAGCACACATGTAAACAAAGCCATTACGTCTTGGTCTACACTATTAGGGCACGATATTATATCTGCAGTGGAGTAGGCTACAAATGGTATGGTGTGCGAAAGCGTTGATAGATGAAAAAACTGGCATCACTCGAGACGAATCTCTGCTAGCGTTTGTCATATAGGCAACGGCGGCGGAACAGGGGGGGGGGGGGGGGCGGGGGGCATTTGCCCCCCATTTTTCCACTTTGGGGAAATTGCTTCCCCACTTTTGGCAGTTCCACATAAAGAAAAACATAAAAAATGGCAGCATTTTGCCCCCCCCCCCCCACTTTCAAAAGCGTTTCGGCGCCGTTGCTAGGCCTAGGCCTAGATGAAAGAAATACAATGTATTGACGCCAGCACGTCATTCTATATTAAGCACAATTTCGTGACTTTCGTTGCACAGCCCAAACCAGGACACATCAAAGATATAATTTGTAACGACACAACCTTTTCAGATGACAGCAAAAAAACTTATATTTGGACGGCTAAAGTTGTACGCATTTACCTTTTAATGGTTTTGTGCATGCACAGCCATTCACATCACACAATACGGTGACGTGAGAAATGCTGTAGCACCATAATGCTTGGCTTTTAACGCCAAACGCCGCGTGTTTCTATGGCGCGGTGTCCAGTTACCAGAGGGCACCTCGGATACGTGCCCGGACAAATTGGCGCAATTATATCTTCCCTGTCCGGACATCATCACCTATATTGACTGAGGCTACTGTCGGGTGCTCTACAAATAGGATATCGGCCGATGGCGGATAGCCTAGACGCTCGATCGCTGCCGTAAGTCACGCACGTGATCTTTGCTCGAGGACAAAGAGCTCGCTGAGGAATCGTTCAAAATTGGAGGCACTTACAAATTGGATGTAAATCGCAATGTTTTTGCATTGCAGTTTGCGCTAGAGGTTTGCCAAGAAATAGAGTACAAGAGTGTTTTAAAACCTGATGTATTTTTGTGGGTGAATTTGCGAAACTCACGGGGAAGCCTATACAAGCACAATACAAAGCTAAAAGCCACTATACAGGGTGGCCCCCAAAAAACCGGAATGGCATACTTCCACCATGGAGGTATACCTCCATGCTTCCACTATCTTTAGAGTCAAACCACCTGTATCGATAGCCTATGGAATAGCCGCTCGTACAACGCGACGAGCGTATATATAATGTGTGCAGATCCGGCGATTAATTATGCAAAACAACCGCCTCTTGACCTCTAGATTTTGACCAATCAGCCTGCTCGTTTTTTGACCTTTGGGAAACCGCAGACTCTCGCTCCTTGGAGGCCGCCATGATGAATACAGAGAATCGGGGTCAGCTGACACCTATCAACCAATCAGTACCTTTGTCCACATTTCTGATCGAAATGACGTCACAAGTTTGCAAAGTCCACTCCGATTGGCTGGCGCGCGGGGTCGCATACATTAGCATGTCAACATAATATCAGACGTTGATGCATGCAACATATGATACTCGGTCTACTGTACCGATGGATGGAGAAGAAAAATTATACTTATATAGACCTGCCGATTCAGTCCTGAAGTTTTTGCTCCAAAGCCTATTTTGTGAAGCAAAGTCGGGTCACTTTGCCATTTGTTCCATGCAGAAAAGATAATTTAAAACAGAATTTATCCTGCGTAATGAACAAGGAAATAATGAAATACAGGTACTGCAAAAACTGTGGTGTTAAATTAACACAATGTGGTGTTTATATTGGACCACTCTCCCAATATAAACACTACATGGTGTTAGATTAACACCACAGTTGGATATTTATCCAACCCTCGCACATATCTTTCATATGGATATTATTACATAATTAATCCCTCTATCAAATTCGTGGGCGTGATACCGATCGGAACCAAATGACCTCCGTCTTTGTTTTACAAATAGGTTCTACAAAAACTACTCAGTGCTGGAGGACTCGAGTCCGGACTCGGACTAGAGTCCGGACTCGGACTAGAGTCCGGACTTGGACTAGAGTCCGGACTTGGACTAGAGTCCGGACTCGGACTAGAGTCCGGACTCGAGTCCCGATTTAAGGACCAGGACCCGGACCCGGATTTGGACCCGGACTCGGACCCGGACTCGGACAATGACTCGGACTCGGACAACAAGGACTCGGACTCGGACAACAAGGACTCGGACAACAAGGACTCGGACAACAAGGACTCGGACAACAAGGACTCGGACAACAAGGACTCGGACAACAAGGACTCGGACAACAAGGACTCGACTAGCTCGAGGACTCGGCCCGAGTCAGGCAAAAAAAACACCCCGATTTTTACCTCTATTTTTCCCGCAATTTGTTAAAGAAGTCGGAGTGTTTAGTTTGCAAATCCTGTCAGTAGCCTTCATGTACATACTTTATGTACTTAATTCAGTAGTACAGTAGGCGTCAACCTCGTCCCCATGATGTTCGAGCAATACGCTTCCAGAACGAGGATGAAAGTAGACCCTGAAGTACTTTTTTCATATCATTACAGTCTTGGAGTCATGCCTGGACTGGGCGAGGAGTCCGGACTCGGCCGAGTCTAGGCAGGATTCCAAGACCATATAATATTGAAAAAGTATTTTAGAATCCTGCTGCAAGTCTACATTTGAGCAAGGGCTCCACCCTACCCTTGTCAAGATTTCAGCTTATTGTTTTATGTTTTGGACTCCTAGTTCACTTAAGTCTACTTTTTGACTGTTTTAGCGTCGGACTCGGATCGGGCTCGACTACAGCCCTGAAAAACGACCTGAAATCTAGATTAGGGTAGACCCCTGACTCAAACGTAGCCGGATTCTAAAAGTACTTTTTCAATCTTGGAATTATGACTGGACTCGGCCAAGTCCGGACTCGTCGAGTCCAGGCATGAGTCCAGGCATGACTCCAGGACCATAATGATATTAAAAAGTAATTTATAATCCTGCTTCAAGTCTATGTTTTAACCAGGGCTCCAGCCAAGTCCAGATATTAGCTTCTTTTTCTTTTTTAGTTTTGGTCTCCTGGTGCTGGTGGTCCATTTTTTTTTTTTTTTTTCAGACTCGGATCGGGACTCGACTACATTCCTGCTAAAGATGAATGTTCCCCAAGACCAGTTTGAGTAATCAAACTAATCATTGGTTGAAGTAAAACAAACCTGGTTGAATAAATTTGTAGATTTTTGTATTTTTCAGTATAATTAAGTCTTCAATTCCCGTAAATGTTACGGTTTTTCGTTTTACTAGTAATTTACCGTAAAATTACCGAAATTTTTTTTACAGTGTATAACCAGTATAGATTGGTCGGGGTTATAACCAATGTAATTGGTCGCATGGTAACCAGTACATATTGGTTGTAACCCTACCATTATGGATTGGTTACATTAACCAGATTGGTTGAAAACAACCAATTTGTTATTTTATTTTCAACCAATCTGTTTTTAGAGTGTACGGTTTTCCCGGGTCCAGATCTAAATAGTAGATTATCATAAATCTTCAAAGAAATTATCCCAATTTTCAGACCTATAGACCCACTGACCCCTATAGAGGGAAACCAAAATTGTATGATGTGCGGAGAAAGAGTGCGTGAAGCATGAGTTCCTGCAGACATGCGTGGTTTCGGGGTCGTTCACCGAAACAGAGTTCAGAAACCTGCGTGTCGTACATGGCATGTTATAATTAGCTCTTTGGGAAGATCAAATTAAATGTTTGGCTCAGTGACTTGCCTAACTGCATTGTGCACATTCAAATCGTTAAAATTGCATGTACATTCATCGTTGTCCTTATCACAAGATTCGGGCAATGTCATGCATGTAGTACCATGATCCAATGGTAGTGTCTGACTCGCGTTTGACGTATATGGGTTGGAACCCCGCCGATGATCTCGGTGTTTGTCTTCTTGGGAAATAGACTTTACTTTTGCCTCTCTCTCATCGCCCAGTAGGGCCTATAATTGGGCAGCAATGATGGAAGAGAGTAAAATTGCGCTGATCTTAAAGGAGGTACAACAGTTGTTTCTGCTGTATATAATCTTCAGAAATGAATGGATTTGGGGGTTAGTATTTTATAGCAAATACTGTAATACTGACCTGTTTTTGTAGTCTGGGTCCCTGACCCTACTTCAGACTAAAGGGAACAATCTATAGACGTCAAAGAATTATCGGGTCAGGGAGCTTGCACCCGTTCACGGATGTGTAACCAATTGCAAAACAAAATATGGACAAACTAAAGTTGGTAAATTTGGGGGGAGTATTTGAAAAGAGTCATTTTTTTCCAACGATGGTTGTGGCCGACTATCGCTTGAAATTGATAGGCCTTCAAAAAATTCCACTTTTCTTGAAAATAACAGCACATCAGGTGCCATGATTTCACAGGATGATTGAGACTATTATTTTTAGTAGTCAAGTAAGATATTTCATAATAATTCAGAATATTTTTGTCGGTCCCTGTTAAATTTTGAATATTCTTTTAAAAATTTAGTCCGACAATGTTTCCAAATTCGGCCACGCTGGACGACGTGGCACAAACTTAAGACCAGATTGGTAAATCCCTAGTTGTTCACGCACCCTGAAGAATTTTAGTCCACTGTTCCTTTTCTGATTGGCTCTAGACAATCGAAAGGTAAAATTGCCTCATTGTTTTAGTTTTCTGACCAATGAAATTTCTCCACCAAGCCTGTCCGAGCGCGTGTTTCGGCATGATTTTATTCCCTGTCTTGCTTCGAGCTCCTCAGAAGCGAACAAGACCTCGATGCGAGAAGATCGTACTTCCAAAGTGCCCCAACTTGCACTTTTCTGAGTAGTCACATAGTTTTAGGAACGCGTCATTATACTTCTATACGTTTTTCGTTCCTAAAACCCCTTCTCGCATCCATCTACCACGTGTTCTGTTGATACAGAACACAAGTCCACCAGGTCTCGCTTTGGGGAGTTGACCCAGTTCATCTCTCCACCCTGGCCCGCTTCTCACCAATCCCCTTTTCCGGACTGACGGCATTCCTTGGAGCCTGTCGCGACGTCGCTGGCAGTTTTGGACCCGGAGCCCATCTGAGTCGCGTCGCCGCTTGCACGTCGTACTCAAGCCCCAAGTAGATTGCCCCAAACCAGCTAAGATCCACACTTATTACTTTGATTATTTCGTTGTGATTATTTCTTTATTGGCTTAATATTGTTTTTTTTTCACCCAAAATTTGACTGTTGGCACCTTTTGAAATTCTATTAGAACGTCTCTCAGTTGAGAGATATGTCTTTTCATTCTTGAAATTCTTTTCGCGACCTCTTACCAGAATTAATATGATCTTATGAAATTAAGCCACTGTAAAATTTAAGAACCTTGCATTGTAAATCTTTAATTTCGCCTTGATTGTGTTTATTGATTGTATTCTTGCGTGTTGACACCTCAGTGGTTTAATCCTCTTGTTTTTTTCTGCATTTGCATCAAATTCTGTTTGCTTTTCCGTATTCACATCTAGTGAGTTCTTTGATGGAGTTCCCAAATTGGTACTTAATTGTTTCATTTTGTTAATACACCTTTGGCAGTTGATTCGTTGGCTCCTATCCCTCTCGTGTGAATTACTTAATTTTTAGTCGTTAACTATCCCTATAGATTTGTACTGGTCGATTGCCGATATTATGGCTTGCCACGTTACACCACTGAAGTTCACACCTTGAATATCTGTACTACTGATAACGTTCCCCCGACCAATGACTGTTGACAGAATCTGAGTTCTAATTATCTAGAGTGAATGATTCAATAACAATATTGCAGTCCTGTGAGAAAGGGATCAACTTAATTTCGCTGTCTGTGTGATTTCTTTACCATGAGCAACATCCATATTTACTAACACTTAGGTAAAACCTGTGACATTTGCAAATGTTGTTTAGAAAAGTGATCTCGTGACCTAATGAACAGTGATAATAATTGAAGAACTGTGTTGAATTCAGACATTTGTATAAAGCGCTGTGTAAAACACTACATGATTACTGCATAGGTACCGGTACGAGCTATTCTCGCAAAACCCGGGCGAGAACAGCAAAAACAGTCGGACAATTCGGATATTCAGATTTGGAATTGAGCTATTGGTCTGAGCTTACCTTGAATAATGTCTTATGGCAACAATGTATTTAACCCCTTGCGTACGGTTGACACAAATACGTGCAGATTGAAAATTGTCACCAGGCCGGTTGACTTCTATTTGTGTCAATCTCTGCACTTTCAGGGTATTGTGTACGTTATGCTTGGCTGCACAAGCCTCTTGTTTCCGTTTTGCTTGGCTGCATAACCCGACCTGGTGCCCCGGCGCCTCCCATCTAAAACCCGGGGTCAAGTTAATATGGACCATTACTGTAAACATTGACCTTTACTGTAAACAATCTGTGGACCGCATTTTGGAGTGATCATAGTAAATGTATATATAGTATACGATACATGTATACGATGATCGATACAAGGCGGCCACACGTGATGGTTTTGTTTACATTTCATCTGGTCACGTGGCTGAAGAAAACAATTCAGAAAAGGGTCTACCGGGAATGCAGATTGTAAGTTTGCAAGCGCAGAATACTCGAATTGAACGCGGGTCAGAAACGGGTGTGTTGTCTATGGCTACGGATATTCACCGTGGCGCGCCAATCGCAAATCTCGAAGCCTTAGCCACAAAGCTACAGACGTTGCTATATTATTACTACATAAGTAATGGGAAAAAAAACATATTCTTTTTTATTGAATGTGAAGTGAGTTCACAAGCGGCAGCACAATAATTGGTAGTTTTGTATACGTCATGCCAGAAAAGACAAAAGCACACCCTATTAATGAGCGCATAAATGGTCATTCCTGCAACCAACAAAGACGAAGGATTTTTTACGCAAGCAGTGCTTATTTGTTTAAATATAATTAAGGTGAATGGTTTACCGGTGTAATCAAACGGAAATGATTTCGTCATGATTGTCCGATGCGAAATCACATTACCGTTTTAAATTAATTACCAAGTAACGCATACTTCATCTTTATCTCCACTCAACGGAAACGATTCAGACATATTCGTATAATTCTTTTTCTGAGATAGGCCTATATAATTTTCTTCATTTCTTTTTTTGTGTGGGACTTGTTTACTTATAAATTCACGGCCGGGTAATATAAATGATATGGTAGAATTTGCTTGTATAGTAACTTTTTTGTCTCTGATCAGAAACTGCATGCACAGTGATTGCATTCCGTTTCATTAACATTCCGTTTCATTGCTTTATGCACTGCGCAGGAGGAAATGGTTGAATTTAGGTTTATTGAAAAAGAACATTTTTGACAAATAAAAGACTTTGAAAGGGGGGAAAGGGGGGGGCCAAGGGGGAAAGGGGGCACTTGCCCCCCTGGAAACTTTTAAAAAAATGAAGGAGAAACAATTAATAAGACGAGGTGTCATATTTCTGTTAATTTAATGCACATTTTACAACATGGGCGTCAGGGTTGTCAATGGTGGTGGGTGGACAAATGTCCCCCACACACCCTCGAAAAAAAAGAAATTGGATTTTGCCCCCCCACTAGAAAGAATCCTGGCGACGCCCATGATCTGGACTAGGATAATTTGCAAAAGAAACACGTGACTGCTGTAAGGACCGTATTAAAAAGAAGAAACTTAAACCTCTAAATTATTCTCCTCGGCCCACATGCGCCGTTAACAAATTGTGACGGAATTGATATGTGGGACTCCTTTCTTTTCCTAATAGTTATTTCCTCAATGGAATCAAAAGTCCCCTCACGCATTATTTATGTTTTACATGCGTCATTGCCATTTTTACACTTTGCAGAGTTCAAGACATGGCATGCGTGCAATCTTCTATATAGGAGAATCGAGACAAGGTTTGGAGTAGGAATCCAGGTCAAGTGTTGGAGAGCAGATCTGTCGAGGGTATCGTGAACAGACATTAGTCTATTATATGATATTGTGGGCGTCATTATGGACATCGGATTCTGTAGTCCATATTGAGGGTTGAGGGTGCTGTTTGTCTGGGATAATGCGGGTATACGCTAAACACGGCGCCTTTTTGTCAAATGTGATAAATTTTACAACCTGTATTTCTTCAATTATTGGGTTGCAAGGTTACTAGAAATTTATAAGTGCATTTACTACTGTTTGCACCCCAAAATAGCGTCGTTACAGCGCCCTCAGCCGTTCAAAGTTATGGCCCATTCGTCAGCTGCTACCATTCAATCTAGGGATAGGCCTGAAACAAAACTACATCCCCGCCATTGAATATTAGCTTCTGGTATTGCTCTTTAAATACTGGTCCTTACGCCATGATAGAATAAATTGGGAAATATGGTAATATCACTCTCGAAAACATACATACAGATCACAATACAAAATGCACCAATGCTTAGGTAATATGTAATCAATTATTATTATGTCTATCGGTCTTTTGATATCTTGAGGGATGGCGATCACATTACACAGTAATGTCCTAAAGCCCATCACTGAAATGTCAATTCTGCCAACAGCAACTGTTCAAAAACCTATAGCTATACTGCCATGCACGAGGCTATGATACCGTCTACAGCCTGCCAGTGCGTGGACTTAATGCTATTTTGTGTACATAAATTCATTATCTCCCAATAAAAAGACGGTAATGGGTTCTATTAGGCAGCTCGGGGCTCACGCCAACGATGGGAAATCACCCCAGCGCCCTGTGTTCCATGGGTTCTTGGAGGGATAGCGGTGGAAAGCCGGAAGCGGCAGATGCAGAGTTCGAGCGGGAAGTCCGGAGCCGGGGGAATTAACCGTCCAATTGCCGGGCAAACTCAGGCAGGAAGTTCAATCAAAGTAGAAGGCGACCGCGTGGCCAAGGGAGTACGCCGAGATCACCACACCAAGAAATACTCAATTGTTTCATCCCCAAAGAAGTTTCCTTTCATTTATCGTATTCAATATAGATATTGATACTTGTGTTAAGAGTGCATTGCACCTTGAAAGGTTTTAAAAGCTGCCACGTTACTGTCACCATTCATAGAATATTAATTTTGGTTAATATTAACCAAGCAAGTGCTGGAACATGAGATTGAAAACAATGCCAAATTAAAAAGAACGATCAAGCTGACAAAAGGTACTTTACCCTACTAAAAACAATCTGCGTTCTTTTAGGATCTAATAAAATCAAATTCTGATAAATTCGAGATCCTCCTTTTTGTCCAACTTGAGGGAATTAAATGATGAACAAAATAAACCCGCTTCTGGTAATTCAAACGTGTTCTCAAGAAAATAGTCGATGTTGAAAACCAATGCGTAATGTTGAAGATACAGATGGAAAACTTACACAGATCTTAATCCAAGCTAACCCACACAAATACTTGGATTTAAACCCCGCCAAAATACCAACGACTGCAAAAAATGCATTTACGCCGCAAGTTTTATTGCCGTCCCCTGATAACACTGATATTCAAGTAGTCTATTAGCTCTCGAGCGTCCGTGTATTGTCGACACACCAATATCGCATTTTTTGGGTGACAACTTGAGATGAATATACTCAAAGGAAACGCAAAGGATAGCAATTATCTGGCTATTATCGTAGACGATCTGACAAAGTCAATTACTCACTGGCGTGCGGTTTGGGTGGATAACAAGATATTCCTTATTGGCTTTTAACCGACGGTAGGTACTTTTATCTTTCGTAGTGCAACAACAATGCGACTCGCTGGTCGATGAACCTATGATGCTGTCTGAGGTTTAATACACCAAGAGTTCCCCCAACTTTACCCTTCCCATAAAAAAAGATGTATTGTGCTTTGCTTCCAGACAAGTCTATTCACAATCGTCTTAGCCAAAATATGGTGGCCGTTCATTATTTTTAATCTGTTGCAAAATTAAACAGGTTCATTTTTTAAATTGCCGCCAAACGTCATTGCGTGCTTCTTGAAAGATATAACTTAATAAGAGCGCAATGTGGTAAAAACAAAAAATCCTGGCTAACAAATCTATCACCTACAAAGTCGCCCCTCAATTTGGCTTCAAGAAAGACATGCATTTAAACTATGACTAACTAGTTTCCAATATAAAGTGATTGATGAAAAACAGCAGCTTGTAATGAACACGTTTTTGACGCATTTTGTTTGCAAAAAAAGTGCAATCACGTAATGGGGGATGGGAGGTGAGTTGGTCTCACCAACGGTGGAAGATACCCCGCCTGGGTCTATGGGTCTGAAAATTAGGATGATACCGGTATCTATTAAATATTTATCCTCTATTTAGATCCGGACCCAGAGTGGCTTTTATCCTTGTATTGGGCGACTTCCATAAAAACAGTATCATTTCAAAACTAAGAGAAATTCGGATAATTATCGATAGACAATGAATGATTATTTAAACACTCCAAACAGTACGTAAATTTCGAGGAGGGATAGCGGCCATAATGCACTGAGGTAAAAACGAAACGACGCACGTGCGTTTCGAAAGTTGAAACATTTCTTGCACGGTTCCAGCCACGGGGTTTCCCGAGGGGAATCGAAGGGGCACGCAGCTGGGGGAGAGTTCACCGCGTTGCGTGACAGTACCGCATCGTTCGCTTGCTTTTCCGGTAATGGATAACTTCTGGTGCAGACGATTAGACGTTGATGAAGTGTGCCACGGAAAATGAATCTATAACCGCCGGCTCTAAACGGCCATAATATCATCGGGTCAGCTATGGGTCTTTTATAAAGATGTAATGGTGGGCACTGCTATCGATGCAGTTGTGTATTGGGCACTCATTTATGATACATTGAAGATAAAGTATAAATTATACCAGTTGGTTAGTGTGTACAAGAACAGAAATTGCGGCACTACTCTTATTCATAAAATCAAACCACACTAAATTTGCTTTAAGACTGTCTTGGCTATGTACAATGCGCAGAAATCTACGCAGAAATCTGTGATGTCCCTTCAGGGCCACCATAAGTTTGTTTCCCTCGGGATTCTGAGCTACAGTGAGATTTTTGCAAATTCCATTGTCAGAAATAAAATTATAACCAGTTACATAACCAGTTACAGTTTGGATCGTTTCTTATGCGTATTAATTGTAAAACTATTTCAATTAAAAACAGAATCATAAAAATGGCGCCAATTCATCCTTGCGGTCTGTGAACAGTCTGATCTGACTTTGGTATAGGTTCTTAAAAGATTAAACTTTGGACAGAACTCATTACAGCTCAAAAAGCACAAACTACAATTATTCCACGGCTGGGGAAGTCTGCCTTGGACGGAAAAACGTCTACCCCATGCACTTAATTATGCACGCTCCACTATTCAACATCCTTGTTATAGTTAAAACAAAGATGGCAAAGCGACGTCGCCAATTTGTTTTTAAATAAGCGTGGAAAATGATGCTTGCCTTGTCTGACGTTTACACAATAAATGAGTCAAGTTGAGACCCCCGCGGGGCTAGAATGTGACGCTGAGGTTCATGTGCCTACGTGATTATCAGACCCCCCGCCGGCAAAACCATCACTCTTCCCGGTCGTGGTCTTGACATTTATTGTGAAAAATGAAAACATCGATGAGGAAGGAGCTTCGTCGATCTGTTGACATGTTTTCGCTTGGATAGTCAACTCGTCAAAGGAATGAAAAGGCCGGACAACTGTTTGCGGGGTGCATTATCTTTTCAAACACCCACTCCGTCAAAAGGGGGGGGGGGGGGTGTACGAACTAGTACAACGACCACAAGTGACATTTCGAAATACATGTATCTTGAAAGAAATTAAAAGCAACCACTTTAACATGAGTAAATGTCACTTCTGCTCGCCATACTAAAGGACCCCGAGTTTGTCGGCATTATCTAAGAACTGTTTCGAACGTACCTGGTACTGCACTAAATTTTTAATAACTGAAGCGCCCCAGTTGGCGCTGATTGAGTTGACAAATAATTTATGACCGTTTACCTGCATGGAAACAAGGGGCGAACGTGCGAATAGTTTCTTGTGGATGTCTGTGCCCACCAAGGGGACAATTAAAACGAGCTATTGCAAAGTAGTAGGGGATGAAGTGGACTCGCCATAAAAACTGACATAAATTATAGGTTGGAAATGAGAAATACAAAAAAAGGACCTAGGCCCTATGTGAAACGATTTCCCCCCGATGATTGACCTAAACGGCATCGTGGTGATCGCCATGCACTCACCGCATGGTCAATGAATAACCGTACCGGTATACGATGGATGTCGAGGCCATCCCTCGTTTATCTCGCTTAATAATTGAGTTGGTTCTCTCCATTTTTATCACATGAAAGTGTAAATAATATCATTGTAGTGGATCGAAATTGACCATAATTTCCAAATTATGGAACGAAAAGAGAAAATTATTGTCCGAAGTTTCGGAATACGCCATTGGATGCACACGGGCAGTATTATGACGTCACGGGTGGTAATTTCCTTACGTGTATTGTAATTGCATTAAACTGTTCTGAGGATATTATAGATACGTAAACATATTTTCTATATATATATGGAATGAGGAAGTATGTACACAGTGTTGACTTGTGTAGTTGCCACTATTTATCGATTAATGTGAAGATGCCACAGAAACGGTTTCCGTCGCTGCAGACAGGACTGAGATTGTGCTCTTCATCGAAGGTCAGGAGAACAAAATTCAATATTGGCTTTTGGCCTTCATCGACGTATTTTATATACACTGTAGGCCTATACTGTCCCGACAGATTATTTTGGGGGGAAAACATTCAGGTGGGACTCGAACCCACGATCTCCTGTTCTATTGCAGCCCACGAGTCTTGCCACTCGACCACCGAGCTTGCCAGACTCGGCTGTCTGGTTCGAATCTGATATAGCGGCGGGTACCGCAGCCAAACTGAATTTACATCGCAACGCAAATTCCATCTTATGAAAAATACATGACTGAGTCCCGGTACATAATATCCGCTTTTTAACTATATTTTCATGGGCCAAAAGCATTTGGGTCACTTCTTTATAGAATTTTCCAATTCCATCACCCTAATCCAAAACATGGATACGCCACTACCTCTTTGTGAGTTTTGGCTGCAAATTGAAATCAATCTATATTATACGGCGAAAAAAACTAATTCAAGAAGTCAAAAAATCCGCTGGTCCTATTTCAATCGACGAAGTTTACGTTTTGATAATCAAAAATAACACATCTTTCATGGGAGACTTTTGAGACGCTGGTGGCAGCAGACATGCCGGGCCTCTGGGGTAGTTATAAGCATGCGCACGACTGGGGTGCGTTTTGGCGGTCATAACCGAAAATTAATTCTGTTGTTAATAAGGAGAAACAACGAAAAAGTGGACATTCTTTGATTGGAATGGGCCGCGAGGACGCGAAGCGTCCTCGCTTATTCCAATCAAAGAATGTCCACCTTTTGAGTCGTTTCTCCGACTTAAACTACCGGTACGTCCCTTTCACCCATTGTCAAGATTTCAAGGGAATAAAAAGTGTCTATTCTTACTAATGCTTTGAGGTATAAGATGAATTAAATGAATTAAGTTAACTGTACATTCTTGAAAAAGAATCGACACTTAGTGACGTCACAAGAGTAGTTTAATCTTTGGTTAATCGTTTTGAAAATTTCAGTATTTCATTACGGTTCGTAATTCTCGCCAATTTAAAATGTCCAAAGAAATTCACCGACAAGAAACAACTGGACCAATTCTTGGTTATGACGGTTTACGGCCGCCAAAACGCAAACCTGGTGAGAACAATGGGAAAAGGACCGGTATGTCTGCTGCCACCAGTCTCTCAAATATCTCTCATTGTTCAAAAATTCAAAGAATTCTGAACAGTTTATTTACATCCCATAATGAAACTAAGCTGCAGGTGGTTAAACACCGAGGAAATGATCTTTATAAAGGCCTACATTTTTAAATCTTCGAAGATAGATGCTCCGCGACAGATGTTCTAAACGATCAACATTCATCAAGATTAACGTTCAGATTTGTAAACATTTCCGCACAAAATGCCTTGAAAACGGGTACAACTGGTGGCAAGAACACAACTTACCAACATTTTTGATTTCTTTTGTATTTATTTATTTATCCATCCACACCATTCTGAATACATCTAAGCTCATTTTGAATAATTTAAAGAATCAATAATTTAACGACCGACGCAATGTACACAAACATAAATTAGCTATCAACATACACTCGAAAAGAACAACTATACACATCTTATAAGGGCCGTCACTGACCGTACGCGTAGACGGCCTAGCACAAGTGCGCAATGCGTAACCGTCTTGAAGCAGATAATACGCGGATTTTGTCTATTGGACCGTTGCATTTTGCCGAGGAGATACGGTACTTTTGCGCCCCATCGACGAGGAATCGCGTGCATACAATACTCTCAGGGATCTGTCAAAAACAAATCTAAATCAAATGAAAGCTGCCTGAAACTGAAGTATCGGGTGGTTAAGCATTTCCCAATTTCATAAGTTCATTTTCAACTGTCGTTTTTCATCTGTTATTTTTTACTGGAAACTTACTGACGTAATGTCACGCGATACGCCCATTCTGATTGAATTAAAATGCCGAGCTGGAATATTTCCGGCTATATATCACACTGCAAAAACTGCGGTGTTAAATTAAACGGTATAATTATATAATCAATATAGATACCATTGGTGTTAACATAACACAACGCTTGGTGTTATATTATAACACCACAGTTTTTGCAGTGCATTTAATCGATTTCAGCCAAGATTTTAGATTTTACCATCAGTAGTCACACTGACCTCTTACATCATTAAACAAGGCAAAACGAAAATCGACAATTAAAGATGAACACGTTGCTTTCATTTTCTTCAAATATAGATCAAGTCAACAGTGCCAAATGACGTTAAACCTGCTCAAATTGCTTCTGACCGACCGATTCAATTTGCAAAATGATTTGGGAGAACAGGAGGCAAGGTCTGATATGAGCTGCATATACATTGCATCCCAAAAGATTTGAGACAATTCAATGACGACAAACCCGCATTTTTTCATTAGTGATCTAGAGAAATCCTCGCTTGTATTCATGTATGCACGCGGTTCTGTACTTTCAATCAGCCCGCGCCATGCTGTGAGTAAAGCGGTATTCACTTTTGCACAAGGCTACACCATGGCGGGAAATCACTGCAGGATTCCGTCTTGACTGAATCACAACAAAGGCAGTTCCATCATTGGTAAAATATCCCTGATGCACAGGAATTGAACTTTTTGAGATTCACACAGGAGACAATGTGCCAAAAAAGGTCTGGGCCTGGCTAGATTCACATAATTGCACTTCTTGAAAGCATGTGGAAATATATCTCACCATTACAAACGCCAAATGATCTATCTCATTTTTGGAAGAGGAAAGTAGGCCTTCTACAGATAATTTTCGATGAACAATTTCGGCGTTGTTTATGTTTTGTATGGGCTTAGTTTTTCAAGATAACAAGATGCGTGGCCCGTAAAGCCCAAGCTAAATCCATTAATTAAAATTGCGAGCAGGTGGCAGATCAAAAATAATGTAAACAATTCTATTTAATGGAATTGTAGGGCTTGCTAGTGTATGTGTAGGTGGTGAGTTCTAAAGCGTACAGAAATATTCAGTAATATTCTACCGTCAATTAAGGATAAATTACCGATGAAGAAAACTGTCTTTGTATACTCTATAGTGCGGCAAGCTCAAACAATTTTTTCCCGACATTTGCAAATTGTTCCTAAAATATATTTCTGCTAAGCATGAATTTCTGCCTGTTAAGCAACTCGGTGACAGTGCAGGGGAGGGTAAATCCGCAGCCGCTTCTCGCTAACCGTAGAAGCCAGACGATCACAATAT
The DNA here is from genome assembly GCA_037893225.1 of Hippasteria phrygiana. Taxonomy (NCBI): domain Eukaryota; kingdom Metazoa; phylum Echinodermata; class Asteroidea; order Valvatida; family Goniasteridae; genus Hippasteria; species Hippasteria phrygiana. The sequence continues at coordinate 641,061 of JAZGUH010000003.1, forward strand.
CATACTGTCGGTGTAGGATAACATTTTTCGTCAGTACATTTTATGTACAGCAGTCATTATATACATGTAATATCTTATACTATATATTTCCCAAATAGTTTTTGAATAGCAAGGCATTCATGTTTTCTTCCCACTCGTCTTTTTTTTCAAAGCCGCATAAATTCAACCACAGGAAAGGCAAGTGATATTAAAATAAATAATGAAGATAGTGCTATATATACTCGTTTTAAACGACTTAAATTTACTGAAGACAAAAACAAACAGTGAGCCCACATTTCTGTTGCGCACCATTCTTATAACTATGGATGCTACTGAGTAAAACGGTAACGAGACTCCCCTCGGGACTCTACACTTTTCCAGAAACAAGTGAACTAATGGCATGTTTGAAATAAAGTGCCCAAAACCCGGACTAAGGGGACCTAACATTGCGTGAAAGAACAGCGCGCGAAAAAAATTCAAAACAAAAACATAAACAAGTTACAACTTTAAATGTAGTTCACGGTCACAAATCCGGCATACCGTGTTTTGTTTGACGCGTCCTAACATAACCCCCCGACACTATTCCCCTTTGGTTTTCTAAATTACAATCAGAAAGACTTTCTGAAAGGTTCCGTTTTGTTTGTCCACGCGAGAACAAGTTTAAACAGCTGATGCAGTAGCCTTGGCGATGCGTATAGCCATTCAGCCTCTTTCACGAACTCTAATTATTCGATAAACCAAGGATGAGGCCGGCATGTATGCCCATACAGAATAGAGACTTCTAATCTCTCTACAAGAACACATTTTCCCGTGTTTTTGTCCGTGTGTACGTGAATGAAAGCTCATCAAGTCAAAACAATACGCGGGAAAATACCCCTCTCTATAACTATAAGAATATACCCGCATTTAAACAAAGTGTCGCTGGCAAAAATAACAATGGCAGAATGATGAACAGTCAGTCGTTTCCGTACGTGCCGTGTCGCGATCGAAGCTCGCCCCTGAAGTGGTCGCTAAAGTGGATGGATGTTGGCTGAAGAGACGTCTCATTTACGTGGATCGTTCGTCGTCAGGAGAGGTTTGATGGACGGGTGTGAGGAGTGCTCACTGCAACCGAACTTGTCCGTCTGATCGGCGCGATTAAGCTCACTGGAAGGCCAAGGTTGAATTACCCCTCGCCTCGTTACCCAGTACAGTACAGTATACACAATCTGCACCACACTTCAGGACGAGTTCGGTGTTTTAATCTTCAGACCCGGTAGCTTTTAAAAAGAACAACGTCAATCTCTCGAACAAACATACTGGTGTCATCGCCAGAAAAGTTCTAGTGTCAAGGCTGTCGTAAAAACGCACGTCGCAGCGTGCTGAGGTATAAACACGGAACGGCACGGCGATATTCAAAAGGAAAACCCAATCGTTGTCTTTGTTATGTTAAATTAATTACTCGTTAGTTTGTTCGTGCTGTGCGTTGCGGTGCGATGGATGGTTTTGCTGGCAGATAGTGTAGGCCTATGATGCGTGCAGAGCGTTTTATACAGGCCGAAGGTTCTTGCGTATAATTTAAAAGGTTCTCGGTGTGGGATCGCAAACCGGAATCCATAGGTGGCTCGTATTATTAGCTGCTATTCATAGCAGCAGTTAAAGTCGGTTCGTTTGTTGATTTTGTTGATGTTGATGTTGTTGTGTCAGCACGGCCGGACTCTTCTTCGAGTCTGCCGGGCGGCACGGGTCTAGCTGGTGCTGCAAATACCCTTGTTGCCGTTGCCTCTGCGTTCACACGTTAACCCCTCAAAGGTGTTGCATGGGCACTGGGTGAAGAGCTGACGGGGCGAGTAGGCCCTGCGCCCGTTGACCATGCACGTCCGGCCCATGGCCAGTCTCGGCATGCAGACGGACTTGCCCAGTTTCATGGCGCAACAATGGTTACCCGGACAGTGGCTATCGGAGGTGCATTTGGTTCCCATTGGCTGTAAAGTGAGAAACAAAAGAGGGGAAAATGAATTACAAATACATGTATTCACCCGGCACATTGGGCCTATATCCAAACAAGTCTGCAAGATCAAATGTGACCGATCTTACTGTTGGTTTGGGTTTTTTTCTTTTTTTATTATAACGTATATCTGGATCTTCATTTGGACGAATCATAAAGTTTTATCACAGAGAAAAACGTTGTTTAAACTTACGAACAACCCGGGGTTGTTTAAAAGTTTAAACAACGTTTTTTGTACATCCTGATGAATATGGACATCATATGGGTGAAAACGTTGACAGTTCCTATTGATTTCCACAGTTCTAAGTCATTTTCAAGGGCCCGTAACTAAAAAAAAAACATCAGCAACGTCCGACGCATTTTGTTTGGTCACAAATAAGCAATAAAGGACAGCTTGACCAGAAGAATTCCCTCATCTCATACCCAAGGGGTAATTCAAATCTGACATACAAATTAAACCAAAAATGGACTAATTTCAAAAATCTCAATGTCTTAAGTTTCAGTTTTAGAACGAAGTTAATTTAAACAATGGACAACAAATAAAAAGTCTGCAAGTGCAGATGTAGGGAAACTGATTACATTTTACTACAATCCACCGTGGTCACAGCTTGTACGAGGCAAGACATCTTTTGGAATATATATATATTTTTTTTGTAGTATTACTTAAACATTTCAATGAAATTCAGCATGATCGTTCAAGCAAAAGGGGGAAAATACCAAATTAGATTTTACAAAAAAAATTCTCAGTCTCAATGAATTCTTGAAAAAAATATTTTGAATCTCTATCTTCCGATTGATGAATAAAAGTACATATAGTCGTCAGTTTCAGAGTCAAAATATCATCAGAGACTATAGCTATAGGGAAAACATTCACTCGTACAAAAATGTAACAATCAAATTCGAGACATTTTGTCTCGTGCAAAGGCTGGAATTTAATGCAGACCAAAGGAAGAATAAAGAGCCACTGCGGTTGTGCGGAGGCCCTGGCCTGATCAGGATGTGTGTCGAATAAATTATCAATAATTCACTTTGCTATTCGTCATTGATTGAGAGAGAAAAGCCATTGTTGGCTTCACAGGTGAAGGACTGCACTCCAGTAGAAGTCGCGAAGGATAATTTCCCACAAAAACCGTTGACAATTGTATTAGATAAAGGCCGGGAAAACAAAGGGTACCGGTCATCTCGCACGTCGGAGATGCAAGACTGCACGCTAAATCGTCCCGCAGTGCCGTTAAAGGTACAGTGTACACGATTGGTAATCCTCCAATTTGTTTTACTGAATTATTACGAAATATACCTTAAGACTGTAAGTTAATAGTAGTCTCGATCATCCTGTGAAATTATGGAACAAGGTGTGCTGTCGTTGTCATGAAAAGTGGAAATTTATATCGATTTCCAGCTGGAAATCCTTGGAAAAACTGCCCTGTAGCCTTTAGTCAAGGCGCGCGTGGCTGCCCGGACGAGTGGCGCGCCCCGGACATGCTGGCATTCGGGGCGCGTCACGTGTCCAGATTGCCACGCGCGCCTTGACTAAAAGCTATCATCCGTCCGACGGTTCAAAACGAGCGCCGTTTTTCTCTCGTTTTTTCGCCATCCAACAACGCAAAACTTTGAACAGGTCAGTGGAACGATATTTCCTATAAAATACTAACCCCCAAATCCGCCCATTTCTAAAAATTGCAAAAATGACCAACCATGTACACTACGTTTAAAATTGATTTATATTTAACACGCTGTCCCGGAAAACTTCCCGTTGGCATTGCTGGACGGATATATCCTTGGAGGTAAATCAGACCTTCGGTGACTGCGTACATTCAATTGTACAATTCTAGGGTCAGTGCAGTCAGAACTATGCGGTATTTCGACAGGGCAGTATCATGGCAGGATGATACGGAATATGCAAACATATGATCCAGATTTAATGTAGTTGTCCTTGGTAGCAGGTGTACCCTGGGTGTCTGAGATGACGAGTGATTACTTGGGCAGCGCAGGTATCCCAGTGAGCATAAGAAGACATTTCAGAAAGTATACCGGGTAGCCTACACTTAAAATAAAATTCAGACTCCATGCAAAAGTTGTACCTAGTGTGTCACAGGAAAATTCTGGTATTTTTTTCACACAAAGTTCCGAAGCAGCTGTATATATGCTACTTGGAGCGCGCGCAACGATATAGCCGCGAATGCGCAATTAGGATCTCATGGAATTTCGAAATAAAATATTTGAGGCACGTGACAACCATACGTATTCTAAGGGAGTACTATTCCAACATCTGGGCTGGCGCCTCTGCTTGTCACAGTACAGAAGCGCATTGCTAATTTGGTTGGAGAAGACTGGCTCATCCTTGCGATCACTCTCTCGCCGAAGATCTGTTGCTATACTTTTAATCTGTTCTACAGATATTTTCATGGTAGGTTTCCTATGCCAATAGCATTTTCCCACATTCTGTATCTCTATGGAATTCTTTTCCTGGTGCGTGTTTCCCTTCATGCGATCTTTCCTGCTTCAGAGGAATATTAATTACTACCGGTACCTCTAACTTGTATCTTTATGATTTTTTCTTCCTTTTTATAGCTTCGTATCTCGAGGGCATTTTTAGCCTTGTACCAGATTTTAGTGACCGGTACCTCATGCGCATGGAGTCGGACAATTTTGCAGGGTGTACTTGTCTACACTCTAAAAACTGTGTTTAGCAATTATACACAATCTTGCTTTGTAAACATGTTTAGAAGCTATAAACATTACGTTTTCAATTCCTAAAGATCAGTGTTCAATGGCTAAACACTATCCGTCAACACGCCAAACATGTTTAGTATGTAAACGTGTTTACAAACTGATAGCAAGAAAGTGTTTAGAAAAGTGTTTACTTGCTAAACACTGTTTTTACAGTGTAGGTAAGAAGTTATCAGCCTGACGGGACCTTTTGGTATTCCCCAACAAGCGGCTTTGGCACATCTAATAACGAGAAAACAATACCCGTGAAATGAATTTCCCCAAAGGAAGATTCGAAATATCACCATTGCGCGATTTTACAATAGCGCCTTTTACTAAAGGAATATTTTCTTCCCACGAATCTTAGTACGATGTCAGAATTAATGTATGTTGACCCCCATCCGAATAAGCTTATCGTGACCAATCCACTTCATGGGGCTTAATCAATTTTAAAACATTACTCAAAAGCTAGCGCGTTATTTTGTTCAGCGCGCATGCCAAGCCAAAGTGGAATGTTACTTTTAAGTCCTGTTGCTTCTCTCATTGTTGGTGCCAATGCACTCCATTACCTGCGCTCGTGTAGTCAAATAAAATCGTTAAATTTGTGGTGGTGGGGGGGGGGGGGGGGGGGGGGGGTGGTATTACGCGTGCCAATACAACCGGCTATAAATTACACGACTCGGACCGTTGTGTTTTTGCGATGACAGGTCGATACCACGATCAGGAATAGGCATATAAACATCAGGTGTTTGTGATGGTTGTTTTACCGTCCGAGTTGTTTTAAAGGGATCTGCACATTAAAAATCAATGTGGACGGGAACGGCGTATTCCTCCATGGTATAACCATGCTGGAATTCCTCCATGGTATAAACGTGCCATGCCACGCGTGGGCAGGCGTTGTACAGCTTTATCGTTCAGTTCTATTAAAAATTCATGATGGATACTTTTTTCGCGTGTTTTTTTCCCTCTGAAAAACAAACACTACAAAGCGACAGTTTGAAGTGGGAAAGGTTAAACACTTCGGTTACTTCCCGTCAATCATCAATAATTTAGTTGTTTCCTTTATTCCCGGTTAATTTAACTTAAAGTTTAATTTGGTGTGAGAAAAAAAACACTGCGAAAGAGGGAGTCTTTAATTTCGGGCCCACTACATCGAGAAATTTAACAGGTTGGAATTTGGCCTAGGCCCCTAATAATGGCATGTAATTTGGTGGGAGACAGGTGCTGTTAAATTTTGTTCTCAATTAAATCGAAAATGAAGTTTTCTATAATCCCCCTGTGCACTTATATCCTTACAAAAGAAAGCAAAAACAAAAATTTACAATTAAAAATGAACGTATTGTCGGAATGTTATCATGAATGTAAATAATATAACATCGTGCAATTTTTTGTGTCAGATTTTTCATTTTTTTTTTCATTTTTCAATAATCACTAATAACAACTTTAATACGGTACGGTACTTTCCCGGGAAAATCCCAAATCATGAATCCATCACAAGGTTCTATCAATCTTCAGTAATATATGACAGGTGTGTTTACATCGTTGCTGGGCGGACCTATAAATCCTGCACAAGGACTATAATCACTGCGTAATAAGTGTGGCTTTTATAAATTGCAGACGGACGTCGCTGCCAGAGGTGCGCCCGTGTCACGAAGCCGTAATCCCCCATAGCATCCCCTGTTATCAACAGACTAGCCCCCGTAATGTAAAAAGCACACAGACTTTTATTATCCATCCATTAGGAGTACCACGCTTTTTTGGCCTGGACGGTAGATATATAATAAGCAGTTATTTGCTCAACAGTGTGCAAGCTGGAAGAAAAGAGAAAGGTCTTGAACGACATTTCAAGGACTGGGGTGAATTTGTGAAGTGATTGTCCTTAAAATAGTTTGATAAAAAGAAAGAGAATTCGTGAAGATGTAAGTTATTAACTAAGTTAACCTCATTAACTCGTATAAGGGTTGGCGTGATTTTATTTAAAAGATTCCCTTCCCCAATATGATTACTTCTAATTAAAAAAAAGAGAAAAGCAGTGAAGGGAATGTAAGTCTTATTTATTAAGGCATCCTCTGTCATCCAGGATGTATAAACCGTATCGAGCACGAAGCAGCCGCAATGTCTGACCAACATCAAACCGGAATCGCACCGAGAAACCTTCAAGAGGCTTGCTTTGTCGAGTGGATCTTGGCGTATTAAGCCGAGAGCGGGCTGCCTTGCATAAAACGCGGGCCTCTCCCGATTAAGCCATCATTCACACATGCCAATCACTATACCGGACTTCCGAAAATACCGAGCGGATTATTGTCGCACGCTGAGATTATGATATTGCCTTAGCAGTGGGTCGTCATGTCATGTCCCCGGGATTTCTTTCCGGATTGCACGTCACACCCCCCTCCCCGCGCTAAAGCGATCTCAGTGACAGATGAGGTTGGGGAGAAAATGTCAGAGAAAATGTCGGAGAAAATGTGATACAAGATGTGCCCTCTGCGGAAGAGAGATAACCTGCAGCAAAGACTGATTTAAAAAAAAGTTTATTACTATTTATTATTTTAATTTATTACTCGGGGAGTCGGGTTGGCGTAGTGGTACTATGGTACTTTCCTCGCTTTTCCACCTACGGTGGCCTGGGTTCGAATTCAACCCAGATCAACATGTGGGTTGGATTTCCGTCGGTTTTCCCCTTGAATATCGTTCTGGGGTTTTCCCACCTGCATCTGAAACTTGAACATTTCTTCTGCATGCCTTCTTCACTCGGCACTTTGTGGAATCCTTTGTTTCATTACCAGAGAAGAATTGAAAAAAACCAAAACATTTATATCATTTCGAAAACTTGTTCGTGGTTTGGTTGCGCTCGAGGGATAAATCTTCAGCGAAGACGCATCTACAGATAACGAAACTATTTCATATTTACAGCACGACCGAGTCCAAAAAGACCCACGATGATACCAGAAATTCACAATCCTATGTGATTTCAATCCACATCGTACTTTTTTATTAATAAAATAATGAGTTTTTGCCACCTGAAGATTTTATAGGATTTAGCTATGTGGCTTTGTTGAACTATCGCTGCAGAGTCTTCATTAATTAGCATTACCAAAACTCGCAATCTTCATGTTTCACAGACATGTCTTGGTATAGCTTCGAGTTATCCTTTCCAGAATATGCACCACAAAAGAAGAAACACTTACATGTATTTCACCACAGGCGAGGATCAGTACCTTATCTCGATATGGAAAATTCTACTGCGTTTCTGCTCCATTTTGTTCAAGTGGGTCATATCGGGTTAGTGTAAGGAGGCGACGTGCGTAATGTAAACACTTTCAACGCAATATAGCCGGCCGTGGGGATCGGCCCAGACATATAAACCTGCCTGCTGAGTCAACTTAGTCCAGAATAAATATATATGATCGACACTGAGGAGATCACAACACCGTATAAAACATGCTTTCCTTTGGGGTTGTATGGTTTGAATATCGGAACTATTTTATATTTACGCGACCAAGTCCCAAGTTGTACATTTAACAAAATCGTGCTTCCTTTGTGCGTTCGACTCATTCTTTATTTAGCTATTCATAAAATTATTTTATATACTAATAGTAATATAAAAATATTGTTTTTCATGCGAAGCCAAAAAGCATAAAACAATGCTTTTCTTAGGATGTGTTAATTTTAATTACGGAACAATAACTCTTCTTATTCACGGCAGAATTTCTTACAATTTATTTTAAAACACAGTGCTGTCTTCCTATCGTAAACGGGACTAGTTATATATATATTTTTTTAAGTGATCTATTTGACCAATTTGCACGGTTATCTTGAGCTGGCTGCGCCTTTAATAACTGACTGCAAGACCAAATGCGTCGCAATTTAAGAACTATAAACGCCACTCGGGCAAAGCCGCGTGTACGGAAGCTTCGGATCATGAGCGAGTAGGCGAAGATTAACAGACACCGCCGGACGATAATTCGTTTTTTAGCGCGGCTAGAACATACTGTACGTCAGGTGTTTAAGCGTTGCTTCTTCATCGTTCACGGAAGACAAGACTATATTTGGCCCGCCTCATGCCTAGAGCGGGATTCAACCGTTTGTATACCTAAAAAAAAAGGACTAAAAATAAATTTTAAATGGATAATAAAATAAAGTGGCTTGCAAGCTTGACATTTCTGTTTGCAACCCCGGGAGAGATGAAAGGGGAGAAAATGTCATAAATTCGACACAAGTACTCACCACTCTGGGGAATCTCTTTTCTCGGTGGTGTAGCTGCTCCAGCGCCCCCAATACATAATCGGGCAGAGTCCTGGACGACCGGAGCCCGAGCCAGTCCCGTTGGGGGTAGGATCTCTGGTACTGAAGGGCGACTTCCCCATCAAAGGGTTTGGCACTGACGCCAGTCAAGACGGCCGCTAGTAGAACCAACCACACCGTCCCACTGATCACCAACAGACTCTCCAGCTTCATGTTCATTTCTTTTTTTACAGGGAGCAGTCCCGTAATCACCAGCCCAACTTCGGCTGTACCTATCCGTGCCTATACGTTCCCCTCTAGCTTCCTTCCTTCAACTGAATTGTACCCTTTTTTTTCACTTTTTAAACAGCAGACAATCAGAAAGCGTCCTTGCAAAGATCTCTCCTTCCAGTTGCACCTCGTTCGCCAATTAGAACTTTCTTTGCGCACTGAACTGTGAAACAAGGTACCTGAGTCGTCTTTCGAGTTATTAACGTGTCCACTGGCGAGTCACCAACTGAAGGACTTACCGGCGCACGCACTGCCTTTATAGGCCTGGGCATGCGCGGGCGTCCTTCTTCCGCCGTCGGAAGTAGAATCACCACTGGTTGAAGGAACTGAACTCAACCACAACCGATAGTATTTCTGGTAGGCGGTGCTATGTCTGCAAATCGCACATTACGTTCATACACGCACATTTTGTTTGGGCATGCGGCAAATCGGATAACCTGTAGAATGACACCCCGGGAGAGAAAGAAATTGATAGAGAATAACGACTGGAGTTGAGTCTAGAGGTACTAAGGGAATTATTATTGACAGCAATGTCTTGAAAATGGAATTCCGTATCGACGGTACCACATGCACCATCAGGTCACAAGAAGTGCACCGGTGGGTGTGGTGACAGATAATGACAAGCGGGCTTACGTTAAAGGACACGGTGTTCTGTACCCGCCTTAATGGACTACACAATTTAAGGCGTTTAGTAAAACTCTTCATTGTTTGAAATTAGAATACAATGATGTTTACAATTAGAAAACAATGATATCAAGATCCCCATTTGAAAATGTGTGGTGTTAAATTCTTGACGCCACATTCTAACGTCAAAATTTGAATTGCGAGTATTATCGAGCAACACGCAAGTTTAGGGAATAATCTGTTCACACTGCGGTGTTAATTTAACTGTGGTGTTAATTTAACACCATGTATTCTTTTTTATGGAACCATTCGTTTAATGTTGATACCACATGATGTTAAACTAATATCTTCGAATTAGTCCTATGCATAATCACAGGTGAATTTCAGGTAACAGAAGGTATTTTTTTTTATTCACGGAGCATGGAATCCTAACACAAATTCGTGTAGTCTGAAGGTCCTTTAAAATACTTCGAAATATCTTGCGACAATGTCCGGTTTTGATCATTACCGTACTTCACCTAGAAACAGAGTTCAACACTAGTCGTACACCTTACACCAGTGGTAGAGTGTGAAGTTGTTACCACCGATCCACATCCTGACAACAAAAATACAAACGATAAAACAGCGACTAACACAGCACATGATTCGTTCTTATAGTTGTCTTCGCTTCTTTCCGTTTTGCATCCGTTGCGTACATGTATTTGCCGTGTGTTCGCAGACTGCGCAGACAGTACACGGAACCGTCGTAAACGGGACGTGCTGCGACGTCTGGAGCTGCGATCGATCGATCCGATACGTGACGTAATGATATTGCGTCCATGCATCTGGCTAGCTTGTCCAATATGGCGGCGCTCAACATATCATTTTTTCGAGACTCTTGTGTGTTTTGAGTCTCGTGTTTTGTACACTGTAAAAACATAATTGGGCAACTGTTATTTACCCACATTGGTATTAATTTACCACATTGTTGGTTAATTCAGGTAAAAATAGACCAATTATTGGGAAGAATTTGCCCAAGATTTTCGGTTGTTGATATGTTGCCCAACACTGGGCAAAATATCAACCCATTTTGACCAACCCTTTTTAGAGTGTAGGAGACGCCGAATAAAATACAAGCGGAAACATCGGGTACTCTGCATGGCATTGTGGGATTGATTATGTGACGCAACACGACGGAAATGTGTTTCCATTCACCGAAACGATCGGCGACGGCGGGCAAACGGTAGGGATGTGCAGACGATCGGCAAAGTTTAACCAAGTTCAACTTTGCCGATCGTCTGCGAGATAGTTTACGTTTGTGTTGCCTGCGACGTTTACGGAGGAAATGTTTCCATATGTCTGCGCTGTAGTTTGGGTGCTGTGTGTGTTGCTCTCGCGTTTCTTACCTGATATGGAAACCAGGCTTAGTGATCCCTAGGCCTAAAGCGACAACGTATACTAAACGGAACGTACCGGTGTCATATGAATATCGGACTCATTTTCCCCCATTATTGGTTAAACCATCTCTTGTGACCGGCCACTCTTAGACTAATTATCTTCACTTATAGGCATGCGCAATACTACCAACTCCTCAAACTTGAAAACAGCAAGTGCATGTATTTTAAAAATCGGTTAACCAGACCCAACAGGAAATCCGCACCATTTTCGAAATAAATGTGATTCACATTTTGGCAACATAATACAACGATTAATTCATCTATTGCATTAGAATCTTTCGGATGTAGCTTATAAAACAAAGTCCAAATCATATAAACTGCTCAACGCGTTAAACGCACGAAGACTAAGGCAAGCAAACGTATTTTCTGCTTTTAAAACACAATCTGATTTGCCGCATGCAGCGTGAATGCGTACACTAAAGGTGGATTAATTATATTAATACCAAAAACAAAAACAAAAAACACCGTCCACTGTGTCTCACTAAACAGAAATAAATTTCAAAATATCTCTCACTGTACATTTAATACCTAAAAAAACTAGAAAAAAGGTATTTGAAATATAATACATATTGCCATCTTAAAAACCAAGGGTTGGTAAAACGGCGTATACACTCTAAAAACAGATTGGTTGAAAACAACCAATATATTGGTAGGATTGGTACATATATGTGTCCAACCAATGTAATTGGTTGGACACATAACTACCAATAATTGGTTGTTTTATATTGGTTATTTCAACCAATCCGTTTTTGGAGTGTACATAATAGCCACCATGCGTCACGAGAGACAGTACCTAATAGACGATACACCCAAATTACAAATAAAACGAAAATTGAACAATACTGCTTCCACAGACTTCTAATTTGACCATATTGATGAAACCTTCGAAAACACAATCGAACCAAGGATTCTAATGCCGGTGACGGGTAGCATATTGTTGCTTAAAAGACCAGCGTCTTATGGCACTGATGAAGCACAGCGTAATTAACTCTTTGACTCGGCTATTCATCAAGCCCAAACGCAAGCCGCTCTTTGCAAAACACACAATTGCCGTTTAATTGAGGAGAGTTTTTGGTTGCGCCCACTTGTTGAGATGATTTTCCTCGACCCCATCCTTAAACAAATGTTTGCCATTACTTTTATTTGGATTATACTGTATACAGATCCACAGAGTTTAATATGACATCATCATTATCATGAGTGTTTTTATTGCTGACAAGTGAAAAAGCATCCGGGAAAGGTAATTCGATAAATTCACAATACAAACAAGTCAAGTGAGCATAGATGAGACAATCAGACGTCAGTATAGTCACGACCTGACATGTCTTTAAAAAGGTAGCAAAGGAAATTATGCACTTTGTCATTGCCCTTTGATTGCTATCTTAAAATATTAAACTATTTAGATGTTTTTTTTTTTTTACGTATACGGTGTGTCTTTTTTAAAATAAACAAAAAAGGAAGAGGCCTTTTTAACACTTTCGCCAATATTGAAATCAACCAAATCGATTCAAAATGTCTGGATTGCCTTGTAGAAAAGGACAAACAAAATAAAATGAGGTGGTCTGACAAAAAGGAATGGGCGGGGACGCCAAACACGTGGTTGGTCGGTTGGCCCGTCGGTCGGTTGGTCCGTCGGTCGGTTGGTCCGTCGGTCGGTCTGTCGGTCGGTTGGTCATCAGTTGGTCATCAGTTGGTCATCAGTTGGTCATCAGTTGGTCATCAGTTGGTCATCAGTTGGTCAGTCGGTTGGTTAGTTGGTCGGTTGGTCGGTAAATTGTGTGATTCCATTTAGTCACTGTTGACTTTCAGTATTAAAAAAATATATTGATAGCAATATTAGATTTGTTCGTTTCGGATTATATTCATATGTGAATGTCATAATAGACCGACGAGACCAATATTTAGATGAATGGATCGGAGATCTTCAAAGGTGGCGAGATATTAGTTCACATCTTATTACAGGCCTATAATAAGCTGAGGCTTTCGTGCCTATTTGACACTCAACAACTGTAAAACGTGATTCTGATAGAATAGGTAATATCTCGCTCCTTATAAACCAAAGATAAAAACATGTTGGTGCTTTCATCATTTGGGTTTATATCACATGCAAATTATTCCCAACAGTAGGCCTACACCAAACAGCCTTGTGGTGTGTGTAGTGTGTCAGGATAGGTGATGTGCATGCAAGGAGGCATGAATAAAATGCGCGGTTAAGTAAGCGAAGACGCCAAAGTGACAAACTCGGCCCGCTCTATTTCCCAATGCCGCTAAGTGCATACAAGATACACCTTGTAATTTCTTCATCAGCAGGGAGATGAAGTTATTGAATGTTGGTGTTAATTAACTGGTATAATTTTTACGAGAGTCTATAGACATGATGACGCCCTGTAGACGGTCAGAGTGTAGAGCGTTACATCAATGTTGACCCTTTCCGGCTCCCCATAGGCGCACCGTAAGTTTGGACGCTCTTTCGTATAGGGGGAAGTAAGTGGGTCGTTCTATAATTATTGCCATGATTTTGGGTATTTAGTCTATTCATATCCAAGGTGATACAATAATTTGGGACAATATAACCATTCCTTTATCAGCCTCATCTGTCTGACAGCAGCTCTTTCACATTAAAACCAGAAGGACCGGTGTCATGCCAAAAAGTGTCCGGTGCCAAATACTGTCCGCTCATTAGCATACTGCTCTCTGATTGGTCAAATACTGGCCGCTGAGCACGCGCAAAAGACACGGACACTATTTGGCATGTATTACATGCCAAATAGTGTCCGCTGCTAAAAAGTGTCCGCTCATGCATGCGTTGCAACGTTGCATTTATATGCACAGCACAATATGCACAGCACAATATGAACACCCAAACACACACAAAGCACGCTACCAAATACTGTCCGTTCCTTGCCAAATACTGTCCGCTAAATTGCTGCCAAATACTGTCCGTTCCTTGCCAAATACTTTTTTTTTACTATACCTCATACGTATTCATGTACCAGCGACTATTTTGAATCGTTGGATGAGGTTTTTATCCACTTTTTTTTCTTGACGGCCCGTTCATCTTTATCATACTGTCTGCTTGAAACCCAAAAAGATCATATTTAAAATATGCGAATGAAAACTTATCGTCACACAGTGTTGATAGCTTGACGGCAAGGACGCGATGGATGCACGCTACGGCGGCCGGATGCACGCTACGTACGTACGCCCGGACACTATTTAGCAAGCTTCCGATATCGCGATGACGTAATACCCACTTGACCAATCAGAGAGCAGTATGCTAATGAGCGGACAGTATTTGGCACCGGACACTTTTTGGCATGACACCGGTAGCCTCATGTACAAGTCACTAATTAAACAAGGTGATCCGCGGATCACACGTGGCGCCTTTTTTTTGGGAACTGCATCTAAGTTTCAACTTTTCAAATGAGAGCATTTTTACATTTCCAGCCCACTTTACCACTTGACCTGAAATGACCTTTGACATTGATATGTGACCTTTAACATCAACTAATTGTGCATGTTAAGCCTATTTTATAACGTGGCCTCAAATGACCTTTGGCCTCAGCTTGTGACCTTTCACATCACCATCGTATGATGGTTAAAATAATGCCCCTATGACCCAAGTTTGATTGCAATTGGACTTACATTTTTCATACGAGACCCAATTTTTTCGAAACTAACAAAAATGCCACATACATACCGACATACCAATGACATGACCTTTGACCTCAGCATTCCAAAGAAAATTGTGTTTTCCCACCCAAGGGTCACTGCATATAACTTTCATTAAAGCATGTATAGAATGTTATAAACTTTGTCACAAAAACTTAACCTAAAACTTTACACGGGGATACAGAGCTACGGTCGTATACAGCAGGACCGGTAAGTGTCGCCCTAAAACATTCCTTTATGCGACACAACAAAACGAGATTCCGAATCTACATTGGTACTACACCACAGCACAAACTCCCTCGCATCAGGCCGATTAGATGTAAGTCCTTAAACCCTCCACAGCTTGTTTGCGCAGTATTCTCGTGGTGCTCGTGTTTGGGAAAGGAGGCTAAGCAGAGATGTGGAACTAAGTGATATGATTCATTCCGATGGTCTATTCATCTGATAGTTCTCGATTGGAGAAGTGCAAAAGGCGGGGCCATCATCTCGCACTATGACGAGTAATTATGATATTAGTATACCCTCGCCTGACCGACTCCGTCCTATTTGAAGCTGGGTACAACAGATTTGTCTAATTTTAGGACTGTCAAAAAAATAAAAAAAGGCTAAACCTACCACGTGAACGGCTGTATCTAAACAGGATATATATCCTGTTTGGATCTGGGTACAGAACGAGAGCTATGTCGAGATCTCCGGCAGTTTTCCGCGTTGCGGGTTCTGATGACATTCGTGTGATGCCGGAAAGTAAGGGTTGGTAATTAGCAAGGTATCGACATGGATTGCGACAGACGTCATCCGCCACTCTCCGTGACACGGGGAGGAAGGACGGAGGATCGTCGCCAGGAAAATCGACCAGGACACGGCATTATAGACTTGACTCCAAACAACACGTCATCTTGTTGGTGGTAGATAGGCAAACTGCGATAAAGCTCCGAGGTATTCATTTCTCACTCAAACACTCGAGGGAGATTTCTGAGACGGACTAAATACCATTTCAATCAATGAAGAAACTTCCCCCTAAAAATATGCCAACGATAATTTGTGATCGAACGAGGGCGCTGCAACGACGCCATTTTGTGAGTACAGATATAGAATCGAAATCGTGAAGTAGTTGCATGTTTACAATCTGTATACAATTTGTTAACCGAGGTTAGGCTATGAAAAAATTAGTTCAATAAAGGTGACATCACTACTGTTTGAACCACCAAAGATGATGTTATTTAGTGCCCTCATTAGGTAAAAAAAAGTACAGCACTATTGTGTAGACAAGATTTCTAGAGTTGAATGCTTCTTAGACGAACCAACGATAAACTGGATGTTTTGGTCAATATGATTTGATTCTGCTGAAGACGGTCGGACCATACCGGCCAAAACGTCACCTTTTCCTTCAGTTCAAGAACTATTTTACTCTTTGAATTACATTGTCACGTGAGACTACCACAGATGTCCTCAGATCGGACTAATTACATGCAACATAGTCATGCACATGGGCGTCGCCAGGATTTTTCTAGAGGGGGGGGGGGGGGGGGCAAGCACTCACCAGAAAGCAGCAAAGGGAGAAATCACCGCCCCTGGGAAAATCGAAAGGGGAGGGGGGTGCTGCGACATTGAGTACGACATTGTCTTTGCACCTCGTCTTCCTTTTATCTATTTTGTAAATATTTTTTTCTCCTTTTGTTTAAATTTCCGGGGGGGGGGGGGAAGTGTCCCCCTTGCCCCCTCGCGACGCCCATGGTCATGCAGGATATTTTTCTGGCAACCTGTAGTCTACTCATTAAACTGAGACCACAGAATTTATTTCCAAGACGAAATGACGATGAATTATTCTCAATTATTAGCCTATAATATGTACTCGAACAAGGTACAATACGGTAACTCTTCAGACGAAGAGACTATACCTCTGGACGTTAGTGTTCTAAGAACGAAGATGTGAAGTTGCGTAAATAACTTGTACGGCAGAGGGTTTTTACACATTGGTCAAAAAGCTTATCCACGAGGCTTTGGGGAGAGTATTTAAGGAAACTTGACAGAAAACACCCATCAATGATGTAAAAATGTGAGCTCAACTGGAAACCTGTGCCTCGTTTGTAAGCCCTCTCTCTCTCTCTTCAATTTGGGAAAAAAATAAGATCCCGACCTAAGACGAAACAAAGACTGCAACCGACGTAAAAGTGATCACTTGACATACTGTAAGGACCTTGAGAGCATATTACACTATAGTCTGGATCAGGAGAGAGCTTTTCCCCT
The DNA here is from genome assembly GCA_037893225.1 of Hippasteria phrygiana. Lineage (NCBI taxonomy): Eukaryota > Metazoa > Echinodermata > Asteroidea > Valvatida > Goniasteridae > Hippasteria > Hippasteria phrygiana. The sequence continues at coordinate 658,230 of JAZGUH010000003.1, forward strand.
GCCATTCTGATGCTGAAGACTATACTAAAATTAGATGTATCGGTAATGTCTCTGCTATTTTCGGGTATCACCCCCAAATATTTCTAACCTGCTATTTTTCTAGCAATACAAAAGTTATTGAACTTTAAATGAGACATCGAAAAAACAATTAACCCAGGTTTAGTTATCGAATAAATATCGATTTCTTTACGTGCCGACAATAATTCAGGCGTATATTTGTGTGCATTGGATTGCCGACAGCAACCGAGAATAAGTCTTTTAGAAGCGTTGCACACACTCAAAATAGAATATGGTAGTTTTTCGGCAATATAAAATACGTTTAAGGAAACATTTTAGGGGGGGGGATCACATTTTTTAAAGCACGGACAGTATATAACATTAAATTGTAAGTCCATATTGTACAAGTCTCAAGATTTCACGATCAAATTCATCACTTTTTTTATGTGAACGTCTCAGTGCCAAACACAGATAGACTACGTGGCGTACAGTCCTTCTTTACCCTATAGGCCTACATGCTGTAGCAATGTGAATGATAGATTAATCGGACTTTTGGGCCAAATATTTAATTTTGTTAATATAATGCAATATTTAACTCCGCCCACACTGTAGCTCCTCACGATGTGCCCGGAAGTAGGCCTGCATATTCTCGCCAAATCCCGTTGGATTTTAAGGTCAATCTATATTCTTGCAGAGGGTTACCGTAACTGTAACTGTACTCGCTGTCGCCTTCGTAAGTGTGACGTCATTTCAACGTAAACCACGCCCACTTAACCGTGACCCGCAGTCGTACTCGGCTATTTCCCTCAAGTTTTATGCATTAAGAATTATTGGAAAGTATAAGAGTTTCAACATTACGCATTGCAAAGAGTATACATTCGTAAAATCTCGTCCATTTCTGTTTTGAATAGAGAATTTTTGATGAGGTTTGAAATGAGAAAAAGACTGTTTAGTGTACCGGTAACTTATCTACCCTTGGACACGGAAGTAAACAAAATTTGCGTAGGAGAAACGCTCGCGCGTATACATTTAAATTGAGGACTTGAGAATGTTTGTGCAAGGCATGCCCGTCGTCAACAACATGGGCGCGTGTCCCCCATATCGTGCCTCGGGTCCCTTGTTTTAACACGATTTCAGATGTTGTACAGACGCGGTTGCCACTGGTGACCAACCAATAAACGAAGCCATCTTAATAATTGAGGTTGTTTTGTTGACTCTCTCCAATTTGTTCCTTTGAATAAACAGACACTCTTTTGATGCGCTCACCGCGTCGCTTCATTTCTCGTATAATTTCAAAATCAAATCACATCAATCTCGTATCTGCGTGTAGCTGAACCGAGACAATGTCTTTCATGTTTTTTTTCTTGCCCACGGGGCTGTTGTTGTAGTCGAGTGCATTATTGTCCCCTGCCATCATTCGTACTTTAATTGGCGGGAAGAGGCGAGGAACAGACGGCAATATTTGTACCGTTTCCCGCTGAGTTTGATTTGATTCGGGTGGACCTGTGCTGAGGCATTCCATTCCATAGGTAGAATACCTGTCGTGGCAAACACCTCCAACGCATTTCAAAGCGAGTTCCAGTCCCCATGAAGGACTGAAATGAAACGCGTACGTTGCGTATACGGTAATAAACACCGTGCGGTGTTAAATTAAAACCCTTTAGTATAGACAATCAATTTAACGCTACAGTTTTGCAAACATGGGTGCAACAGGTTGACTTTCAATATTCCAAAATCCTGACAAATCTCATCTCTGTTCTTTATGTTGGCGAATAGACTTAGGATTCAGGTACTCTGTCCTATACAGCAGAGGTCAATGCAAGTTCATAACTTATTTCACTGTTTGATTACGATAATTTGGTGTTAATTATGCAAGAAAACGCTTACACGGGAGGATGTATATCTGCTCATAAGAACAGTAACGATCCCTTCTGTCAGTTGCGAAGGTCCGACCATCACGCAGTATAGACAAATATAACCGTTGTTTTACTATGGGTGTTTGTCGGAGGACAGATTTGCAGAAAATGTGCAACCAAGAGCGACTTTTGAATTTACGGAGACAATTTGAATGTATAAGTGTTATTTTGCAAGGGAATTCAGTGCAGTTCTCCAGTCCAATCACTTGTTGTGAGCGGTACAGTACAATACAGGGCGAAAATATCACAAGAAAGAAACCGCTACCAGAGTGCTTAATTATACCGGTACTGTTACATAATACAATCTAACCAAATTCTCACTTTTCATACTGTTGAGGAGGCTCATAGTCGCACTTAAAACAAATGGAAGAAAGGAATTTCGTCATTTCAGTATTTCCTTAAATCACGGCTTAAATAACAATATTTGGCCTAATGTAACACGAAACATAGTGCAGGGTATCCAAGGAAATCACTGAGTGTTTTATTTCTGCCTCATAGCAATCTAACCATAATCTTTCGGAATCTCAGAAGCTTGTGTGTCGAAAGTTGCCCGCTGTATAAGATAATGTAACTGAAGCAAAAACTCTGCACAGTCACTTTTCAGATCAGTCGTTTAGATTTATTTCTCTGTGATTCTTCATCCTTCATCACTTGTTGCTATCTTGCTGAAAAAAATGAACTGCACGTTTTGCAAGCCGATTTCCTCAGTTGGTTTTAGTTTAGTGTTGGTCCGCCGGTCTGGTTAATTCTTGCCTGCGTGAATTATATGCGGGACATATGTAAATATAATTTTATTTAAGCAATTTTTTAATTCTCGCGCCCAAAACGTTGAGAAAAATATCGCGCAATTGATTTGATGTTGACTTAGCAACAACGCGTTGTTGTGCTTGACAGTCTGGTTTGCGGTCTTTTACAGTCTGTAACATAAATGACCGCCAGCAGGTAACGTTGAAGTGTTGACCGTACCATATCGTTTGATTTTCCACTGAGAGGCAAGAAGTTCAAAATAAATGCACGCGAGACGGGTAAGTTCAGGCACAAAAAACAGACACAATTTTCGCGAAATATGGGAAGATTTGCCCAAGCCAGATGTGCGTTTTTCCGGGTTCGGTTCGGGTCGCTTTTTTCCCCTGAATTTGTGTCGGGTCGGGTCGGGTCGGGTCGGGTCGGCGTCGCCCGGTTTGGAGAGTTCAGATCGGTTTCGGTTCGGATTCGGTTTATATCTATAATGTTTTGGGTCGGTTTGGCCTGGGGCCAATTGCACGGAGCTGCTAAGCACACACATTTGCTTAGCACCAAAAAGTCTTGCTTAATAAAAACCGGTTACCAGTCAAAACTCCATGAGATTTCCATGCTAAGCAAACAATACGTGAAATACCAGTCAGTATAGGCCTATATCACATGGAAATTTGGTTGGTAATCATGTTTTTACCTACCAAAACTTTTCATGCTAAGCATATTTTTATGCTTAGCAGCTCTATGAAATTGGCCCCTGGTCAACCCAACCCGATGCACATCATTAGAACACAGTTGTGAAGACTTACGGTGTCTGATTCAAATCACAAGATTATAGGGGCAGGTCTAGAGTGAGAGAAGAGGGTGGTATAAAGCCAACGAAATGTGCAGGACACACGGAAATAGAAAACGGAAGTGACAAGTCTATGTTGATTACCGTTTCAAATGAAAACCTCAATCACTCTGTTAGAAACATTTACCAATTACCACAACGGTTGTATCACTGTATTAAATATCTTGTTATGGTTATCGATTCGCCCACCAAACACACTGCCATTTTACTATACGCACTTTTAAACCACATGTCTATTAAACTTGACACGAAAATGCAAAGGAGACAAGAGTGCGTTGGCAACGGAAGTTTGGTGTCTAATGTCTCAGTGACAGCCACGGGAAAAGTTCATTATCATTGAACTCTGCAAGCCTAAACACACGCACGTACAGTACAGGCGACAGTACCCGCGTACAAAACAAGACAAAAAGGAAATTGTCGGGCAAGTTCAAGTTCGTTTGTTCCAAGCAGGGGCGGATCTAGGGGGGGGGGGGGTTGTGGGGGTTGCAACTACCACCCCCCCCCCCCTTCCTGGGCAGTAGCGTATCCAGCTTTTTGTGCCAGGGAGGGCAAACAACGTCTGAACCGTCCTAAAACCGTCGCAAAAACACTATTTCCTTTTGTTTTTTATGACGCCCCAAATGCCGCCGGGGGGGGGGGGGGGGCAAGTTACCCCTCCCCCGACAGTGATTTCTATTGTCAAGTTTGTCATATACCTTTTGAATTTATGTCTGGTTTTGGGCCAAATTGGAGTACCCACGTAATTAGTTTTTAGCCAAGATGTCCAATATTTATTGAAACTTGAAAGGCAGACACATTTGCTCATGCCTTTTAACAAGACAAAGGTGACAATTGATTGTTAAAAATGGCAGTGTTCTCGAAAGAAAAAATCGTATTGATAGTGGAAGGTCTTTTTAAAATCGGTAAATATTTGTTTTGGTAAGTAAACGAGGCTTAAATTCCCATTATTGACTTTTTTAAAATCTTATTGTGAAACCTTTGTCGCTTAGTTGGTCGTGTGGTTCATATTCTTTTCATCCTTCAATCATTGTTAATTTATTTGAATTTGTAGCATTTGTTAATTTCAAAACCAAAAGATCACAGTATATTCATGTGTATAAAAAGACTGAAAACCCCCCCACAGGAGGCAGATTCGTGGCACTTCTCGATTTCAAAACAAAACAAAATCACAATAGAGGTATTCTATGCATAGAAAGACTGAAAGTTTAATGTAATAGATTGTTGTTACTCTCGTGCCTTTATATGAATTCTGCGTCACCACTATAGCCTCTTGGGTTCAAGTTGGCGTATTTGTACGGCGAGCGAGTCAAGGTCGGGCGGTTATAACCGGTAGCCTGGCGATGGTTATAGCTAGCTATATCAAAGCTGATTAGATAGCAAGGGACTCATTCTATTGATGTATTGAATATACAAATTAAAATTTCATATGGCAAAGGCACTGTAAATTAATTATAAACGCGACGGCCACTCAATCAGATGCTAACAAATATTACAGGCAGGTATAGTCATATAGTTTGACGCTCTGTATTAAAAAAAATCGTTATGAAACTTTTAGTTTCCGCCTATAATATCGACATTTAGAGGTTGGATAGGTGGGGGAACAGTAACTGAAATAACCAAAAGAATCATACTATTCATAAGATGGAATTTGCGTCGGGGTGATGTAAATACAATATTGGGCTTTGCCCTTCAGCGACGTATTTTATAAACACTGTATACTCAGTGTTGTCCCGAGAGATTATTTGGGGAAAAAATCACTCGCCTGAGACTCGAACCCACGACCTCTTGCTGTCTAGTGCTCTTACCACTCGACCACCGAGCTTGTCGGAGTCGGTTGGCTGGTTCAAATCTGGTATAGTGGCGGGTACCGCAGCCAAACTATTCATAAGATGGAATTTGCGTCGGGGTGATGTACATTCAATATTGGGTTTTGCCCTTCACCGACGTATTTTATAAACACTGTATACGTCGGTGAAGGGCAAAACCCAATAGGTCGTGGGTTCGAGTCCCGCCCGAGTGATTTTTTCCCAAAATAATCTCTCGGGACAACACTGAGTAAACAGTTTTTATAAAAATACGTCGGTTAAGTTCAAAACCCAATATTGAATTCAAAAGAATCATCTTTTCCATTTAGACCAATGCAATAATATAGAAGAACACCGGTATCAAGTTATTGATAAAAGTTAGCCTGAGCGGGTCTGGCGTTTCAATACTACAGAATCTTTCCCATAGACTGCATATCAATTATGTTGAATTTTTTCCAGCCTGCCCTTATTTAGATCTAACCCGAATGACAAAAATAATTGCTCACTCAGCTTTGTGGAAATTGTTTGACGCAGAAATGACTCCCGCGCAGTATAACGCCATTTAATTTGCGCTCTCAATAGAGGACAGTCTCCCATCGCAAACATTTATTTCTAGATTTATATACCATTGGAAAGATCACATCATAAGCTTTAAAATGATGAAATTATTAAAATCGGAGCAGTATTAAAAAAGTTATGATACATTTAGTTTCATTAGATGATCCAGCACTATTGTAGAAATCAAGCGATAAAGTTTGTCCTTCATTTCAGCACTGCTGAACGGATCACGATTAGGGGGTAGCCTTGGTATCTCCTAAAAGTGTCTCTCATTGGTTTACTTGTGGAAATATTGGTCAGATCGGCCAATCAATGAAGCGTTTGGATCACAAGCTTTAAATTAATACCAAGTTGGTTATGATTGCATTCAAAATGGCGATGCACACGAATCGAAAAATAACGAATCTTAGTGAAGAAAACTAAACACAAATTCCGGTGCATGATTGTCAGTAAGTTACCTTACTCAAATCTATTTAAAAACAAATTTTATTGTACTAAAATAGAAAATAAATAAAAAACACAGTATGATTTTATTTTACATAAACTATAGCATTTTAAGCAATAAAACAAAAATCGAACATTTTGACCCTCAATGGATTTTTTCCTGTAGCTCTAAACGGAGGAATGCGACTTCCGACTGGTAAGAATGGCACATCCTAATCGTGAACACAACTATCCCTTGAAAATGCGCCGTTTGTCTGAACATCACTGATGAAAAACAAACAAACAAACAAACAAACAAACAAGGGTCTCAAACGGTTTCACTTTGCCGAACCAAACTCTTGTCCCAGAAAGTATTTTCGTCAATGAGTTTTTGCAGACGAACGGCGCTTTTTCAAGGGATGGTCGTGTGCATTATTGTATTCCACGTTTTAACTAGTCTGGTTTCCAGACCAAAATATTCTGACTATTTCTGATGAATATTAGGTCCGGTAGCCGCCAATGTCACGTTGACGAAAACTGGCAGAATTCTGCCAGTTTCCGAAAATGTCCGAAGTTTTTCGAACTTGTTTTCGGTAACATTCGGCTGTTAACGTTGATGTTCGCAATAACAAAATGTCTGTCAGGCCCGTTGCAGATCCTGGAATTTGAATTCTCAATTATATATAAAAAAACAACTGAAAAATCAATGCCACACTCTTGCATTATTTTGCCGACTGGATTTTGCAAGAATATTCAATTTGAATGATGCCACTGACGTCTCTCGGACTAACACTGTACGTCATGATCTATTTTAAACCGTACCTGACCTAAGATTTAGACGTCAGGGAATCTTCAGGTCAGGGAACCAGACTACGTTTTAACGACCTTTTCAAGCATAGCAATTTTGGAACGAAAGCTTTTTGTTGCCCAATCGTGCGCTTCGAAGGCAATGTCAGTTGTATAACTGATAAGGCGACTCTTCTAAACTAAGACATGTGTGTCTTTGAAGAATGCGGATCCGGACATAAAAGTTCCACAGTATTCACTATGGACCCAAGAGTTACATGAGCTTACATTGTGGCTGTCACTTCTATTTATCTCCGCCGCTATCTTGATCTGCGGTTTTGTTTTCCCAGACAATAATTTGCTGTTTATGAAGTTGGTAATTTCAACAAGATTTCCCTTAAGGATAATCCCGGATTTGCTTTATAGGCCTATAATGATCAAAATTGGAAGAAAAAAAACGACTTTTGGCAGGAGCATTGAACATTCCCAAGCTGATGTTGCAATTGCTTTTGTCTCAATAGCGAAATATGTATACTTTGATTATAAATCAGTTTCTAATTAAAAAACGAGTAAATGTCAGATTTGAATTGATGTTTTGTTTGTTTGTGTTATCGATAACTGAACTTAAAATGTAAGGGGCATAAGACAAACCATTTTGGTTGGTGGTGATACTAACTTGACGCAACTAAACGAAAAAATTGGCACAAAATCCATATTTCGTTTCCCTTCACAATTATGCTTCAAAAATCAATCTGATTTAAAGCGTGCTCTCACTGAAACTTTTAAATGAGTGGATTTCCCCTACTAATGAATTACAGACGAAACCTGTCTTATATTAAATGAAAAAGCACTTTCATTAAACTGTGTAGTCTATTTGGTCCTCCTAAAATTCATTGCTTGATACAGTAATAGGCCTATACATTAATACTGTAGGAATTAGGAGCGTCCCGCTCCCAATTCAAAATAATTTGAAACCTGTTACTTGTCATTGGTTGATGTTTTTTGTGGAATGTCGCATTTGAAAGTTCATAATTTATCTAATGCTGATAAAATTAGCAATTTAATTTGAAAATGCATTTTTTCAGGGTGAAATACCTACAAGCACGGACATAGCGGCTTTTTTTTACAGTCAGTTTTAAGTTCTTGACCACTTGCGTTGTCTCAAACCATAGTTGTAAGGACCACGAATCATGCCAAAGTGTTGGTTTTAACACATATTCCATTTTTCCTATTTTCGTCATGTCAATGACATTAATTGTTTCAAAATCATAATGAACAGAGAGAAGAAAAAAGTAGAACCTTGACTGAGACCTGTGGATATAAAATCTATTATATTAATCTCGTAAATAAGTTGTGGTTGGCGGGATGTGAATGATCGCAATGACAAACATGTCCGTCGCCACGCTTTCGAGCACCGCGCGCCCCTAGACTGTGCCCACCGTCCAAAACGACTAGGTCCTCCCGGATTCGGTATACGACACCCGCTAGATACATAGATTCGCGTAATAAAAGCGAGTCCGGATTCTAAGTAGTACCGAGGGTGGAATCGCACTTGTTGAAAAATTGCAGGCGTTGAGAAAACTTATTCCTCTCATTCAAAACAAAATACCAAGATGTTTTTTTTTACAAATCACGGCAACGGGTTGCCCTGCCAAATATTTTCAACGCTAGAAAGAAGTTTTTGTTTTTGAATTTATTTCGGCGAGTTCAGTGTGACAAAATATCATACTAACCTACTTCTCTGTATGGGGTCTGTGGGAGTAAACACCACTTGTTGTCAAGTAGTGCTTGATGGGTGTAATTTTGGCCAAAATAATCTGAGATATGCGGCGTCGCTTGGCCGTCCCACTTTTTCTATTTCGCGACCGGCTTGTTGGAACAGTTTCAAAGCGGATGGAAAAAGCCAATAGATGCTTGATCAATGAACCCCTCCAGGAGTTCAAATTTTCCACTATAAAATCGCATAAAAGGTTCAATAAAAACCTGTATAATGCCGGACTTTGCAAAATTATAAAAACAAATTTAACACAGGAAAGATGGAAGGGCGATTGTCTCAAAATAGAATTGTCGAATTTTCTGTAAGTGATCCCTACATTGCGCTTCCATGTTTGTACCGGTGTCGTGTGAAAGTCAGACTGCTGTAAAAATCGGACTCCTTTCCCCTATTATTGGTTAAACCCTCTCACGTGACCGGCCACTCTATCTTCATTAAGTATTGGGTTTTGCCCTTCACTGATGTAGGACAAAACCCAATATTGAATTTACATCATACCCGACGCAAATTCCATCTTATGAACACTATCTTCACTTAGGCATGTGTAATACTACCAATGAGCCCGTATTTCATAGTGACTTAAATTCACGCTACACCCGTCTCCTTAATTTGAGGCGTGATCCCTAGCCATATCCTACACTGTTATTCTCCTGTGTAAAAAAACCGTTGTGTAGAAAAGATTTTAAACAACCATGTGTAATTATTGAACAAGGTTGTGTGATCATATCCAAGTTGTGTTAATGCTAGGTTGTGTAAATGCATATAAATCGATATTGCCACCAAAACTGAATTTAAACAACTGTTGTGTAGACTTTGAAGCACGTGATAAGAAATAATCCAATCACGAAGTACGACCAATCAGAAATGAGAAAATTTGTATTCACAAAAGTCAATTTAAATTGCCGTGTTTAGTCCAAAAATACACTTTCTTGACCATGTTTTATTCAAACAATTCCACAATAGAATTTAGATTTTTTTTTACAAACATAGGTGAAGAATCTGATGACATCTTTAATTTCATATTTAAATATTGAAATTCTTAATGGAAGCCATGACCTTATATAAAGCTAAAGCACAACATGATTCACTTTGTAGTCTTTAGTAGATTATCGTAGCATTTGTATACACTCTACCATAGTAATGTATAATAAGTTACTTCCGTTTAGTCTGGTTCCCACTTCATTAATTTATGTTAATTAATAGCAACCCACACTGTAAAAAGAATCCCGTAAATTTACTGTGCACTTCCGGTAATTTTTAAGGTTTTGTACCGTTTTTGCTTAAAAAATTAACCAATTGCTGTGTAAACCATTTACACAACTAATTGGGTAAATGAATTTTACACATTATTGTGTAGAAATACTACACAACTGTTTACAAATTACACAACTAGGGTTGTGTAAACTGTTTACACAACAGTTGCTAGGTTCATATAGTAAACAGCGGTTGTGTAAAATTGTACACAACTTGTGTAAGATTTTACACAACCGTAATAACAGTGTATGGCATTATGCAGGGTTTCCCCTTAACTTTTTTTTTCACTAGCCGGCCGGACCAGTAATGTCGACTTTTTACTAGCCCGCCAGCATTTTCACTGGTCCGCATGTTTTTTCACCTTTTAGGCTACTTTTTTTGTAAGTAACCTGACCAAGTACACTGTATTTACAAACATTTATTACAAGCTGAGAGTAAGCCTGTTCGATATTTTTTTCATATCGAAAATCGTATCGGCCCCTTAAAAAAACCCCGGAATATCGGGGAATTCGATATACCGAAGAATATCGCGATATATGTTCCTTTTGACCGCATTACGTGTGGATTTGTCAAGTTTCCTTTGCTCGAAATTCCAGTAACTCCACGGCCTGAAATTTTAGCAGGGCGGCAGACACAATGCGACGGCGACGGCGTGGAGTCGTCTGGGGCCCGCTTAAAGGGACACATTGCCTTCAAATGTCATGACATTTTGCTGTTTGGAAATGTTCCTTATCTTTTATAAGAGTTGTTCATGCAAAAAAACAAGTATAGGCCTAATGTGTTGTAATTAGTGAGTACTGTGATTACAAAACAAAAAAATTGGGCGCTGACCCCTACATTTGACCTGCGAAACATAGACTTATTTCCAGTAGTAAATACCACTGTCTAAATAATGCGCAAAATACGCTGCAAGAGTCTTTAGGCTGGCGCCGCAGCCAATGGCCTTGTAAACCTATCATATGATCGCCAGGTACAATCCTCTACCTCGCGACATATTATCGCCAGTGCTGCGCGCCGTCGCGTCGCGTGCCGCAGTACATCAAAATGGATCAACGTACTTCAACCAGATGCGCCTGGAAATACGACTGGTGAACACGGTCCGCCATTTTGTGGAGTCAAAAATTTGGTTCTACAAAATGGCGGACCGTTATTTGTCACGAAATTAAACAAAAACCATGCAATTTGAGGGAATAGTTATGTGAATCTTTATATTCTACTTTGAAAAAAGCTTCCCAACCATATCCATTTCAGTTTTATAGCCCAAATCGCAAAATCCAAAGCAATGTGTCCCTTTAAGGTCCCCGGGAAATTTTGGATTCTAGATGCTCTATGGTGCAATCTGAGGCATTTCCTGGCCACTTTCTTATGAGTCTGAAATACTAGCGTACGGCAAATACTTCTACAAATCATAGAACGTCACACAACTTTGCACCCGACAATAACATTGAGATCACTTATTTCAATTGTTCACGAACGTCGTATATATACCACATTGAAATCACTTGCTTACAAATCACGGTGTCGCCCACTAACCCGGCTTTGAAACTATAACTACGCATGCGCGTCTTTTTGACTAGCCTTTTCTCAAGACGCAGGTTTGCACAGTGATCGTTATACACGTGCGCTTATTGCTGCAATACATCCTTTCAGGCTTTAACAGAGGCTACGTACCTACACGCTTGCGAACTCATCTTGAGATCGAGGGGTATGGCAATTGTTTGCAATAAGGTCAACCCCTGTAGCGCATCTGCGCGTGCGCGTTGCTTTGTTGCTAGCCTTGGTCAAGTGCAAGCAACCGCACTGAATGCCACCGTCTTTCCCAAGTGTACAAGGTTAGGTGTAGTTACGTGTAGCGAACTGCGTCGCGTCTTGAGAAAAGATTAAAACACGTGGCGCGCATCCATTGTACATTGTGATGTGCAATGTCATGTCGTCTTCACAAAATATACGACACGATCGTTTGTTGACAGCTCGCCCATGGTATTATCATCTGTGTTACTAATCAATAATGCTGAAATAGAAACAAACGCTAGTCTTTCTGGAGTGCCATAAAGTAGCCAACTGAAGGTAAATGTCGTAAAACTCCAAATACTCAACGAGCGAAGGGAAGCCTTGTCAAACCGGCCCCCCGTTCTTGCCGCTCAATCCAGGCGGGCCCGATCCTGGCGGGCCCGATCCCGGTGGCCCCGATCTCATGATGCCGTGGTGACTTCCGTCATGTATTTTTGTATTCCTCCGTTCTTCCGGTAATGAAAAAGTGACGTCATCACGATAATATCGAATATCGCGATATTTTTCTGCCGATATTTCTGTATCAAAATAAATGGATATCGAACAGCCTTAGCTGAAGCATGCAATCGGGGATCGCTGTTGACAATCTGGCTCTGAAGACGCGCGCGCTTAGCTTATCTTGGCATTTTTTTTCACTAGACCGCCGGACTACTTAGAAAAGGGTTTTGACTAGACCGCCGCTGTTTTTACTAGAATTTGTCTAGCGGACCAGCGTTAAGGTCGAACCCTGCATTATGAGTTTATGACTTCTGACTAACGCTTCTCTGAACAAAGATATCGGGGCAAGTTGGGCTTGATAGACAGCTCTGTGGGTTTAACGCCGGTGTCATATGAATATCCGACTTGCATAAAAATCTGACTCTTTTCTCATAATGCACTGCAAAACCTCATCCTATAAACCCTAACCCTAGTCACCCTAATACCAACCCATACCGGTACTATATGTCGCTTTGGTGGCGGTGGTGGATGGGTGGGGGGGGGGGGGGGGGTACTTTTGCAGTAACTCAAGGGGTCTGCTTTTTAACGGAGCCTGATTTTCAGACGACACCAGTACGTTATAATCCGGAGGGTCGCAGGTTTAAATCCCGTCGCTGCCTGTTTTCTTTGTTCACTCTGAAAATTAATAAATGACTAGGTCAGTTTACTCTGTTGCATGTTTCACATCATTTTACCCATATAAAAGTACCAATAGAATTTGAAACCATACAACAATCAAAATTCAAAACGAAATAATCAAACGAATAATCACTCACAGAACAAACACAGAGGTCATGGACATTTTCCATCGTTATCATAATTTCAGTGTCACATGCACAAGGATACTGAACTTGTAGAGTTAGGCCCGATATTTTGTCAGAAAATTAACGCAATTTTCCGGCAAATGCACCAGAACATTTCTATCTGCAAATCTAATAGTCTCGCCTTATTAGTCAATGTGTCATGGTAATAAATTTGATTTAAATGCAACGGTGCAAGATGACCATAATGGTGTAAAAAAAAATTGTGGATCGCGGCGCAGAATACATTGCCGCGACCATATACCAGCTACAAGGGAAAACTCTCTCCCCGGCATTTTCCAGGCTGCAAACCTGGACTAAATATATTTACCGTCGTCGCGCCTGTAGCATTTTATTTCTCTTCACGGCAATTGGACAATTTTCATCAGATCTCGGTTGGGTACAGACGTACACGCGCTCAACATTGCAGACAATCCAATCAAGATGTTCTGCTGGCGGAACTGTGGATATACCTGTTTATTTTGAAAAAGGTTATGACTGCTCAAACGAGTACTGATTACGACACTGTTTACCGTTTTCGACAGCGAAATTAATTACAGTGTGATTGAGAATTACAATATGGAAATGATTTTGTTAGGACAGTTCCTGCACGTACACCGCAGTCCTACAAACAAATCCCCGATTTACCCCGAATCTGTGAACCGAATCCAAATAATTATACATGCGTGATGCATGAAGGAGGTTTAAAACATGAATGTATTGATATACTTAGAATAGGCAATATAAAAAATAGTGCAAGACACGGAACAATCCCATGGAAAACTGAAGGAAGCTTCCTAGTGTGTGCAAACTTTCCACGGAATAACATCCATCTGTGAAGTATAAACAATGGAACAGCCACTCGAAGTATGTTTCGGTCTTCCTTCCTTCATAATTTAACTTGCACGACCCTGGTGAGCTAAAACTATTTCGCAATCCATCTATAAGGTTGTAAACTGCTACAATGGGGCGAATCCGGGTTGATTTCATTAACACGGTAATATCGAGAGTGCGAAACGGCCTATAGGGCCTATACATCAAACAGTTCGAGGTATATAGTTAAACTACCTTGAAAAAAAGATCCCCTTTCCGTGAACATTTTTCTTTCTAGCTTGTCTGTATTTCTATACAGTTTCCCTAATACTAATATCTGGTCCTTCGGGATTTGGAATTATTCAAATGAGCAAATTTCTTCATTTTGTACTATTTCGTATATGGATTCGGACTATTGTTTAGAGTGCATTTTATTAATGAAAATGTAGATTTATAAAGCGCACACCACGATCATAGCGCCCAAGGCGCTACATTGTTACCCCTGCTCATCGGGTCATATTCCTGAAACCTTGTCAGCTCCCTCGGGAGCATACAGCCCCTGCTGCAAGTTAAGCGCACATGGGCTAATCAAACATTACCGTCACTGCCCTCACAATGTGCCCATTCACTCCTAGTGGAGAGAAGCAACTTGCGACAAAGTGTCTTGCTCAAGGACTCAAGCAACATGACGCCAAGCACTATGGGGCGTCAAAAGTGGACAACCGTATTTTCCCATTTTCTGCTAGTAGAATTTTAGGTTTTTTAGAAATGGCAACACCGGTTTTTTTAAAACTCAATTTTCTGCTAGCAGAAATTTGGATTTTACTTCGACGACTATCTCGGCGCCTCAAAAGTGGACAACAAAAAACTCAAATTCTTACTCACAGAAATCATGATGCTCCAAAAGTGGACAACCCCGTTTTCCCATTTCCTGCTTGCAGAGATTTAGATTTTAGAAGTAGCAACACTCGCTTTAAAAAATGTCAATTTTCTGCTAGCAGAAATTTGGGTTTTACTTTGAGATTTTTCTTGACGCCTCAAAAGTGGACAACTAAAAATCCGTAATTTCTGTTTGTACGGTAAAAATATTCGGGTTCATTCGCTCTTGATCCAATTTTTGTCAAACTTGACCAGTTACGTCTCTGGACCAAGCCTCAAATAGGGTGTAGCCTAAACATTTGGTCAATGGTCTTCAAACCTACTTCTAACTTAACGCTACTCCGCTACACTAGACCACATTGTTTCTTCTGTACCAGTACAACCGTTTAAACTTTAGTTTAAAGAGCCTCTCTTTTAAAATTGTTTAAGGGTTTATGATTAGACTAGTTTATGCTGATAAACGTTTGCTGTATACAGCGGCGGCGATTTCTCATCAAGGTTGGGGGGGGGGGGGGGGGGCGGGGGCGGAGGAAAAAGCGCACAAGCAACAATAAAAAGCCAGTTCGGTAGGCTATTCCAACTGCGCATGTGCACAACAAGATTCGACGATTTTTCTGTCAGGATAAACGTGGCAGATAAATGCACACAATGCTATGGGGGACGTGCAGTGGTATATCCAGGGGAGGGGGAAGGGGAAAAACTCCCCCCCCCCCGGCGGCATTTGAGGCGTCATAAAAAACATAAAGAAATAGTGTTTTTAGACGGTTTTAAGACGATTCAGACGTTGTTTGCCCTCCCTGGCACAAAAAGCTGGATACGCTACTGGGGACGTGGTAACCGAAGATGCATTCTTTGCAATTTTTCGTGCAATCGAAAAGACGATGGAAACTTTTGTTCGAACAAAAGTTTGGACACACAAGACACCTGAAAACACTTCGCTGTCCAAGCGTTTTTTGAAAACTGTTACCTCAGAACACGACGATCTCTTTAAATTTGCTGGTACCCGCTTTGCTTTTGCACGCATACAATGAAATGTTTCTCCCGAAAGAAAAGTTGTCAAATCTTGATGCGCACGCGCGCAGTTGGAATACCGAACTGGCTTATTGTTAAGCATTTTGTACTCGGTGTATCCTTGGACATTTTTGAAAATGTGTGCTGATCTTTGTGTATTCTGGTGCATTCTGGTGCATGTAAAAGCCAATGACGCATAAAATGTATATGACCATGGGGAAATTATTGGGGCGGGGGGGGGGGGGGCATTGCCATAGCCGTTCCCTCCCCAAACAATTTTTTTTTTTTGGGGGGGGGGGGACATGTCACCCCCCCCCCCCCGGGATCGCCGCCCATGGTTGTATACAAGGAATGCCACTTCCTTCGGACAGCAACTTCAATGTTATCCACGCCCATACACTCAAGTGTAACCAGCCGTGCAACGACCCCTGCCAAGCGTATGCAAAACTGCTGACAGCCTTGACTCGACTATACCATTATACCTCGACTGCTTAAACTTTGCACATCTCCTATAAATCGTTCTATTTAAACTCAAAAACATACCATACCGGTAAATAAAAGTTCATGCCCGCTGTGGCATCAACTCGTGCATGCTTTTCATCGCTTTATAAAAAGAACCGCACGGTACAGCAAACAGCAACATACCACGCATTCAAGTCAAGTTCTAAGTATTTCTGGCTAATCAGCCTTCAGAGGCATTCCTGCGATTTGATTGGCTGACTGGGAGAAGCAACAGGTGTTGTTTAGGACCAAACAGGTGGAGAGAAACGCCATGGTGAGACCTCGCATAGCTATATCGTCAGGTGTCCAATTGTGTATGGCATTGTAGTGAACCACACGTATCTGCGTGCCAAGCAAAATAATTGCAATTTTAAAGGTTGACAGAAATCGAAGCGGGGAAAATGCTCGTGATATATGGTTCTGAAATAATCATTAATACATTAGGTTTTTGTGTTAATGCAATTTATCGTGCCATAGGAGAGAACATAATATGGGGCGTGCCCCGCCCACAAAACTACTCCTTTATGGAACTAACATCGGTGGTAAAACATTGTTGCCACACCTCTGCTGCATATTCGTACAGATATCAATGTTTATATCGACGATGACGTCACGGCCAGAAAGAGCTTTTTTTGTGGGCGGGGGCACGCCCCACGATTTTTTTCTGTTGATATATTAATAACATAAAAATACATCCTAGTATTTTTTATTTCAATTGACAGATCCTGTCCGGCAGGCATATTTGTTTCCGTAGGCTAGTGTATCAATTTTCACGACTAATTCAGGGTTACATTGATCACTTGTTGCACAGCTACCACTTAGGTTCTCGGTCTCTTTTCCCAATTAAATTAAAAATATCACAAAGATATCACAGTAAAGAAAAATGGGTACAGGTGAATTCGAACTAGGGACCTTTTGATCCATAGCCCATCCCACTATACACGAGACTAGTCTGTAGCAGCTCGACATCGACAACAGCCGTTCTTTAATTAAAATGATTTAATGTAACTAGTTGAGTAAACAATAACAATGCTGTGACGTTCCGGTCTATTATAATGAATAAACACGCTTTCTCATAAAAACTAATGAATTATTCATGAAATTGATACACCCACCTACGGAAAAAAAGCAAGCGTCCGGCAGTACTTTCCAAGATGGATTCTCCATTTTGTTTTTTTTAAGATGACTTCCTCTGAATTGTCTCTCAAGTTGTGTCTGGAACACTTTTATAGTATCTTTGGACAAAAGAGAACAAGACTTTAGAAAAGCAGGCCGTCTCCAAAAAAGAAACGGGCGGGGACGTTAAACATGCTTCCCTCTTTCTTACTTGGCCTCAAACTAAATGACTAATTATAAAATACTGTGTAAGTGGAATAACTTGTAATTGGATAACGCGAAGTCCAGTCTTTGACTGGCACCGAAATTGTCTATGCATCAGTGGGTATCAACCCCGGTGCGTTTTACTGGTTTAATACAGGACACGTTCCCTCCCCAGTTCCTGACGCAGCTATTTCTGCGCCAAAAATACCCACGCAAAGCTTCGGTTAAATGAGTTTCACCTGGGGATACAAGTGGTCGGACAGGTTCGACTGTTTTCGTGCGAACAATCAGGATAAACAAACATTGGGCACGAGTTCATTGCCGTATGGGTTCACACGGGGCATCCCCCATTTCTAAATATGGAAACCCAACGTGTTTCGTTCCGGTTTGGGTTGTATCACATGCAAAGCATGAGTGTTTTTTTATGACAGGAACACAGCGTGGTGTTATTAGATTCTTAATGGATAGTGACAGGCTACAGCCACAAGTACATGTAATTGAAACTTTTGGTGGGATGATGACATACGGTAATCCTCAGAAAACAACCATCGGTTTTCGCGAAGCCGTACTATACCTGAACCGCTAAACCGCGCTTGAAAAACCCTGGCGCACAAATCCCGACCTTGACGCCACGAATTCCCGGATCTTACGGAAACGGGCCAGGTGCGTGGTAGTCGGACTCGGCCCTCTCCATGGCAACGCGTGATAAAAAACACACGGAATTGGTGTCGGATCTCAAGGAAATGGGCCGGTTTGCAGACCATGACTGTCTCGTCAAATCCCCAAGAAGAGATCCGTAGATAGCGCCCAAACGCTTTTAGACAGCACACGACCACGGCCGGGGGAAGGGATTATGGAAATATCAACGCACCTTTTTATTAAAGTGCGCCCGACAATGCTTTTATCGGCTGTCATTTGAGGATACCCAGCGCGATATATGGGGCGTAAGAGTGACATCCTCCTCACCTTTTGTCCCTATACCCTATACACACTCCAGACTCTTGTTACCCAACACATCCCCCTATAGATTTCTGAAAAGAATTCCTGAGATTCCGGGAACACAATGACCAACACAAAGAAGGGGGGGGTTCCTTTGCCCCATATCGCGCTTTATATGGATTTGAGACTCGCTGTTGCACAAGCGACCTTTCGTTCTCGACTTGAGACTATTTCGTCTTTAAAGTCCTGCAAAGAACAAGCCACGAGACCTTGAAAGAAAAGATTCGTTTAAATAACATTCTTGACATGGAACAGGGCAGTGTAGTTGTCGTTGACAGCAGGCTCTTTTGAACGGTTACGTCACGTCACCGAGGGGAAATCATTAAACGGCTAAAAGAAATTGGCAATCATCCAATAACCGCATCATCATTCGAAACTTTACTCAGCGTGCTCATAAATGAAAAGATTACTCAATGTAAAGAAACTTGGATCACTCTACTGGTGCCGGAGATCTTCTTCCCCTCCCCGCAAAAAAAAAATTGTGGAAGGTCTAGGCGTTTCATTCTGATTCCAAAATCATAATTGAAACGCTTAATCATTTAATCATTTACGCATTTTAATACAATTTCCCTACAACCTCATCCCCGGAAACAAAATCCAATTATGTACGTATTTTAATACATTCGGATGCGCTGTCAGACATGAAACTGGACGAATTGCTGGGCAAGTTGTACGCTAATTCACGGAAGCAGAATGGATATTTTGAAGGTGCAATAAAACAAATACTACATGGTTTGTGTCAGGGGAAATAGAGCATCCATTTTTCCCTCGGTACTGGCTATACAGGCCTACCACCCCTCACCTTCCGGGTTCGGGGTGGTAGGCCTGTAGCCAGTACCGAGGGAAAAATGGATTGCCCTATTTCCCCTCTATAAACCATGTAGTATTTGTATACTGTTTTATTGTATTTGGAAAGACTGAATAACTTCAAAATCTCTATTCTGTCCGAAAATGAATTCTCTCCTGCCGAATACTTCACGAAAACAGCTGACACGTCCATTCAACGCGTGTAAGGAACATTAATCTCGCCTCGATAAGAAATACATTGGAAGTTATCATGTGTCTTTCCCGTTGATATTTTGCAACGTTGAAATATTCTTTTTAACCCCTTGCGTACGGATGCCGCAAATGTGCCCCAAAAAACAGTGCCACCAGGCCGGATGACGCAATTGTCCGCTGTTTTTGCAGTTTCAATCCATTGTTGGATTATTTGTGTATAGGTTACGCTTGACTGCACAAACACATTGTAGCGGTTCGCTTGGCTGCCATAACCGCCGCGGCACCCTGACGTCTCCCGTAAAATACCGTACTCAAGGGGTTTTAATAAAAAATCAATTTGGCAGCATTTAATTGATTTTGATAAGGCTGGCTTGAGCAAAGACCTTGTGTGTATAGCGCTTAAAAATACAACGATTTCCCTCTTTCATCAGGAGTGAAAGGTTTGGGTGATAGGATTAGGCCTAAGCCCAAGATGAGGGAATGGGATACGGATGAACATCCTTGACAAGCCCCCGATGTTACAAACTAGGAACTCGAGGGGCTTCTTACCTAATAAATCTCTTAAGCTTACATTCACTTTTATCTTGACAAGGTGGCCACAACAAGGTGCCGTATCGTCGACGTTTCCTTGGTAACAGTCGTATGTTTCCAGTGACGTTTTAGTCCATTACGACCTCTTACTCACAGAGATGAGTTTCAATGCGCGTTTCATAGGGCCGTTCTCTTGCTCTGTGCTTCAATCCCCGGAATGTGATTGCAATCCTATTACCGTGGACAAGGGCGGATTCAGAACACAATTGGGGGGGGGGGGGGGGGGGGCAACAATTATTTTGTGCAAATTTTTTTGGGAGGGGCCAAAAAAATGTTTGGCTGAGTTTTGTGGGTGGGTGTACGCAGTGGCTGCCTTTTTGCGACGTCAGTAAAAAAAAAAAAAAAAAAGGTTTTTTTTTTTGGGGGGGGGGGTGCAGGTGCATGGCTCCCTTTGGCCCCCTCCCCCTGGATCCGCCCTTGACCGTGGATTTAGCAGGACGTGGTTTGTAATGAAGTGTCAGAGGGAGTTTTAGTAATATACAGTGTGAGTAAAAAAAACTATATACTTAGCCATAGTTTTATTCTGTTGCAATATACTGTATATAAGATATTTTCATGTACTTTTAGAGTAACTCTTCCTGCTTCTTTTGGTGACATTTTTACTGGATTGGTTTTCATGCATGACTGCACAGGAGACAATTTAGGGGGTCGGGTGAAATCTGAGTTGCGCCAACTGGTCAGGGCTGGATAAGAAAGAGACCATTTAAAAGAACACAACCATTGTCTAACAAAAAAGAGACAAAAAGAATTTCATTAGCTTTTAAACTTCGTGTTTATTTAAAACATTTAAATTAAATTAAAAAGGCAATTAAATTCCACGGTGTCTTAGTCCTCAACATTGCCACCATCTCGTTCAATGCACAGCTGGGCTCGGCGCATCATTCCTGCAACAGCACGGCGAATCATCTCCCTGTCTTGTCTGAGAATGTCAATTTCACGAGTTATCCTTTCCTGGAGGTCATCCAGATTTGCTGGAGGAGTGGTGAGAACCCGAGCTTTCAGATATCAACATAAAAAGTAGTCAAGAGGGGTCAGATCAGGAGATCTTGGGGGCCACTTCACCGGTTGATTCAAGGCAATTACCAGTTGGCGCAACTCAGATTTCACCCGTCCCCCTTAATTGTCTCATGTGCAGTCATGCATGAAAACTAATCTAGTAAAAAATCACCAAAAGAAGCAGGAAGAGTTACTCTAAAAGTACATAAGATATTTTCATATCTATATTGCTACAGAATAAAACTATGGCCAATTTTAAAAGTGTATGAGATTATTTCGACTCACACTGTACAAGGCATATTAAGGCATATTTCTGCACCGATGTTTCTGGGGCGCAAAGTCGCCCAATATAAGGCAAAAAGCCGCTCTGTGTAAAGGGCTATACAACAAGGTGGCGGAGTTGGCTACATTTTAGGTTGCCAGCCCTATGCCACCCTTATGGTTTTCTTGGGTCCAGGGCTCTATTTCATAAAAGTTAGGAATATGTATAAAATATTCCTATTTATGACTTGGGAAGAATAACTGTTCCTAAGTCTAGGACTCCGGAACAATTATTCTTCCTAAAAAAAAGTCCAAGACAGGAATATTCCTAACTTTTATGAAATAGAGCTCAGATTTAAATAGAGAATACATCTTCAAAAGATACCAAAGAAACTATCCCAATTCTCAGACCTATAGACCCATGCAGGGTAACTTCCACCGTTGGTGAGACCAACTCACCTATACCCCCCCCCCCCCCCCCCCCCCCCATTGCACGTATATGTGCTTCTGATTCGGGCACGTGAGGTGTGGTAAGGAATGCACCTCACTTAAAGTGACTCCCTGTGTCATGCACGTGAGTTGAGGTGTGTGGATGATTATAATCATTTTAGTTACACTTGTGCCTCACCAAAATTAATGTTCACGATCCTGGGACATATAATTACATGCAAGTTCCGAGGTATGGTGCATTCAGTTCGTACAGAGTATTGCTTCCAGGCTCGATGAGGTTGACATGTACGGTAGGGGCATGTGCTTCATAAGGAGGCTCGTATATAACTGGACCTCGTTTATAATTGTACACTTCTATACTTTTGGGCAAGGTGCCCACCTTAATGCGAATGTTCAACCATTGTTCGGCCTGTTATCATCAAACTTTCAAGACAGATGGACATCGGGAAGGGAGATGTTTCTCTGACCATGTGCCTACGTATTCGAATCATGGATGTGACTTCTATTGCTCAGCATCGATATTAGTATAGGAACACATAGCAGGCTCGCAATCGATGGAAAGCCATTTTGACAAATCACAGAATGAGCTGGAGTAATGACGTCATTATCAGTGATACTGCGCATGAGCGGAAATGCCACAGCGTCGTGTATAATGATGAACCTTCTGCATGGCACTAACAAGATTGATGGGGAAGACGCTATGAGACTGCAAACTGTGGGCACTGTACTTTAATATGGAAAGGAAATGTCACTTTAGTCGTCAGTAAATTAGTCCAGAAATTCAGTAACAGGAACCATGGTATAAATATCCAGTTTAACTTGTTTTCACACACTGCTATTTTCTAAAACTAAAGAGCATGATCTAAACGCTTGGTTTCATTTGGCGGTTTTAAAGAAGATAGTGGTTTTAAATTCTTTTAAAATCTTTAAAATGTACTAATTCAAGATTAGGAATAAGAAAATAGCATATCAAAAAAGCATTCCGTTAAGGAGAAACGACGATAAAGTGGACATTCTTTGATTGGAATGGGCGAGGACGCGAAGCGTCCGAGCCTATTCAAATCGGAAGGCACTGTTCCAGAACAACCAAAACGACATCGTCATGTATTACTGAAAGTGCACTAGGCCTTATTGAATAGGCACAAGGCGCGACGATGTCATTTTGGTGGTTCTGGATAAGTGCTTACCATTCCAATCAAAGAATGTCCATCTTTTGAGTCTCCGACTTAAACTACGTCCCTTTCACCCATTGTCAAGATTTCAAGGGAACAAAAAGTGTCCATTCTTACTAATGCTTTGAGGTATAAGATGAATTAAATGAATTAAGTTAACTGTACATTCTTGAAAAAGAATCGACACTTTTCTGAATAGAGTGACGTCACAAGAATAGTTTAATCCAAAATAACCCAACATTAATGTCTTGAAAAGTACTAGTTAGAAATGGATTCCACTGACTATTTAATATAGAACTCGACTAAATCATGGAACTTAGAAAGTGTATAAAAACCTAGTTGGGCATAAGGAGATGGAGACGCCAGTGTTGTACCTATATCATGCTCTGACTCATAAACATGATATGTTTCTCACTATAGATTTGCTAAATAAAATGACCATACAAAAATATTGTAACATGGCGATGAAGCTGTCCTACTTGTACTCATATCATGACAACCCAACAACACAGTCCCTTTTAGATACAGGTTTTTGAATAAATAAAAAAAGACCAATTTAAATAATCACACACAAAATTACAACGCATGTATCATTCATAACGAATTCCTTCCTTGCACGGACGACGTCGTTGAGTTCAGGAATGGTCAAAGGGGTAGGCCTACTCCAGAAAATTCTGCAGTTTTTGTTTGTCATGAATCTATATTTATCTATTATTCTGGGAGTTTTTTGTATGCAAGTTCGCCCCGAACAAGACTAAACGCCACTCGAGGTACGGAGTTACCAAAGGATTAATAGAGGAATCCCACAACGACGAGTTTAGCGCCGATCTGCGCACTTCCGCGTTTGAAAACGAGGATCTTAATGTCACAGTAAACAACTTTATGCTGATCGTGCGCCTGCGCTTCCTTTTATGGCCTGATTAATTCATGCATGAATGAATGTGCTGAAAAGTGTTGTTTTGTTTGCCACTGACATTCTCGCTTTCAACCCGGAAGTGCGTAGAAGGGGCTAATGTGAAATTCCTCTCGAAGCAGGAAAGATCGTAAGATGAAGGGAAACATGCACCAGGCGAAGAATTTCATAGAAATACAGAACGAGTTAAAAGGCTATTGGCGTATAGCTTTTCGTTCTACACCTAGGTACAGCTAGAGTATATTGGTGGTTACAGGCGTAAAGCCGAGTTTCACGCTCAAACACCCAAACTGGGGTTGCCATAGTTATACAACTTCTCCCGTACAGAAAAAAGCATTGATGTTTACAGTGTGTTTCATCAATCTATTGATGGTACAGACTTCATGTATGATGACCATCATTAATCCACTATACACAGCAGGTGATGGTTGATGAGTCAGTCCAATAAGCACGACGGGAGCAAGGCGGCATGAAACCGTGCATGCAACACGGCTAATTGTCTCTGTGAGTCAAATTAATTTCGGCCGCACATGAAAGTGCAGTGCTACATGGTTTATCCGTACAGCGTGACTCGTGTACACGACTGGCCTGCCAATGCATTCACGTTCAACATTCTGCGTCATTCTGGCAAAAAATAATGATTTTGCTACTCCAGATCTACAAACGCAGTGGAACAAAAAACTAAAAGTAACATCACTTCACAACCTGTACTCCTCCCCAAAGTATTGTTTGCGAACGAAACAACTGGGGCCACTGCTTCAGAAATCAAATTAAAAATCCCACCCACAAACATGTCCTCCTATTGTTCATGCTTTTTGGTAAAGGACCCTCATTGGTTTTGTGCACGGTTTTCAAATGGGGACCTTTCTCAACCGAGGACCATAATGTCCTCTATTGTTAAAGATCCCCGATTTAATGCAAAAACAAACCCACACACATCCCAAATGTGGATAATTCTGATATTGAATATTAAAAGAACTGTTGAATTGTTAAAACGCACAGGAAGTTATACTTAGAAATGGCATAAGTGCAAACTTGCCAAACACCGTTTACGCTGACGAGTATTCTAACATTACTTAATAATTGTACTGTATATAGAACGACTCAGGAGAACAGGGTGAGGGAAACACTTGTTCAATGCTGTGATACAAACTGATGTCAAGCTCATTTTTACGGGATTTTCTGGCTTTATTTTTTTTAACAAACGAGCCTTATATGATTTAGATTGGTTTAATGATTAAAATGATTGCTACTATAGGTATAGTGAGTGCCCGCCCCCTTAAACCTCATCACCATTAAATGCTTCAAAACCTTGATCTATATCGAGGTTCTTAAATCAAACGCCCACTGTCAGATCGAGAGTGCGCGTGATCTGTACACATTTATATTAAAAAGAAAAAACATCCCGGACACAATTGTTCCCACTATATCACAATTATACCGAACCTGGCGATATGCCACCCTAAAGTTTATATCATCATCCTTTCTGAGGGTCCAGAGATCATAATGGTTATTTCAACACGGCATTCTTGTGGCCAACCTCAGGTTTCTGCGATTGGCGACTCGGAAGAGAAAGAGAGCGGGGTGAAATTTGCCGAGTGTCAGCTCCCGTCTCGTCAATAACTTGAGCGGATTCCATCTCTTAATGTCCTGTGTCACACTCAATCACGTTGTTTTCCTAACGGGATTTTTTTCTTCCTCCCCTGCCTGCCCGTGTCCGTTTGCCACTTGTTTGAATCGCTCAATTGCAGGCACGAGAGAAATGCGACGAGTCTGTTTTTTCCCCCACTGGAACACTGGCGCTTAGCAGTGTTAATTTAACGACTTGTTAGGGGCGAGGTGGAGGCTTCCACTTCACGGAAATGTGGCTTGGGTTCGCGGAAACGTGGCTTGGGTTCGCGGAAATGTGGCTTGGGTTCAACTTCACGGAAATGTGGCTTGGGTTCGCGTAAATGTGGCTTGGGTTCAACTTCACGGAAATGTGGCTTTGGTTCAGCGTCATGGAAATGTGGCTTGGGTTCAACTTCACGGAACTGTGGCTTGGGTTCAACCTCACGGAACTGTGGCTTGGGTTCAACTTTACGGAAATGTGGCTTAGAGATCAGTGTGCCCAAAGCAATCTTAAAGACTCACCAGATTCCATGCAATTTGCTTCCACAATCATCGGTGAGGGTGGTTTAAACTCACTCAGGCCGACAATGTAAAAAGTGTCGAATATTAATTTGTAATGCACAGAATGAAGATATGTCCTCGGCTTATTTGTGAAATCGAGTGTAATTATTTTAGTAGTCTACGACGAGCACTCACATGGCCAAACACGTGCGAAGCTAAAAAGAATGCTCAATCTGCAAGCCTATACCGGTATTCCATTTCGTTGTGTATATTGGTTGATTGGATGAAGCATGCTTTTCTGTAAATTTGGATTTGCAACCATTGGTGGCGTTATTATCCAAGAGAGCAATGTTGTTTTAACTTGCAAATTGTGCAAATTCTCACAAAAAATATACCTAAAAACGAGACTATATTCTACAATGAATGCAATTAAGAAATATGGATCATTGTCTGGAAATTGATGAAAGGGAAACCTATTGATTTGATCAGCTTTCAACAAAACGTATATTATTGCACCAGTTCATCAGGGGCGAGTAATACAGGGAAAAAGGCGGGAAAAAACAGACGATAATTTTAAGATGGTCCACCGATTAAGCTTCGCTGGCTTCCCCGTACTACTTCGATTGCATTTTAATGCTGCAAACTACCAGCGATTCCGGAGCGAAGTTCGACGGTCCCTGTAGGTTTGGGTAATAACCTCTGGCATCTCTGGCGTGGAAGGGGAATATTAATCGGGAAGTTACGCCCATCGCGTTCATGGGGGACGACAGTCGCCATGGTAATATCCTCAACTTTACAGTTCGGCTGAAAATCTGACTTTATCGCGGGAGACCGACGCAGCGGGCTTGTACAAATTCGTTGAAAGAGCAGTTGCACTTTACATGTGTATCTATGCATTATGCATAGCGACACGATGAGCCACAGTAGGCCATAGGTGCTGTCTTATGGTCTGTGGCACATCGGTTATTGGTGTGGTTTAGCGCTTCGGGTTAAGTTACGTCAAGAATGTAAATTGATGGTTGTGGTATAAAAAAAATGAACATTAAACAAGTATATAAAATTGTCAACACACTGACGACAAAATCCATACACACACATGAAACAACAAACCCATCAACCAAACTGCAAACAACCAAACAAATGTTGAATGAACTCACAGATCAACCGTCCAAAGCAACGGACCAACCAACCAACAGATTGGCGATTGTAGCAGCTATTAGGCTAGTTATTCATTTCGCGAACTTGATGTCATTTGGAGACCATGGGCCAATTTTCATAGAGCATAAAAAAATTGATCAAGTAGAATCTGCAGAAAAAACATTGCTTACCAGTTACCAGCCTAAACTCCATGTGATTGTCATGCTAAGCAAACAGCGAAATACCAGTCACAAAAATATATATCACGTGGAGTTTTTGCTAGTAAATTTTTACAAAGCAAGGTTTTTTGCGCTTTAGCAAACGAGTAGAGTACGGTACGCGCGCGTGTAGCTTCATGCGATGTCAATCTCGCACAGGGCGCCAATACTCGTTTGCATATAGACCTGACGAATTTGACTATCCTCTACGATTCGTAGGCCCGGTAGCTTGTTTTTTTTCCGTAGGTGGGTGTATCAATTTCATGAATAATTTATTAGTTTTTATGAGAAAGCATGTTTATTCATTATAATAGTATGGAACGTCACAGCATTGTTATTGTTAAGTCAACCAGTTACATTAAATCATTTTAAAGAACGGCTGTTGTCGAGCTGCTACAGACTAGTTTAGTGGATAGTGGGAGCGGCTATGGATCAAAAGGGCCCTAGTTCAAATCCACCTGTACCAATTTTTCTTTACTGTGATATCTTTGGGATATTTTTAATTTAAGGGGAAAAAAAGACTGAGAACCTGAGTGCCAGCTGTGCAGTGATCAATGGAACCACTGAATTAGTCATGAAAATTGATACACTCGCCTACGGAAAAAAATATGCCGCCCGGTAGCCGCCAATGTCCACGTGACCATAAAAGGAGATATTCTTCCTTTTCCGAACTCGTTTCGGCAACATTCGGAGGTTATCGTTAATATTCACCATGGCATTTAACAACCAAACGTCTGTCAGTCCCGTTGCCGATTATGCAATCTTTGACTTATCAATTAAATCGAAGCTGAAACATCAATGTCAAGAGTCGTCCGGGAATATTCAGGTCGGGGAACCAGACTAGTTTGCACTGCACTCTCGTATCCACATGACGTCACACTTACGAACTTAGGCAGTCTATGATCCGGACGTTATCAGAGGACATTGGACAGTGGCACTCATACCAATGTACACAAGACGTCAAAGGACTGCAACTTAAAGGGTACTGCGGTTTACACAAATTTGCTTTTTACATGAAAAACCGTCACAAATTTAATATTCACCTCTTTATATTCAGTTTGCTCCTTTATTGTTTGGCGAAGCGCTTTTGTGAATATTCGAAACTTTATTACGGTAATGCAAAGCCACACAAAAATGCGCGAAAAACTAGAAACCAAAAGAACATCATATCCAAGGCATTATGGGCACTCCCAACATCCCCCTTTCTCCGTTGCACCTGTGCTCACAAGAGCCGACCGGGAATCCAAAATGAAATTTTCATCCAGCGAGCTGTTAGCGCGATTATACCACCCCAGCCTATACTGAAAGCCGAAAGCCAGCGAGCGTCAATTTGCCACCTTGGCCCCGCGGGGGACGCCCGCTCACGGGGCGGCCGCTCCGAGCTCCCCGGGGTATGCGAGTGATAAACCCATCGGCTCCTCTGAATTTTTAAACTTCAAGTGTATCGGCAAGGGGAGGGTTAATTTGGGGCGAGAGAATGGCGGTAGTGTGATCTGTGTTCTGGCCCCGTTGACCATCGCGGTCATCGGGCAGTGGCTTATGAGGGAGGTGGGGAAAAGGACGCCTCTAACTTGCTAGATATTAAAAGTGTGACGTATATAAAATAGCATTTTAAAGGTCTAATCATAGCTGGTGTGGTAGTGCCGTCAAAGATGGACTTTGACAAATTACCGTTGATTTTTCACAGGGGGGGTAATACTTGGGGGAAATTCCCCCCGCCCCCGCCCCACTTGGCAGTTCCGCATAAAGAAAAACATAGAAAATGGCAGAAGCGGCCGGCACCGGCACTACTTTTCCCCCCACTTTCAAAAGTGTTCCGGCGCTGTTGCCATCGACCCCTTTTAACGGATATCCCGCATATGGGATTTTACGTACAAATGTTAGCGCAAACGTCCCACAATGCAGTGCAACATGTACTTTCTCTGCACGCTTCCGGTCTATCCGTAAACAGTCCATTGTAATTGCAAGATAATTCATCTAGGGTGATGACAGAAAGGGATGGGGAAAGTGGTCATTGAAAAATTGCACACAAGTTATTTTCTTACACACAAAGCACTAGGCCTATACAGTTCTTACTTCAACAATGTACTGTAATTACAAGAAACTAGATCATATCGATCATTTCGTCATATGAAATTAGGCAGCGGTAGTTTCCAGTTCTAAGCAAACACCGAGCAGTTTAAGGATCCGGAAGCCCACCGATATTTTCTTTGTTCCTTTCAAGATCAAATGTTGCGGTTTTCTAACAATATTTGACTTGGGGATGTGCTTTCTGGGTGCTCAGACGGGCTGCGTGTCGCTTGCGCACTCGAAACGGTAAATATTTGACGACTTCGATGAAACTGCAAAAATGATGCGCATTAAGAATTACACATCAAGCCCTTCACGCTGTCGAACCAACATTTCCGCAAATTTTTTTTACGATTTGGCTCATATTTTTAAGCGTTATAAAGCATGAAATTGTAACTTTTCAGCTTTCTTTCAAACAAGGACACGCGCAGGTCGCAGGATTCTAAACTACATTTGGGGAAATATTATTTGGGGTCGGGTTATTTTGGCGATATTAGTTTGCAAGATTCCAAAGACCACAGAACACATTCATTTAAACTGTCAGTTTTCTTTGTGGCCTTATTTTCCTTAAGATATAAGAGCACAGTGTGGATACATTTCAGATAAATTATAAGCCTTGGTCGAAAATCGACAATATGGTCCCAAATTTTGCCCCACTAAAGACATGCAACAAAGCAGCAATGATTAAAGGGGCACATTGCCTTAAAATGGCATGACATTTTGCTGTTTGGAAATGTTTCTTATCTTTAATAAGAGTTGTTCATGCAAAAAACACGTATAATGTGTTGTAATTAGTGAGTAGTGATTACAAAACAAAAAATTGTCCTCAGACCCCGGACATCTGACCCGCGAAACATAGACTTATTTCCAGTAGTAAATACCACCGTCTAAATAATGCGCAAAATACGCTGTAAGAGTCTTTAGGCTGGCGCCGCAGCCAGTGACCTTGTAAACCTAATGATAGCCAGGTACCATTCTCTACCTCGCGACACATATCGCCAGTGCTGCGCGCCGTGCCACATAACTCTATGATCAAAATGGATCAACAGAACGTGCTTCAACCAGCTGCGACTGGAAATACGACTGGTGAACACGGTCCGCCATTTTGTGGAGTCAAAAATTTGGTTCTACAAAATGGCGGACCGTTATTTGTCACGAAATTAAACAAAAACCACGCAATTTAAAAAAGCTTCCCAACCATATCCATTTCAGTTTTATAGCCCAAATCGCAAAATCCAAAGCAATGTGTCCCTTTAATACTCCAACAGTACATGAAATAGCTGACGACAAAAAATACGACTATTAAAAACGAACGTGTTATAGAAATCACCCCCAAGGGGAGCGAAGTGGAACAGTGATCACCATTACTGTCTATAGGTCTGAAAATTTTCATAATTTCTTTACAGAAGATTTATCCTTTATTTAGACCTGGACTCTGGCTGCATGCCAGCCGCACCTTTAGAGTGGCTTTTACCTTGTATTGGGCGACTTCCATAAAAACAAATGGACTCAAGACGATTTGGGGACTATATTTTAGTTGTCTTAAGTTCAACATCAATGAACTGATGGCACAGGCAAATAGCTCACCACCAATAAGCAAAAAGTATATGAACACCATCGGGTATGAGAAACAGGCTTCGTGATTGGAGCATACCGCGCGCATTTTGATGTGAGCCGCGGTTTTTGATGGCGCAGCCACGGAAGCACTGGCAAACATGCGTAAACATGTGCACAGTATAGTAACCCTTAGAGACGAGCTTAATTAGTTTAAGGGTCAGAGACAGCGGAACAACGGAGGCCGGGCAAATACACGCAGTCTGTATTACGCTAACCACGACGTCCTCGCTTAAAGAGTTATTGTATAATAAAACAAAGAAATCCATTAACAATTAAAACACTTCATTAGATTTGTGGTATACCACTTCGCCTGAAGGGCCGATGACGGAGCAACAAACTGGTAGACAAATGGGTGTATCTCCATAAAACGGAACCGATGGATTTCTTATCCCAAGGGGCATACAAACAGGAACAATTTGAAAGGTCCCCGTGAAAACGGGAAAAACAATATAAAAGCAATCTAGACACAGCAGAATACATTTTCAAACAACTCCCATACAATTAATAGGCCACAGCGTCTCGGTAAATCTTGCT
The DNA here is from genome assembly GCA_037893225.1 of Hippasteria phrygiana. NCBI lineage: Eukaryota > Metazoa > Echinodermata > Asteroidea > Valvatida > Goniasteridae > Hippasteria > Hippasteria phrygiana. Next base: position 689,992 of record JAZGUH010000003.1, read on the forward strand.
GAATGTTATCACAGCCATTGCAATGTCTTGCTTCTATAGAGACATACAACAAGACTTTGGGACCAAGTGCCCAAGTCGAAGTCTAAGCAGGCCCGTCGCTAACGGGGGAGGGGCCAGCCTCCGGCCCCCCTTGCAACCAATTGCCTCCCAGCCAATGGCAAAACCCAAAAACATCAAAATGATATTTAGTTATAGTTGTAATATCCCCGTCTTGGATACTGTATTTCGATTGGCTTAGAACTATCACATGTCCGGTCTATAAAAACGACTAGCACACTCCAAGCGTGATATCATACCTGCCAGCTATAGCTATTGGTACCCACGCAATTTTCACCTACACAACATGTTGACGGTATAGTATTCTATAATGGGAGCAGCGAACAAGCAGACGATCACCTGTATCATTGGTACCCACGCAATTTTCATATACACTGTTGACGATAGTAAACTATAGTGGGAGCAGCGGACTAGAAGACGATCAGCTGTTTTGGTCGCGTGATTTGTTCGAGTTAATTTCCACCGAGCAAGGCAAGTTGAACTGAAAAAAAATGGGTTTGGCGATATAACAAAACAATTGTTGACTGCTGTGATGTGGGATATGACGTTTTTAACACCCTCGGGGACGCATAGCAGCCTACCCTCAGCTTCGCCTCGGGTGCTATCACCCGTCCCTCACAGCAGTCAAAAATTGTTAATTGTGGTTTTGTGTGTGTGTGATGTGGCCCCTCTGGCTGGCATTGTGGCCCTCTGATGCCCGGAGTTGGCGACGGGCCTGAGTCCAAGTGTACAAAACCGCGTTGAAAAAGTATTTAGAGCTCAATACGAGGGTTGTGTTTTTTTATGAATCGGTTAGTGTGCTCCACTTTCTCCAAGATCGAAAGAGAAGAATGTCGGGCTCTTTCCCACACGCCATTTTGTTGGTATATCCTTTGTTGGCTAATAGTGTGAGCTGATGGCTCCAAAAGAAAATAGTTCCACGATGAGCTATCTCTATAACCGGACCATCAGGTCTCTCTGCACGAGATTAGCTTGAGTTATTCATCTATTAGTTGCCATCCCATAGTTGGTAGTATTGAATGTCTTTCCCGCCATCCCAAAAGCTCAAGAATCTTTCGCCTATAAAGTATTCAAATTAACATCTGAACCATGAAAATACAGTCCCTCTCTGAAAGAAATTCAACATCAACTTATACCCTTCCCAAAAAACAAAACGCCCCCAATCCTCCTAAATGTCACTTAAATGACAAGATGGACAAGGAACTGATACATCATATTAAGACGCCCCATCAATTCGGGCAACCTCAGTTGTTTTAATTTGCCTGGCTTTCTGTGGACCCGTCTGTACAGACCTTGACACCGCAGCGAAAACAGCACGGCAGAAGAGTACAGGAAATTGTATGATAATAGCGATAGGTTGATAACAGTTAATAACAATATTTCAAAATAAATATCACGAACAATAGGTACAAGGCAGATGTTAAACGCCCGCCCACATACCGCAGAGATATAATTACTGACAATTTTGCTCCGTGTATTAGATATTGAATTGTAAAATAATTCATTCCATTTAAGATGGAATATTGGGCAATTAGTTGGAATATAATGGAATTTGGCCTCTGCTCGTTTTAAACATGCAGTAAATGCAATGTTCTGTATACTCCAATCAGAAGGTTTTTTAATGCGCACACGCTCTAAAGTTAACACTGCCTTATCTTCTGGCTAAAAAAATCCTCAGTGAAAATGTTTTATAGCCAAGAATAAGCTTATAGTCCAGAGATGTAATCGAGTCCATCACAAGTCCCTGGAAGTCCCTGCAAGTCCATCACAAGCCATCCAGCCCTAATCCCAATCACAAGCTATTCAAGTGAGCTTTGATAAAGGCATTCCTTTGTCATTGTTTATCCAGTTACTTGTGACCGGCTTTATGAACGGATTTCTGATTGGATTTGCGAAAGGACTTGTGAAAGGACTTGCAGGGACTCGAGTACAACTTTGGTGTAGTGTGACTGAATAATCGGATGTTGAATTGTTATAGCTTTCTATTGGTATAGTGGAAAACGTTTCAAGAAGACCCCCCATTCACGCACAGTGAATCATAATGATATGCTATATACTTGTGATTATATATCAACGGGAATAGTAATTGGTCAATGATTTATCGTCTGGGAACAAGACACAAATATCTGCATTGAGGTCTATATTGCATGGAACTTTAGCAACAGAACTACACTGTAAAAACAGTGTTTAGCAAGTAACACTTTTCTAAACACCCATTGCTATCAGTTTGTAAACACTTTCAAAGTGAACAAAGAAACTGGCAGAAGCGTGTTGACGGATAGTGTTTAGCCATTGAACACTGATGTTTAGGAATTGGACACGTAATGTTTAGCTTCTAAACATGTTTACAAACAGATAACAAGATTGTGTTTAATTGCTAAACACAGTTTTTAGAGTGTAGAGGCCTTTATATACCGGTACTGCTGAAACTTACTAAATCCGGCGTTCACTTATGTTTGCCTGCAAAGCTGCAATTTGTTTGTATTACTTTTTATCAACTGATGACAATTTTGTTTGTTAAAGTCACGACAATTCAAAACACAATACTTGGGCATCTGGAAATACCATTGTTTAACACGCCTCTGTGGGTAAATTAGTATTGTTTGTTGGTCTTCAGCAGAATAGTCGTCAAAACACATTCTCCGGAAGATGGGTTTAAGGCCGAGGACAGATCCACATGAATCGGGTCAACTGTTTCTCGCTGGTAATTCAGTGATGAATTAAAGTCAGAAATAAATTTGCCGTTTTCAAATCTTAGCTCTCATTTTTGTGTAACACTTAGCACGTTCATTTCACGTTTTTCATCTAACATATTCTATTGAAAAGTTAATTATACTAAAGGGTTTTGCATGCATGTCTCAACTGGTGGCAAATTGGGCTTTTTTGCAAGTTCGCCGATTTTCAATTGGATTTGTTTAATTTTCGAACCATTTTTTTTACTGCAAGTTATCCATATTGTGCACATTAATTTGTGCCATTCTTACAAGGGACCAGTCGGAAGTCGCATTCCTCCGTTTTGAGCTGCAGGCAAAAATCCATTGAGGGTCGAAATTTGCCGATTTTCGTTTTATTGCTTAAAGTGCTAGTTTATGTAAAATACAATCATACTGGTTTTTTTTTTTTTTTAGTACAATAAAATGTAAAAAAAAGAGATTTTAGTAAGGTAACTCACTGATAATCACCGGAATTTGTGTTTAGTTTTCTTCATAAGATTCGTTATTTTTCGATTCGTGTACATCGCCATTTTGAATGCAATCATAACAAACTTGTGATCTAAACTCTTCATTGATTGGCCGATCAAAACTAAAATTATCATAACTTTTTTAATACTACTCCGATTTTAATAATTCTTTCATCATTTTAAAGCTTATGATTTGTTCTTTTCAATGGTAGGCCCTATATAAATCTAGAAATGGATGTTTGCGATGAGAGACTGTTCTCTATTGAGAGCGCCACATTTTTTAACAAAGAAAAATGCAAACTAACAGTTAATAGGGGCCTACATAGGCCTACACTCATTTTATATAAAGTATAATTTTCAATTCTTATTCTTCCCTTGGGTTTTGGTTTTGGTGTTTAAAAACTGTTTTTCGTGTAGGCTATTGATATCATAGACAATTGGGCCATTCCATAAATTAGGGGTTAAATTTTGGTGTCCCTGTTACATCTGACATGTATAAGATTTTGCAATTCAGGACACATTTTTGAATGCCTTCTATCGCCAAGAGTGATTAATGATGTAAAGCAAAGTACCCTCCAAACATGTAAAAAGAAAAATAGCGTGAAGTCAGTTTTGATGACACTTGATGGGAAATTACACTGGTCAGGTGTAACAGGGACACCAAAAAATGTCACACTTTTGGACCCCAAAATGGACTGACCCAATTCCCAATCAATAAATCCTTTAAGTATAGTTAGAGATTATATTTCATTTACATTAAAAACAAAAAATATATATATTTGTCTTGCTCACGACTTGCTCAGGGGAATCACCGGGACTTTGGAGGGGGAGTTTGTGTCCGATAGACCAAAGTTCTTCCAAACGTAAGTCTCCCATGTAACTGTTTTTTGAATTAACGTTTCCAGCGGCCGATATAAGGCATTGCCCAATTTTTGTCGAATTTGAATCGCACCAGCCCGCCCGCAAGCCATGGTACCGCGATGTTGGCATTTTGACGAGTTTTGACGACTGTCTCCTCGTGTTAAAATCACCTGTGAATGAGAGTGAATGTCGCACTTTTGTCCCCTCCCCGAGCCAAAAATTGCCACAGGGCTCGGAAGCGATCTTTTTAATTTCGTTCTCCTTGAACCCTGGAGGAATTTGCTCTGCACGAGCGCGGTTGGCCACCCCCCGCTGACTGAGAAAATGCAATTTTAGAATTTATTGCTATACTTGTGGGTGAAATGTCTGCCATTTGTTTTGTGTGGCTATAATGTGACCATCACAAGGTGCAATATTTGCGACTGACCTGTCTTGAATTATACCTGGAATCGTTTAGAATTGACTGGGCAGTGATTTAGCACGGGCACCTTGCACGGACAGTGGGCGAGAATTACCGTAGGCAAAGAGTAATTGGGCCCGCATAAAATGTCGAATTTACATGGTGCTCATCCAAATAAATCCCCAGTAATTCGAATTAGATATTACAATTTCGACGTTTGAAGCGACTGCTGGCTTTGTGCCGAAGGTTCAACATGCTTTGCCGATCTTCCGGCAGACGATCGGTATACGGCGGCACGGCTTCAAACGTCGATCCTCTGCAGTTTCTTAAGCAAACAGCCTGATTCAGAATTATATCTATACGTACAATAGGCCTATTGTAGTAACAGACGCACTAATTCAGAATACAATTGATTCCCGGTCAAACCGCCATGTCCATGCGCATTGATATGTCTTTCTTTTATACACTTAGGCCTACAAGGCTGACAGCCACTCTAAAGGGCTACAACAGAGGTTGTGGGGTTAGCCACATTTTGGGTTGCCAGCCCTTATACCCAAGTTACGGTTTTCCTGGGTCCAGATCTAAATAGAGAATAAATATTCAATAGATACTAAAAAAATGATCCCAATTTTTAGATCTGTAGACTCAGGCGGGTAAACTTTCACCGTTGGTGAGACCAACTCATCTCTTCCTCTCATTCTAGAGTTAAACATGCTCAGAATTAGTGCAGCTGTTGCAATGTATATATTAAAGAAGGCACCTCTTTCTACAGTGTGAGTCAAAAAAACTATACAATTTTAAAATTGGCCATAGTTTTATTCTGTAGCAATATAGATAAGATATTTCCATATGTACTTTTAGAGTAACTCTTCCTGCTTCTTTTGGTGACATTTTATATGGATTAGTTTTCATGCATGACTGCACAGGAGACAACACAGGGTCGGGTGAAATCTAAGTTGCGCCAACTGGTCATTGCCTTGAATTAACCGGTGGAGTGGCCCCCAAGATCTCCTGATCTGACCCCTCTTGACTACTTTTTATGGGGATATCTGAAAGCTCGGGTTCTTACCACTCCTCCAGCAAATCTGGATGACCTCCAGGAAAGGATAACTCGTGAAATTGACATTCTCAGACAAGACAGGGAGATGATTCGCCGTGCTGTTGCAGGAATGATGCGCCGAGCCCAGCTGTGCATTGAACGAGATGGTGGCCACGTTGAGGACTAAGACAACGTGGAATTTAATTGCCTTTTTAATTTAATTTAATTTAAATGTTTTAAATAAACACGAAGTTTAAAAGTTAATGAAATTCTTTCATGTCTCTTTGTTAGACAGTGGTTGTGTTCTTTTAAATGGTCTCTTTCTTATCCAACCCTGACCAGTTGGCGCAACTCAGATTTCACCCGACCCCCTTAATTGTCTCCTGTGCAGTCATGCATGGAAACTAATCCAGTAAAAATGTCACCAAAAGAAGCAGGAAGAGTTACTCTAAAAGTACATACGAAAATATCTTATCTATATTGCTACATAATAAAACTATGGCCAATTATAACATCTGGTACACTGACGTGTTTAAAATGCTTTGCACATTTTAACTTGGAATTCTCAAGACCATAGAGACTGTTACTATATCACGCGATTCGGGGCAAGCCTTATACTAGCAACCCTCAGCTCCGGAATGGTCTGCAGGGGCCAATTTCATAGAGCTATTTAGCATGAAAATATCTTGCTTAGTAAAAACGGGTTACCAGCCAAAAGTTCATGTAATTTTTATGCTAAGCAAACAACAGCTGAATGCCAGTCAAAAGCAATATTCCACACATGGAAATCTGGTTGGTAATCCAGTTTTTATCAAGGAAGCATTTGCATGCTAAGCAAATTTTTGTGCTTAACAGCTTTATGAAATTTGCCCCTGGTGTCTTTGTGCCATCCGCACCCATTGTGAACAATGTATTGGTGCTAAGCGTCTCTTACGTAACTATGCAAGAGCTTGCCCCGAATCATGTGATATAGCAACAGTGTCTTTGGTCTGGATAATTCAAAGTTAAAATGTGCCAAGCATTTGGAGCAAGTCAGTGTACCAGATGTTATTCAAATGTAACTCGCAAAAATAGCTTATTGATTCTGCCTATACTCTTTAGTTATCAGGCTGCTATATTAAAAACAGGTTCTCGCATTTTAGGTGAAGATTTTCATCAAAACCGGTCACCCATTCCCCTCCGTCTGCATGCAAGTGAATGAATACTGTATTGACGATTTCTGTCTTTACACCCCCAATAAAAGCCAAAAATGACTAAATCTATTAATCTCTCCGTGGCGTGTTTAATTGTGTCCTTTTTTCCCAAGTAGCCTAGCCGTCGGCGATGCTGTTAACCTTTTCTCTTTTGATCGGGATACGTGGAATTTGACGTCCCATGACGATTGGCCTCTCAGTGTTTGCCGGGATTTCCTGGCTGATCGTTCACTGAGTTTAAAGGTTTATATACAACATTTGCTTTCGCTGTAATTTTCAGAAATGAATGGATTTGGGTTTAGTATTAATAGCAAATACTGAAACACTGACCTATTTAAGGTTTTGTGTGCATAGATGTTCGGAAAACAAAGAGAAAAAAATGCTGTTCTTGTATAGTCCGGTTACAATGACCCTACTTCAGAAAAATGGAGCAATTTATAGACTAGCCGACTTGCACCCGTTTACGGATGTTTAACTGATTGCAAAATAAAATATCTACTTAAAGTTGGTAAATTGGGGCAGTATTTGAAGAAGAAAAAAAAATCAGTTTTTTTCCAACGATGGCCGGCCGACCACTCGCTGGAAAAGTTCCACTTTTCTTGAAAACGACAGCAGGCAGCTAGGCGCCATGATTTCACAGGATGCTTGAGACTATTATTTACTTAGTCTTGTACGGTATTTCATAATAATCCAGTATAGTTTGGTTTTTGGATGTTTGCAATTGTTGTATATCAGGGGCGGATCCAGGAAATGTTGCGGGGGAGGGGGGTGTTTCTGTAATTTGCCCAGAAAGGTGACTCCCAGAATATTTCGTCTGCGAAAAAGATTTTACAAGCGAGGGGGGGGGGGGGGGGGGGGGGGGGGGGGGGGATGTGGGCTGACACACTTTGTCACCGTTGGTGGCGCCATTTAACCTCTTTGTTTTGTTCTTACCCATAGGCAAGGTTGGGGGGGGGGGGGGGGTGGGCGGAGAAAAGAAGCGCACAGCCAATAACAACTTTGACGAGCTAGATGTGCAATTACGTCACCTTTATTGTATTTGTTTAATTTGTTTTATTGTTATCAACCACGTACAAGTACTATGGGGATGCTAAAAATAGGTAAACTTTATACTTACCTCTTGAAATACAAACAACAATTATTGGAGATTACATATTCATCCCTGACCAATACTTTTTCGGAAGAACGCACAATCAGTTCAACTGCTAGAGAGATCATGTAATCGGAAATGTTGTATTTGGTGTCTCTTTTGTCTCCTTGGAAATGTTTGATAATGTGTGCTGATGTTTGTGTTTTGGTGCACACTGGTGCATGTAAAAGTCAATGACCCATGTCAAAATATTGGGGGGACACTGCCATAGCCGTCCCCTCCACAAAAAATACTGGGGGGGGGGACATGTCCCCCCGTCCCCCCGGGATCTCCGCCCATGCCCATAGGCAAAATAGGACCTGTAGGGTTTCGGCTTTTCTGGTTTTCAACTTTAGGCGTAGGCCCCTACAAGCAAAATAAAATTAAATACACGCGCCGGTGTATACTACATTTAAATGGTGGACCTTTTCGAAGATGAGAAATATCAAACCCGTTTCTGTGTATCTTTCAAATTACTTTGTGAAGTCCTTTGATGACGTTGTGGTTAAACTTTGAGACGCCCAGTTAGGTTACCAAAAAGAAAAACCGTCGGGGAACGAAAATTTGGTTCGAAATAGTCGGACCGAAACCGGATAATAAGCGCAGTTTTTCGTCATTGCTTTTCGTGAACATTATTCTATAGGCCTATACTTTCTAATGATCTTTTTTTACCATATACAGTGGAACGCCGCTATAACGAACATCGCGGGATCCACACGCCATTGAATTTTATACAACACCTGAATAAATCCCAGCCATCCGATTGGTGGATCGTCGATCACGTGCATTGAATTATTCGACCCATCACACGACGCGAACCCGCCCCGCCCAAAACGTTCTATCACATGGTTCTATCAAACGGTGCGCGCGCATTGATAGAACCAAAAGAACTTCCCTAATTTCACGGTCATTATGGTGGCGCTACATACAGGGCTGTCATTCACACAACATGGCGGCCGAGTTTCCCGAACTGCCGCGGTTTGTTCCCCTAACAGACGACGAAATATTGGAACTCGTAGGCGATGCTGACGCTCCAAATACAAAGAGACAAATTAAATATGCAGTAAAACGATTAGATGAATTTGCAAGACACGCAGGAACAACAATTGAAGCTTTAACTGATTCGAAACTCGACAATTTTTTGTCGCGGTTTTATGCGGGACTGAGAAGGTAAACGGCACGTTGTAACGTTACACCAAGAAATCCATGCATGCAATCTGTCGGATTTATTCAGGCGTTGTATAAAACAAATAATGAATGTTTCACATTCGTGCAATGGTAAGAATAATTTCATTCGGTGACAGATGGAATGTCCCATTCAACTCGGCTTCGCCTCGTGGAATGGAACATTCAATCTGTCACCTCATGAAATTATTCTTACCATCGCACTCATAAACATTCATTATTTGTATAATGTTCATACTTTCTTAGCTTACCGAATTCTAAATAAAAAGCAACCGAATTATAAAGCAACAGTTGGCTTTTCCCTTCTATTCCTTGGGGAAATAATAGCCACCTGTCACTCTTCAACATAAAGCTGCGGCCGTTTGGGAATTACAAACAGCCCAAATACCCAGTACATGTTTTAATCCGTTGCCTTTTTTTTCAACAACAATGTTGCACACAAAATTTGGGAGCCAAGGATGATGTTTATATAGCCGAATGTTCGGTATAGCGGCGTTCCACTGTAATAAATTTACGACGAACGCACTTTCTGTCATTTTCCTCCTCCAAACTCGTGGAGTACCGTATTCTTCTAGCTGTTGGTCTTCGTTTGGCCTTTCTTCTTTGAGGATATAAGAGCGCAGTGTGGCTGAACACGTCAATTTGTAACTATTAATATAAATTGTTTTTTTTATTGTAACGACATAAGAGCACATGACCTCTAAATACAGCACCAACTTGGCCCTGTATTGGACACACATGCATGCACACACACACACAACTATGTTTATGGTGTAAATCGAGGATTTCTTTTGTTCCTCTTTTGTTTGTACTCCCAGGTTTTGTACACGTTTCCACTAGCTACTTGTCCGTAATCCTTTTTTAAAGATGAATAGAAATTGATTACCTGTGATATAGCCCCCAATCGGCCCAAAATAGGACATCCATGCAAAACATGTTTCAATTAATCCATCGCTTATAACTATACAACTTCCGTTACGTGAGGTCCGTGTCACGACCCGTCTGCTGGATTTTAGTCTATACTTAATAATGGCATGGCCCATAAAAATTACAGTGCCCAAATTAGTCCTACTTCCCAAGCCCCACTGATCCATATAAAATGGATCTTATATACACATGCTCCTTTCGCAACCCATATTAATGTCACCCTTTTCCAGCCTATATATTTACAATCTCCTGGAGGTAAAAATTACAAAAAACCTCTCCCTTGCCCACTGGGCGCCAAATCAACCTCATCCGCATGCATTCCGCAAAACTGTCAATAATCTTATGAAATAACTGACAAATAAGATACGAGTGTCGTGTTTATATTTCATTGGGGCCCGCGTGTGCGTGCATGCCTGCACGACGAAGAAAAAAGTGACGGCATTTTCGCGGCCTTTTTTTTTGTAACACGGAGGAGGTCTCCTAACCAGTCATAATATTTGTGGTTCAATCAATTTATTTTGTTTGAATTAACGTTGGTGGGAGGCTGCATATCTTTCAACATTTCCAAAGCAGACAATTTTAGACTTGTAGTCGAGATAAAGTCATTTCCAGGAAATATTACGACCCACGTGGAGAACTTCGACATTAAAAGTGGGTTAGATCTTAAACTAATCGGGTCAGCCGTTAAGTCGTTGGTTTTGTCCTCTTTGAATCTTGGAGACCACTAGCTGCAACCGTAGACCAATCTTCATTCGGATTCCTCGATAATTATGTAGCGTTCCGGATCCAAATATGTGGGTGTCTATGGACAGTGCGTGAAGCAATGCGTGCGTACTCCAGTCCGTTTTGCACTCACTTGCATTGTACATCTGGATCCAAAATCTTGTCAAACGAAGGTGACACCTCTTTATCATGCTTTGCACAGCTTAGAACAATCTGCATTTAGTTACCTCGAACCATACACAGAGTATATTGATGTCCGCTATAAACCACGAGTTCGACACTGAAACTCATGAATTTTAGCAGACGTCGACTTTACACCAAGAGCTAGCGTCACCGTTAAGAAAATACATAAAGATCTGTCAAGTCAATACATAAATCATTGTCAAATAAAAGCTACATGCGTCTGTTTCTTCGGGCCAATTATATTCGTCGTTATTTAAAAAAATGACTAGGCCCTGCATCATGCATTTTTCATGACCATCAAGAATAAAACAAATTAAGATGACAGGTGACGTTAGATTATTTTAGACACTAAAACAAAGAACCAAACGTTGGCAACAAGAGAATTACGGAACTACGGAATGCAAAGCGCCCCAGGAATTTGACATAAATCCTCGAAAAGAAATGTCAAGTACGGAAATATGATAGCCGTGTTCAAGGACAAAATAAATAAGTACAGTAATATATTCAACGTTAGCAGACACAACAGTAGTCGGACTTCAGTAATCCAGACATTTTCGCTATTTACGGACGCCAGAAATATTTCAAGAATGCTTCAGAAATTGACAGTTCAGTTAATGCCCAAATGCCACAGAAATATCATTGCGTTGAATAGCAGTAGGCCTACCGGTATGGAATCAGCCACAAATTTCTGCGGTCACGCACCGCCGATCCGCGTGGCTTTTGTCAGCAGTCCCCTTGGGCGTGTTGTCTCAAAACCCATTCAAACATCTCGCGGTTGTTGTTTGTCCCGCAAAAATCTCATTTCACAGACACTTCAAAAATCTAAACATTTATGCGACTGGTGGTGTACCGCATTTTCTCTGTATACGGCCATAAAAGTTCAGAAGAATTGGCCCGATGATCGAATTCTGAATTCTCCCAACAAAAAAGGTCACAATTTTTATTTATCTCCCACTGAATATCAACACGTTCATATTACAGTCAATTTTTCATTAGTTACATTCAATTGGCAAGTTATATACTCATGGTTTGTATGCATGTCCTATATCTGGCTTCAATTTGGGGGCTATATTGAAAGTAATCGATTTTCAGCTATTTTTAAGTGAAAATTTGCCACTTTGTTCTCCTGTATTTCTAAAAAGGGCAAGCATGAAAATTGTTAAAAATAAACGTGCTTTCCATACGCCGTAGTATCTGCAACAAAACCCAAGTGTCATGACAAACAGGGGAAAAATATCGCTTTCAAAACGAATATCGAATACTCCTGAACTCATACATACATTCCAAGGCCCAAAATAACTGGATGCCTGCATAGCCAAGGGCATTCCAGCCCATGAATTCGCAAACGGGAAAAATACCCCCTTCTGACTTTCGGCAAAAATCATTTTTGCCCGTATCAATTTCTAAAACTTTTGAATATTCTTCAATGATCGCTCGGTGAAAAGATCCTCGAGGAGAATCCATTAAAACTTCCGACCCTCGGCAGAGGATTTACAGATTTGTTTCGAATGTTTGAACAAAATTGATCGACACTGTATACTTTGGAGTTTCAGATCGGACAAAGTATGGGTAGGGGCATATAGGATACGGGCAGAGGGGATATTATTACGGCGTTACAACTAAAATGACGGCTTTGTTGCCTTGAAGTCGATGGGGACTTCAGCTGCCATTAAAAAACGGTCTCATGGTTACAAGCAGCGGGCCACCGCGACTGGCCGTGAATGACTTGAATTGCATACTTTGAGCTTCCGGCTATGTAAAGCGTGCAAGTTGGCCACAAAATCCAACGAGATTTGGCGAGAATACATACTTCTGGGGAAATAATACAGAAGATTCAATGTGTGCGGCGTCAACGAAATTCTTTCTTTTTTTCGGATTAGGCTGAGCCGGGAGCTGGGTATGATGAAAAAGAGGCACTTCAATTTACAACAGTTTTAAAATATTGCAAAATCATATTACAAATCATGAAAAAAATTAATATCATCATATAAGTTCAAAAGTCGTCTCCTCATTGAGTGATCCCGACAATGTCACTTCCAATGTTGTATTTTGATGTTGGGGCGTGATTTCTGGCTATACGGCATTATGGGTTTTAACTATAGCGCACCCTAAACACTGACAATTTGAGAGACCGCCAACATAGGGCAATATAGCTCAGTTGGTGGAGAACCGGTGTGGTATTCCTGGAGGTCGCAGGTTCAAATCCCGCTCCTGCCAGTTTTCTTTGTTCACTTTGGAAATTTTTGAAAAATTTACCTCAGCAAATCCATTATTCGCGTTTCTATAGGTTAAAGACGGACTGAAGAGTCCGTAGCTAGACCAGTCAGTGTCTGGTACCAGACGTACACATAAATTAAAATGATCAAAAATTGATCTTGAAGCGGCGAAACCTGCACGCTCTATTTATAATACAAATTTTAAAAATCTGCAAAGTACGCATATTCATTCAGCACAACGACAAGAAATGCGGATACGAATCTAGACAAAATAATCTATAGACCGTACATGGGGCCAAGATGATTCTATTGAAAACAATTTTTGGAAAACCTGATTTTTAAAAGAATTCGTCAAACAAACCCCAAGAGAAACTGACTAGGTAAATTTGAATACATTTTCAAAGTGAACAAAACAAAAATGGCAGGAGCGGGATTCGAACCTGCGACCTCCGGAATACCGTACAGGCGCTCTACCAACTGAGCTATCTTGCCCTATGTTGGCGGTCTCCCAAATTGTCAGTATCTTTGTTTGGGTGGGCGCTAGTCAGAAGTCATAAACCCAGAATGCCGTATAGCCAGGGATCACGCCCAATTTTACGATACAACCTGGGAAGCAACATTGTAGGGATCACTCAATGAAGATACGACTTTTTTTCAGTTGGCAGAGCGCTGAACGGTATTCCGGAGGTCGCAAGTTCGAATCCCGCTCTTGAAAGTTTTCTTTGTTCACTTTGAAAATTCTTTTTGAAGAATTGTTACATTTTTAGAGGGAATGAAGAAACTTGACCAGAGCGGGATTCAAACCTGCGACCTCTGGATTACGGCACTGGCGCTCTACCACATCAACTGATCTATCTTGCCCTAAATTGGCGGTCTCTTAATTTGTCAACATCTTTGAGTCTAGTTACCAGACCTGACAGATTCGACTATTCTGACGAGGTCTCATAAGCACTTCATTCATGGACTGCTAGTCAGCATGTTTTAAACCAACTAAGTCGGTGATCCGGCGGTCGCAGGTTCAAGTCCAGCTCTTGTCAATTTTCTTTGAATATTGATTAAATGACCTATAAAGTAGGTGGTATTGTATGGTAACTGAAAACTGTTCTCTTTTTGAAAAAATAGAATCCAGTTTGGATTTTCGACAAATTTCGAAAAATATACCCAGACAATGTATGAAAAAATCCCCTTTTCTAAAACAAGGGACGGTTTCCTGCTGTTTCAGGAGATTGTTCAAATATTACATTTCGTGAAAGTTGGGACATTTCCCCCTTTCTTGTCTTAATTCCATTTTCCCAGATTTGGGTCTATTAATATACCTCCATGCACTGGTACCGGGGTATACCGTCTGGTGTTATTTCCCTAAGGCTACCAGGAACACTGGATACAGAAAATCCGATTAGGCCTAGAGGGTGTGAATAATGCAAAATCTCCCGCAGAGAAGCCATTGCAACGGAAACACCTACATTCATTATTTAAATCTTTGCCAAATTCAGGGAACCATCTCCTTAGAGGTTGTGAATCTATAAAATGCCACGTGACAGCTAGTTAGCCTACATATTCATCAACCAACCAGCCAACCACACAACCGATCAACCAACTAACACACTTGAATTAACTCACCATCCGACTAGCAGACAACCAAGTTGAGCCAACCCAAAAGAAGTATCAAACGAGCCAGCCAGCCATCCAGCCAACCAACTTATGCCATTGAAAGCGCTTCCACTGAAAAACTGCAACCCACCTATAGGCCAATACCCCCGGCTTTTCCAAAATACAATTCTACATTTAATATTGGGGTCACTTTTTTCAATTTTATAATTTGGTCCAGAAATTAGGATATACAAACAAAGAAACAAACAATAAAAAACGGCTTCGCAGTCGGGTTCTGCTGGGGGAGGGGGAAAAAGGAGTCACGGCCATTCTCAAAAGGGAGAATTGAAAATGTTTCCCAGATTTTTTGATCCAAATTGTGATTTGTTTTGCGGGTCGGCAAAATACCTTGAACAGCGAAGGGAGGGGGGGGGGGGGGGGGGGTCGGGGGTCGGGTCCAGTTTGTAATGGGCGGAGCCTTCAAGAGCAGTCCCTACTTGCTCCTCTGGCTACGTCACTGCAAACAAACAAACAAACAAACAAACAAACAAACAGCTTTCAGCTTGCAAATCAATTGAAGAGCTACCGTCCGTCACTCTGGTATCTTAATAGCCGTCTGCCAACTCCAATCAGCTAAAGTTAGCAACCAATTTACGAATCAATCACCGTATCAAAATTACATGTCATGCAGAATTACTTGAAGTTGTGTGCCTGATGTAGAAACTGATCCAACCCGGAACGCTCGTCCAGAGGGGAATTCTGAGCAAAACGGGAATACGGCTGTTATCTGGTCCCCTGGAACAGGGGCGGGACCCCTAGCTCAACACACGGGAGGCTTTCCACAGGCTCCACGCTGACTGAAACGCGGGCTGCAACAGGAGATCTGACATCCGGCATGTTCAGCCCGTCGGATTTGGCAACACGATATTGACGCTGCAGAGCCCTGGTTAAATGTGGACTTGAACGGTCAACAAAAAGACTTGCAATAACATAACATGGACCCAACATAATGAAATATCTATACTCCCCCAAGACCACCGGCTTTTATTTATTGCCACCCCATTCTGAGGATGATTAGAATTCCTGCCAAATTGTCCGCGATCTTCAGGAGGGAGACTCTATACCCTTTGCGCTTCTTGGGTTCTGCCAGGTTTTACCCCCCTGGATATGTATTTCGCTCGATTAAATTAGGCGATGACGTACGAGGCTGTAAAAAAATATAGACTCATCTGCCTTCATAAATCCATCATGATTATGCGCGTTCATCAGTGGCAATAAAAAACAAATGGCCGGCCGCTGTTGGTGTGACACTTTGTGGAAGTGGCCCGTCAACGTGGATAATAAATCAAGTCATTCCGATCAATAAAAAATATATCGAAACCTCGTCCAGCCGTGAACCTGGACCGGGCAATGTGTTTAAGGGGAACACACTGTCTTAAAGGCGGAAAAAGAAACGTTCGTCCTTAAATCGCTGTGGTTGTAAAGATCATTCAAATAAAAGTAGAATAATAATAATAATGCACAAGACCATCCCTCAAAAATGCGCCGTTTGTCTGAAAATTATTGACGGTTTCCACGGTCCGACTTTTCCAAACTTAACTTTCGTCTAGAAAATATTTTTCGTCAATAGTTTTCAGACAAACGGCGCATCTTCATGGGACGGTCATGCGTAATATTGTATTATACGTTTTAATGACCTTACCAGTATAGCAATAGAGAAATTTCACATTAGCCCCTTCTGCGCACTTCCGGGTTGAAAGCGAGAATGGCAGTGGCAAAAAAAAGAATTGGTTTTAATTGAAGATTTATCCTCTATTTAGATCTAACCTATGACAACCGCAAGGGTGGTGGGGCCAACCCCACCACTTCAGTTGTAGCCCTTTAGCTAGTCAGAGTGGCTTTGTATTGGTTGACTTCCATAAATAAATAAATAATACAAAAATGGCCATGAGAATGGGCTTTATTTGTCTATAGAGCGAAAGAATCTTTAAAAAAAAAATGGATGCTCTTATGGTCACGATTATGCAATACTTTTACGGAGGAATATCGAGCCAAAATTACTCCTCCCCCCCCCCCCCCGCAAAAAAGAGAAGAAACTGTGAGACGATAAGTCAAGCTTAATTTTTGTGTCTAGCTTAGTCACCTTGGAGAGTTGTAAGTATCCCCCCCCCCCCCCCCCCATTTTTTTAAGTTGGGGTATTTGTCATTATTAGCTATGGAAGTTTAGGCTATAGTTGCAGGTGCGCACCTTAAAAAAATGTATTTATTTTACCGTGAATTTCACTACGCGGACGCTGGACTCGGACCCGGCCTGGGCCGGAACAGACCGCGGGAGGCAACCCCCCGGGCGCGCTGCCCTGTTTGTTTTCGTCTTCGATGTGATGAAAACAGGCCCTTGATATCACAACATTATTGGGGTAAGGATTGTAAAACTGCATTGTATCACTCTCGAAACAGATCAAACACACTCTTGCGGGGCTGTCCGGGAGAGCAGAACTCGGGGGCTATATCTCAAGATTGCAAAGTTCACATTCCGTTTGTTTACAAACTACCAGTTGCTTGAATATATATCTCGGGGGGCTATTTTGAGGGAAAAGCATGTGGTCTTTTACATAACAAGATCGGGGCATTTGATTGATGGGAAATCATTTTTATGGTGGCAGGTTTTAAAGGGCATTCCACTGTGTCGAGTTGGTCACTGTTGGCAAGCTATAGCTTGGGTGGCTTCGGACCTGCAATTTTTTTTGCATTTGACCCTGAGCTGTGAGTAAGCTTTGTAGTCTGAGTATCATCCGTTCTGCGTGCTCCCATACGGATGTCTGAAATATGCGTGCGTGCAAATTCAAGTTATGCAACGCAGCCACCAGCCAATCACAGCCATTGTAAAGTCAATTTCGTCAGCTGACCTGGTAGATCGCATCAATCAACGAACGCCATGTTTCCTTGTCGCTGGCTGAATATATGGGTCAAAATCTGGATGTCAGGATGGGGTTGTCTTGCATAATTTTCGAGGAATCCCTTCGCTGTGCCCCAACCCTGTACCTAAATGTAGCCTGAAACATGTACCTATAGCTGTAGCCACAGCCCTAAACGTAGCCTGGACTATGTACCTTAATGTAGCATTACGCCTATAAATGTAGCCCCATCCTGTATAACTATTTCCACGTGTTACAAAAATACAAACTTATATGCATGTTTTCATTGGAAGTGAAAAGAAACCAAGTGGCGGTTTTTCTATTCTAAGAAAACCATTCCTTCAGTTTATTCAAGAATGTGTTTGGTAATTTGAGGAACTACTTGTCAAAAGAGCGAAAGCCAGTATGAAAATTAATCCTTTAAAATAACCCACCTGCAAAATATTGGTTATAGTTCAAACAAGCTGTTTGATGTGAAAATCAAGTCAAATATGGAAACATATTCTTACACAAAGCGAAGGATACACCACCGTTGTCCCGCCGATGACATCATGCCTTGCCTCACGAATATGGAGATTTCATTAACATAAAACACACGTTTGAAAGTACTCCATAGACATGCTACAGTGGATCTGGGAATTATAACATAAAGACAAGGCTGACCAGCATGCATTCATGTCATTAAAAAAAAATCGTATTTCACGGTCCCTTTAACCTGACAACTTTACTTATTAGTCCCTCGTCGTTGTTTCCACACCACATCGATTTATAGGCCAAACCAGGGTATCTTAACTTTTCCCCCGGGGTTAAGTCTACGTATTAATATGCGGGTTAATACACCAGCATAAGGGATGATGCATCCTCCGACGTGAATGGATGGGATTTCATTAATTAAAAAAACATGAAAAAGACGGAACTCCCAGTTGAAAAGTCTCTTACTCATCAATCAGTCAGCGAACCGTCTCATACATGATTACCATTCATTACCATATTGGATTACCGACTGCTCGGTTAAAAAGAATCATCAACTGCTCGATCAAAAAGAAAACCAAAAAACTTACCGCCGATAGATATAGTTTTCTGATTCAGGCTTCGGGTTGTACCTTCCCCCAGGAGCATTATCGTGAACCGAACCCGATTTCTCCCCGTCAAGTTCAACACGTTCTTTAAAGTGCAAGACCGGAATTTTTGAACTTGTCAAATGATGAGATATATTTCCAGGGGCTTTGGTATTGCGACGTTGGTATGTCACAAGCCTAAAGTGCCGGGTGTCGCCACTTTAGGATAAGAAGAATGCCATTAAAGAGGGTAGCGAGTGATATTTTTTTCTAATGACATGAAGGAAACTTTGACCCGCTACTGTACTGCAGGAGGACTCTTAATTGTGGATGTTAAATATATCATCGCATATTAACAGGGGCAGATCCAGGATTGTTTGCAAGGGAGGGGAGGGGGGTCTGAAATTTGCCCAGACAGGTGACTCCAAAAATGTTTCGTCTGCGAAAAAAATTACAAGGGGGGGGGGGGGGGGGTTGGCTGACACACTTTCTCACCGTTGATGGCGCCATTTAACCTCTTTGTTTTGTTTCTGTAGGGTTTCTGCTTTGTAACTTTAGGCGTAGGCCCCTACAAGCAACCCCCCCCCCCCCCCCCCAAATCCGCGCCTGATTAAACTCCTTTTAGTACCATCACATTAGGTGAAGAGAGCTATGAAATAAACTAAGTTACAAAAGAAAATGTAATGGCTCACATTTTTTCTACTGTTACAGTTTCCGCTGGATAACTTAGCAGGCTTGTAATAGTACAATGAATCTGCGAGAACAAACATTTACAGCATTGTGTCTATCAAAGCTTATTAAAACACATAGCCCTGGAGGCGCCGAATTGAGCTAAACAACTTATCGTTCGTCTTAAAATTGCTTTGGTTGGAAATATCATTACAAAGTAGATTGTATATAATAAAATGCACTCGATCGTCCCTTGAAAATGGGTCGTTCGTCTGAAAATCATTGACGAAAATTATTTAAGGGACGCTAGTTTGGCTCGGAAAAATGGGACCGTTGGAAAAATGGATATTCAAAATGTGACAATTCAAAGTGCTGCACGGTATATAACGTTTTGGCGGCGTATACATTACAGGCTGCATATGCGGCGCCAGTGTGAATGTGTCAATGCTTCAATCACCTTTTCAACAAAATTTGCAATTTCGCCAGCCCCTTCCCCCACCTCCCTCCCAGATCCAAATCCGGGATACCCCACAGCCTTTTGGTCAAAATCGCATTCATGGAAGTTTGTCAAAACCACTCCATGCAAAACAACACATCATGTGGACAAGATTCCAAAACACACGGACAAGATTCAACCCAGAAATTAAAGGCAGTGTACACGATTTGTCATTGTTGCAATTTTCAGAAATGGGCGGATTTGGGGGGGTAGTATTTTATAGGAAATATCGTTCCGCTGACCTGTTCAAAGTTTTGCGTTGTTGGGTGGCGAAAAAATCGAGAGAAAAACGGCGCTCGTTTCCAACCGTCGGGCGGATGATAGCCTTTAGTCAAGGCGCGCGTGGCTATCTGGGCGCGTGACGCGCCCCGAATGCCAGCATGGAGCAAGTTCGGGTGCTGCTGATCTAGTCCCTTTTGTCAATTTTGCTATTTAAATCACGCATGCGTGGTCTGTTTTCACTCGAACGCACCTAGTCGATCAACTACGTCAAATCTAGTTTGTGTAGCAACAACAACTGTAAAGAATGTCGTCTGCTAATTAGTAATTGTTAACGTTAACGAAGCAAATGTTGGTACGTCATTTTTATTTTCTATTATTTATTTCTTTTATTTTCTCTAGTGCAATAAATAATTCATTATCTTATTGCAAAGAGTTATTATCATTGGACAAAACTAACAATTTACCGTAAACGTTTGCAAAACTTGCCCAGTTTACCTCGACTCCATCTTGAAACCGTGACGTAACTCGCGAGTGACTAGAGAAACCATGGTCCGGAGCTTGGTTGATCCAGTTGGACTAGCTAGTCAAACCACGCAGCGTTCGGGTGACATCTAGATCGACTATGGTTAAGTCTAGTCACTCTAGTCGCCCAACCGAACTTGCTCATGTACGTCCGGGGCGCGCCACTCGTGGGTAGCTACGCGCGCCTGGACTAAAGGCTATATGGCAGTTTTCCAACGATTTCCAGCTGGAAATCGTTGGAAAACAATATATATTTTCACTTTTCTTGAGAACGACACCACACCTGGTGCTATAATTTCACAGGATAATTGAGACTACTAAAGTACTATTACTTAGCTTACAGTCTAGAATGGTATTTCGTAATAATTCAGTAAAAAAGAATTTGGAGGATTACCAATCGTGTACACTACCATTAAAGGGAAGGCTGGATCATGGATTCCATCGTTAAACAAATGAACAGTTCAGTTAATTACAAGAACTATAACTCTCACTGTGGTACTGGAACAGACCAATTACGAATTGGGGCAATTAGCATGCTGGTATGATGTAATCGGAGCTGTGTTTTACAAATACAGACTGTAGAACTGCATTCTTCAATAAAAATGCAATACCGTTTGCCATTCACATTGGTCTGTTTGATTCGTAAGGAGGGCATGGACAATATCTCCCCCAACAAAACGCAAATGTCAGGGACTGCGTAATAGCAGCGCTCAATATCCTAAATGTCTATTGACACGGCACCTATATTGACCAACATTATCAATATTTGGCCGGGTCTGCACGTCAGACTAGATTCATCCGGACAATCGAGTCTGGCAATCTAAAGTTTACTTCGATGATATTCCTTTCAAGATCATTTACCGACGGAACGATCCTTTAAAGGTAGACCTATATATAAAACACTTGTAAACATAAAAAAAACAACTTACTTGACTGTAAGTAAATAATAGTCTCCTGTAAGTAGGCCTAAGTAATATTATCCTGTGAAATCATTGCACCTGTCGGTTGAATTTTTGTATCAATTTCCAGCGATAGTCGGCCGACCATCGTTGAAAAAGAAAACGACATCAACAGCGGCGGCGGCGGCGGCGGCGGCGGAGGCAGCAGCAACAACGCCGCAATCATTACTAATAAAGCGCCTTTTTTTCAAGAGTTACCTATACCAAACGCTCTCAAGACAAAGCAAAACCAGAAAAAAAAAAGAATCCAAAAATAATAGGAAACTGGACTGGCAGCAAAACTCGATCAACACTCGATGGAAAATAAATGTCTTTAAAGCCGCTTTAAACCTAGAAACAGTATCGGAAGTGGATTGGCGAACGGAAAGTGTGGGATGGAGTTCCACAGTCTTGGGCAAGCTACTGAGAATCTTTTATCACCTGCTCTTCTGCGACGAATATATAATTTCCCATGGGACCAAAAGGCCTTCCCTTTTCGGCATGGAGAGATCAACTGTATTAGATATGTAATCAGGATAGCTACACAGTGGAGGAAACTCCGATGAAGTCACCCAAGGTCAACATAACATTATTACAAGAATTAAAGCCGATTTGGGCGTCCAACACGATGATCAAATCGTGACTTCATCACGTACACTGTAAAAACTGTGGTGTTAAATCAACACCATGTGGTGTTTATATTGGACCACTCGCCCACACCACATATGGTGTTAGATTACCACCACAGTTTTTGCAGTGTATGGTTACCCAGTACGGTTTGTTAGTCATACAGCCAATCACATCAACGCACGATTTGAACATAGGCCTACCCAAATAAACGCAACATTGATAATCATTACGTCATTAATGACGTGATCGACTAGCCTGCGTTAGGGTAAAGTTAGTCCAACAATCGTCGACTATGGTTAACCTATAGTCCTTGATTGAACTTGTCCATAATTAATCTTAATCTGAACCCATGCCCATGCATCTTCGACCCCATACTATATATAGCCCGCGTGGGCGTTGGGAATCAACATGGCGCGCTAAGGTCGTACTCACAGGGGACGAGATTGAGGTAAACCAGTTCCATACCCAATACAAAAGTACGTGTCTCTGAAATGGTACCAGTATTTACTGTCTCTGGGTTCATTGTCTTCTCCGCGTGCAATCAATAAGCCGCTTACATAAAATTCCCCTTTCTACACAAATCAGTCCTACATAAAAACTGATTAAAATTCATTAAAGTCGAGAAGCTGCAGACGAAAGATTATCTTGGCTTTCCATGGGGAATGGTTGTTATTTGGATGAGTAACACGTTGAATTTAGAAAGATTAAAACAAAAATCCGGGAAGATGTGAAAAACTTTAGACGGTACAGGCATGTATTATTTTGCGGAATCGTGTATTAATGTGAGTCTTATAATGACAAAAGTACCCTTTTAGGAGACACTTTGTCGTCATTTTTTATACCTTTAGGGAGACAAGTGGAATTAGGGAGACTTTTCAGTGTCTCCCTAAGTACCCAGCCCCCCTAAGGAGTGAGAATTTTACTGTCGGAAGTGAGTTATATCGATAGAGGATGGTCCAAAACGAAAATATGGGGGTAGGACAGGGGATATTTGGGTTAGGTTACATTAAAGTTGAAAAAATGTTGTGCACGCGTCTATGGCAAAGTCTCCCAAATGACCCGTCGTCGGTAATAATTATTAATCTTATAGTTTGTTGAGACATAAAGTTAAATATCAGAGTGTTCAATCACTGTAGTGTTAATCAACGTCCATCGAAGCTAGCTTTATAATCATGATGGATGTTCCCTATTCGGGACCATTAATCATAATTGTGTGCTTTAGCGAACCTTATAGACGATGGTTACCGCAATCCTTATTTATCAGAACGAAATCATGGTACGAATTTCTTGGTAAAACCAAACAATAAAGGGGAAAATCTTTAGCAACGTTTTTACGTGGTGCAGCTATTTGACGAGAAGAGGAAGGGTGGTTCTACGGCAGGGGCGGAACTAGAGGGGGGGGTGGGGGTTGCAATCCCCCTTGGGCTGCTGAGCAAAGTTGTGATAAGCAATGCAAACCACATCCTTGTTACCAGTGGGCATACCGCTGGTCCGTACACTGTACACTGTACCGGTATAGGCGGGTATACAACCCTAGATCCGCCCCCGTATACGGGGTGGCTGTGGGGTGTGTCGGCCAAGCAAAACTAATAAGCCTCCCTAAAAAGAATCAAAAATACAGATTTAAATCGACAAATTGCAAAAAAGAAAAAAAAAGGTATTATACAACATTAAAAAAATAACCAAACAAATATTTTTTTTATTTACTACAAAAAATCGAAAATGTCTTTTGATTGTTTTTGTCAACAATCAGGAACTCCAAAATAGGTTACCTTTCGAAGATTAATTTCAAATCCATACTCCACCACCCCATGTCTTTAAGCCTGCGTGTGCCTGTTCGAAATGAAGATTTACAAAAACTTAATCTCAACCAAATTCGATACCCAGAATACTTAAAACGCTAAACTGCGATATTTTCGTTTAGAATGTTACAACTGAGAATTAAAAACCACGAGCACCGCTTCACAACTTGGCTAACCACCTCAATATTTAATCCCTTTAATCACATATTAATATTTTCCAACTTGAATGGGAATTTATAGAAACACAATATTCTATCCGGACTGACAAGTCCTTGACATTATGCTGGTTTCGTTAACAAAAAACGGTGAAGGAAAAAAATAGTGTTTTGTCGCAAGCTTTTAAAGACGATTAGGCATTAGGCGCTTAGTAGTATCGACAACGTGTCGACATTGGCGACGGGATGCCCAGTCACTCTGACTTCAGTAAATATGTTTTCTGCGTCATTAAGGTTTGAGTTTTCTTTGCTCATTTTTATCTATTTGGAACTACACGGCATCAGCATTGAACACTCTATAACAGAAAATATTGGGCATCATTCACTGCGGCACAGACGGGTCACGAAGTGAAATTAATCAGAAAAGACAAACCGGCGGATTTTTTATAAATAGGGTGTTTATCATAAACATTTGGCTGATGTTTTCTTGCTGAAATCGTTTACGTCTGAATTTATAAAGCATGCTAATTTTTTGTTACCGGCGGGGATTAGTTTTCCCCCTTTCTCTCAGACGTATACATTTTTGACACTCATCCCTTCCAGCAGGCTTCGTCATCTTTCATGAAGAGCTACATTACCCGTATAAAAAACAATAATACAGTATTAAATCAAGCAAGTACTTTTGGCAAAGAACATATAATAACCATAACGTCCACTTTAGAATCTGCTGGATCGAACATCAAATTTCCTAGATAATAACAGTACAATGGTGTGCTTCTGAGCATGCATGGGCGTCGTGAGGGGGAAAGGGGGGGGGGGGACGCCCCCTCCCTGGAATAAAAAGAGAGTAAAACAAATAAAGAAATAATTAAAATAGAAAAGAAGACGAGGTGTCATGTTACTGTTAATTTAGTGCACATTTAACTACATGGGCGTCAGGGGTGTCAATGGTGGTGGGTGGGCAAATGTCCCCCCACCCACCATCGAAAAAAAAATATTTTGGGATTTCCCCCCTCTAAAAAGAATCCTGGCGACGCAATGTGTACTATGTGTGCAGTGTCGTGGCAAGAAGCTTGGGGTTAACAGATGGGGATAGGTCCGGGCAAGGTATTTTACAGTACAACAACGTAAAAATTGCACATTTTATCGCAAAACAATAAAATGTACGACATTGCAGAAATCTGCGCAGAAATCTGCAATAAATTGTACGACATCGCAGAAATCTGCGCAGAAATGTGCGCATGTTCCTTTAGGGCCACGATAATTATGACTTCTATCAGGCTGTTTTTGTACTATACAGACCTGTGTCGCACTTTGCTCCGACAAAGCCTTCTGCGCAGATGCAGAATGCTGCTGAATTCTGTTCGTAACACGTGGCTCCATTCTCACATGGGTTGATGGTGTCATGGCATGGGGGAGCTGTAAGCACACACAATGGCTTAATCAGTTACACGTTTAATATCAGTAATTTCTGCATAACTTAAAACAAATCTTTGCGCCGTCACCCGGTGAGATAACTGAAATTAAAAAACACTAGTCCCCCTATTAACTCGACGCTTCACTCAGTAAGCATCGAGTCTGACCGCCAGTCAGGAATGTGTGACGGACCAGAAGGCGTTTCCACAAACAAAATAATGTCTCTTCGGCTGTTACTCTCCACCATAAGCTATTATGTTGCGCACTAACTGATCTCCACGTATACAAATCTGGATAGGCCACTGGCTATTCATTTTCACGGCACTCTCTGACATATATTTAATATATCTATAGCTCACTACGAGAAATTGAGTGCCCTGCTTAAACAAAGAGGGTGTTTTTTGCACGCTACAAATCTGCACTTAGTATTTCCTCCCCACTGGATTGTTTGTGTGTACACACGCAAAACATGCATTCATGCACTCATGGGATTTGTTTCTCATTGAAGAAGTTTTTGGGAATATAGAGCGCGGAGCAAATAATGTGGCAATATCATGCAAAGGGTTAACAGCAATTCATTCATAATATCGGTACTGTACAAGAAAAATGCTATAAATGGTTCTGAAACAAATGACAAATACTGACAACTAAATAGTCCGATGTTGTTTTTTTGTAATTTTTGAGGGTTGAGAAAATACTCCTCTCTGGCTGTGAGAGGCTATGACGTCCCAGCAGTCCAAAAATCGGTGGCATACCTCTCATGTCAGGAGCCATGTACAAAACGCAATGTGTACTATGTGTGCAGTGTCGTGGCAGAAGCTGGCAAATGTCCCCCCACCCACCATCGAAAAAAAACATTTTGGGATTTCCCCCCTCTAAAAAGAATCCTGGCGACGCCCATGCTTCCGAGGAAAAAGAACAAAATTATTCACGTATTTTATAAAAGAAATCTACTTTTCTAAAACCTACCTACACTCGCCAATCTCTATTCGAGTGTTGTTTTGGTTTTGTGATTGTGTTAGGACCTGAAACCATGTAGACCTAAAGGCCCTAAAAAAGCAAAGTTTTGTAGCTGCTCTGATTATGCAATGAGTTTTAAAAGTTATAATGGGTGTTCGCAATGTGCGCGCACATGTTTATTTATAGCCAAACAAATCAAGCAGTGCACACAGACAGGTTTAACAGGGGAAGCTGGAGATTGATTCTAAAATCAACGAATTTCAACGACCGTATGACATACTCCCGCGAACTGTTCAATATTTGACTACAAGAGGGCGGTATGTTAAACTAACGTTGATTCAACGAGCTTTTGTTCACGCATGCAAAACTGAAAAATAACGAGAATCATGATGAGTGCTCAACGTAACATGCACGCGTATGTTTGTTATGAAAATTATTTGAGCTTAATCAAATTAACACTTAAACAAAAGCAAACTAGGCCAGTGTTGGGTTAACTGTGTAAAACTTACCTGTAGTGCCGAAATATCTGGCAAGCAGAAACCCTTTGCAGTAAGCCAGAATCGGAGAGTTCCCCGACTCCCCTACCTTGGGCCTGGGATATGCCATTCATTCCCTTGAAGATTTTCCGTTCCTCTCTTGCACCACATGACTCCTGACTCTGCGTTCTATCGCTTATCAATTTCTCACCTTGGGTCATTTGCTAATAGCTTGTTCCTCCAAATTCGTATTTGTTTGCAGACTATAAACGAGTCCGAGCTTGGTGTGGACCCTTTTTACCCACGTGACCAGATAGCGTCATGCGCAAACAATGCCGTCACGAGTGGACCGCCATGAAGCTATCATACACAATTGAAATAAAATTCGAAATTAAATGCACTCAAGATATCTAAACCATATATTTATTCCTAAAACATTTATTTTCGGAGGTTTTGATGAGGATTTTCTAAGGCATGTGAACTCAGACATGATCAATGTACTAAAACGTTTGGTGCCTACCGTGAATGTTTTGATGCCGAAAGATTGAGGGAACTACTGGTTCAAATGAGTGAGCGGCGATCCCGGGGACGGGGGACACGTCCCCCTAATATTTTGGGGGAGGGGATGGCTATGGCAGTGCCCCCTCCCCAATAATTTCCCTATTGTCATACGTTTCATGGGTCATTTGCTTTTACATGCCGGTAGGCCTATGCACCAGAATACACAAAGATCAGGATACACAAAAGGTACCGAGCACAAAACCCTATAGGGGGGGGGGGGGGGGGGGGAGCACAAAACCCTATGGGGGGGGGGGGGGGGGGTGCGTTAGGTAACAATAGTCTGGAGTGTGTCTGAAAGACGTGGAGGTATCCCTTGGTCCCACGTGCTGGGTATAGGAAATCGTATGCTAATAATTTCCCAAGACCGATAGAGGGCGGTACATAAGCTTGTGGTCGATGCACGCGTCGACGACGGAAAGAAACTCTTTCTTTATTTCTTGTTTAAAAGGAAGGAAGCGAAAGAAAGATCATGGATTCTTTCATTAATTTCAAAATGATTTAAAGGTAACAATATCAAGTTGAATTTCTAAAAAAAATATATGTTTTGCCTCTTTGAAACAAGCGCTTTTTTTCTAGACCATGGAAAACGTTTCTTTCTAATCCATAAACGTGTCTAATTTTTTACCGAGAAAAGGGAGAAATAAAACATGGAAAGTTTCCAAACCATGAAAAACATATATGTTTTGTTTCATTCTAGACCATGATTTTCTTACCATGAAAGGTTTTTCCAAATAATGAAAGTTGAAATCATTATTATAGCATGAAATTGTGCAGTCGATCGCAAAGGGTGCACCACACTAAATAGGCCAAAATGGCTGCGCCAAACTGATTAGCATAGATGGTAAACCCACAACTTTTTTTAATAATACATTTTGGGGGGTCATGCAATTGATAGATTGTGTAATTATGATCAGCTATCATAACCTATGGGTTCTGTACTTCAAATTTTGTGAAGACTTCATACATTTTGGCTTTTATAATTCGTCCTATTTGGCTTGGCAAGTGGAGGGATGCTGTATGAAAAATGGCAGCTAGCCGGTTTGGGGAAAAAACACATTTTCGGGGGTGGTACTCACTGGGGACAATTAGCAAATATTCTCATCGGCTGACTTGCCAAAAATTTAAAAGAATTTGACAGATTAAGGTTCAAACTATAATTTTCAGTTGTATCACAAAAACTGAGAGACTCCTGGATAAGGATTTTTTTCACTGTGATGTTGATGGATTTTACACTAAGGGACCATGGATTAATGTCAATTTGCGTGCGCACGCGTGCGCACGCGCGCGTGCGCACAGGTCCGCACGCAATTGCACGCAAAGGCACAGGCCTCCTGCTTTCCATTGCGTGCCAGTGCGTGCCGATGCGTGCCGATGCGTGCCGATGCGTGCCGATGCGTGCCGATGCGTGCCGATGCGTGCCGATGCGTGCCGATGCGTGCCGATGCGTGCCGATGCGTGCCGATGCGTGCCGATGCGTTCCGATGCGTTCCGATGCGTTCCGATGCGTTCCGATGCGTTCCAATGAGCACAGGCAATGCTCAACCGTATCTTTACTTGCGCTGTTTATCAATCTGGGATTAACGATAACAAAGGAACACAGGCCGGCCGGCCGGCCAAGACGGACGGATTACCAGACGGAGAGGGTGTCATAAAAGGACCAGGGTTTCAAAAAGGGCTAGTGTGCCACAATAGTGGACTGATGACTCATCTTTTGGAAGCTTTGTTCAGAATACACTTAACTAAACTGGCGATTCAAAGGCTTTCCTAACGTAATGATGATTCTAGCGGGACTTAGATTTGTAAAGTATTGTAGTCTATGTGGATTTCTTATTTATTTCAAGTTTCCGTGATTTTCATTAAAACATTGGACATGACACAACAAATGTAGAAATCTGGTGAAAGACAGCATCATTTATTTCCTCAAATTCGATCTTTTCGGAGAGAAAAATACGTTTTGAAGAAATTACGCGTAGATGTAGGCCTACACCATTATTCAAGTTTACCACGCATAAAAACAGCAGTGCTTCGTCATCACTGGATATAAATCTTTGGAAATTCAAAACACAGCCTATTAGGCCTATTGTACAAAAAATGGAACGAAAAACGGTTTCAGATTTTTCAAGGCGCAGCTATAGAAATACATTCAGAAGATTGTTTGCGTCGGGGGATAGGCCTACATGTTATCATTC
Organism: Hippasteria phrygiana; assembly: GCA_037893225.1. NCBI lineage: Eukaryota > Metazoa > Echinodermata > Asteroidea > Valvatida > Goniasteridae > Hippasteria > Hippasteria phrygiana. The sequence goes on from JAZGUH010000003.1 coordinate 719,685, forward strand.
ATGTTATCATTCATTGGAATGTTTTCGCTGCGTGATTGATGTAAACGTCGCACCCGAACTATACTTTTTACGGGCAAGGCAATATAGGGCAGCAAATTTAAGAGCCTAGACTTGATTGGAAGTTAATGTTATTCTTTTCTTCGTCAAACAATTTGCACATAACCCATCGTCCGCGATGTATACAACGCTTTTTTTCAGATAATATGTTTTGAGGAATAAATAGCATCGACGTCAGTTCAAATTTGGCGATTACGTGTCTTGTTCCAGGATTTCTTTATTGTGAGATCATTACAAATAAATCTAGCACGGTGCGCTTACGAATTACAACATGAGAGCGAAATTCAAGATGGCGGCGCCCATTGATACAACTTTTACATGATAATGACATGTGGACCTATAGAGTACCGAAGCGATTTTTTGAACCAGAATACTTTTGTCATTTTGTGTCAATGTGTGTTTTCATGACTGGCTGTTAAAGGAAGGGTCAAAATCTCCATTTGTTTGGAGCCAGTTGTGCCAACTAACGTCAGACATCAGGTACTCTATATACGTACATTTTGTACATGTTCACCTTTCCATCCATTTTGTTGAGTGAAGATTTCAACCTTCAATTCTTTCTTGCATTATTTCATAAATGTTTTGCTTTATTTAGAAAATACACAAAAAGCGATTTTTTTATTGCACGTTCGTTAAAAAATAAAGTTCTAACATGGCGCTTAGGAATTGCGAAATTGGGACGAAATTCAAGATAAAGGCGCCAACTGAAACAACGTTTACATGATAAAGGTATAGGGACAAACATGTACATGCATGTTTACCTTTCCATCCATTCGATTTGAAGAGTCAAGATTTCAACCTTCAATTTAAATAATCTTGCCGTATTTCATAATTTCTTTGCTTTATTGAGAAAATACACAAAAACAATTTTCTTGATTGTGAGATAATTGAAAAAACTCTAACATGGCGCTTACAAATTATGAAACTGTGGAGAAATTCAAGATGGCGGAGCCAACTGAAACAACTTTTACATTATGAAGATATAAGGACTTACATGTACATGTTCACCTTGCCATTCATTGCGTTTGAAGAGTCAAGAATTGGGTTTGAAGAGTCAAGAATTTTCATGGAGGGCCTTTTCAAATTCTCGTATCTTTTGTCTCAGATTTGTGGTTTGGATTTTTTTAGGGAAACAAGTCCGAGAAACTGTATTGCAAATTCTACAGAAAACCCTTAAATTAATAGTTATAAGAAATCGCTTAAGCCCCAAATTGCAGAAAGAAAGATTAATTCTACCAGTTGCACACTAATCCGGATTAGCGGATTATCTGGAACATAAAAGGTGCCGCCAGAGACGATCTCTATTGTACACTCAGGCTGGTTGCAAATGAGTCCGTTTGCATGCCACTGCGTGCCACTGCGTGCCACTGCGTGCCACTGCGTGCCACTGCGTGCCACTGCGTGCCACTGCGTGCCACTGCGTGCCACTGCGTGCCACTGCGTGCCACTGCGTGCCACTGCGTGCAAGTCCGTGCCGATGCGTGCCGATGCGTGCCGATGCGTGAAAATGCGTGCCAAAATCTCCCTCGTTTTACCGTGCACGCAAAGGAACGCGTGCGCACGCAAATTGGCATTAATCCATGGTCCCTTATAAAAGATAAGGAATATTTCTAAACAGCAAAATTTCATGACATTTGAAGGCAATGTGTCCCTTTAATATACATTGAATATCGAGTAGTTTCCTGATGACAACCAGAGTATACTGTTCGAAACGTCGAGTTAAAACAAACAGGTTCTTCTCAGAACCACACAACTCAAAAAAGAAGATCAATTTCACACGGTGTTACCGCAAACCGTCCATATCTTACGTCGAATACGTCAATTTAAGTGTCGTTTTTTTTCAGCCAATCTCCTCTATAAAGTTACTCGTGGTTTTGCATAAACTGCCGTTAGCACTTGGATGTTTTGCGCAGGTGTAAGGTATACTGGTCAACCAATGCTCCTTGATTGAACTTGCTCTATGCTGAACGTTGGATGTGTTGTCATTTATGACGTTGATTCATCCATGCACGCACGAATTACTATAGCATGATATTCCCTTTCACTCCAGCCCGGAAGTGCGCAGGTGGCTCTAATGTGAAATTCGTCTATTGTAGGGGAAGGTGGGGCTACTGGACCACTTGAGCACATTTTCAATTCTAACAATACACAAAGGATCTAGAAAAGGGATAGAACCGTTTTTATTACATGACCAAAACACTTACTTGTTTATTGCAAACAGTTAAAATCAATCACATTCATTCAGACTTATGAATATTAATTAATAAAAAATTTGGCCTCAAGTGGGCCACTAGCCCCACTCATGGGGTAAGTGGTCCGCATCATAAAACCGTAATATTTGTCATCAAAAGTGTAAACATTGAATACAATAAACAGTAAATGGATCATAAAACACTTAAATAGGTAACTGTGAATATCTTAGAAGCATCAAAGTGTTCAATACATTGTTTAATTACCAATTAAGGAGTTTCTATTTTCTTCAGGAAAAAATCCTGTAATTTCTATTCTCGGAATGCTGTTGAGTTTAATATGGAGTTATTTGTCATAGGCATTTTGTATTCCCTAAACCATAATTTGAAGTTTTTCAAATGTATCTCGCATGGGCCACACTTTATACATGCCTTTGCTTTTGAGAAAATTCTGTATTAACTTTAGTGACCGGAAACATTTTGTTCTTAAACGCTAACTATAATTTTCAACACTTTTCACAAATGCTTACCGTTCACATTTAATAAGATTTTGATGGTTAAATCATGTACTGTGTCTGCTTAATATTTTTAAACACCATCAACTGTTTAACTGATCAGAATGCCTCCCCGTTTGTTTTACAGTACACATGCATTACTTCAATTGGATTCACTCTCCAAATTCTACTTGTTGCTACAGTCAGTGCATACGAACAAGTTCATATCACCTCGCCATCCTGTACAGTCCTCATGAAACCATTCGCTGCACACTCTACATGCAACCCATGGCTCTTTCATCCAAGGCGCATAACACTTTGTACAATAAGTATCATCCTCCTCATCCATGTCCTCATCTTCGTTGTTTAAGCCTTCAGCTGACAATGTAGGAGGGAAGCTAGTAACCGGGCACATGTTTAACGCGATCGTGTCGTCCGATCTTCCTTATAATTAGCTTTGATGAGGGATGTTGGCTCGTGTGCTGGTGCATCCTTGTCTACCAGGTTCTTGCACCTTCTAGTCGGCATTTATTCAGGAACATTGAATCCCTTTGATGCTTCTCAAAGATTGGTTATTTTGCCACTTGTGATCGCAGCAACGACTCTACTCATCGAATCTGCCTCCCATTTATGTTGAGGCTTCGTAGCACAATATGTCCGTACCATTCTGTAATTAGGGAGACCAAAAAACACAGTGTTTATATTCTGCAGCCTCATCACAGCAAGAATGAACAGTATAGTTAACAACTAAAGCTCTTATAAAGCAAAGAAAGTCAAATGGGAATGCGATTTACACTGTCGGGGCAACTGGCCCACGCGGTCCAGTAGCCCCGAAAAATGGTGGTCCAGTAGCCCCAAATATTTAACATGGAATTAATTAATCAATATTTTAGCATAATTGCATTCATATCATTGGAATATATTTCTTTAATTGCCTCTGAAACAGTTCTAAACAAGCAATAAATTAAATTAGCTATAAATCTCACTAAACAAATAATTCACAGATTTTACAAATAGCGGCAGCCAATTTGTTATTTTATAACAAAAGAAGTTCATGCTGCGATATCAAGTATGCATACAAAATATAGGCTTCCAGTGCAAACAAAATTTACTGATTTTCAGGTCAAACATTCATTTACTCCTTATTTTTCTTTTGGGCAACTGATTCCACCATATAAATGATTCAATAACAATTATTCTGGGGCGAGAACCTACCCTTTCAAAGCATTATTTTGTTAAACAGACGCCATTTTGAAAATGTCCAGCACTAAACACCGGTGGGTCAACAATTACCCCGATGCTCCAACAACCCGTCCAACATTCATGTGGCGTACTGGATGTCCATGCTTCACATTACCACCCATTTTAAGTCACTTTTCCCAGGTTAAATACCTCAAATTGTGATGAAAACTTACCTAGGGTAGGCACTTCTTCTAAGCAGAAATAGAGTACGTATTTCTGCGTTTTTGATGAACAGCAAACGGAAGGAAAGTCACCATTATTCTGGGTAAACCCGGTGCAGAAACGTAAACAATGCGGTTTTAGAAAGAACACGATTAGGTCAAAGGCCATGTGGCTTTGTTTCGTCAATAGAGGGCAGCAAAGCAGAAAATAACAAAGAAAACCTTAAGAGTGGACCACTAGCCCCGGGCAAGTTCGGGTGCTGCTGACCTAGTCCTTTTTGTCAATTTGCTATTTAAAAAACGCATGCGTGGTCTGTCCTTCACTCGAACGCATCTAGTCGATCGACTACGTCAAATCTAGTTAGTGTGCAGCAACAACAAACTGCAAAGAATGTCGTCTGCTAGTTGTTAACGAAGCAAATGTTTGCATGTCATTTCTATTTTCTATTATTTATTTCTATTATTTTCTCTACTTAACTTTGGTGCAATAAATAATTCATTATCTTATTGCAAAGAGTTATTATCATTGGACGAAACCAACAAATTATCGTAAACGTTTGCAAAACTTGCCCAGTTTACCGATCCTCCATCTTGAAACCGTGACGTAACTCGCGAGTGACTAGAGAAACCATGGTCCGGAGCTAGGTTGATCCAGTTGCACTAGCTAGTCAAACCGCGCAGCGTTCGGGCGACATCTAGATCGACTATGGTTAAGTCTAGTCACTCCAGTCGCCCAACCGAACTTGCTCCCCGCTGGCCCAGTAGCCCCACCTTCCCCTATACCGATTAAATTGTATGCATTTCCAAATGCAACAACTCATAAAAGGACGTTATACAAGTCACATTAATGTGTCGTTTCAGCTGATCCCTGTGAGGTGGGGCTTGATCTGTGCTTGAATGGAGGCCAGTGCTCCTCCAACGACGGCGTCACGGCGATATGCGCATGCGTCAACGACTTCACCAAAGCACGCTGTGAAACAGGTAGGCCTCTCAATCATATATAGCCATCAGTATTGGCGATATTTATTCAAGTTTATGCCCCTGATTTGTCTCTTTTTGTGGCTTTGGAATTTTAGTGTCTTGTTCAAATTAATATTTTTAATCCGTACACTAATCTCCATAAAAATCTGGATAGGTCATTGGCCGTTGCGCGCTGCTGAACAAACAACTGTCAACCAGTAGCCTCCATATTAGGGGCTTACCACTCGTGGAACATCCATAAACCATTGCTGCCAAGCCTAGCGCCTGCTTACGTCAAGCTTTTACCAGTTACGTACGATCGCGCATCACGTGGAGTGGAAAGATGTCAGAGAGTGCCGTGAAAATGAACAGCCAATGGCTTATCCAGATTTGTATACGTGGAGATCAGTTAGTGCGCAACATAATAGCTTAGGGACCATGGATTAATGTCAATTTGCGTGCGCACGCGTGCGCACAGGTCCGCACGCAATTGCACGCAAAGGCACGGGCCTCCTGCGTTCCATTGCGTGCCATTGCATGCCGATGGGTGCTGATGCGTGCCGATGCGTGCCGATGCGTGCCGATGCGTGCCGATGCGTGCCGATGCGTGCCGATGCGTGCCGATGCGTTCCAATGAGTGCTGATGCGTGCCGATGCGTGCCGATGCGTGCCGATGCGTTCCAATGAGTGCTGATGCGTGCCGATGCGTGCCGATGCGTGCCGATGCGTGCCGATGCGTCCCGATGCGTGCCGATGCGTGCCGATCGCGTTCCAATGAGCACAGGCAATGCTCAACCGTATCTTTACTTGCGCTGTTTATCGATATAGGATTAATGAAAACACAGGCTGGCCGGCCGGCCAAGACGGACGGATTACCGGACGGATTACCAGACGGAGAGGGTGTCATAAAAGGACCAGGGTTTCAAAAAGGGCTAGTGTGCCACAATAGTAGACTGATGACTCATCTTTTGGTGGCTTTGGTCAGAATACACTTAACTAAACTGGCTTTCCTAACGTAATGATGATTCTAGCGGGACTTAGATTTGTAAAGTATTGTAGTCTATGTGGATTTCTTATTTATTTCAAGTTTCCGTGATTTTCATTAAAACATTGGACATGACACTACAAATGTGGAAATCTGGTGAAAGACGGCATCATTTATTATTTATTTTCTCAAATTCGATCTTTTCTGAGAGAAAAATACGTTTTGAAGAAATTACGCGTAGATGTACACCATTATTCAAGTTTACCACTCATAAAAACAGCAGTGCTATGTCATCACTGGATATAAATCTTTGGAAATTCAAAACACAGCCCAGGCTTATTGTACGAAAAATCGAACGAAAAACAGTTTCAGATTTTTCAAGGCGCAGCTATAGGAATACATTCAGAAGATTGTTTGCGTCGGGGGATAGACCTACATGTTATCAGATAAATGTTATCATTCATTGGAATGTTTTCGCTGCGTGATTGATGTAAACGTCGCACCCGAACTATACTTTTTACAGGCAAGGCATATATAGGGCAGCAAATTTAAGAGCCTAGACTTGATTTGAAGTTAATGTTATTCTTTTCTGATAAATTTGCACATAACCCATCGTCCGCGATGTATACAACGCTTTTTCAGATAATGTGTTTTTGAGGAATAAATAGCATTGACGTCAGTTCAAATTTGGCGATTACGTGACTTAGTCTTGTTCCAGGATTTCTTTATTGTGAGATCATTACAAATAAATCTAGCACAAGCGATATTTTGAACCAGAATACTTTTGTCATTTTGTGTCAATGTGTTTTTTCATGACTGGCTGTTAACAAAGGAACAGTCGAAATCTCCATTTGTTTGAAATCTCCATTCGGTACTCTATACACGTAGGCTACATGTTGTACATGTTCACCTTTCCATCCATTTTGCCGAGTGAAGATTTCAACCTTCAATTCTTTCTTGCATTATTTCTTAATTTCTTTGCTTTATTGAGAAAATACACACAAAAATATTTTTTGATTGCAAGTTCGTTAAAAATAAAGTTTTAACATGGCGCTTACGAATTGCGAAATGGGGACGAAATTCAAGATGACGGCGCCAACTGAGACAACTTTTACATGATAAAGGTATAGGGCCAGGACCAACACGTACATGTATGTTTACCTTTCTATCCATTCGATTTAAAGAGTCAAGATTTCAACCTTCAATTTATATAATCTTGCAGTATTTCATAATTTCTTTGCTTTATTGAGAAAATACACAAAAACGATTTCTTGATTGTGAGATAATTAAAAAAGCTCTAACATGGCGCTTACGAATTATGAAACTGTGGAGAAATTCAAGATGGCGGAGCCAGCTGGAACAACTTTTACATGATGAAGATATAAGGACTTACATGTACATGTTCACCTTTCCATTCATTGCGTTTGAAGAGTCAAGATGGGGTTTGAAGAGTCAAGAATTTTCGATGGAGGACCTTTTCAAATTCTCGTATCTTTTGTCTCAGATTTGTGGTTTGGAGTTTTTTAGGGAAACAAGTCCGAGAAACTGTATCGCAAAGTCTACAGAAAACCCTTAAATTAATAGTTATGAGAAATCGCTTAAGCCCCAACTTGCAGAAAGAAAGATTAATTCTACCAGTTGCACACTAATCCGGATTAGCGGATTATCTGGGACATAAAAGGTGCCGCCAGAGACAATCTCTATTGTACACTCAGGCTGGTTGCAAATGAGTCCGTTTGCATGCCACTGAAGGCCACTGCGTGCCACTGCGTGCCGCGCCACTGCGTGCCACTGCGTGCCACGCCACTGCGTGCCACTGCGTGCAAGTCCGTGCCACTGCGTGCAAGTCCGTGCCGATGAGTGCAAGTCCGTGCCGATGAGTGCCGATGCGTGCAAATGCGTGCCAAAATCTCCCTCCTTTTACCTTGCACGCAAAGGCACGCAAAGGAACGCATTAATCCATGGTGCATAAGGTCAATGGGAGTTTATTTAATGTGGTGCACCCAGACATAAATAACCCACAGACATATGTCTGTGGGTGCACCGTACCCCAAAACGTTCGGTCAACCGCCCTCTGTTGATCTTAGGGAATGCACTCAATCGCTTTTCTTCCGACACTTTTTGTTCTTTCTAAACCACGAAAATATTCTTTCCAAACCATGACAACAGCTTTGAATATCCACATTTTGTTTCTTTCTATGCAATCAAGTTTCTTTTCGAATCAAAAGTGGCTTTTAATAAAACTGATACTTAACTCCTTCTAGCATTTGGATTCTTTCCACTTGACTATGAAGTTTTCTTTTTCAGAACAATGAAAAAAAAATACTTTCGGCTATAAAGCCATACAAAAATGAATTACTGTGCATGTAATTTACACAATTGAAAAAATTTCAATGTCTTTTATATTTTTATATTTACAGACTTCAGTAATTTTGGGTAGATAATTACATCGAAATGTTTTAAGATTAAGGACTATTTAGAAATGCATAAAGTGGTAATTTCCGCTCCAGTCAGTTACATGTATTTACTGTGACAAACAAACAGCTTCTTATTTTTAATAAGTTTTGTATTCAATTTTTGCTTGGGAAGAAACAAACTGTAAATTATTTATTTTGCTCAATATGCGAGACATGTTTATACTTCAGCACGTTTCATTCAATTTCCAATTAAACGCATGAACAATTAAGTCACATTGCCATGTACCCAAAACTTTATTTCATTTCAATGGAATTTAAAGAAATACACAAAACTTTAATCATCTAAAATACAAATCCTTGGGCACTAAAATTCCTTCTATCTTAAATGTTTTGCATCAGGATAAAAATCTCACACAAAATTAATCACATTTAATCACATTTACATGTACAGTAAATTCCAAAGTAAATTGCAATTTTTGTACAGGAGCCTGTAACTCTGGGTGGTGGAGGAAGTCCAATAAACTAGTTCGGTATTTCAACTGCACATGTACACAATGACACGGGTCATGAGTCATTCGGGATAACCATGGATAACAAATCGACGTAATGGTATTCAAAGTCACAATGTTTGCTGTTGGAACCAGACTATCAACCATGCAAATGGTTCTCGGACTTTATTCTCCAAAACCACTGAAAGGGATTTGATCCAGGGTCCCCAGCTATCAAAATCCGATGCCTTACCAATCGAGCTACCGAAGCACTCTGGCAGGCCTATATATGGGCATTAGTTTTAAATCTGATATATACATTCGCATTGTATATGCTGTAACAATAGCATTTGAAAGTCGTGTTACGGCTGCCGTAAAAATAGCCACTGCGTTCTAATAAACCAATGGCTACGTCCAAGCATGGATCCTTCCTCCATGGTCCAAGTTACTAAAAAAAAGTAGGCAGATTTGTACACTATTACATGTATCCCCCCACCCCCCCCACACCACCCCCCCACCCCCCCTCCCCCCCCCCCCCCCAGAAAATGGGTCAGGAACAGAGAAATCTGACAAAATAACTGATGTATAAACTGATGGCACAATCTTCAAGTTTAACTTTGGTCAGGAATTTTTTGTGCAGTTTTTAGGACATGTAGGAGAAGAAATGTTTCTGTATTCGATGTTCAAATTGGCACAGTGTACCGTGACTCAAACTTGTTCAATCATTCATCTGTGTTTTCTTCCTCCATGGTTCATTGCACGCCCTAATAACAGGTTTAATTTCTGCCTCATTTGTACTAATTTTGCTGACGTCGTGAAATAACAAGTTGTGCCACATGTTTCGACAATTGTAATCAAGGAAGGTTGGTAATGTTCTGAGACTTTACTTCTCCTGGTTTATTTTGATGGGGTATTAAAATAGCCGTCCCCGGCCCCCGTGTGAAAAAATGAAACACGCACGTACTTCTCAAACCCTGGCTTGGGCTTGGGCTTCGTCTCCAACTATTCCCCAGCCCCATTGCCAATCTGAAGCCTTGAATACGTAAATAAATAAACAGACTCAGGCTCTGGATTAAAATATAAGATTTTGATGTACATATAGCAAAAACAGTGTCCAAGATCTTGCCAAATCTGGGGACATAAAATTACGCGAAGCCGAAGCCCGAGCCCAAGCCAGGGGTTTGAGAAATGCCAGAGGTTGCCATGTTAGTCACGTTCAAACAATCTAAAGTTACATCACTTGATAAACAAAAATAATTTTTACAAGTTAATTTTGAAGCTATAAAATTAAAAATTGGTACTCTTTTAAATAATATTCCATGTAGTGTTTTATTATAAGTGCTTAAGTTTAATTTTTTGATGATAATCTTATTATTTGTGAAAGAGACTATAAAGTCTGGCCCATTCTGTACGTGTCATAGTTCATGTGTCAGCGATATTGTTGCACACATTCGGACAAGTTATTTCTGCAAGTTTACTTCCGTTTTTGCCTATTGATGCCCATGGCGAAACTTTGGTCAAAATGTGGAAGCCAGTGACAGAGAATAAGGTGGCAGTTGGTAAGAAACTTTAACTTTCTTTTGGCTGGGCTGTCACGAATGTCTTCTTGTGTTTGTGGTAAATTTGAGCTTAAAAAGTGTGACTGTCAAATTATAATTATGTACATGATTCGTTTGCATACATAGTGAAGTGTATGTGAAGGTGGGAGTGGCCTTGCGTTGTATTACCCGTACATAGACCATATCGCAAATACCGCCTGGTTGAGACGTCACAATGGTCACAAGGGACTGTGGGAAGGAAATAGGAGCGATTTTTGTGCGCGTTTCTTTCCAAAATTCATAGTAACCATTTGTGATAAGGTCTATGGGGCTCCTACCGGAACCCCATAGAAAGAAGCCTATTTTTCCCATAGGCTAGTACAGCAAGAATAAGAAAGTCATTTCATGCACTCACGTTTCTACCGTGTGCACGAAAACCGCTGCACAGTTTTCCGCAAAAGATTGCCGGAAGCGGTTCCAATTTGCGAAAAAAAAAGGACAACAAAATCTCCGATCCGACAGACACACACACGATGCGACTGTTACCGGGCGGCCATGTGCGGGGGTCACCAGACAAGCTCATGATTATTCATTTTAAAATTTGAAGTACGGCGCGCACGCCATGCACTCCGTCGTGTCTGTTACCGTCCGCATCGCGCGCATTGATCACTGCATGTACTGGGTACATGTATGTACGTGTACGTGTACGTGTACGTATGTAAAACGTGAAAAAAATCCTGTTAAAGTCTTGACTGAGTCAATTACTGTGAAATCTCGCATCCTGGACGTCAGTCATACTGCAATGAAGACATCGTCCAACCTGGGCTAGATAATACCTAGCCCTAGTCTCACGAGGGTCGCAGGATAACTTGCATGACTTGGGCAGTGGTTATTTTGCCGTGAACTCTATTTCCATTAAAAAAAATCCTCCAGAGAGATGAATCAGAAAAAGAAAATGCTTATTATCTGCAGTTAAATCAGGGTAAATTGATTTTTAGTAAAAGCAATTCTTACTTGGGGGGGAAAAAAAAGAAGAAAAAAACCCCCAAGAAACCGCACGTGGTGTAGCGCGTTGTCAAACCCGTACAGGGCAGCGGCACCGCCGCTTTCGAGCACTCTCTAGTGAGAAGCGTTTACCACTTGACAATTTGCCAACTCGACAGATGGGATCAGTTTTTTGTTATATAGCTGGGTGCACCAAGAAACTACTGACTTACGCATGCCCAGAGGATTTCACGGCTGAATAGCGGAAAAAAGGCAAAATAAACACTTTGCATGACTAACTTTTTGGACGGAGGTATATTGTTCCCGCCTGTAAATAACTTGACACCTATAAGTATAAAATAAGTAACTGCAAAAGTGCAGGCTGGAGTTTGGTTTCTTGTTATCAGAATGTATACACAATTGTACATGTACCCATAATGATCTTGATACAACAGGCACATGCTAAAGAATTTCAATCGAGCGGTTTATAATATCAATCGGCGCACGTCAAACACCGGCGTGTTTTGCGTGTAACTTTTTAAATACTTACACGGCATGCAGTTGCAGCTGATGTGTGAAAAACTTGATCGGCGAGTATTGAATATTTGATTATTCGGTCAAACCCATTTATGTTTGGTTGTCCTCGACCGAATTGATTTCGCTGGTTGATTCGTTCCAATCTCGTTTCCATCTTTATTTTGTTATTTGTAATACACAAACACGACCCTACCTTTTACTCCAGATTTTGAAAGTTCATATTCTAGTATCAGTGTGTGAGTTCGCACAATAAATATCTCGATGGAAATACACGCGGCACAGAAATACACAAATGCAGCATGGCCACTCATCAAATTTCAAATTCCCAAGATTAATCCAGTAAAATTCCCAAGAAATTCCAAGGCGATGGAAAAAACACTGTGCAAAGAGCATCGGAATAAGCACTTTGCGCATGTGCAATCCATATTTTCCCCACCAAAATTCCCAAGGTCTTGTGAAAAATCCCAAGGAGTTGCCACAGTGCACACATGTATTTAACGCACAAGGCTAAAATGTTATGAAAATCGCATTTTGAGAAATAAACTTATGAAAAATAAAATCTCAACATTTTTCCCAATTATATTCAACCCTCCTACCATTTAAAAGGTCAAAATCAGTCAAAATTTCCTTCCACCTTTCCTGCTATACTTTTACACAGACATGATCAGATTACATGTGGTTGTGTACTATGGCAGGAGGGTAAAAAACAATCACCTTGACTGATTTTGACCCATACAACAACATGGCTCAGAATGTATGTTTGCATAGGAGGATTAATCACTATATTTTAATATTTAGTTTGGAATTTTGTTTGTATATTTACACAAACGATTAAAAAATAAATATTCAAACAAAAAGATGCATCAGAGTTGTATTAGAGTCCCTGCAAGTCCTTTCACAAGTCCTTTCGCAAGCAAAACTTTGAACAGGTCAGTGGAACGATATTTCCTATAAAATATTAACCCACAAATCCGCCCATTCCTGAAAATTGCAACAATGACCAATCATGTACACTGCCTTTAATACACGCTCAGCATTCATTGCAAACTGGGTGTAAAAGTCTTGTTTGATTGTATGTGCAGTGTGGCTACCACATTGAAACTTCGTGAGGTTTTTTGGTCGAATGTTGAGCCAGCTCAAATACAGCTGAAACACACAAAGGTCGCGTCCACCAAAAAGTGGTCCATAGAGTGACATTGAGCCTCAGGAGACAGTGTCAGCACTGGCAGCCTTAGGGCTACGGTATGTGTTGTTCGGATGGAGTGAAGGACCCGGCGGCCATCGCTGAAGAGGCAGCCGTATTACGTATATTAAACTGTTTATCGGCCTACCAACATTTGTGTGTTTGTTTTACTTTGTGTATGGTTTGAAGTTGGACTTCCGGGGAATGTTTAAAACAAAATAAATTCCGCCCCTCCCCCCCCCCCCCCACTGGCGAAGGGGTGGGGAGGACAACCAAACACATTATTTTTTTTGCCTAATCGAATACTAAATTATTCGAAAATGAACAAATACATGTAACCTTACATTTTTCAGCTTTCAAACTCACATGATTGATAGGCCTAAATCGCAGTAAAATTATCAAGTTTTGGAACTCTGGATATTAAAGTATGCCCACTGTGAATTTTGATAGACGTTGGTCTTAAAAACATTGCTCTGGTCGCATTCATCATCAGTAGTGTATAATCTAGTGGATATTTGTATGAAGATCATGTCCTGATTAGATCCATGTTACTAGACGTCCACATGTGGTGGAAGTGTTCCGCTTGCAGGTCATGACTTATATTTCTTGCCTATATTTGAGCTGTTTGCCCCAAAAGAGTTATTCGGGACTGGGGACCTTTTCAGATGTTTAACTTTTTTAAACACAAAAAATAAATCTGCACTGAATTTGTACAAAATGAACAGTTCGTTGAAGGATACTACTGTGATCTTTATTTTGCCCCAGCTACTAATTTCAGAAAGAGAATTGGTTATCGTTAATTTAAAACAGTTTCCTCTTTAGTACTTCGCCCATAAGGCAAAATTAAATAAAAAAGTTTTGTTGTCATTTCATTTTAAAGAAAAGGCAGAGAGCTCTTTTTTTTAGTAAATATCAGGTCATGCCAGACAGTTTTTTTTTTTCCAAAGTGGCTGCCCATAATTTTCTTTCACGATGCCTTTATCTCTGACATTGGAACCCCAAATTAATGCAATACAGGACATGTACATCAACTGGACCGCGTTTCCTCTCTTTCTTCTCTTTGCAGTTTTTTGACGTTGAGAGAGAAAACAAAACAAAACCAAAAATGCAGCCACCAAAAAGGAAGTCACAGGGGACGTTTTTTGGCCTAATATGATCGATATTCACCAGGAAAGGAGGTGGTGTACATGTAGATACAGTAACAAAAGCAGTATTTTAGTTTTCCTAAACTTTGTCTGATAAATACTGTGTTGTTTTAACCCTATAACATCCTACATGTAGGCATTCATTTGGGGTGAAGACCTGTGTACTGTACTACGAATGCTACATGTACTTAGTATTCTGAGTCTCTCTGTCTTTGATGATTGAGTGTATCATGACAGCAGTCAAGATACTTGCAACTACAGAGTACTACTTCTATGTAATACAGTTAAGTTACTGGGTAAATTATATTTGTGTCAATGAATTGGATGGCTAAGATAAAAAATGGTATCATCTCTGAAAACCAGTAGTTCATGCTTTGTTTCCGCCTTTGATGATAACGGACATTTTGCCTCCAACCCCAGCAACAAACAGTAGTACTATGTACTTTATTTGGGGTGAAGTATCAAATACTAAAAATTACTACAAGCATTGTACACAAATATGTAAGAGTACTGCATACTACAGTTTACTACTAGTACATGTAGTATTTTGTAGCTTTACTGTATGTGAGGTTAGGGTTAAACATTTCATTGGGAAGCACTTGGGACTATGGTTTCCATTAAAATGGTTTCACTGCACAAAACAGGGTTCCCACAGTCGTGAAAAAATCCTGGAAAATCCAGCAATTTCAAAGTAGTATACACCATTTGTAAACAACATCAAACAAAACTACTGAATTATTATGAAATACCGTATGAGAATGTAAATAAATAGCAGTCTCAAGCATCCTGTGAAATCATGGCACCTGACTGGTATGCCAACAATTGTCAGCCGACAATCGTTGGAAATAGTCTAGTTTCCCTGACCTGATAATTCCTGGACTTTATAAATTGTTAAGTTTTGTCTAAAGTATGGTCAGGGACCAAATTCTTTTTTCTCAGTTTTCCCAGAAATTGAATGCCGCGCTGTTAAAAAGTTGCACAGTTACTGCATTTGACACCACTAAGCGCCCTAACTTTTCTATTAAAATACCAACAGTCGTACATGTACATGTAGTTGCATATTTTTTTCTTGAATATTCAAACCGGCAAAAAATGTATTAGAATATTCGGTTCACCATCAAATATTCAGTATTTTCGGGACAGCCCTAACAAAAAAGCATATGTATGTGTACATACATGTACGTGTACACTGTACATGTACATGTAGCTCTTCAATTTGACTTCACGTGTACACGTACATGGACACTTATGTGAAAATTGTGACAATTCCTGTTGATTCCCATTGTAGAGGATTTCGTTAAGAACCTTACAAACTGCTTGAAAACATTGTCTTCCTGACATACATGTAACAAGACAAAATAGCAACCCATAAAACACAAGCTGTAGAACCTGTTTGTGCATGTATTATCCTGGAAAAACGACGGAGGTATCCTTAAATGTTTAAAAGGCTTAATATAATACACAGTATTGTTAGTACTGGACTGTACACAACAGCATGCAATATTCATAGCATACTGTACAAAAATGTGCACACAATAGCACAAGCAAACTTGTTCTATATCAGCTCTTAATTCATTACATTTTTTAGTTCAATTTAAATTATGTGAACACAGCTTCCTATAGGCATGATAGGCAATGCATTGTACAAAAATGTACATGCTCTGGAATTTGTTTTTAATTTCCTGGTTTGGAGCTCGCTCAAATGCTTGTTTTAATTAACGTTAAATCATAAGTTGTTTTTAGCGTTGTTTGTTATTATTATCTATTTCTTTTTTTTATTAATTGTTTACGTAGACTAATTTTTAATGCTCGCAAGACCACACTAAATTTCAATGTATGATATACATATGACAATAAATATTTGAATTGAATTGAATTGAATTGAAAGTGTTAGACCCCTTGGCATTGGAATCTAATGAACCAGACAGACCTTTCATATTCAATTCTTACTATGTTGCCATGTGCACCCCTTTTCATTATGGTGCAACAGTACACTCCTCCCTTCGTACTGTCACCCGTCTGTACCCTGAAAACAGTTGATTTGGCCATACACACGTACATGTATACAGTGTACATTTTTGTACATACATGTATGTATACAAGTAGTTGGGCAGAGTAAATGCTCACAAAATAAATAGTATTGTTAGCTTCCATTGTGGCCACGTGTACCGGTACACATGTACATTTACATTCGGCAAGATTGTGAAAAATCATTTCCCTGTATTGCGAAAAAAACAAAAACTGAAAGTTATGTATGCATAAAATCTTTTTTGGGGGCGGGGCATGCTTCTAGACCCACCCCTTAATGTCGATGTTTACTGCTGGGCTGTCTCTCATAGCAGCCAATTCGGTTCTGTGACCCTACATAAATTCCCAACTTTTTTATCTGGGGACCCTAAAATTTAAATTTTTTTTAAAATAGAAAAACCAGTTTTTTGGACATATTATATCGTCACCGTTTTCACGAACTGACACTCACGCGCACCTGGGTGTCAGTTCGTGAAACCGCGTACTGAGTAAATTTCGGTTTCACGAACTGACACCCAGGTGTGCTCGCGCACATCGGGCACTGACTCGCTAGAGAAGACTTCGTTTTCACGAATTGACACGCAAGCATGTAGCGAAAATACCATTCCAAGAAAAATGCTCTAAAAGCTTTGACACGAATCTACTCCATCTGTATACTTGTGGGTTTACAGAAACATTGAACTAAAAACCTCTAAACTCGTGAAATTAAGAACGGTTTCATGCAGTTCGTGAAAATGAAAATGTGGTTAGCGCGCGCTCCCCTACTTGGGTGTCAGTTCGTGAAAACGGAAATTACTCTGTTCGGTAAAATACGCGCGCGCCCTGGCACTCACGCGCTAGAGAGTGTCAGTTCGTGGTGTTGGTGACGATATGTGCAAGCTTGTTTCTCACAAATAGTTACTGCCCACACTTGGTACATGTACGTACAATGCATGTGTTGATAGGCCAGGCACACAGTGCTCTTCACAACTGGCATGTGGAGAACTCAAAACTCTTTTTTGGGGGTGTGACGTCCCGCTCATTTCGCAAGGCTAGTCCAATTTAGAAAATATCCAAGTCGGAAATGTTGTGTCGTGGTACATGTAGTTTTTTCCTCCTATTGCAGAGCTGCCAACTCTCACTGATTTTGCGGACTAAGTTGTATTAATATTCAGGCAATAGCAGTTACAAAATACAGGTAAATTTTAAAATGTTCAATCCGGGAGATTTTTAAGTTGTGTCGGATGTTGGGAGATCGACCAATTTTCCCGGGAGTATTCCATAAAATCAGGGAGAGTTGGCAGCTGTGCTATTGCAGGAAATGATGTACATTGCACATACATACATGTACATTCTGTTTAACATGTGTGCATGTAATTTCTACCATCATGTCGGTGGGACAGATTCTTTCATGGACTTCCCAAGCAAATGTTATTCTGCCAACACCTGGGAATCTTATTTTCCTGCTAGACTGATTCTGATTCCATTCATACAGTATGTGTACCTGTACATGTATGTAACTCTCTTCATGATCTCTTACAATTTTGTGGCATGTAAATTTTCGAATGTGTTTTTAAAATTAAACATCACTTCAAAGCATTTATATTTAGTGTTATATGACATTTGCACCAATACAAACCCAGCTACATGTACATGGAATTTTAACTTTAAATTTATAATTGTCAGTGAAAACAATGTTAAGGCAGTTTTATTTAGTTAACACTTTAACCCTAACCCTCCAGGGTATTTTGGCTAGAAACCCTGCCAGACGCATCAGATTGCATACTTTGTCACATTGACTTGTGTACAGAGTGCAGCAAGGTCAAGCTGTCACCACAGATGCACTGTGCTGTGTCTGGCAGGGTTAGGGTTAATGACAAAGATAGGATGTTTTATTTTACACTGGAAGAGCACTGTAAAAGTAGATTTGCAAATGGTGTGGACACGTTATCATGTGCAATTGTTTGTTCACTAGGGATAATTGTACATGCAGGTACATGTATGTTATAGTATGTTGAACTATCATGTTCACTTATTAGTGAAGACTCATGAGGTGGTACGTAAATGTTAAAGGTACAATGTACAATGTACATTGTACAACATCAGTGTTTTGAAGGACAGCATTTTTAATTATTTAATTTGCTATAAAATTGACTCCTCACAAACACTACAAAAACACATTTGTGTACCCGACCCGAACCACACTAGTGTGTAAACACCTTCAGTCGGGGACCTCCTATTTTCCTCCTACATTGTATATTGTTCACACTTTAACTTTTTGCACATGGTTTTCAAACGAGGACATTTCTCAATTGGGGACCTTACTGTCCTCTATTGTAAAAGTACCCCCATTGAATGCAAAAACAAACCCAAACCAAAAACTAAAAACTGCTTCCCTTACCCAGCTAAAAAGCTGTGATTTTGATTTTGATTTTTGCCATTTCTTTTATTTCATTCCATTTCATTCCAGATGTTGTTTATAAGCAGTTACACATAGTACCCGATAGCAAACACTCTAGGGCTGGTGTTTATAAAGCACACTAAATACCAGAGCGAACACTCAGCTTACAATCAAACAACCTGCTGAATATTTTGCAACCACACTGCTTCTGCATAAAGTAACCACTATCTGAAATAATATAACAGGAATCAGGAAGTACTTTTATTGGACAGCTACATGTACAATGTACATTGACTTGGATGACAACATTTAGAACCTGACGACGTTTAAAAAAAAGCAGAAAACTCTTATGCATGCAGAAATAGGCCAGGATGTGAAGTTGATCGAGCTGGTAATTTTCCCATTTAAAAAACAAAGAGAATATGCTTACAAAAATGTACTGTTTAAATTTACAATGCATTCCTTCATCTACATGTAGGTTTGTAAGGTCAGTTTCACAGACCTTCTCAGCAGAGAAATATTCCTCAGCAAAAAATAGGCCAGTTCGGTATTTGAACTGTGCATGTGCACAATGACATTTTATCCCGAATGACCCGCGTGACCTAACGCGCGCGTGTGAACGCAAAAGGTGGTCGCACAATGCGCACGTGTTAAATTCAATCAGAATGGGCGTTCGCGTAACATGGCGTGACATTACGTCAGCAATTTTATCCCAAATAACCTTTGACCTTTGCGATACCGAACTGGCTTATTGGCTTGCTGGGCAAAACTTAAACGGACACCCAGGCCTAAGCATTTTGGCTGACAACCGGATGATTCTAAGCAAGCTTGTGTACATTTCAGTGAAATCGCCCCAGATCATTTTATAATAATAATAATAATAATAATAATAATAATAATACCTGTTAATGGTCCCTTAAGGAGACATTTTGTCATCATTCTTATTACCTTAAGGAGACTAGTGACATTAGGGAGACATTGAAATGTCTCCCTAATGTCACAGCCCCTTTAAATATTGAGAATTTTACTGTCGGAACTGGGTTGTATCGATAGAGGATGGTCCAAAACATAAATATACCAAAATTCGTTGGGGTAGGATAAGGGGAAAGTTGGGTTAGGTTACATTAAAGTCGGAAAAAAAGTTGTGCACAAGTCTATGGGAAAGTCTCCCTAATGACCCATCGCCGGTAATTATAATAATTATTATTATTTTTAAAAGTGTCTTCCATGTAAAAATCACATCGCAAAGCACTGCACAATCATTAGCTTTAAAATTACATAAATCAAAATATAAAAGCTAAATGAAACACACTTTTGACAAAATTATGAGAAAATGAAAAAAAATTGGGTATCTTTTCACGCACTGTACTCCTTGTACATATACGTTCGAGGACAAAAGGAGAAAGAAAAAACAAAGGAATCTTTCTTGTCCTCAGGAGTCGGGTCTTTTCCTAAAATCAGTCCTCGGACGTAAAAATACGTGCTTAGTCTATGGGTGTTTTATATTAAAGGAACAATAGGAAACACAAAGCATTGTCCTCAGTAGTACAGGAAAACACGACTGTGTGTACATATTGACACGCTATTCACAATACAAAGTATTCCCACCTATAGATTATTACACCCTTAACGGTCATAAAGTAACAATGGAATGGCATTGCTGATGGTCCCCCAAGTGAAATGGAGGAGGTCAATACAAGAGCAAGTTCGATCAAGGACCAATGGTTAACTAGTGGTTGGTTCGTGACGTACATAGCGCATGAGCACTGAAGTTGAAGTGCGAACGACTCTAGTCGATATTTGCTGAGTATATCAACATATCTCACAAGTGGTGACGTGTGCCTCAGACGATTGTGGACGAACAGTACTCAAAATTTATTATTTCAAAGAAAGACAAAGTAACAAAAAAAGGAATATTCTGAAAATGAAATTATCGTTCACTGCTGCTGAATATTTACGTTTGTTTTTCCGCCATTTTTCTGAAAGCTGGTCCTCTCTGCACTGTGCTATTAAAAACGGCTATTGGTACAATGTAACCAGCGATGCGGCCCACCTCGGTAGGCTGGTCGTGAATCGTCGACTAGACTAGTCCAACCATCGTCGACTAGCGTGCGTTCGATCAGAGTTAGTCGAACTGTGGTTAACTATAGTCCGTGATCGAACTTGCTCCAAGTTGCAACATCTAAAGGTTGACTTTACTTTTCGGCCTGCAAAATGAATATGTGACATGGCACCACGAAACGGGTGGAAAGTAGCAAAAGTTAAAAACTGAAATAACATGCATTAAATGTGCATTTGATGTACATGTATAAAATAGTGTGTTGCTGTAGCTCATTCATAGACCCCACTGTCATCTTTTTAAGTTGTTATACAGTCTTGACCCCAGAGTTGTAACGAGTCACTGAATTTTGTGACCCGAGTCGAGTCAAGTCATTAGGTCAAGAAAGTCGAGTCGAGTCATAAATATTTTTCGCTCTCTCTGGAAAAGGGCTTCAGAGGCAAAATGGGGTTAGGGTAATTTTTCTGGATCTGAGAAAAATGAGGATTTTGGCAGAGAATTCTTAACTACACGAATACAAAGGAATGTCCACACTGCGTATGTGAAACAGAGCTCTGTGTGTGTGTGAGTATGTATATACCGGCAATCGTGGACTAGGGACAAAAGGTTAGGTCATAGACAAAGGGTCCACGTTTGACCGAATGTCCACGATTGAAAATCGTGTACAAAACCAATATGAGGTCTTCCGAAAAAGTATAAACAAAAGAGGAACAATGAGACGTCCACGATTGCAGGTATTTACACGACTGGGTGTGTGTGTGTGTGTGTGTGCGGAATGTCACATTGGAAAGCTCATAACTTACAAGTGTATCTAATGCTAATAAATTAGCAATTCAATTTGAGCATGTATAATTTCTCAGGGCGATATGCCCCCAAAATTATGGACATGTAGCAGCTTTGATTTTATAACATTTCATGAGAATGGTATTGGTAAAATTCAGTAAGGGCGAAAGACAAAACCCTGCATGTCCCCCTGGCTTTTTAATTGAACTGTCAAAAAAACTTGAAAAGTCCAAAATACCCTCATCTCGTAGCAACTGTTACCATACAAACTACAATGTACATGTACAATGTACATGTACGTACCCAGGGGGGTATGGGAATGGGGACATGGGATGGAGTCTCTCCCATCACCCGAGGCTTGTGCACCCCCACCCCCCAACTGGAGATCTACAATAAGCCATTTGTGAGTTAATATACAAATAATGAATGTTTATGAGTGCGATGGTAAGAATAGTTTCATGAGGTGACAGATGGAATGTTCCATTCCACGAGGCAAAGCCGAGTGCAATGGGACATTCCATCTGTCACCGAAACATTCATTAATTGTTTTATACAACGCCTGAATAAATCAGACAGATTGCATGCATGGATTTCAGGGTGTACAACGTGCCGTTTACCTTCTCAGTCCCGCATAAAACCGCGACAAAAAGTGGTCCACTTCCGAATCAGTTAAAGCTTTGTTGTTCAGCTGCGTGTCTTGCAAATTCTTCTAATCGTTTGACTGCATATTTAATTTGTCTCTTTGTGTTAGCAGCGTCAGCATCGAGTAACAAGTTCCAATATTTCGTCGTCTGTTAGGAAAACAAACCGCGATTCGGAAACACCGTCCGCCATTTTGTGTGAATGACAGCCTAGACTGGTCCCCATACATTTGAAGTCCGAAGGACAACAGAGGGACCAGGAACCAGTCCAATGACAGACGTGTTGTGGCTGCGGGGAAGTTCTATCAAATGCGTATACCGTTTGATAGAACCATGTGATAGAACTTTTTGGCGGTGCGGGTTTGCGTCGTGCGATGGGACAAATAATTTAATGCACGTGATTGACGATCTACCAATCGGATGGCTGGGATTTATTCAGGTGTTGTATAAATTTGAATAACATCTGGTACACTGACGTGCTCAAAATGCTTTGCACATTTTAACTTTGAATTCTCTAGACCAAAGAGACTGTTACTACAATGTATATGACGTGATTCGGGGCAAGCCTTATGCTAGCAACCCCCAGCTCCGGAATGGTCTGGTGTTTTTGTGCCATTCTCACCCATTGTGAACAATGTATTGGTGCTAAGCGTCTCTTACGTATGTACATGTATGCAAGAGCTTGCCCCGAATCATGTGATATAGCAACAGTGTCTTTGGTCTGGGGAATTCAAAGTTAAAATGTGGCAAGCGTTTTTCGGTTTGGAGCAAGTCAGTGTACCAGATGTTATTCAAATTTAACTCGCAAATGGCTTATTGTATATAAAAGCACATAAAAAGTCAAGCCTGTTGCACTTTCTGTCTGACATGCCCCTCCCCCAAGAAAATTGATGCTCTCCAGGTGCCCCCCCCCCCCCCCCCCCAATGATTAGACCCTAGTTTGCCAGGGATACGAATATACAAATAGACACTCCAAGGCTGTACAACTTCAGAGTGTCACCTTTGTGGATCCATGTCAGAAAAATCTGTAGGAAGAGCTAAATACAGTCTAATGACATTGCTGGCATGTGCCCTGGCATGTGTGCAGTAGACATTTCTACAAGGACTTGACTGCATAATGACTCATTGATTGAGTGGAGATAGAGTGTGTTGTACGTATGTAAATTCCCATCACTAGTCTGGTATGATTAAACAGTGCTTCACTTCCTACAGGTTTCCGGTTGGCCTCTGCTGTGCAGGGTATTCATTTATCATACATTGCATTAAACACAAAACAGCCAAATATTGGCTACAACAACACGTAGTTTTTGTGTCAAATTTCCTTTTCATTGGATTGTGGCCTCACATGGCACATACATCGTTAGTTCACCCTGGGTTCATTTAGATGTGTATTAACTCTGGAGTAGACCCATTGTGGAATCGGCACGAGTTTGCATTGAACTTGTGCATATCTGTGACGTAGAGTGTACATTGTTGGAGTGGTGGGTAACGTGGCACATGTTGAACCAGGCGCACTTTTACGGCCCGTTTGTTTCACATACACAAATGTACATGTACATTGTGTAGATCTTGATCAGTGATCCGTACGTTGGTTCACACAGCAGATCCCACTAGTACATGTACATGTACATGTAGACGGAGCGAACCAGCGGTAGGATCACTGATCGAGATCTTGATCAGTGTGAAACAAACACTTGAGTTTTTGCTCTTGCACCTTGCCTGCATAGTAGTTTTACCCCGAAATTGTACAGAAAGTGAAATTCTGGCGAGTTTGAAATATCTGTGCCTATAAATCTGTATTTTATTGACTTGTTTCAAAGTTACGAGGAAAAATGTTTAATTTCCCGATTTTCATTTTTTTTGTGCATGGTGATTCCTTTTAAAAACTGCACTAAAAAAAAGTCAGAAAATTATTTTCTGCCAAACAAGAAACTGGGTATGTGAAAGAAGGTGATAGTGATGAATTGTAATTTGTCAACTTTAAAACAATCGGAAGTGTTGAAATTTGTTCAAGTGTCCCTCGTTAGAGGACCGTCGGCCAAACGTTGTGCCTATTTTCCAGACATCACATTTCTGACTTCTGGACTTAATTTCAAGGTACAAAAAAAAAAACTCACATAATTCGTGTGTACAATGTAGCATGCGCGCATAGTTCCAAGCATGCACACGTGGTGTATGGGGTAATTGAGGCTGAAAAAGCTGACATTTTTGCCCCATTGAACCAATGTTTTTTTGGTGCTACGACACACCCTTTTTTGGCGATTTTGTACTATAGATTTATAGTAAATTACATACAGCAGGGATATCACATTTTTGCATCAAGTATGCCAACTTTGAGAAGAGCTAGGAAGCAAACAAAAAATATTATACCTGTAATTTTGTGATATTATGTAGAAACATGTTGGGATATAATTTTCATCCAAGTTCATCTCAAGGTCATGTGATCCACAATGTCTAATTCAATGTCAAAGTAAAGGTCAAAAGGTCATCAAACTCCAAATTGCCCGGACATGTACATCAACAAGCACGAATTCGTGCAGGAGCCACGTCGTCCACCCACGTCGTCCACCCATCATGTTGAGCCATGTACATGTACATGTTGTAGTGCCCTCTTCTGTTGATCCGTGTCGCGAAAACAAACATTAACAACAACAACAACGCTGAGCGCTTATAGAGCCCCGTCTGCGATGCGACGTGGCTAAAAATACACAAAATGTAATGGCAAATTTGGATTGCTTTTGGCAATTACCTTTCCAAAGACACCAATATCAACAGATTAGGCCCACTGGTTACAGAGATACTTGTATGGTCATTTGAAAAATCGCCAAAAAAAGGGCATACCCTAGCACAAAAACTGTTGGTCCGGTGGGGGCTAAAACTTGAAATTTCAGCATTTTCAACCTCAATTACCTCATACACCAAATTTGAGCCAATTTGAAGGGGTGAGGTTAAAATTTTCACTTTTTGGGGGATGATTTGACACGGAATGACTCAACAGTGGTAAAGGACATGTACATGTCTCCTGTCACATGTCTCCTGCCACCAGCGTCTTAAAAGATAAATATACTGTACCCTTAAAAACAGATGGACGTTAACGTTGAATACGGATGACGGCCATGGCTGCGGTTTGAAGAAAAAAAAGACCACCTGGCCTTTTGTCGTCTATACGCACATTCTTGTGTCGATCCATTGTTTGCCTATTGTTTGCATTACGCTTAGCTGCACAAGACCGTATTGGCATACCGGCACCCCATTAATAACAGACGGTCAGAATAGACTAAATTGTCACATTGAAAACTCGTTGGTAAATGATGATGCTTGAAGATTACCCTGCTGAATCCAACAGGATCCAACTATTTGATATTCCCGTTGGACCCTGTTGGATTGAGCAGCTAACTCATAGTGCTACAATCCCGTTGGATTGAGCAGGCAAAAAAAAATATGTCACAGTTGGATTCTGTTGGATTTAGCAGGCAAGTCATTTTTTATTTTTTGTTTAGGTACCCAACAACTTGGCATGTTGGACTGCGTTGGATTGAGCAGGAAACTCATATGAGTCACCGTTGGACTCTGTTGGATTTAGCAGGGTAGTCCTGGTGAACCATTAGGGGGTTAGGGTTTTATTTAACAGCCAGCCAGAAAGGAACGAAATTACCACAATGGAAACTTGTTGGTATAAATTATGATACTTGAAGAAGACTGCGTTGGGGAATTCAAAAGGCATTTATTTTTGTAGGATTTCCTGTTGTTCCTGGTAACTTTGGAGAGCCCCAGACCAGCCTAGATAGAGCAGACAATTGAAAGCTGTAATGTTGACATTGTACTTGTCCTCATAGAAGTGTACAAGTAGGATGTGGTCGTACATGGAGGAAGTACAACAAATAATATTGCCTGGTTCTTGACTTGTGTTTAATGCTGATCACTGTAATAGATGAAGCTGATAATGTTAGTGCAGAACTGCTAAAATACGATGTACAATGTACAATGTACATGTACTGCGTGTTAAAAACAAATTTCTACTTTTCTTTTTTTTTAATAACTTTAAAATTACTGCATCTAACTATAATTCCAGGAATCTCTGTCTGTGTGTATGTGTGTATGTGTTTCTGTCCCTAATTCGATTATCTCCAGAACCGGGCACTGTATAAAGGTTGAAAATCGGCAGGTGTATTGCTTAGGACTTAAGAATGTGCAGTGTCAATTTTGAAGTTGTTTGGATGAGCGGTTCTCAAAAAAGCTGCAATCAAGCAGCAATACCGGAGGCCTAGATCCGCAAACGTGGCAGTATAGACTGCAACGCACTACTGCACATTTTGAACGGGCACTGCACTGTACCGCCACGGGTATAGACCGCCACGCATGCAATGGTGTGTAATCTAATATGCAAATTAGACGCATGCGCATCAGTGTTACCAAACAGGTGGTGGTGGTGTTAGGTAACAATAGTCTGGAGTGTGTATAGGGCATAGGGACAAAAGGGGAGCCCCTATGCCCCATATCATGCTTGGTATACATGTAGTAGCTTTAATTAAATGATTATTCTTACTATAATAACTTTATTTTGGTTTTGTTTTTTAATTGTACTTGTAAAAAGCAGGGTCGTTACTTGAGTAAGATCAAGTTCAAGGCCAAACCAAAGTACATAAACCCTACAAGCAGTTTGAACTGTGCATCCAGGTCAGCTTGAAATGAACGTCAAGTGAACCCAGCCCAACTTGAACTCAAACGAACTCGGCACCTAACTCCAGGTGTACAATGTACATGTACTACAATGCAAGCTCGGCCTTGAAGTTTCCTACCTGTCCAACTTCCACACAACCCTAGTTGAACCCTAAGTGGACAAGCTGTTTACTGAACTGAATCTTCCTGTATTCTATCAATTACACCTACACACACAAGTGTTTAAATACCAGCAATCGCGGACTCCCTATTGTCTCTCTTTTGTTTGTACTTTAACTTTTTCGGAAGGCCTCCCATATATTTTTATCGTGGATGTTCGGTCAATCGTGGACCCTTTAGCCCTGTCCGCACTGGACTTATTTTGGTAAAACTTACCGAGACGATGGGAACTTTTCCCATTTTAAGTCCAGTGCGGACAGCCTAGGACGTTTTCCTCTCAGTTACTTTTCCTGAGTCAAGCGGTTACTTCTACCGGCCAACTGCTGCCCAGGAAAACTGACCAGGTAACTTTTCCCGAGACGATAAGTCCAGTGCGGACAGTGAAACCACGCATGCGCTTTACATTGTTTCACCGCGGCCGGTGCGGTGCACGTGTCAAGTTTCCAAATTCCAGTGCGTTGTTCCTCTTTTGGTCGCAATCATGGTAGATTGTATTATTGATAAAAAAAGTCGGAAGTTTGATTGGTGCTAAAGACGTAAGCCTGCGTGTACACATCGGCCGGAAAAATGAAAAGGCAGGCGTGATTTGGGCCGGGGATTTGGGTCAATCGCGTCAATGTAGAAAGGTCACGCAAAGCGCCCTCATGAGTCGTTATATTGACAGCTCGGTTACTTCTCCCACGGTCTCGGTAAAATTTTCCCGTGTCGAAAGTCCAAGTGCGGACAGTGGTCACATTTGACCATTTTTCATTTTACCATCGTCTCAGTAAAACCTTCCCAAAAAAAAGTCCAGTGCGGACACGGCTATTGTCTATGCCCTAACCCTTTTGTCCCTAGTCCACGATTGCCAGGATTTACATACATAAGGTAAAGATTTGCAGTAGCACCATGTGACAACTCTCTCTTTGGTGAGTTTGTCGTGTTCTGAAAAGAACCGGGGAAACTCAAATACACTGCCCGTCGTCAGAAGACTGTAGACTTCCGAATGACAAGAGGCTTCAGAAGCCTACATGTACAAACTCACAAAAAAGAGACTTGCTGCATGTGGGTCGTTCCATAAATTTGAGGTCAAAAAGTGTGACTTTTTGTGTGTGTCCCTGTTGCACCTGACTTGTATAATTTCCCATCAAGTATCATTAAAATTGACTTCACACTATTTTTTACTTGTTTTGCAGGTACTCTTGGAGATAGAAGGCATTATAAAGAATGTGTCCGGAATTGCAAAATCTTATACGTGTCAGTCACTATGTAACAGGGACACCAAAAATGCCACACTTTTAAGCCCCATTCTCACTTGAACGATTTTTTGTATAACTGCGGTGCGACAAAAAAATCGTACAGCCGTGCGATTTCCGTACGAATTTCCCTGTTTCTTTCCCGCGCAGTCTCACTTGTACAACTGCCTTGCGACTGCCGTTCAACCCTCGTGCGACTTTTATTTCCGAAACATCCGATAACGGTTCAAGTTCCGTGCGACTGCCGTACAACCTGTACGAGTCCCGCGCAAGCGCCGTGCGATTTTTCTTCAAATCACAACCGCCGTACAACCAGTCAGAGCGCCATACGACCGCTGTACGAAGCGCCGTTCGATCCGCGTGAATCGCATAAAAACAGGGCCTTTTTGCATCGATCTTCATAACCGCACTTGATGTTCGACAGTCAACAAGTATTCAACACAACACAACGATGCCACCGAAGAAGAGTGATGGCAAGCAGGCAGGCAGCAAGAACGGCACGGCCAAGTTGTGCGACTCTCTTCAGACTCCCGTGCTACCTATCAGACTGCCGTGCGACCCCCATGCGGCCAATGCGAACTATGCGAACCGTGCGACAGCCGTATGAAAATTTTCAACATTTGAAAAAACTTGCACGGTCATGCGACCCGTCCGAATTACACACGACACCCCTACAACCTGTGCGAATCATCAACAGACTGCCATGCGACTCCCGTACGCCCTGTGCGATTTGGTAGTCGCACGGCATTCGCATAGAAAATCGTTCAAGTGAGAACGAGGTATTAGACCCCAAATTTCTGGAACGGCCCATGTACATCGTGCTGCATGTACATGTACCTCAGATCTTATCCTTATTCCTACCTTTATCATACAAACCTTCAAATCTTATCGTTTACACCTAAATGATTTTTCCCGTATGTTTCTTTTCATGTGCCCATCAGCCATCTGGACGTACCACGGCACCAAAAATGGAGAACTGTCCTTCAAAATTGGTGACTCGATCTGTCTTTCGGAATCCAATGAAGGTTTGTACAGAAGTAGAATTTTACATCTCCTGATTAAAACCCTAACTCCCTAGGCATTTTTGTTCCTTGGATGCACCCTCAGTCCGGCAAAATCTTCCGACTGCCTCCCTGTACAAATTTCATACAGCCTCATCCTCCAAGAACTCCGTTATTTCTTGAATTTGTTCACTGGAGGGGTGGCCAGTTCTTCCTCAATCCTGAAAACGTATCCAGCAGTGCTGTAGATATGTTGAGGCAGTGCCGATGATATTCAGAAGCAGTGCGGATGACTTCAAGTATTATCTAGGCCTAAATTTACGCATGGCTAAGCATGAAAAACCAAAGGTACATGTACAGCCTAGGCCGTAAAAAAGTACATCCTGCAAAATCAACCTATACATTTTTGCCATACAGCCTCAATCCTCCATATTCCTCCATTTGGCAAAGATGATTTTGGAGGATTTGGGAAGGTTAGCGTTAAGGATGCTGCTGTGCAAAAGGTTATCATAAACATAGAATAGAATTCCGTGGTTTGTTAGGGGGCCGTGAAATAAGCCAGTTTGGTATTTCAACTGCGCATGTGCACGATGAGATTTTATCCCGAATGACCCGCGTGACCTCACGCACGTGTGAATGCAAAAGGTGGTCTCACAGCGCGCACGTGTTAAATTCAATTAGAATGGGCATTCGCGTATTAACATGGCGTGACATTACGTCAGCAATTTCATCCCGAATAATCTTTCACCTTTGAGATACCAAACTAGCTTACTAGGTGATTATAATGTAATAACGGTTCAACACCCTGCAGTTGCAACAGAGATTGTTGACTTGAGTTGCTGACTCAAAATTACTTGGGACTTGACTTGAAAGAACATGACTTGTGACTCGATTTGACTTGCTGACATTAACACTTTTGTTAAAACAATTAAACACAACTTTTGGGCCTATGCACATATCAGTTGAAAAAAATGCCAAGCCTACAGCGCATAGCGAGCTAGGTGTCCAGTACATGTACGTATGCGGGGCTGCAGCACTGGACGACTGCATGGAGAATCGTCAAGACGGCATGCAAGGTTGATTTTGTACAGCGCATACGTGCCAGCCAAAAGTCATTTGTCATTGGAATTTGAATTTACTATGTGCAACACTTGACTTAAGACTTGGCACTTGACTTGAAAAAAAATTGACTCGGGACTTGACTTGACTTGGAAAAAATTGACTTGGGACTTGACTTGACTTGTGAACATTTGACTTGTGACTTGATTTGACTTGATAAAGAATGTCTTAGTTACAACACTGGTCAAAATACCCAAACCACCTCGTTTATCTGAGGGTATTTCTCAGGATATTTGAGGGTAGTAACATTAAAAAGCTATTATGTGTGAAGCCCGGGAAGGGACACTGTGATTTATTTTTTTCATACAGCTAATCCGTGCGCACAAATTGCCAAAGATCTGTGTGTATGAATTGCTTATCCATGCGCACGAATTTCTAATCCGTGCGCACAAATTCCGTATTTGTGCATACAAAATGAACAGTGCCCCAGATAATCCTACGCCCCTAATTCATCGACAAAACTTGTTGCTTCAGTGCGCAAAGCCTCAAATCATATCGGTATTTATCTGTTTATTTTTCTGTCTCCACAGGATGGTACCGAGGCTATGTCCACTCAGACAAGACAGTTGCAGTAAGTTTGTCATTAAAGGTAGTGTACATGATTGGTCATTGTTGCAATTTTCAGAAAAGGCAGTTTGGGGTTTGGAGTTTGGGGTTAGTATTTTATAGAAAATATCGTTCCACTGGCCTGTTCAAAGCTTTGCGTTCTTGGATAGCGAAAAAAAATGAGAGAAAAACAACATTCGTACGCCCGTTTTCGGATTGTTAACCCATTTTAGGCACAACGCGGACAAACTACATTCGGTCAATAGAGGGCAGTATTCCTTATTTTTTCCAATGATTGTTCGGCCGAACAATCATTGGAAACTGATATAAATTAAAACTTTTCTTGAAAACGACAGCACATCAGGTGCCATCATTTCACAGGATGATTGAGACTGCTATTAACTTACAGTCTAGTCAGGCATTTCGTAATAATTCAGTAAATAAAAATTGAGAGGATTACCAATCGTGTACACTACATTTAATAGTTCATCAGGGATGTGCCAAAACACGTATTGTGACTGAAAATGCTTAACCCTAATCCCCTAGTATAATTTACTAGGAACCATATGCAAATTCCAACACCATATGGTAAAACTGTACAGACAAATTGTTGGACTCTGATTCTGGTGGTATGCCAAACCATGGCCAAACTCAGTGTAAAGGACTATCAGTTTGGGGGTCCAGTACCCATCCTAACAGATTCGAATCAAACATTCTGTTGGGTTTTGATGGGTTGAGTACTGTTAGGGTCAAGCTTGTGCAGTGTGTATTGTAGAATAGATGGTATAAGTTAGGAAGACTAAACTAGACCTGTACATACATGTACGAGTTTGGGGCTCTAGTTTCTGTTCAATAGTAATTGACAGCTGGGCCATTTCCACACTAACGGGGTACAATTGATAGCAAATTTTGGATTTGAGAGGGGGACACTGGAGGTTACAGCAAAGCAAGATATTTTGTTTAGTTGTTTCCTGTACATTCCCGAAGCCTTTATGATCATGTGTAAAAAAAATATAGAGGACTTTTTTCTGTACTTAAGAAAATATAGGGGTCGTCGTAAATAATTACGTACGGAACAAAGACAGAATTTTTACTACAAATTGACAGGACACTAATTATCATGTGCATGAATCTACCCAAATGTCATCTCATTCATACATGTATTAATAACCCATTTAGGAGCGCTAACAGCCACATTAAACACAATTTTGCTGGTCTTTAAGACACTTTACGTACGTAACGTGGACAGAAATGTTGTGACAAATTTCTGTCCACGTTACGTACGTAATATTCTGTACATAATAACCTGTAACATCTTAAATATATAGTAGGTTGTCTTGGTTTTTACAGGTAACAATGCTGTAGGGATAAGAATAAAAAGGCACAATATTTGATAGACATTTATTGTAATTATAACTTTCTATCAATAGTAAAAAACTTTCTGTCCATGTGAGCATACAATGTACATATCTTGTAAAATTTGCCTGGAAAGTCTTAAATTCTTTGTAAGCACAATCCTCAACAATTGGGGTGGGAATGTACAAGTGGAACTAGAGGACAAACAACTGGATATTATTATCCTGCTTCATTTCCTAATCTCATGTCACACTTTTGTACCCCTTTACTATGGAAATGCCCACCTACTTTTTAATGGAACACATGCACTGGCTATGGCTTGAAATTACACACGAGTTTATGGGAAGTCGCTGCAGCCCCTACCATAGACATATGTGTAACATCCAGCAATAGCCAAGTAATTCGGACACGGCCTAACTCTGAGTCAGTGCTTAACCCTGTGGGAATCGGCAAGGAACTAGCAAGCACATCGGTTCCGCATTTCCTCCCAGCTACAACCGCTCTGAATTATTTCCATCACTCACTGAAATGTTGTTCCCGGAGGAAGCCGGTATTCACTGCCGATGAAGCTTGACCAACACATGCACTGGCACATATGCTTAGAATTTAATACATGAAACCATATGGATGAATCCAGAGGGGCGGAGTTTGGGTTAAAACATCCCACTCTCCCCTTCCTGCTGAACTTTGTGTTGTTAATACATGTATTGGAGTGAAATATTAACCCTAACAGTCTCAAATCCTCCAATTTTAATAAAATTTGGGCCTACCCGCCCCCCCCCCCCCAACTTTTTTTTGCTTTTGCAAATAGAAAACAAAATCTTTTGGGCCTTACCAACACCCCGGCATTATTTTCGCTATGGGGGTAAAACTTATTGGATCTGACATCTAGTGTTGCACTTTTCTAGATATTCAACATTATTGATAGAAACAGTGCATACAGAGCTGCCAATCTATTCAAGCTCATTTCCGTATTCAGAAAGCAAAAAAAAAGAAAAGTATTTTGCTCAGAAAATCTGTATTTTTCCTGAAATTTAAACATTACCTGAAAATCAGATATATTTTTGTTTGCGCAGCATATCACGGCTGGCCTCAAAGAATGACTTAAACTCTGCGTCCGCGCAGCACTGGCCAAGGAACAACATTTGTACAGATAGACGTAAAAACATGGAGTCACACATCCTTCCGCCCCCCCCCCCCCCCCCCTTCACAAAAATCCTGCACTTGTTGATTAACAGGACTGTCCGGTACAACCTATTGTTATATGAGGTCACAGATCATGGTGAAAATCAAGTTGAGTGGCCGAAAATAGACCGAGATGCTAGGGTTTGTGACTCATGAGTTGCCGTATCCACCTCGCCACCCATGCAAGGTAGTCGTAAGAAATCTTGGTGCCCCACGAGAGGAAAACGCTATGGAGTTTGAGTTTTCAATAGGAATGGAGAACAAAAGTAGGAAAGTAGGGTGAACGATAGTGGTTTCCGATAAGGGTGCATATGTGATGTTGTGTGTGTGGGTTTGTTTTTGCATTCAATAGGACACCTTTAACAATAGAGGATAATACGGTCCCCGGTTGAGAAAGGTCCCCTTTTGAAACTTGTGCACAAAACCAATGAGGGTCCTTGCCAAAAAGTATGAACAATAGGAGGTCCCTGATTGAAGGCGTTTTCACACTTGTGTGTGCGTTGCTGCTATTTTTGGTGGATATTTTGAGAATAGACTGAAGGGCTATAACAAAGACGTTGGGGCTAGCCACATTTTAGGTTGCCAGCCCCACCATGCTTACAGTTTTCTTCACTAGATACCAAAGAAATTAATCCCAATTTTCAGATGCCAAGGTGCGGTACACATGTAACTTCAACTGTTCCCCCCCCACAGATCCCGTCATCTGTTCTATGTTGATATGCATCCTATTCGGACGTGTAAAGGCTATAGAAAGTTCCTTTACCAAAAACGTGCTCTGGAAATTTATATACCTACATCTATCCACAATCAAACGTCCTGTGTACGACTGTACAAGTACGCGCCTGGTAATACAGAAAAAAACAACTGCTTTTTATCCTCGTGCAGTTATTCGGTGTACACCGCTCTTGGCTCGTGGATCAAAGAAAACTCTGACTCAGTCATCCAAGGACACATGGCTTTGATATTCTTGGTTGACTTCAAACAAGGCATGATGAAATTGCATGTAAAGCATATCCTGTCCATATAGCACCTGTTGATTTTAGATTCAATACAGCTGATCCTTTCATCCTCTGTATACGTAATGTCGTCGTACATGTAAAGCCATGTACATGAACACCATCCGGGACACAGTAGGCAGAAACTTCATTGCCCAGCTGTTATACACTGACATCAGTGTTGTAGTCAAGACCCTGCAAGACCAGCACAAGACCAGCACAAGACCAGCAGTCTTAATCCAAGTCTTAACCCTAACCCTGCCAGACGCAGCACATTGCATCTGTGGTGACGGCTTGACCTTGCTGCACTCTGCACACAAGTCAATGTGACAAAGTATGCAATCTGGAGGGTTAGGGTTAAGCTATTCAAATGAACTGTAACAAAAGCATTCCTTTGTCATGGTTTATGCCTGTTACTTGTGCCTGTTACAAGCTGGTCTTGTGCATGGTCTTGTGCCTGGTCTTGTGCCTGGTCTTGAAATGGTCTTGATGACTACAACACTGACTGACATTGACTCAAATTAAATCAATTTCAATATCGTCAAACGCACCACATGGGAAACTGACCAGGTGATTTGAATGAATTTTTAAAGTGAAGAAAGAAAACTGGCAGGAGTGGGATTTGAACCTGTGACCTCCAGAATACCGTACCAGTGCTCTACCAACTTAATGCTCGACATGTATGTTGGCGGTCTTCCAAATGGCTTTGAGGATATTCTGCTTATGATTTGTTGTTCATGTATGTGTACGCGTAGTTCACGGTGAATAAACAAAATTTGGAGACCTACATGTACATGTACATGTCATTGCCAGCAAAATGTTCTCCATTCATTCACATGTAATTGTACTTGTACAGTACAATGAATGCCGAATTCAGAAGGCCAATATGTCAGTCCATGCACAGTTCATATACTGTAATTTTAATTCATTCCCCATTATTTTCTGTACGCACTTCTTTCTGGGTTTTTTCCCTGGATAATTCCCATAGAGTTTATTTATGTTGGCGCCACTTCCTGGTCAGTCTTGGAAGTGAAGGGCTAATTAGTTACTGCAGGCATTGTCTTCTGTTTCGTGTATACACGTATGATCTACAATCGGGATAATATACTCAGAATGTTATGTACGGGTATCATTTACAGACATTTGTGGTTTTCCTGTGTTATTGTACAACAAATGACAGTTGAACTTGAAGGGCCACTGAAGGGCCTTTGAATGGATTCTGTTTTACTCAAATCTGTAGCATGCAACTGTTAAATCCAACTTGCATGTACCATGAATTTCAACCTCGGTTTTGCCATTTTTAGGGTGTTTGGCATCTAAGAATTCTCACTGGTGATATGGTAATGTGGATTTCTACAATTACAGCACCGCAGTGATATTATTTGGAAGGTTTTCTATTATGACTTATGCATAAAAGTCGCGAGGACGGTTTGTTTTCTATGGGACACTAAATTATTTATTATTACTGCAGTGTGTTGCTTGGAAAAAAATGTCGGTTAATAAACTTCTCATACACGTACAAACTGCTACAATACGCCAAAATTTGACTACTATTTATGTACAGTGAGTGTATACATGTATCAATGTCACAGAAACGGCATTCCGTAGTTCAGGAAATACACAAAGTATGAACATTTGAAATTGTGGGAACAGAATTCTTCAGGTTTAACTTCAAGGTCAAAAGGAGTGTCACATAAAAGCTGTGCAGATTACCGGGATATCTGTGCAAAATGTTTGAACCCTAAAACCCCCTGGGCATTTTGACTAGGAGGCTTCCTCATACAACCTGTCAAAATCTAACACTGTGCAGTATACCTACATGTATGGCACATTCTTTGGACTTGGACAGATTGGGGTATCATATATAGCTCCATGTGAAGTAATGGTGCCAAGGCCCTACAGTACTGAACCCATCAAAACTTGACAAAACCTGCTGTTGGAGGTTGCAAGGCTTGGGGGTAGTTAGGGTTAATGTGATGCGAATGCTGACAAATTTCTGTGCAGCATTTTAATATTATACACTTGTGTACATTTTGTACATAAAGACATTGAGAACCTGCTAGTGTTAGTTCAAAAATCTGAAGGGAACCACCTTTGTCATTCTATAAATTTGGGGTCCAAGCTAGAGTGTGACATTTTTTGGTGTCCCTGTTACACCCGACGTGTGTAATTTGATATCAAGTATTATTCAAATTGACTGCACACTATTTTTTGCTTGTTTGGCAAGTACATGTACTTTGCTTTACATCTCTCTTAGAGATAGAAGGCATTCAAGAATGTGTCCTGAATTGCAAATGTATGTCTGTAACCGGGACACCAAAATTGGACCACAAATTTGTAGAATGACCCACATGTAAACTTGACACAATTGTTGAACGATTGAAAAGTTGTGTTTTATCAGCCTCAGGCAGTCCATGAAAACAAATGTAGACGACTAATAACCATGCTAATACACATTTGTTCAGTAAGATGATAGAGTACCGAAGTCTGACGTCAGTTGGCACGACAACTAGCTCCAAACAAATGGGGATTTGGACTGTTCCTTTGTTAACAGCCAGTCATGCAAACACATTGACACAAAATAACAAAAGTATTATGGTTCCAAACATTGCATTGACGTCATCACTTTGGTACTCTATAGGGGCTGTAGATGGAATTTACTAATGAGCACAACCCCCTTTTCCCCCACCCCTTCCCCCATCCCTTCCCCCACCCCTTCCCCCACCCCTTCCCCCATCCCTTCCCCCACCCCTTCCCCCATCCCTTCCCCCCACAACTTCCCCCACTCCCCCTCCCCACTCTTTCACTCCCTTTCCTCCTCACTTCCCTCCTCACTTCCCCATGCTGTTTGTTGTAAATGTAGTTAAATAATCAATTGGAAACTAATTAACCCCTCCGCTCTATTTGCGTCATTTCAGGGCATATTCCCAGCATCCCATGTGCATGTCCAGGAGGAATGCAGCAACCAAGGGTAAGTCATTGACGGAAACTAAACAAATATAACAGCAGTGTTATGAGCATGGAAGGCCCTCTGTGAAGGGAAGAAACCATTGTAGGTCCGCTGCTTGTAACAACTACCCACACTTTTTCAGAAAGTGACACTGTTGTAGAAAATTAGAAGAGAGATTTTTGCCCCGTCCCCACACGGAGTGCTTTCCCGAGAGCCTGTAGAAAAAAAAATTACAGCCATACTCGGGTGGGACTTGAACCCATGACCTCCTAATTACTAGTGCAGACGTCTTAAATACTTGACCACCGGGCAGCGGGTACTGCATGATCAGTGAGAATAAAATCTCTTCTAATTTACTTCACCCTGATGCAAATTCCGCTGCTACGTTGGATTCGAATTGAGCCAGCCGACTGGTCCTGTTTGCTAGTTGTGAGCATGCGTGTACAGGTTCTGTATATATCTCCGAGGACAAGAGGAGAAAGGAAATACAAAGAAACCTTTCAGTCCTTGCATGTCAGGTCTTTTGTTGAAATCGGTCCTCGCACGTACATGTAGAAGGACGTGCTTAGTCTATGGGGTTGGGTTATATTAAAGGAACAATTAGAAACACAAAGCATTGTCCTCGCACGTGTTGGGAAAGTACGACTGTGCGTAGTTGTGAGCATGTGTGCTAGTTCTGAGCATGTGTATAGTTCTGAGCATGCGCATGAAGAACGATGGACCGGTATGTCTGCTGCCACCAGTGTCTCAAAAGTCTGCCAGTGCACGGCTGTGTTTATTTTTCTCTCTTTTTGCAGAGTTGTAGTCAAGTCCCTGCAAGTCCTTTCACAAGTCCTTTCACAAGCCCAGTCAGAAGTCCAGTCAGAAGTCCTTTCAAAAAGCCCTTTCAAAAAGCCCTTTCAAAAAGCCGGTCACAAGTAACTGGATGAACAATGACAAAGGAATGCCTTTGTCAAAGCTCATTTGAATAGCTTGTGATTGGAATTGGGACTGGAGGGCTTGTGATGGACTTGCAGGGACTTGTGATGGACTGCACTACATCCCTGTCTTTTTGTGGGGGAGGGGAGATGAAGGGAAGGGGAGCCTCTCTGAATAATATTTAAGTTTTGCTAGATTTGTATATTGTACATACATGTACAGCAATGGCATGATGTAATCAAAAGAAGGTTTTTACCTATTTTTTTTTTTTTTACCTAGAAAAACAAGCTAACAAAAGATGCTGTCTTAAAAAAGGCCCACAACTTTATCTGCAAAAAATTGTTATGTTTTGATTTCTGAGAAAAAACAACAGCTGCTAAACAGGTTTGGAAACCGTGCATTGGCAGTTTAGTTTCTCTGCCAAAACTGAAATGAAAGTATTTTTCTGGGATATACTCGGAATTTTACACGTTGGTGTTTATTCCTGCTGTAAACAGTTACCAATTTCTAGCATTGCTTGTTTTGTTTTTTGTGGCAGGGAGAGTCACGTGATCACAAACAGCCTCGTGGAGGAATTGAACATCGTGCTGAAGGAGTGGCATGTAGTCTTGAAGGAGAAATTCAGAGTAAGACATTTTCAGAAACAGCATTTCACAAACGTCAGAGGGAACTTTCTCCTTTGTATAGCGCCTCCCTGTAAATTTTTTTTAACTTGGTTTTGTTGTTTTATGTCATTTCTTTTGGTAATCAAACCAAGGGTTCCTCAAAAGTGCATATCGTACTGTACATGTAGCTCCAAAGCCTGACGAAGCCTGTGGGGAAAAGGCAAATAAAAGTTCAGTTTTAGATGTGGGAGAAAAACATCACAAAAAGCCAGTTGCATATGCTCTCTTGAAACTGGAAATGGTTCAGATCTACGTATGTGACAAGCCAAGGTACAGGCCTTGAATTTGGTAATTTTTAGGGCAAGGCCACTTTGGCCTTGAATAAAGCAAAATTATGGAGGGCGCCAAGGCCAGTAAGTAGGGCACCAAGGCCAAATTATATCTGCAGAAAGGGCACGGAGGGTGCGGCACTGTTGATTTTTTTCCATTCAAAACGTATTTAACTAAGAGTAAGAGTAAGACTATGAGGCCAAAAACATACTGCTTCCGATCACATGGGTATTCAATTATATGTGAATTTCAGCCTAAACTATTTCCGTTTACGCTACGAAAGCTATAACAAAAAATTGCCAAAATAAATTATCAAAACTTGCCTTAATTAATGTCAAAAATATTTACGGTCGATAATTCTTAAAAATCATGGAAAATTTAGGTCGTACACATCACTATGCACAACGCTAACCATAACGCTAAACCACGATGGGAAACTGGCCAACACTGTCCGTTTATCCATGGAGAAATAAATTTCTCCATGGTTTATCGTACGGTGGTAAGCGTGCGTGATGCACTTTGTTTGGCGGGCGATAAACCTCGTGTTGCGGCAGGAAATGTCGGGGAAACACGCTGCGGTGTACAAGCGGTACAACCTCGAAATAATTTCATGAACACGGAAAATGCATACACAGACAAAATAGATCAAGTTCTGTGAATTTTTTGGGCCTAATTATTCATCGACACTTTTGACAATCGGAACACCGCGTGTTGTGACCAAAGTTCATGAAGTTACTGTACGTATGTAGCTCGCCGAAGGCGTGCTTCATAGCGCCGCCTACAAGAGCGCGTTTCCTCGTACACGAACATCGATGCGTATTGTGAGGCGCACATGTGCAAGTACTGAGAAAAAGAAAGTCAGTTGACTGCACGTAAACGTTGCGGTACATGTACATACTCCTGCTGCTTTGTGTGTACGTACGAATACACACATTTAATCTTGCGGTGGGGGTGTTGATGCTTGAAGTATCGGCACACTCCGAAACTGGACCAGATTAATAGTTTGTGTGCATGTACTGTGATTCTGTACACGCGATCGCCAACGTGTTGTGCAGCGAGATTTTATGAAGGGCTGGCATGACATCGAAAAAACAAATGATATGAAGGATTGTAGTGGCTGTGTTTTTGCAAAAAGGGCACGACGGCCAAGGTAAATTTGGGGCAAGGCAAAACTGGCCGTAAAGACGGAGATTTTGTGTGGGGCACCTCGGCCAGTAAGAAGGCAACGACGGCACTGGCCGTCGTGGCCGTCGTTCATTTCAAGCCCTGAAGGTATAACGGTCATTCCACCAAGTTGGAACACAGTGTCCATGTTACATCCAGAACCTGTTGTGAGGCAATTTCAGTACTTGTGTACCAAAGTTGGAGTCGAGTCCCTGCAAGTCCTTTCACAAGTCCTTTCGCAAGTCCAGTCAGAAGTCCTTTCATAAAGCCGGTCACAAGTAACTGGATGAACAATGACAAAGGAATGCCTTTGTCAAAGCTCATTTGAATACATGTAGGTTGTGATTGGGATTAGGACTGGAGGGCTTGTGATGCACTTGCAGGGACTTGCAGGGACTTGCAGGGACTTGCAGGGACTTGCAGGGACTTGCAGGGACTTGTAGGGACTTGTGATGGACTCGACTACATCCCTAATGTGTACTTCTAAATATCACTACACAGTTTTTCTCTACATGTTTAAGTACAATGCACAGAATGGACCCCCCATACAAGCTTCAAGTTAGTTGCTCTTACCTGAAATACAAGTGAATCAGTAGCTTTAAACGATTTAACTTGGTGTAACCTAGTGTGATATTTACTCTGTCAAAACATTTTTGCACATATCCCTAGTTTGACATCTACAATAACCTTATAAAAATACACGTGGTTCCATTTTGTAGACGGTTTGTACTATATATCTTGCAACACAACAAAAAGCTGTAAAGAGACACGGTGTCCCTGTTGCATCCGAGTCATGAAATGTCAAATTTCTCCGGAAACTAATGTTCGAACGGTACAAAACTTGCCCAAATTTGTCCAACATCTAAGACATACAGGGTGGTTCAAAAAATAATTAACCCAAGTTGAGGTGATTGTTCACTCACCTCCAGAATTTGTGTTTACCTAGTGTTGATGAGTAGGGTGTTTAGCAGGTCTAGCTTAATTGGATCTCAAGATATGGCCCATTACAGATGGCTGGCTTGTCATACAGGAGCTTCATTGTAAATGAAGCATAAAGGTAAGAAGCTCCCGTGGACAAACCAGTTTTGTACATGCCATCTGTAATGGGCCATATCTTGAGATCCAATTAAGCTGGACCTTGCATTTTTTTTTTCAGGATTATTTCTAAACACCCTACTCATCAACACTAGGAAAACACCAATTCTCTGGAATTGTAGGAGGTGGGTGAACAATCACCTTAAACTTGGGTTAACTTTATTTTTTAACCACCCTGTATATCAGGAATAAATATTTTTTTAAATGTAGTCAATATATGGCATGTAACTGGAAATGTAGCAAAATTTCACACTTTGTGTCCCAACTTCATGGAATGACCCATAAATCAGTGGTTAAGTAAAAATCTGTATTCTCGCTTGAAGTGATCATTTTGCTCTTATTTCTTCTCCCCTCCCACTCCCCTCTCCCCCATCCCCCAGAAATACAGCATGCAGTGGTTCAGCGAGCTGCGCAAGGTCATGCTAGAGCTGATTGACCTCCGACGGCAGCTGTTGTCAGGTCAGCTGACTCAGGAGCCTGCCAGAGAGGTCAGGATACAGGTCACCAATCGCATCGACTGGGGCAACCAACGGCTGGGGCTGAACCTGATACCCAGCGTGGACGGGAAGATCGTAGAAACCACAAACACCAGCATCGTGGACCTACACCAAGTGGTGAGTCCATGGGTGGAATTGGGAAGATGATGGGCCGGGGGATAGATCTTTAGAGCAAATACAGTCGACTCTCGTTAATACGAGGTCCTCCGGACTTACGCAAATATCTCGTATTATCCGGGCTCTCGTCCTATCCGGGCTGCAGGTTTTCCCCTTTATTGTGTATAAATGTGATGCGTGGATAGGCCCCAAACAAGATGTAAACGCCACGCACATCGTGTCGATAAAATTGTATTGCTTTATACTGGTTACATGTACGAAAATGTTGCAAGCAGATTTTTAATAAAACAAGCAGTAATATTTAATAAAACAACACCGGAGCACAAGAACAAAACCTCTGGAGTTCGCTGACCGGGCGATTTGAGCTGCCAAGATCACCGCAAACCACTGCATTATTAGCTACACGCACGTAAGTATTTCCATCATACACAAACATCTTGATGGGGCCGGGCTCTTGTTATAGTTGGTAACCATCACGGAAACTAGCATAAGGCACAAAAGGGAGGAAACCAGTGCATTTTTTGTGGACAACAGAGGGCGTTTCTCGATCGTGGGGGGTCCTCATTAATGACTATTTTTTACGGTAAAATTTGAAATGTTGGGGCGCGACTATTGGGGATTAATAAGCTCTAAAATTAATTGATAATCCTGGGGGTAAATTAAATATTTTGAGTTACAAACGGGATTGATAAAACTGAACAAAAGAGGGCGCCAAACATTCTTTTTTTTTATGATTGCCTTGGCATGGTTGGGTTATTTTTTTCCTGCTGGCTGGAAGGGGAACGGAAGCAAGTGCAGGCTACTGTTTTCACAGTTTACGCGTTCCGGCGGCATGAAAGCCGCCATAAACAAACCCCTCTATAGCGGCACGGGAACCGCAATCGCCCATTGTCCACCTTTTAATAGCCCCCTCTAGCGGCACGTTCGAGACACAAACAGCTGATGTCTACATGGAGTGAAAACCGCAGAGCAGGATTAGCAAGCATTATGACTGCGCCATTATCATTGCGGCATGAGACACAAACAGGTGATGTGTACGCGTAGTGAAAACCGCACTGCATAATTAACGAACATTACAATTACTTTTCAAATTGAATGGATTCGCTGATTGACAGGTTGTTTTCTAAAATGTTCGTGGAAAATAGATAACAATACATGCATTTGCGCTCAATCGGGCCGCAAAAAATGCTCGTCTTAGCCGAGTTCTTGCGTAAACAGAGCTCGTATTAATGAAATTTTCTCCCATAAGAATGTGCACAATTCGGTCGGGACCAACGAAAATTCTCGTCTTAACCGGGTTCTCGTGTTAACCGAGCTCTTATTACCGAGAGTCGACTGTATCAGCTTCAAGAAATCCTTGACATTCAAAAGCAGTGAGCCAAGATAGATCTAGTGTAGCA
Source organism: Hippasteria phrygiana (assembly GCA_037893225.1). Classification (NCBI taxonomy): domain Eukaryota; kingdom Metazoa; phylum Echinodermata; class Asteroidea; order Valvatida; family Goniasteridae; genus Hippasteria; species Hippasteria phrygiana. The sequence goes on from JAZGUH010000003.1 coordinate 763,308, forward strand.
TAGGAATTATTAGGCCAAATAAAACAAAAATCATGTTTAGTGGCCAGATATTTTTGAAAAAAGGAGGATTGGCTTTTTATTTTTTTATATTTTATTTTCAAGATGGCCACCATTCTTTTTATAAATTTTCGACAACCTTAAGCTTTTCAACTGTTCAAACATACAGAAAGAAAGAGACATGGTGGACAAGAGAATTGAACATATTTATAGTGGGTTTAATAGTTTTAGCAAACCTCGACCTTAAGCCTTTTTCTTTATAACACCTCATCCACAGATTCTGTGTCTTGATTGGCCGAGAGCGAGTCGCATGGCATTTTCTATTTTTACTATCTTCCTGTGCACAGCCAAAAGTACTATACCCGTAGCAACCAAAGTACTATACACATGGCGCGGTATTTGTGTGCAGATGCATGCGGGTGTGCGCGTTGAGCGTAACGCGTATTGTTCCAAAGTGCCAGCGCTACAGAGCTGGGTTCAAACATTTCGTTAAAGGGTGGTTTTTAAAATAGCAAATAAATTTTCCACTAATTTTGTATTGAAATAGAAGTCCATTTTAACTGTATTTAGATTTAAATAATGTTAACATTTTTAAATCAAGCAGAATCTGTGGGTGAGGTGTTATAAAACAAATATTTACTGCTTTTATCTCGTGGTGTGGTAAAACTAGCCTTCCTCGGTGATCCATGGAGCATTCTATTTTCCCTCGGCTTCGCCTCGGGAAAATAGAATGCTTAATGGATCACCTCGGGAGGCTAGTTTTACTACACTACTCGAAGCAGTAAATATTTGTATACTAGCCCGCAGAAAGTTTTACTAGCCCACATTTAATGGACACATTGTAACATATATCATTAACCATAACTCCCTATGGAGGATTGGAAGATTCAGTACAGAAAACAAATTTCTGAATGATACGTTTTGCCTTAGAATTGGAAATCACTGTCGCTTGTTGTGGAGTCGGGATCATTTGGTGGTTGTTCATGTGCACTTTCAGGGTGTTTTCCCCCCACACCCATCCAGTCCCAACACATACAGCATTTGGCAAAATATGTCCACAACACATTCTGAGCTTGATATAATGATATGAGACTACCGACCTTGTACAAGCCATGTGCGCTTGTGGCATCGTGCAATGAATGGCATGTGTACATACGTAGCCTCAGGACACGTACAGCTAGCTGTTGTGTACAGTATTATGGTACAACTTACAAGGAAGTTGCAGCGAGCATGCATGGCGCGGCGGCCAGGCACTAGTAATGACTGCGCGGGACACCGCAGCGCTGTACTTGGTCGTTAAATGAAACAAGAAAATTCACTCAAACCTCACAAGAACGTCCGTTTTATTTAACTCAAGCAAAAGTGACAATTTTAATCAGGTAGGTATACATTTCTATTTTAGTAGCCCGCCGGGCAAGTTAGAGTGCTTTTTACTAGCCCGCTGGGCAAGTTAGAGTGCTTTTTACTAGCCCGCCGGGCAAGTTAGAGTGCCTCTTACTAGCCCGCAGTAGTTTTTACTACATTTGTAGACATTGTACGCCAGGCTAGTGCTAAGGTCGAGGCCTGGTTTTAGTAAGCTTATATTTTATTTGCCGTTGGATCGGTTGAAATTGTTTGGGGTTTTTTCACCTCATTTCCACTGGTAAAAATAAAAACAAAATCCAGGCGGCCTCCAAAAAGGAAGTGGACGGGGACGTTAAACATTTTTTTTTAACTTGGTCTTATAAACCCTTGGATAGACAGAAATTTGGTGGATGTACCGGTATGCGTAAGTCTGGGATTTCTAAATGTTTAGACATTTTCGAAAGAAGGGAACGTTTAGTAATCTTCTCAACATTTAAACGAAACCTTCACAGCAACATCAGGACCATCCTTTTTCAAAGTAATTTCCCAAACTTGCAAATTCCTGTAATAACTCAGAGAGTAGTTCTTTTAAGGAAAGCAAACATGTAAATTGGAAGGTTGTTTTTTTAGTTTTAAGAAGTGATTGAATACTATTTTTTCTGTAACCATATTTAAATGAGTGGAGAAACTCGGGTATTTAAATTAACCCTAACTCCATACATCGTTTTTCCTACATGTAACCTGAATATTCCAATATCCTCCGATTCCAAAATCCTCCAATGTTTGTTACTTGGACCACTGCCTGAATCCTGCAAAATCCTCCAGTGGGTTTTGGATAAACACCCTAGTAACCTCAATCCTCCGAAATCAACCAGCATCAGATTGGGCCTGATGACCCGGATCCTCCATTTTCTTCCAGAGGCAAAAATCCTCCTATGCCCTCAATCCTGCAAAATCCTCCAATGCTTTAACTTCCAAAGACCGTCAATGCTCCAAATTCCTCCATTCGGCAAAGAGGATTTTGGAGAATTTGGGAATGTTAGGGTTAATCAAAAAACCAGAAAACATATAAAACACCCATTTGTATTGTGTTGTATGAGCACTTGTGTGTAATTAAAGTGTGGATCATCTCTCTTTGTCATGTGTAAATTTGCGATGTGCATTCCACGAGTTTAGTTCAAACATTTAAACCCTGTCAAAATATGAATTTAAAAGTTTAGAAAATGAAAAAGAAAATCACAGACCTCCTATACAGACTAAAACATATGTGGATAACAATGAATCCCATTTTCCAGTTTGCATCTTGTCGCCAAACTTGTCTTATTTATTTATTTAAATTGACGAATTGATACCATCTCTTATGTTACAGCATATCAACAGTGTGGAGCAGACAACGAAGACGGCGCAGGTATGTAGGATGACAGTGATAGTAACGTGGCTGAGGCTCGGTTTTCGTTTCGTGCCTTGTCTCAATGGGAGACTTTTGAGATTCCGGTGGATGCTGGTGGGAGTTCTCACCAGTCGTGCGTGCAGTGACGACTGAATGCTCAGAATTTGCGTGACAGACTGGTATGTCGGCTGCCACCAGCTTCTCAAAGTCTCCCATTAAATTCACATTGTTATCACCACTGGGCCCAATTTCATAGCGCTGCTTAATGGTAAGCAGAAAAGTTGTGCTTACTATAGCAGACAAATTTGATTCAGCATTAGCGTATTTCATGGCCAAGCCGTGCTAACGTTTGCGCGTGCATGGAGATTTATATTGTTGCATCACTAATTTAAGCAAATCCTGCTTCCGAAGTTAGCGGGCTCTTCGCTGTGCTTACTGCTTACAGTCTCTATGAAATGGGCGAGGGTTCCGTTAGTAGAAAAAAGTGTGTTAAGCAGCGCTATGAAAATGGACCCTGGTCATGTAGCCAGTGAACATGCTCTAAATCCATCTCTTCAGATATTATCAGTTCATACCACTCTGTTTTGGGGTTCATAAATCATGCAATCATTTCCGTAACTTTTCCCAACCAAGCCGGGTTAAGAGGAGTGGTCACTTTTTTGATTGACGAATGAAGAGCTTAGCTTGTATTCCAGATTACACCACCTCATGCATAGATTGGCGTAGAACGTCTCACAAGGTATTCTCGGTGTTTACTCTGTCACTGTCCACTTTCAAAGAGACTAGCCCACGGCCGAAAAAGATCCAGAGATCCTATGTAAAATCTATGTATTGCAGTGGGCATTTTTGGTTAAAAAAAAAAAATCTGGGGGCGGGGGATGGAAGTCATCCCCAATACAAAGTAAAGGGCTAAAACAGAGGTGGTGGGGTTGGCGACAGTTTAGGATGCCAGCCCCACCACCCTTGCGGTTTTCCTGTGTCCAGATCTAAATAGAATAAATAGGATAAATCTTCAATAGATTCCAGAGAAATCAGGGTTCCCACGGTCATGGAAATGGAAGATCCTGGAAAATCCTGTACAAATAAAGTTGTCCTGGAAAAAGTTGTCATGGAAAAGTCATGGAAAATTGGGAAAACTAAAAAAAAAAAAGTCATGGAAAAGTCATGGAAATCAAGATGTTATTTTTAATGGGCCGCTTTTGATGTGATAACGGAATAATGATAAATTTACAGGCTATATCCTTGTCAGTCTATAGTAATGGCTATGGCAGTCTTCCAGTTTGTAATACATGTATAATAATTTTCTATACTGTACTCACAGACCTCAGCGGTTCATCAGTATCATAACACCAAACAACTTTTCTCTGCAAAATGGCGTTAAATGTCATGGAAATTGTCATATTTTAGTCCTCAAAAAGTCATGGAATTTGGTTTTCAGATTTCTGTGGGAACCCTGGAAATTATCCCAATTTTCAGACCTATAGACAGACGGGGTCTATAGGTCTAACTTTGCTCAATCCTACAGACATATTGTGGGCGTATTTGATTCCAAGTGCTACGACGCACCATACACAGTGTAATTTGTTTGTTGGAAACATAGGGGGGGTTTTCTCACATAATTTGAATATTCCTTGGCCTTGCGGGTCGGAGCCTTGGCCTTGGGAGGGTCGAAGCCTTGGCCTTGGTGGGTCGAAGCCTTTGCTCCAACACTGCCCCCATGACAAAACACTGAATGGATTGTAAAGCAGAATTTGCCAAATTGAAAGTTTAGCACAAAACGAGTGGAATGGCCCTAAAAGCAGCCACATCTTGTATTCCAAGAATTCTTCACCTTCTTAATTCTTTGTGTTCACCCGTCGGTGCTGTCTGACCCTCCCCATCTGGTCACCCTTGTGTCTGTGTGTGTCTGCCATGGTGTGTCTGTGTCTGTGTCAACGGTAAAGGTGTTTTTGGATGCTGGATGGCTCCTTGCTGCCTCGCCCGCCAAAGACCTTGCACCCTCTGCACAGGTGTGTCACGAGGTCCCAATTCGGGCAAGCGGTTTTGATCAAATTCCAATCAACTCACAAGCAAGCTTACCAGGGATCATTTCATGTCGTCTGAAAGCGGCATTAATTGCGGTAACGACGTTTTCTTGCCGTACCAGTATTAACACCCAGCTGGCTGATATAATGAGCTCGTTTTATACAGGTCAGTGCACACGGGCAGTTTCATCACTGCAATATTCATGAGGAGTGTGTGGTCCTCTGGCTGCCAGTGCTTTACAAAGAATCCAGCTGCAGCGTAACTAATCCCCTGGCTCTCTGGCTAATCCATCTTGGTGGACAATGGGGAATTAGCGTTCCAAGCCAGAGCTCTTAATAAACGCTCTTTGCAGCAAGACCTCCACTTATAGGCTTCCTTGTCCATTAGCCTTTTAGAGGTATGGCGGACACAATAGGAGGGCGCTATTTGATTTGGGTATAAATACACAGGTTTTACCCAAATCAAATAGCGCCCTCCTATTGTGTCCGCCATACCTCTAAAAGGCTAATGGTCTAACTGCTGCAAACTAAAAAATCTTTGACAAGCTGATGGGGCTTTAATGAGCTCCAAGCTCCAGTTTTGACCTCATAGTCATTCAGTTATTCAAGCCGCCTGGCTTCCCATTTATCAGCAAGGTTTGAGGTTAGGAATGCGGCGCCACAAAGAAAAACAACGGTACCGCAATCAATACCGCATCTGGACAATATGAAATGCTCCCTCACTGCTTCATGAACAGCGACATTCCCTGCTGTGAAATCATATCCTATAATGATTGAGGGAGCATTGAGTTGGTCTCGGACTCGACTTCATGCTACCGACTACGTTAAACTTACTCTAACAGCTCCCCAGCCTCATATTAAAGCTGTGTTCACATTTTACTTAACCAGTTCACGCCGGGATTATTTTGACATTCACCGGACCCAAGGTGCGTGATAAAATTTTCACGAACCTCGATGCCAGCTGGGTTGAGGCGGAATCGGGCCATAATCTGCGGGTAGCACACCCTGATATTTCTGGCCTCGCTCGCTGCGAGCGGGTCGCTGACAGATATTTCCGGCCTCGCTCGAGTGCGAGTGCAAAACCTTTGCGTGTATACACGTCATCCGACGCGAACTGGTTAATTCTAATTTATCAGGATGATGGTAAAATTTCCAAAGATTAAGTTTTATTGTTGTAAGCACTTCTACTTTTGACTTAATGGTTTTACTAACATCTTCCATAACCGGCATGAAAAATTAACCCAAAAAAGGAGTGCAGTTCATGAAGAAATGACGTTCTTGCCATGCTGAAGAAATGATGCACAACGCAGGCGCAGTCTGCCTGTGCAGTGTGACTTTCAGTCTGTGTCTTGATGTATGGCTTTTCTTTGCCACTTTACTAAATCACACATGTTCGCACCGGACTTAAATGACTTGTTTTTACTGGGAAGTGGTTTTACCAGTTACAGTAACTATTTGTTCACACTGGTCTTGAAATGGGAAAAGTAACGATCATCTCGGTGACTTTTTTGTTATGGAAGTTGCCCAATACAAGCCACTCAAAAAGGCTACAACAGAGGTGGTGGGGTTGGCCACATTTCAGGTTGCCAGCCCCACCACCCTCACGTTTTCCTGGGTCCAGATCTAAATCGAGGATAAATCTCCAACAGATACCAAAGAAATTATCCCAATTTTCAGACCTGCATGTATAGACCCAGGCGGGGTAACTTCCACTGTTGGTGAGATCAACTCGCCTCCCCGCAAAAAAGTCACATGCGAATATGGCTTAATGTTGAGGTTATTGCTTCCATGACGAGCAAGTGTTGTGTTAACACCCTAAATTATATGCATAGGCTTAATGTTGGAGCACTTCTGACAGCCAGTTGTAAGGCCATCCGTTTTGATATGCTTAATGTGCAACACTTATACAGACCTATTTATCAAGAAAGATACATGTACATGTATATGATGTCTTTGGCAGCTCTTGAACAGTGGGGATATTGGGGAGACAAACCTCTCATGCATGGATTTCTGCATGCTGTGCAATAGAGTACCGAAGTCTGACGTCAGTTGCCACGGCAACTGGTTCCAAACACATGCAGTTTAGAATGTATTCTGGTTCCAAACATTGCATTGATCGACGTCATCACTTCGGTACTCTATTGTATCACAATCTAGTCCTGCCTTATTTTTCATGGATCCGCAAAAATATGAGAAAGGACAAATCTGAAAAAAATCCTGACAACTTTGAAAAACAAAAATACAAAATTAAATATAGGAAGTGTTGTTTTTTCCTGCACCATATTGAGGTGAAAAATTTAGAAAATTGAGGTAAATCAGGGAATTTGGTCTTGCAACGTTAAAAATCGTGAAATTGGGAACACATAAATGTGAGTCATTCCATAAATTTGGGGTCCAAAGGTGTGACATCTTTAGTGTCCCTGTTACATAGTGACATGTATAAGATTTCGCAATTCAGGACACACTCTTTAAAATGCCTTCTATCTCCAAGACCGATTGTGTAAAGCAAAGTACCTGCCAAACAATAGTGTGAAGTCAATGTTAATGATGGGAAATTAGTCAAATTGCACAGGTCAGGTGTAACAGGGACACCAAAACATGTCACACTTTTGTACCTCTTTCATGTGCTCACAAAGTTCCTATCCGAATCATTTATGCAGCTAAAAACTTGGCAGAATGCATGTCACTAACAGCAGGCATTTACTACGGTTTACAACTATAGTGCCATCATTGCCCATTCTAATTGCAGATTCAATTTTTGCAGGGCTGCTACAGGCACAGAATCTTACTCCATGCTCACAGAACATTCAAGTCTCGTGATTTCACGAGACGTTTTGGTACCAAACACTAATTAGTAGTCTAGAACTCCTTTGTTTCAACGTGCATGATCAATTAAATTGAAGTTGAGATCAAATTTGTCCGGATATTTTTTTACTGAAGAATATGCAATATTTTCAGTATGCTGTAAACTGTAATGCTTTGTTTCTTGTACAAAACTTCTTCAGTCAGTTCACCAGTTTAGCCTTGGCAGAAGACAAAATATTTCCTGTTGTACATATTGCACCTCCCGTATGATATACCCGGATGGTCCACATTTTCACAAAATCCTGCTGTTCTGGGGAGTCATCTTGTAAACTTGAATGCCATCATCATAAAATTTGTTTCTACCGTTACTTTTGTTGCTTTAGTGAGTCGGAAATGGAGCAGCACCTGTTGAGTATTGTAATCGATAACACGGCACGCTGTTCCAACTGGGAAAAATCTGGGAACACCAAATGATCCTAGTAGGATTATTAGTCCTGCATATGTACCATACCATTATACACATTCCGTTCCGTTCCGTTTCGTTCCGTTCCGTTCCGTTCCGTTCCGTTCCGTTCCGTTCCGTTCCGTTCCGTTCCGTTCCGTTCCGTTCCGTTCCATTCCGTTCCATTCCGTTCCATTCCGTTCCATTCCGTTCCATTCCTTTCCATTCCACTCCATTCATTATTTTGCAGGAATTAAGACAATAATAAAGTATATACACTTACAAAAGTTCACAAAATTGAAGGTAATCATCAATGCAAATGAAAACAGAATACATATAAAATAGCCACTCAAAAACACTAAATAAAGATAAAGACAAGGCCTACATGTATAAAAAAAAAATAATAAAACAGAAAAAATGCACACCCCTGGAGGATAAGTAAACCAAATCACTATCTAATAGCTCTCCTATAGTGTGACTGAAAATAGAATACATTTTAAGAGACGCCATACAGCATTAACCCCTTGCCACCGGGTGGCGCCGGGGCACCAGGCCGGGTTATGCAGCCAGGCGAAACAGAAACAAGAGGCTTGTGCAGCCAAGCATAACGTACACGATACCCCAATAATGGATTGAAAATGCAAACATAGACGTCAACCGGCCAGGTGGCAATTTCAATCTGCACGTATTTGTGTCAACCGGTGGCAAGGGGTTAAAAATACATTTGCACTATTACACTGAATACAATTAGAGGGAACAAAAACAACTGAAAGCTCAACAATATAGAGGAACACTTTTCAGATAGGGACATGTGCAGAACAGTGCATTCCTGACACACACCTAATGTTCCCAGTAGATGAATTTCACATAAACGAAAACAGCACCGATCCGTGCACTTCCAGGTTTGAAAGCGAGGCCCAGCATTTTTGTGCAGTTTATATACGGTAAAATCTGTTGAGGTTTTTAAAAAAGTTATAATCAAGCCATCCAAAAACAGGTAAACAAGTTTATCTGAGCATCATTGTTCTGTGAAATAGTTGAACATCATGTCGATTACGAATGAATTTGGACGTGTTTTTTTGTCGTGATGAACCGGCACCGCTTGACCATGCTGACCGTGCGCTACACATGCATGAATTGATTTGTTGAATAACACTGTGTTTGTTTAACACCGAGAGCCTCACTTTCAACCCGGAAGTGCGCAGATGGGGCTAATGTGAAATTTGTTTATAAGAGAGTATTACTTGGGTTCAAATCTGCATGTTCTAAGAGATCAAAGTCATTGCATAGTTACAGTATAAGTACCAGCATGACAATACATGTATGTGCTTGAGCAGCCTAACTCTAACAAGCTTATTAATAGTTCTTCTGCATGTCCACCATCGTCACTCGGCTGAATGCTTTTTAAAAATAGTCGAAGCATTTCTGAAAAACTGCCAATGCCAGATTCTGAAATGGACACAAAATATCAATTTTGTGATGAACTAGTGTCCAAACCATTTATTTTGTGTAAAGCCCTGTTCTCACTTGAACGATTTTTTGTACAACTGCGGTGCGACTAAAAAATCGTACAGCTGTGCGATTTCCGTACGAATTTCCCCGTTTCTTTCCCGCGCAGTCTCACTTGTACAACTGCCGTGCGACTGCCGTTCAACTCTCGTGCGACTTTTCCTCCCGAAACATCCGATAACGGTTCAAGTTCCGTGCGACTGCCCTACAACCTGTACGAGTCCCGCGCAAGTGCCGTGCAGTTGTACCGCATGCGCACAGGTCGCACGCAGTACAACTGCCGTACAACCAATCAGAGCGCCGTACAAGCACCGTTCGATCCGCGCGAATCGCATAAAAGCACTTGATGTTTTTTTCAACATTCAACAAATATTTAACACAACACAACGATGCCACCAAAGAAGAGTGATGGCAAGCAGGCAGGCAGCAAGAACGGCGACTCTCTTCAGACTCCCATGCGACCTATCAGACTGCCGTGCGACTGTCGTGCAACCCCCATGTGACCAATACGAACTATGCGAACCGTGCGACAGCCGTATGGAAATTTTCAATATTTGAAAAAACTTGCACGTGCATGCGACCTGTCCGAATTACACATGACACTCCTACAACCTGTGCGAATCATCAACAGACTGTCGTGTGACTCCCGTACGCCTTGTGCAATTTGGTAGTCGCACGGCATTCGCGTAGAAAATCGTTTAAGTGAGAACGGGGTATAACAGTTTTTTCCAGTGTTACTTTCAGATTTTGCCATTTTTTCCAAATTTTACACCTGTTGACCATTATTGTAATACCTTGGCGATAAGCAGTACAATGCGATTTGAAAAGAATATTGTAACCCCCTCCCCACCCCCCTAAAAAAATTGTTTTGTTTTTCTGTTTCAGAGCCAGGTGAAAACGGTGGAGGGAATGGCTGCATTTGCTCATCACATCCACTTACAACTCAAGAACTTTGGCTGCAGTATCGGGGAGGAAGCCCAGGCTTTCTTTGCCCTGTATGATGCAAAAGAAAGCAGGTTTATCAGGTGAGACAAATGGGTTCAATCCACAGAGTTGTATTAAACAACGAGAGTGCATACTACCGCATCAGTACATCAGATGCAAGTGCATAGAGTGATCTCTGTAGCTTTTTATGCATTTTCGCAAGCGTCATAAATGTTAATCTGTTTTGTTTTACCATGTACCCTGGTTTTCATTTTGAAAATTCCTCACAGATGACATTCATAAAAAAAAAATTATTGTCAAAGTAATATGCTAATTCGGTTATGGCTCCTCCATTCCAGAGTTGTAATCAAGTCAGCCACAAGTTAATCACAAGTCAGCCACAAGTTAATCACAAGTCAGCTCACAAGCTACATGGGATGAACAATGAGAAAGGAATGCTTTTGTTATATAGTGTGTTTGAATATCTTGTTACATGGCTTGAGACCAGAATTGTGAAGTGACTTGTGAAGTGACTTGTGAAGTGACTTGTGAAGTGACTTGTGAAGTGACTTGTGAAGTGACTTGTGAAGTGACTTGTGAAGTGACTTGTGAAGTGACTTGTGAAGTGACTTGTGAAGTGACTTGATTACAACTCTGCTTGATTCCATAATCTAGAACTGGTTCCTGACATTAGCGGTCGGGTACTCGGTTTGGACGCACAGCCCTAGGGCGAACCAATTAATAATAAAAAAGATTTGGCTAGTGCCGGCAAATTATCGAAATGCGTACATGATGTGAATCATTACAAGCATACTTGATGCTCAATTTCATACCTGATTTAAATCAAAACGTTTGATTTTTTAGTGTTTTATAAATGTTGTGATTTTGATATCAATCCTCGCTATTTTTGAATAATTGGGTTTTCATTTTATGTGTTTTACAGGCATGAGATTTTTCAGATTTGTATCTGAATTCAGACTATTTAATCCCAGAGAAAGGCATTATTTTAATAGAAAGATATGTATTTTTCAGACATTTCATCAATTTTAAGACTGTTTTCTTCATTGACAATCTCATCCCTGGTTTTAAAAATTGTTTCAGTGAGCGCTACCTTGCCAAGTTCAACAAGCTCGGTGTGCCGAACAACATTGACAAGATTGGCAACCTGTGTACAATATTCTGCGTAAGTTACATGGCCCTTCTTTGTGATCAGGAACTTTCTATGTAACAACTATGAGACAACTCCCTAGGTGGTGTGAAAAATAGTATTGAAATTGGAGAATTCAGGACTGTTAGGGTTAATCTGCTGTTGGTATACCAATATGGGGCTTGTGCAGCCAAGTGTAATGCAAACAATAGGCAAACAATGGATTGAGTACGTGCAGGAATGTGCCTATAGATGACAACTGGCCAGGTGGACGTCTTCAAACGGCGGCCATGGACGTCGTTCCGTATTTAAGAGGTTGATAAGAACCATGTGAACGTTCCGAAAATTACTCTAAAAATGATTTTTCAGTGTTTTCTTGTGACTTGGATGACGGATTGAACTCGAACGTTCACGGGTTTGTTATTTCATGTATATGTTTAATCACACAAAGTATTAAAAACACTGCCTGCAACTGAATATCAGTTCTACCAATGCTATATCAGACCTTTAACCCCTTGAGTACGGTATTTTACGGGAGACGTCGGGGTGCCGTGGCGGCTCTGGCAGCCAAGCGAACCGCTACAATGTGTTTGTGCAGTCAGGCGTAACCTATACACAAATAATCCAACAATGGATTGAAACTGCACAAACGGCGGCCAATGGTGTCATCCGGCCTGGTGGCACTGTTTAATCCAAAAATGGATTGAAACTGCACAAACGGCGGACAATTGCGTTATCCGGCCTGGTGGCACTGTTTTTTTTGCGCACATTTGCGGCATCCGTACGCAAGGGGTTAAACAGTCACGTGTATATTTAGAATTGTTATCAGTGGGAGGAGAGGTTGTCACCGACAGTCTGAGAATTCCCTTTTTAACCCTTTCCTTACCAACGTCGAGTTTACTCGACAAGCCACAGCACCCCTGTTGCTTACCAATGTCGAGTTTACTCGACAAGGAAACCACACACCAGAGTATCCAAGCCACAAATATATTCACCATGTTTCAACAAACTGTAGTGCTGTCCATACATGATCTTCATACCAACAGAAAGAGCTTGTTCAGATCTTTCCAATGGTGCTATCAAATTTATGTGTCACCATTACAATATTTTGAGAAAACTGTATCCGAAGTTTCCCTGTACAGTTATGTGTATGGAGTGCCATTGGTTCATGTATCAAACAACTTTCCTGTTTGATAAAGTGGGCCAGAAGAGAAAACAGCCGTAACTTTGCTATTGTAGCAGTTATGACTTTTATTTTTACACCATATCAGAGAGAAATGTTCATGGAACAAACTTCACACAATGCATTTTCCTTTTTATTCAATTTTTGAGGGTGAAATCTGTGGTTGAAAAACAAAACAATCATTCAACAAGCAGTCGGCTGCTTTTTCTGCGTAAGTGGTTTTTATGCTTGACTGAACAAAGAATGTGGTACTGGGGGAAGACTAAAGCCGTGTCTGCACTGGACTTTTTTTTGTGAAGGTTTTACCGAGATGATGGTAAAATGAAAAATGGTCAAATGTGACCACTGTCCGCACTTGGACTTTCGACATGGGAAATTTTTTACAGAGACCGTGGTAGAAGTAACCGAGCTGTCAATATAAGGACTCATGAGGGCGCTTTGCGTGACCTTTCTACATTGACGCGATTGACCCAAATTACGCATGCCTTTTCATTTTCCCGGCTGATGTGTACACGTAGGACTACATCTTTAGCACCAATCAAACTTCCGACTGTATCAATAATAAAATATGCCATGATTGCGACCAAAAGAGGAACAACGCACTGGAATTTGGAAACTTGCCACGTGCACCGCACCATGCTGAAACAATGCAAAGCGCATGCGTGGTGTCCCAGTGTAGCATGACCTCGCGCTCGGGCCGGATGTACGCTTTCCTGAGCCGCTTTTACCGACTCGCACTGTCCGCACTGGACTTATCGTCTCGGGAAAAGTTACCTGGTCAGTTTTCTTGGGCAGCAGTTGCCCAGTAGAAGTAACCGTTGGACTCGGGAAAAGTAACCGAGATGAAAACGTCCTAGGCTGTCCGCACTGGACATTTTTTGGTAAAACTTACCGAGACGATGGGTACTTTTCCCATTTTCCCATTGGGCTTAAGCCAATAAACAATGTGCTAAGGAAAGGGTTAAACTTTTTTTTTCCTTTCCATAAATTTATTTTCTGTAGGATCTGAGCAATACGGACTTAGCCCGGGACCTGTACCTGACCTGTCACATTGTCAGAATAGGAGTCATGCAGACAAACAAGAAATCTGCTTCCAACTTCAGGAGGCCGTATGGCTGTGGTGGTAAGTCCCACGACGGTCTTAGATGGAATTTGCGTCGGGGATGATGTCAATTAGAAAGACATTTTTTGCTCTTTTCCAACGAAGTGTACGAAGCGCTGTGCAGAGCTGCCAACTCTCCCTGATTTTACGGAAGACTTCCGGAAAATTGGTCGATCTCTCAACTCCGGACACAACTTAAAAATCTCCCGGATTGTCAATTTTTCATACTTATTTAATTTACATGAAGGAAACATCCCACTAGAGCCAAAACAGGCAACTCCACTGCCTTTTGTTGTGGACACACCAACACCTTTGCCAGCTTCTTATCTTTGTAATCCATTAGCCAAACAATTGCTTGTAATCCTTAAGTAAACACTTCCAGGCTGGGTTTTGCTGGTACTACTCACAGCGTACAAATCACCTCTCCGATTCGTTCAAGTTTATTATCGTTCTCAGCTTTGCAGCGGCCGTTTTTCACGATTCAAAGTTTTTTAAGTAGTTACACAGGATAGAAAATCTGAACTGAGGCACTTTTTTTACAATATAACTAAGAATTCTTGCAGATGTTTCTGTGTTAACTATAACTCGTATAGATAAGAACTTAAATCAACAAAGGATTAACTGATAGTATCTTAAGTTTATTGACACAAGATAAACAATGTAAACAACATAAAATCTCAAAAAGGCAGTGCTCCTTTCCGAGTTAGGGCCTTCTAACTCGGAAAGCTCTAGTGGGATGGGGACAGTATGACCTGTATTTTGTAGCTGCTATTGTCTGAATATTTATACTAAAAGTCCGCAAAATCAGGGAGAGTGGGCAGCTCTGTACTGTGTGCTCAGTGCTTTCCTAGAGCCTGTGGAAAAAAATTCACAGGCTTACTCGGTAGGACTCGAACCAACGACCTCCTGCTTACTAGTGCAGACATCTTAACCACTCGACCACCATTGCCGTAGTATTGGCCTTACTCAACTGATGTCCTTGAATCCATCCAATAATTTTCAGAAATGAATGGATTTGGGGGTTTAGTATTTTATAGCAAATACTGTAACCCTGACCTGTTTAAAGTTTTATGTGCATAGAAGCTAGGAAAACCAAGAGAAAAAAATGTAGTCTGGTTTCCTGACCATACTTCAGACAAAACGGAGCAATTTGTAGATGTCAGGGGATTATCAGGTCGGGGAACTAGACCAGCTGGCTTGCACCCATTCACCAATGTGAAACCAATTTCCAGGCAAAATGTGGACTAGCTATAGTCAGTTTTTTTCCCAAAGATGATTGGCCGACCATCGCTGGAAATTGATACAAAAATTCCAGGTGCCATGATTTCACAGGATGCTTTTTAACTTGCAGTCAAGTAAGATATTTCATAATAACAAGCAC
Source organism: Hippasteria phrygiana (assembly GCA_037893225.1). Taxonomy (NCBI): domain Eukaryota; kingdom Metazoa; phylum Echinodermata; class Asteroidea; order Valvatida; family Goniasteridae; genus Hippasteria; species Hippasteria phrygiana. The sequence goes on from JAZGUH010000003.1 coordinate 778,556, forward strand.
AGACACAGCATCTTTAAATGTCAAGGGGCTGCATTCGCTGTGTTGCAGGGGCAACCTCGCTTTCAAATTTTCTCAAATTCTTGGCTTAGGAACCCAAGTTTGAATCATTAACCCCTTGAACCCGGGCATACCAGGTATTTCATTAGGGCGTTGGGGCTCCAGGCTGGGTTATGCAGCCAAGCGAAACGGAAACAAGAGGCTTGTGCAGCCAAGCATAACGTACACAATACCCCAATAATGGATTGAAAATGCAGAAATTGGCGTATATAGACGTCAACCGGCCAGGTGGCAATTTTCAATCCACACATATTTGGGTCAACCGTACGCAAGGGGTTAAACACAAGGCATCATTTATCGGAGAAGGAAAGAGTTCATCTGTTGTATGGGACTGTTATCTTCTCAGTTGATTGCAGGATTATTGCAGCATGCACACATTATCAAGAAAAGTTGTTGTCCTGAATAAGGAGAATTAAAGCTAGTATACACCATTTGCTTTTGCTGTCATTTTCAGAAATAAATGGATTTCTGGGTTTAGTATTTTATAGCGTGCTCGCAAATACTGTATAAACACCGACCTGTTTAAAGTTTTGTGTGCATAGATGCTGGGAAAACAGAGAGAAGAAAAGTCTGTTCTAGTACATGTAGTCTGGTTCCCTGACCATACTTTAGACAAAACGGAGCAATTTATAGACATCAGAGAATTATCAGGTCGGGGAACTAGACTATTTCCAACGATTTGTCGGCCGACAATCGTTGGAAAAAGATATAAAATTCCACTCTTCTTGAAAATGGCAGCACAGCAGGTGCTATGATTTCACAGGATGCTTGAGACTGCTATTTACTTACAGTCTAGTATTGTATTTCGTAATAATTCAGTGGTTTTGTTTTTAGATGTTGTATACAACTTTCAAAGTAGGCCCTTGCACATGAGGGGTACATTTCCAGTTTTTCCTGACCAGAATGTTTGCATTCATTTCAGCTGACTTGGTGCACTACTTTTTTTTCTTCTTTTTTTTAATGTTTCTTCAAAGTTTTATAGTTGATCAAAGTTAGGAGGGCCCAAATGTTTCAGTTCTTTTTAAAGGCTAGTTTCTTCAGAGTTGACAACAAAGCCAGTTCGGGATTTCAACTGCGCATGTGCGCAATGACAATTTATCCCGAATGTCCCGCGTGACCTAACGCGCGCGTGTGTGAACGCAAAAGGTGGTCGCACAACGCGCATGTGTTAAATTCAATCAGAATGGGCGTTCGCGTAACATGGCGTGACATTACATCTGCAATTTTATCCCGAATAACCTTTGACCTTTGAGATATTTTTTTTTCACAGCGGTGAGTTTGTCGACTGTTCTGTCCGAACCCATAGAGGATATGCCCTCAACAGCCAAGGAATTTGTCATGAAGATTTAGTGAGTAATAGATAGGATCCCGTCTATATTACAGGCTGTCAAGTATTCCTACTTTTCCCACTTTTTTTTACCTTGCTCCTACTTTTTCAATTTGTTTCCCCCCCTAATTTTTCCTACTTTATCATCTCACAACTCCAAAAACCGAAATCTCATAAGATTTGTTTCATAACTGTTACACACTGTCATATCTAAATCACACGATGAAGGGCTTGGGTGCAGGACTTTACTTCCAAGAGGTTAGTTGAGATTGGAGCACAAGTGTTGTGAGTACAGAACATGCCAAATGAGGCTTGTGATGCTGTAGATATATGGGTGAGTATGAATGAAAACTACTGAAAGCCTGCAAAAGTCTTACTTTTATCCTGATTTTATGCTCAAAAGTCCTACTTTTTATTCTGTTTTTTTTTTTTGTATTGTAATCCTACTGTTTTACTTTTTCACCCAGGTCTGCTTGAAAGCCCGACAGATTCTTGTGAAGGCATTTTTTTTATCATTGTCAAATCTGCAGAGATAACAAGATGTTTTAAAGATGCAACTAAGTGTCTGAATCTGTAATTGCAAATGTTGAGTTATGATTCCATTTCTTGCCAACCTGTTGTATCATTCAAGTTTTGTTGTTGAATTACGGGACTGACGATAGATAGGGCTGAGTCAAATCGAATAATTGAATATTTGAATATTTGCATATCCGACCTTTCATTCGATTGAATATTCGGTTGTCCCGAAACCGATTTTTGGGTAAACAAACTTAACAGAGGCAGTCTAATTAACGCTAGAAACTGCTCATTATCATCATTACAACAGAACCCCGGAATACCGTACCGGCGCTCTACCAACTATGTCTTTGGTCAGGGGGCGCTAGTCAGAATTCATAAACCCATTCTGCCGTATATCCAGGGATCATGCCCAATTGTATGATACAACCTGGGAAGTGACACTGTGGGGAATCACTCAATGAGGATATGACTTATTTAACTTCAAACCGACCAAAGGGGAAACTGACTACTGACCAGTGCATCTTCCTGGGAAATTTCAAGTTGGTAAATGGCATCTAATTGATGCTCCAGTCCAAAATTAAGGCTTGTGCAGGGCTCGACCTTAGCGGTCGCCCGGTCGCCAAATGCGAGTGAAAACAGCGGCGGGCGAGTCAAAACCCTACCCTTTGTAGTCCGCCGGGCGAGTCAAAAATAAAGTGTATTAAAAAAAAAGTTTCTGTTCTGTTATATTATGTACCAAATCTCCGTCTTCACGGCCAGTTTTGCCTTGCCCCATATTTACCTTGGCTGCCGTGCCCTTTTTTGCAAAAACACAGCCACTACAATCCTTCATATTTTAATTTTCGATGTCATGCCAGCCCTTCATAAAATCTCGCTGCATAACACGTTGGCGATCGTACAGAATCACATGCACACAATACGTGCAGCATATGCACATGCACACAAACTGAATCTGGTCCAGTTTCGGAGTATGCTGATACTTCAAGCATCAACACCCCCACCGCAAGATTAAATGTGTGTATTCGTACAATACACAAAGCAGCAGGAGTATGTACATCTACGGCAACGTTTACGTGCAGTCAACTGACTTTATTTTTCTCAGTACTTGCACGTGTGCGCCTCACAATACGCATCGATGTTCGTGTACGAGGAAACGCGCACTGCAGGCGGCGCTATGAAGCACGCCTTTAGCGCACTTCATACAGTAACTTCATGAACTTTGGTCACAACACGCGCGGCGCAATCGCGGTGTTCCGATTGTCAAAAGTTTCGATGAATAATTAGGCCAAACAAAATCGATAGAGAAAGAAGATTTCTGCACGTTAAATCACAGAACTTGATCTCTTTTGTCTGTGTATGCATTTTTTGTGTTCATGAATTTATTTCGAGGTTGTACTGCTCATAAACCGCAGCGTGTTTCCCCGACATTTCCTGCCGCAACACGAGGTTCATCTCGCCCGCCACACAAAGTGCATCGCGCTCGCTTACCACCGTACGATAAACTATGGAGGAAGGATAAACGGACAGTGTTGGCCAGTTTCCCATCGTGGTTAGCGTTGTGCACAGTGCAGTGATGTGTACGACCTAAATTCTCCATTATTTTAAAGAATTATCGACCATAAATATTTTTGACATTAATTAAGGCAAGTTTTGATAATTTATTTTGGCAATTTTTTGTTATAGCTTTCGTAGCGTAAACGAAAATAGTTTAGGCTGAAATTCACATATAATTGAATACCCATTCATGTTTTTGGCCTCGTAGTCTTACTCTAAATACGTTTTGAATGGAAAAATCAACAATGCCGCGACCTCCGTGCCCTTTCTGCAGATATAATTTGGCCTTGGTGCCCTCCATAATTTTTCTTTATTCAAGGCCAAAGTTGCCTTGCCCTAAAAATAACAAAATTCAAGGCCCGACACTGACACTGTATCAACTAAAATGAGCAATGTAATGTTAAAGTAGTTAATGCTTGTTTGCTGAAACGTATATATGGTGCATTATAATTATTATAAGTTTGCTTGAGAAACTACTGTTAAACATGCGGCGAGTGAAAAAGCTTGCGGACTACCCAAAAGTCTGGTTGAGTAGTCCGGCCGGCGAGTGAAAAAAAAAGTTAAGGGCAAGCCCTGTTGTGACAACCCCTGATTAACCGAAAAAGGCATTGACTGAGACACCTCTTAATAATGTACTCCTTTCCTTATTTGTGACCCGCTCCAGAAAAAGGTGATATAAGTCGCGCTATGCATTTACGTGTAATGGCCCTTTCAACGTTGAGAGGGTGACATTTTTCGTCAAAATTCATTTTTTTGTTTTTTGTCTTTAATGACGTCTTAAACATCTAAAGTTTCAGGTTTGGTGCACAACAATGTTGATTTCAGTGAATAAAGTGAACAAATAACCTTTTTAGAGTGCATTGTTCCATTGCATTGTATTAGAACTAGCTATTTCAAAGCCTGTTTTTTCTGTTGTGCAATTTGAACTCCATAGAACTAATTAATATGCAAAAACGCGATATCTCTAGAATGGAAAGGGCTTTGGAGCTCTATCATGTATCAAATGAAAGCCTACATTGTGGGCTTTCCAAACATAAATAGAACTAATTTTTCATATTTTGCGACATAATATACCTTTTTCCGGAGCGGGTCACATTTGTAGATAGTATATGACATTTGGTTTTGCTGTAATTTTCAGAAATGAATGGATTTGGGGGTTATTATTTTATAGAAAATTCTGTAACACTGACCCGTTTTGTATGCATAGATGCTGGGAAGACAAAATGCTGTTATTGTAGTCTGGTTCCCTGACCCTACCTCAGACAAAAAGCAATTGGTAGACGTCGGGGGAATTATCAGGTCGAAGAACTAGACTTCCCTACGTTGGTCGGCCGACTATCGCTGGAAATTGATACAATTTCACTTTTCTTGAAAATGACAGCAAGTGCCATGAATTCACAGGATGCTTATATAAATGCTACTTGCCCACTAACTACGTTAGCTTGCGTTATCTTGCGATTTTTGTTTGCGCAAAATTTTTGCCGCAAAATTTTTGCCACCAAAATGTACGATATATTGCGCTATTTGCAAATATTGCAATTTGTTGCGATTTTTTGCAAAATGCTGTTGCCCGACGGAGCAACGAGCACAAGAATTCGCAACAAATCACAGATTGTGCTGCCTTGCGCTGCATTGCGCTCGTTGCGCTTGATTGCGTTAGGCCTGTACACTGCTTGCGATGCATTGCGAAAGACGTCTAGCGCAGCTTGGCTTGCGCTATTTTGAGCTATTTTTGGTGCAGGTTCAAAACTAGCGCAACAACTTGCGAAGCCATTTCACAAGCTAAATTTGCGCAAGCTTTCGCAAGAACGCTTGCCCACTGCTGCGCTACTTGCACTATTTTTGGCTTCGCAAGCTGGCGCAAGCAGTTTCGCAAGCTAACGCAGTTGGTGGGCAATGTACATTACATTCAAGTAAAGTATTTCCTTATAATTCATTAATTTTGTTTTTGGATGTTGGCAAATGTTGTATGATACGTTTAAATCAATGTGAACCACAGCCAAGGATCGGCGGAGGGGGAGTTCTCCCAGCTCCACGAGAACATCATCCGCAAACACGCCAGCAAGACAGGGACCACCAGCACCACCAACATCGGCATCTCGCTGTCGTTGCGCATGCTGCACGGCCACTTGGACCAGCTGAAGCGCGAGATGCCGTTGCTGTTCAGCAAGGGTGTGACCACCACGCGCAAGCTGGGCTTCTCCGACGTCATCATGCCAGGTGACGAGCTCATTTAAGGGAACTCTGTTTGGAAAAAGATGAGGGAGCATTTCATATTGTTCAGATGCGGTATTGATTGCGGTACCATTGGTTTTTCTTTGTTGCATTGCATTCCTTACCTCAAAACTAGCTGATGAATGGGAAGCCGGGAGCCAATTTCATAGAGCTGTTAAGCACAAAAATTTGCTTAGCATGCAAATGCTTCCTTTATAAAAACTGGATTACCAACCAGATTTCCATGTGTGGAATATTGCTTTTGACTGGCATTCAGCTGTTGTTTGCTTAGCATGAAAATTACATGAACTTTTGGCTGGTAATCTGTTTTTACTAAGCAATACATTTTCATGCTAAGCAAATTTTTGTGCTTAACAGCTCTATGAAATTGGCCCCAGGTGGCTTGAATATAATCATGAGGTCAAAACAGGAGCTTGGGGCCATTAAGGCCCAGTCAGCTTGTCATAGATTTCTTGTTTGCAGAGGTCAGACCAAGAACAAAAAAAACCCAGTAGTGGAAGTCTTGCTGCAATGAACATTCATTAACCCTTTCCTTACCACATTGTTTATTGGCTTATCTTCCCCAAGTACCACATTCTTTGTTCAGTCAAGCATAAAACCACTTATGCAGAAAAAGCAGCTGACTGCTTGTTGAATGGTTGTATTTTTAACCATAGATTTCAACCTCAAGAATTAATTAAAAAGAAAAAAAAAATTTATGAAAATTTATCTTTCATATGGTGTAAAAATGAAAGTTATAACTGCTAAAATAGCAAAGTTACGGCTGTTTTCTCTTCTGGCCCACTTTATCAAACAGAAAATTGTTTGTCACATGAACCAATGGCACTCCATACACATAACTGTACAGGGAAACTGCAGAAAGTTTTTCTCAAAATATTGTAATGAAAATGATAGCACCATTGGAAAGAACCGAACAATCTCTTTCCGTTGGTAAAGATCATGTATGGACACCGAAAAACACAAGCACTACAGTTCGTTGAAACATGGTGGAACACTTTTAATTCCCCATCGGGACGGAGTAGCCACAGAGCCAGGGGACAAGTGATGCCACAATTGGACTCTTTTATAATCTATTATAAAAACATTTAAAATAAAGTAAAAAAAAAAAAAGGCCAAACGTTTGTAAGGGGGCACTCAACAGTACAAGAGGCGCCCGGACATTTCTTGCATGCCAGTACTTAGACTGACCTTAAAGGAACAGAACGTTAACAAAACATTCACAGTTGTCTCAAGAAAACAGTTTTTTTTTTATGTTTTCACCATTTACAATATTGCTGTTTTCTTGTTGTCAGGGGATGTGAGGAACGACCTTTATTTGATGCTGGACAGGGCGGAGTTTGAAAGAGGGCGTAAGGCTGCTAACCGAAATGTTGAAATCACCGTGCATGTCATCGATAGCAATCACCAGAAGATGGTAGGGTCCCAAGGGCATGCCTCAGTGCATAAAATGGGATATTCCACATGCTTTCAAGTATTCCTACTTTCCCTATTATTTTGTTCACCTTGCTTCTACTTTTCCTCCTTTTTCTTGATATTCCAATTTTTTTCAAATGTTCTGTTTGAACCAGTAGATGATCTGTCCTTGACAGCGAAGGAATTTATCATGAAGGTTCAGTGAGTAATAGATGGGGTCCTGTCTATACAGACCAGGCTTTCAAGTATTCCTACCTTTTCCCATATTGTTTTTCCTACTTTTTTCTTGATATTCCTATTTTGTTCCTACTTTTTGAAATCTTAATGAAATCTCATTAAGTGTTACACACTGTCGTATGAAAATCACACAGTAAAGGGCTTGGGTGCAGGAGTACTGCAACTTTACTTCCAAGAGCCTAGTTGAGGATGGAGCACAAGTATTGTGAGTACTAAAGCATGCCAAATGAGGCTTGTGGACATGGGTGAGTATCAACAAAAACTACTCTTGAAAGCCTGCCAAAAGTCCTACTTTTATCCTGATTTTTTAATTCCTGCTATTCTCCTACTTTTTCACCTGGGTCGACTTGAAAGCCTGTATTCTGTCTCCTGACTGACACTTTGTGACGTGTCACAACAAAATAAGTGGAAAGTCACACTTTGGTGTTCTGAGTTAAAAGCAAAGGCAAAAAATGTTTTCCTCCGGGTGGAAAATCTTTAGATTTTATCATTTTTACATCTGTTATATTGTCAAACCACAAGGGAAACTGACTAGGTAATTTGAATGAATTTTCAAATTGAACAAAGAAAACTGGCAAGAGTGGGATTTGAACCCTGCGACAGGGGTGAGATTTGTCAGGATTTTTCCTGATTTCAGGATTTTTGACAGCATTTCAAAATTTTTAAAAGAATTTCTTTTACAATCTAGAATTCATGAGAAGTTTTTCTGAAGGTGTTTTTACCTGTAAAAGGATATATAGACCAATAAAAATTGTTATTTTAAGGGGGGGTGCCTTTAGGCAAAAACAAACTATAGACGTTGATCTGGGGTCCTCGTGGATTTTTTGTGGATTTCGTGGATTTTTCATTTTTGGCCAATTTCACCCCTGCTGCGACCTCCGGAATATCGCGCTCTACAGACTCGGCTATCTTGCCCTATTTTGGCGGTCTCCCAAATTGTCGGTCTTTCTTTATCTTTTTTTTTGGGGTGGGGGGGGGGGGGAGTTGGGGGAAACATTATGCCATATAGCCAGGGATCACGCCCAAACTTTACGATACAACCTGGGAAGCAACATTGTGGGGATCAATAGTGACTAGCTCCCCCTAAACAAAGACACTGACAATTTGGGAGACAGTTTTAGTTGGTAGCGCACTGGTACGGTATACCCAAGGTCTACAAAGCGGGCCCTCGGCTCATGCACGCTTTTCGTCTCGCAGAAATGCATCTGGCTGGGCGGGGACGAGAGCGAGACGGACGAGTACCGCTCCACCATCTACTACCACAGCAACCAGCCCCACTGGATTGAGAACATCCGCCTGAGCATCCCCATGGAGATGTTCAAGGACACGCACATACGGCTGGAGTGTCGCCATTGTTCTACCAGCAGGGGTGAGCGCAGCCTGTTTGCCATGGCCTTCATGAGGTTGATGAAAGAGGACGGGACCACGCTGGAAGACAGTGAACACGAGCTGTTCCTCTACAAGGTAATAGGGCTGCTTATTTTCGAATAATTTACAACAATACAACAACAAAAACAAGGACAAAGCCAGAGGCATATGCCTGGAATTGAAAAAGTTTACCTAAAAGCTGTGACCCGAAGGTCTTCAATACATCTGGCTACAAATAAAGATAAACATTTTATAAAACTAAAAATTGTATAAAAATCTATTGTTTTATTTGCTGCACATACTTAATGATTTGGATGGATTTTTTTTTGAAATTCCCTCATTACAAGGCTTAAAGCCACAAGCAGCACAGAAAAAGAAGCACCCAAAAAAGAATTCAAAAAAAGAAATCACAGATTCAGACAAAAACAAAGATGCTATGTCATCCTCTCAGATACCTTAACAAGAAAATCAAGGTTAAGACACAAGAGGAACATCTATCGTGAACATGATTGCAGAACAGTGCGTGAAGCAATCAATTAAACGTGTTTGACATATATTTGTGGCTGTCTCTTGCAGTGTGCCGAGAATCTGGACTTCTCGGAACAGTCGTACCTGAATCTGCCGTTCTGTACGCAGGAGATGGCGAGTAGGTCCTCGGCGTTCGGCAATAACACGTACAGCAGGAACATGAAGGAGACTCTGGTAGTCAGAACGATCGTCTGCTCTACGAAGCTCACTCAGAACGGTAAGGCTTGGGACAGGCTTGGGTGTCTTCCACATCGTCGTAAAAACATTTATTTTTTGTTGCTGCTGAATCTACATTTACAGGATGCAGTGGTGTTGTGGTATCATGCACTGCACTCCAGATCTTGGTGATACGACAGATTGTGGGTTCGAGCCCAGCCAGGGGGTCATGGTGCTTGTGTCCTTGAGCAAGACACTTTATCACAAGTTGCTTCCCTCCACCCAGGAGTAAATGGGTACCTGTGAGGGCAGTGGTGGTTTTGTGTTTGATTAGCCCATGTGCGCTTAACTTGCAGCCGGGGCTGTATACTCCCCAGGGAGCTGGGGTTTCAGAAATGATTAATAGGCCCGATGAGCAGGGGTAATAATATAGTGCATTGAGCACCGTGATTTGGTGGATATGCGCACTTTACAAATCTAAAGAAACGCGAATGATGGATTTGCTGAGGTAAATTTTTCATAAATTTCCAAAGTGGATAAAGAAAACTTGCAGGAGTGGGATTTGAACCTGCGACCTCCGGAATACCGTACCGGCGCTTACCGGCGCTCTACCAACTGAACCATCTTGCCCTATGTTGGCGGTCTTCCAAATTGTCAGTATCTTTGTTCAGGTGGGCGCTAGTCAGAAGTTATAAACCAGAATGCCGTATAGCCAGGGATCACACCCAATTTTACCGCCAACATAGGGCAAGATAGCTCAGTTGGTAGAGAGCGCGGGTACGGTATTCTGGAGGTCGCAGGTTCGAATCCCGCTCCAGCCAGTTTTCATTGTTCACTTTGAAAAATGTATTCAAATTTACCTAGTCAGTTTCCCTTGTGGATTGTTTGAGGAATTATTATTATTATTATTATTATTACATCAAACGGTGCATCGTCTGCACATTGGAAATACATCACCCGTGCATCCTTTGTTTTTACACACGAGACAAGTTCCTTTTGTGCCATTTGTGGTAGGGTTTCGTCTTCTCCATTGAACTGTGCAGACTTGTTTGAGATCAGCAGGTTATTAATATCGCCAAGAATTGATTGGATTCGACTCCAATCAAAATGCACACAATTGGTCTGTTGACCACATGTATGGAAAGCAGAAACACTACATGGATTCATGATTGAATTCGTTGACGAAACATCCGGCTCTCCAAAGTCCCACATGTGGTCTTTTCATGGAATGGGCAATCTTTTAAAGCCTTCTTTTCTGGAGTTGGTGACTTTTTTTCAAAATTGTCGGACGGTGCATGGAATTGACTCCAAGGAAGCAGGAATCGGCTACTTCAAGGAGTTGACTCTTAAAAAAAAAAATATGGAATTTCGATTGCGATAATGGAGTTGTATAGAGTCACACAGTTGCCCATGCCGACACCATGTGCAACTTCACAGTGCATAAAACTGCCATAGTGGATCTGTTGGTCAGTTATGGCATGTGTAGAGGTATATATTATGGCTGTTCCAGTTATAACCAAACTAGGTGTGCATTTGTGGGTAGTACGGGAATCGGGAACCCGATTGAAAACGGCTTGGGTACCCGGGTATCCGTTAAAGAAAGCCAGTCCCAAAAATTAAATCTCGGAGATTGCTGTCCATATTGTTCGTAAAGGTCTGCACGTTAATGCTGCCACATCGGTGCATCAATGCGGCAAGATGCAAGTGTGTACAGTGAGGTCTACAGCTTTACGGTGTAAATGGTATTTTTGCGAGTGTTATAAACATTAACCCTTAACCCCCTCGGGTGCATGCAAAATGATGGATTTAGCAGGGTTAGGGTTAATCTGTTCTGTATTTCCGTGTACCCTGGATTTCATTTTGAAAATTCCCCACAAGTGACATTCGAAAACTTTCTTTTTCATTGTCTGAGAAATGACTAAGTAAATAGGTTAATTGGTTTACGGGTACTCGATTCCGTAATCTTGAACCGGTTCCTGACATTAGCAGTCGGGTACGGATGCACAGCCCTAAACCAAACCGTGATAAACTGGGAACTGACATTGTGAAATGATTCTTATATCCGTTAGTTTATTCTAAATTGCAGAGCACATTGAAATTACAGTTTTAGCCAACACAAACTCTCCAAATATCGAGAGTGCAGTTTCTAGAAATTTTCTGAAACACTGACAAAAGTTTGGATAAATACAAGTAAAAATACAAGCAAAAATTCTAAAATACGAGCTATGGAATATTAAGTTAGTGTACATGATTGGTCATTGTTGCAATTTTCAGAAATGGGAGGATTTCGGGGGTTAGTATTTTATAGGAAATATTGTTCCACTGACCTGTTCAAAGTTTTGCGTTGTTGGATGGTGAAAAATACGAGAGAAAAACGGTGCTCGTTTTCAACCGTTTCAAGCCTTTAGTCAAGGGCGCGCATGGCTACCTGGACGTGTGACGCATGTCCGGGGCGCACCACTCGTTCGGGTAGCCGCGCGCGCCTTGACTAAAGGCTACAGGGCTATTTTCCAACGATTTCCAGTTGGAAATCGTTGGAAAACGATATATTTCTTGACAATGACAGCACACCTGGTGCCATCATTTCACAGGATGATTGAGACTACTATTAATAAACTTGCAGTCTAGTAAGGTATTTCGTAATAATTCAGCAAAAAAAAATTGAGGATTGCCAATCGTGTACACTACGTTTAAGACAATTTCTGTAATTTTGTTTTAGGTGTTATTTATTTATTTATTTTTAAGAACTTGAGATCCACCAAGAGACAAATTGTTAGTGTTTCAATGAATGTTTATGTCAAACACATTACGTAAACTGTTTTTGTCTCTTTTGTAATTTTTCAAATTGTCTTTAACCCAACAATGGATTGAAACTGCACAAACAGCGGCAAATGGCGTCATCCGGACTGGTGGCACTGTTTTTTGGCGGCATAGGACGTCTTCCGTACGCAAAGGGTTAACATTTAATCTTGTGTTTATCTAAATAAATAATAAGAAATGAGTAATGGTGCTGTCGTTACTTTTAAAATGCAGCTCTTGTTTTAGTTGTTGAATGGAAAAGCGCGTTTGAAGGCTTGATAGTATGATATCAGGAGATCGCTGGTTGCTCTGCGAAAGTCCTTGATCTTCAGGTAATAGATGATCATGTTCAGCCAACTGATTGTCAGCTGAGGTAGCAGAGCTGTAAACAGGCCAGTGATTATATTGTCACGATTAGCGGACATTAAAACAACTCCAAAAATTGGCAACAGGGTGCATAACATTGCACTGAGAACGATGAGGAGCAGTGTATGCAGTGTCTTGCAGTCGGGTCTCGCTGGGAGATTTCCCTCTTGAGCAATTTGGTTGTCAGCGTGGATGCATCGCGCGTGTTGGCGGGAAATCATGAATAATCTGATATATACTATGAGCACAGCCATCAAGGTGCTGCATGTTACAAATATAAAGCACACATATATAATTACGTTACTAGCACTTGAGGAAAAGGCACATGCGAGGATGTAATCGTGATATGTACCAACCCAGTGTGATAAAAATCCACACGATGTCATGATTAATGCATTGACACCCCACATGCAGCAGATGGCAATTCTCACTCGCTTCTCAGTGACGAGAGAAGGATACCGGAGGGCATGTACCACTGAAATGTAGCGATCCACCGTGACCATTAGTAGTGATACAAGGGAACTGTAGTTAAAGTAAGGTACCGTAAATGAGTGTAATACACAGAACACCTTTTCCTGAGGCCAGGTATTAGAAAATGCAGATGCTGTCATTGGAAAACCCACAAAAATCCCTATTCCCAGATCAGCAATCGTCATGGATCTCAGAAATATCTTGGTGGTTTCCTGGATGCTGTTGACATGTCTGAGAACAAGTAGGCAGAGTGGGTTCAGTGTAAGAAGTAGAATCATTGTGATGACGAGCAGAATACATCGGATAAAGTTGTACTCGATCCTGTCCTCAAATGTCGACACTGTTGAAGTATTGTTTGTAGCCAGATTTGTTTCAGTCAAATTCATGATGGCATTCATTTAGTTTTTCTTAAGAACAGAAAGTTTCTACATAGGTTCGGAGGAGTTCTGTTGTTTTTGTCTCCAAGATTTGTAATTGTTTTGGAAGGCAACACTTTATGAAGAGAGAACTTGCGTGAGAAACACCAATGTTTTTGTCGTCAGAATCTTGTGTGCAGAATCTGAATGATTAAAATTGCAGCCGTTTCACATCGTCATCACGTCGTAGACCAGTGATATCGCATCTGCTGTTCTCTCAGCAGAGAATCCCGAGTCTAGTCTATAGGGTGTGGCTCCTCATCAGCATACGAATGGTGACTGGCTAGTAGTGGCATTACCAAGGACTCTGATTGGCTGCCTCATATCACTTGAAGCATCACTGATGATTCCTTTGTTTGATATCTTGAGTACCAGCAGCAAATTGCAATAAAAAGCAGTGAAAGATGCATTTTTCCTAAAATGTAATTTCCTGTGAAAATTTATATTCTGTCATTGAGACAGAAGATTTATACATGTAGGTCTTTCTTCTTTAATCAAATAGTGATTACCACTGTCAATCACATGCCAATTTAGCCCTGCAGATATTTACAGCGTGTTTATGAAATGCCCACAATCTATCAAGTAGTTGATTGATGTCTTTACATTGCCAAGACAAGGCTAATGAGAACTTCACCAGCATTGTTCATTGACTGCCTTGCAGAGTGGCAAGTAGTCCGAGTATCATCCGTTCAAAAGAGCCTGCTTGTCAGTCATTGTTGCCGAGTCTCGGTGTCTCAAGATTGTCTTCTCCTGGACTAAAACCCCCCCCCCCCCAAAAAAAAAAAAAAAACTTTTACTCTGACATTTAATTTCCATTGAAAACGTACCACCTGTTTGTTTGACATCGTCTTGAGTAATTAGGCATTAAAGTAATTGCAAAACGGTCACAGGTACCCATCTAGTCAAGACAGGTAATTTCCTGTGAGAATTTGCAATCTCATTTACTGTTGACTTTCGAAATCAAGAGCACGCTTACACAATACGAGGTGCAATCAAAAAGTTCAGAGACTGCGCCTATAACAAGCAAAAACCATACGTGATTTAAATCTGGCCGCTATCCCCTTCAAAGTAGTCCCCTTGTGCAGCGATACACCGCTCCCAGCGCTCCTTCCACACTTGGAACGCTCCCTGGAAATCCCGTTCCGTAAGCGCGTCAAGCACCATCAGAACTTCGTTTTGGGGAACAGAAAGAAGTCGCAGGGAGGGTGGGGAGCGACGATTGTGTTGTTGCGGGCGAGAAACTGTCTGTGGGTGTTAGTTGTTTCTTTGAAGGCTTTGTATTATATTGATCTCTGTAAACTTGGCGAAAAAACATTTTGTTAAAGCGAATTTAAAGGTAGTACACAACATTTGCAAACATCAAAAAACAATTACTGAATTATTACGAAATACAATACTAGACTGTATTAAAGTAAAAAGCAGTCTCAAGCATCCTGTGAAATCATGGCACCTGGTGTGCTGTCGTTTTCCAATGATTGTCGGCCAACAAGCGATGAAAATAGTCTAGTTCCCCGACCTGAGAATTCTCTGATGTCTATAAATTGCTCCGTTTTGTCCACTAGAACAAACTACAAGAAAAGAATTCTTTTCTCTCTGTTTTCCCAGCATCTATGCACACTAAACAGGTCAGTGTTACAGTATTTGCTGGCACGGTATAAAATACTAACCCCCAAATCCATTCATTTTTGAAAATTACAGCAAAAGCTAATGGTGTATACTACATTTAAGGCCATTTCTGCAAATGTTTAAAATTCCTTTCTCAGCAGTTTTCAAGTTTGGGTTAAGTGCCTGAGTTTATCCAAGCTATGAATTTGAATGTTCCTATCTTTTTGTTGCAGTCTTCCTCCTGGGTTTGCTGAAATGGAAGACCCATCCTGACAAACTGAAGGAAATTCTCCATAGCATTACCAAAGTAGGAGGTCAGGAGATTGTACGGGTAAGTAATTATTGTCAGTGTCAATGCTCTTTGTAAATTTCCCATATTCCCAAATTCTCCTTACATAACCAAAGTAGGAGGTCAGGAGATTGTACGGGTAAGTAAGTAATTATTGTCAGTGCTCTATGTACATTTCTAAAATTCTCCATACATAACCAAAGTAGGTCAGGTGATTGTACGGGTAAGTAAGTAATTATTGTCAGTGCTCTATGTAAATTTCTAAAATTCTTCATACATAACCAAAGTAGGAAGTCAGGTGATTGTATGGGCAAGTAATTATTGTCAGTGTCAATGCTCTTTGTAAATGCCCCATAATCCCAACTTCTCCATAGCATAACCAAAGTAGGAGGTCAGGAGATTGTACGGGTAAGTAATTGTCAGTCTGCTAACTTTATAAATTTCCCTTATTTCCAAATTCTCCATTTCATTACAAAAGTAGGAGGTCAGGAGATTGTACGGTTAATTAATTATTGTCAGTGTCGGCAAACTTTGCAATTTTCTCAAATTTGGCATGTTGGAGCCCAATTTCATAGCTTTGCTACCGCTAACTAGAGCCGAAAATTCTGTGCTAACAGTAAATAGTGTAATTCACAGGTTAACAGGCCCAAACGTAAGGGCAGTCTTGTTGACTTGCTGACTTGACTTGAATCGGACTCGAGTCGCAATTTTTTTGACTTGAGACTTGACTTGACTTGGAAAAAAATGACTTGAGACTTGACTTGACTTGAAAGAACATGACTTGTGACTCGACTCGACTTGACTTGAATAAATTTGACTTGCTGACAATAATACTTCTGTTAAAATAAACACAAACATACAGGTATCAGTTAAAAAACAAGCCTATAGCGCATATATAGCAAGCTGGGTGTCCAGTACGTATGCAGGGCCGCAGCGCTGGCCGACTGCATGGAGAATTGTCGAAATGGCACACCAGGAGCCGATTTCACTAAAGTGTCAATTTGCGATCATCGCTATTCATCATTTATAATGGAGATCAATGATGGATTTAACCCGAAACCACACGCGAGCTTGCGATTTACCCGCGCGTACTTCACTAGTATATGCAACGCCTATGCAAAACACTCATTCATAATTTTTTCCGCGAAAGAAACGAACTAAAAAGAAACTTAGTTTTGATTGCATTTTCGAGTTTATGTAAATGTGTTTCCCAGCACTTCACAGCCCCTATATAGTTCCGGTAATTTTCCCAATAGGCCCCTATGTCATTACAAAGCTGATTTTTTGCTGAGCAAATGTTTTCAGGCTCTCATGCCAACAAGGACTTGTACCCCCCTGTGAATGATCCGACAGGTACTTGCCTCAGCAATATCGTGATGTCCCGAGGTAGTCCTGAAAAAAACGCAGAGCTACAAACAGTCAAACACTTGGTTGTTGCGTCAATCGCTTGACTTCTCAAAAGTATGTGGCCTAAGATAGGGCTCTAACATATCCAACCCGCCGCAACGCCATTTCTTGTGAAGCGATAATACTTGTGCATTTTCTTGTCGCTGTATCAAATGGGTTAGTTTTATCTCGGAACACCCTCTCTCTAGAGCTCGCCATATTTACAAAACGTTGTCCAACTTATGTGAATAAAAATGGGGAAAATGTTTTTTTGCGATGAAAAATAGACTTTGCGGACACTAATAACGCATCGCAAAATATCAATCGCTAACTTGATTATTTGCAATGAACAAATTCATCGCAAGTATTAGTGAAATCGTTCTTCAAAATTCATCGCTAAGTTGCGATGGGTTTTGAGTTTAGCGATCGATTTCGGCATTTGCGATGATCGCAAAGCGTTAGTGAAATCGGCCCCAGGTTGATTTTGTACAGTGCATGCATGCTGGCCTATGCATTGTCATTTTTTCATTGGAATACTCAATTGACTTGGTACTTGACTTGGAAAAAATTTACTTGAGAATTGACTTGACTTGGGAAAATTTGACTTGTGAATTTACTTGACTTGGGAAAATTTGACTTGCGACTTGACTTGACTTGAGAAAAAATGACTTGGTTACAACACTGCGTAAGGGGGTGTGGGGTAGAGGGAGTGCTGGGGGGCGGGGGGGATGCAGGTAGTGCAGAATGAGGGGACAGCCCACGGGGGATGCGGGAGGGGGGCCGCGGGAGGGGGGGCCGAATGCTACAACAGCATTCATTTCCATACTTTTGTGAAATCAGTTTGTAATGTGAGCAAAACATCCTTTGCGGATTATTTTGCAACCCAAGTGATTAATTAGACCGGGGAAAAACCCACACAATTTGTTATCCTTGGCTAAAAAAAAAATAATAATAATAATAATAACTAGACATCTGGTGCAGTGTTTGTGGACAAACACAGGGCTGTTTTGTTTTTTTGTGTAAAATTATGTGATTTAAATGAAATTTCAAAAATGAAAAAAATTCTAGAAAATTAGCCGATGACGTCATCGTGACGTCACATAAATTTTCATCTAACACATGCTGGCATAACTAAATACCACGTTTTAACTTAATCTGACTTGTACTTTTGTAGATATATGGCTTCAAAAAATGCACCTTTAAGATGACGTCACATGACATGTGATGACGTCATCATGACGTAAAAGTTCGGCGCACATTCTGAGCAGTTGTGTAAGTGTCTGCCTACGACTTGTCTAACGACTTGAAAAAAAGACTAGAGATCAACTCTTTATGGACAGCATGCCACATGAAAGCCATGGTTTCTGTCCTTCCCAGAATTCCTTTGTGTTATATTGAATTTGGTCACAATTTTCAGATGCCTGTTATTTCTTAATACTTGAGTGAGCCACGATCACGAAATTGTTGAATTAGGTAGAGAAAAATTCAATGTATAAATTTTTTTAATCGGACCGACCCTTACATGCGTAAAAAAAAAAAAAATTGATGACGTCATTATGACGTCACACAATTTTCGCCTTTTAGGGCATATCTTTGAGACATACCAAAAGCTGTATCAAAAAGAATTTTGAAAATATCTTGTTTTGTTTGCGAGATATATTTAAAAGAATGTTACGATTTCAACATTTCAAAAATTCATAACAAATCACGTGATGACGTCATCATGACGTCACTTTGGATTTTGCACGCTAGTGCTAGTATCTACCTACCCACCAATTTTCATGACGATCGGACCTATCCTTATATGTGTTTTAAAAAAGCACATTTTTGATGATGTCATCATGACGTCACACATGTTTTTCCTTTTTAGGGCATATCTTTGAGACCTACCAAAGCTATAACAAAAAGAATTTTGAAAATATCTTGTTTTGTTTGCCAGATATATTTAAAAGAATGTTACGATTTTCAAAATTTCAAAAATTCATAACAAATCACGTGATGACGTCATCATGACGTCACTTTGGATTTTGCATCCTAGTGCCAGTATCTACCTACCCACCAATTTTCATGACGATCGGACCTATCCTTATATGTGTTTTAAAAAAGCACATTTTTGATGATGTCATCATGACGTCACACATTTTCTCCGTTTTAGGGCATATCTTTGAGACATACCAAAGCTATAACAAAAAGAATTTTGAAAATATCTTATTTTGTTCGCTAGATATATTGAAAAGAATTTAACGATTTTCAAATTTCAAAAATTCATAAAAAATCACGTGATGACGTCATCATGACCAAAAAGTTCGGGACACATTCTGAGCAGTTTGTCTAAGTGTCTGCCAAGTTTAAAGTCAATCGGGTGCACCAAAGTAGCCAAAGTGCCGGTAAGAAAGAAAACGTGCACAAATGCTATGGGAAAAAAGTCTGAAAAGGAAGCAAAAAAAAAAAAAAAAAAAAAAATAAAAAATCTTAACGAAAACAAGGGCTGTTTTGGAAAAGTTTCCAAAACAGCCAATAAACAGCTTGCTCTCGATTGGAATCGATACGAGGTCACCAGAGATAGAATGTGAGGAAAAAACCATTGCTTCAATCTGACCATATCTAACTCTAGATGGAAATTTCCCATCCCAAGTAATACATGTAGCAATTTCACCCAACCCTAACCCTCCAGGGTATTTTTGCTAGAAACCCTGCCAGACGCATCAGATTGCATACTTTGTCCTATTGACTTGTGTGCAGAGTGCAGCAAGGTCAAGCTGTCACCACAGATGCACTGTGCTGTGTCTGGCAGGGTTAGGGTTAAAAAGAAAAGAAAAAAATATAATCCCACCCCTAACTCCGCCCCCTGAAAACAGTGGGGGCCAAATTTACTCCAAGCACGCAGCACACAAAATGTGGTAAGTGCAGGAAAGTTGTGCTCAAGAACCCAAAATTGCAGACGATGTAAACTGCTTGTGACGGCTTCTTTGCCGATTGGTGTGCTTGGCAGGAAGTTTTGCTGAGAAACATTTTGTCATAAGCAGTGCCCTGGGCCCACTTTCGGGCAGCTGAGCAACTTTATCTGCTCAGCAAATATCGGCCGTGAACCAGTCATGAGTATTATAAATCCTATGCAAATTCAGCGGGTAACCTGTTTTTTGGGGTTCTTTTCTAAGCAAACCTTTTTTGTGCTTACGTACGTTCACATGTGTGTACAATGGGGCTTATACAAAGTGAACAATGGGCTGGAAATCACTTCGTCGGATAATACGAAATTCGGAACAGTTTCACGAGATCCCAAGGATTTCGTACTAACGGGAGTTGTCTGTAACATACTACAATTTGAATAAAGGTTTTTTTTAGGTGGCCTTGGTGCCGCTTGCCGACACATTACACAATAAAGAAATAATCTGAGAAAGTATTAAAGGTTTTACAATTTGTGTTGTTCAGTATTGCCAAAGGACTAGTCATTTTTATTGATATTTTCAAAGAAATGCAGAAAAGAAGTTAAGAATTTTCTTGTAAATTTGTCTGCACCCCATGCCGTTAGGGCTTCGCGCTCGCAGTTTTGTCTTGGGGAAAATACGCTTATGCTCTCATTTCACCCTGGCTAAGAACACTGCTTACAGCTTCATGAAGTTTGGCCCCATTCTGTGATGAGTAGTAATACAACCTTTTTCAACCTGTGTAGGTTCTCCAAGACATTCTGGATGCACTCTTCAACATCCTGGATGAGAGAGCAACAGACTTTGAGAGGGACGTCTTTGATGCCTTGGTCTACATCCTGGGCATCTTGGGCGACACCAGGTTCAAGTCCTTTACCACTGTCTTAGACACCTACATCGAGAACTTCTTTGCGAGCACACAGGCCCACATGTAAGCAAGCAAGCAAGCATGCAAAATGTATTATACAACACCTGAATTAATCCCCGCCATCTGATTGGTGGATCGTCGATCACGCGCATTGAATTATTCGTACCAACACACGGCACCGCAAAAATAGAAGTTCTATTCAACGGTATGCATTGAATAGAACTTCCACAATTCCACAGTCACATTATTGGTCGCGCTACACCACGGCTGTCATATCCGTACAAAATGCCGGACGATGTTGCGAAACACAGTTTGTTCTCCTAGCAGATGATGAAATATACTCGTAGGTGATTCTGACGCTGCTAACACAAAGAAACAAATTAAATACACCGTCAAACGATTAGATGAATTTGCAAGACACGCAGGAACAACAATTGAGCTTTAACTGATTCAGAACTTAGCAACTTTTTGTCACGGTTTTATGCGGGACTGAGAAGGGAAAACGGCACGTTGTACACAAAGAAAGATTTATTCAGGCTTTGTATCAAACAAATAATGAATGTTTCACATTTGTGCAATGGTCAGAATAATTTCATTCGGTGACAGATGGAATGGAACATTATTATTCATCATGTGAGTATTTATCACGTGATACTTTTTGCTGCCCTGGGGTTGGCCATGAGTACCCCAGTGAGACTGCGCTGGCTGCCACAAGACACAGGCGCAGTGGAGTGAGCTGGAGGTCAGCCTAGAAAATTTAAACCCTTACGGCCGACTGACGGCCATAGCCATGGTTTGAGGCGAGACCACTGGGCCAGTTGACGTGTTTTGCTGCATTCCCACACGAATGCAATCTATTCATTATTCAACTACAGTGGAACGCCGCTATACCGAACGCTGCTATATCGAACATTCGGCTATACCGAACACCATCTCCTTGTCTCGCAAATTTTGTGTACAAAACTTACCGAACATTGTTGTTGGAAAAAAAGGGCAACAGATTTTTTTAAATGTACGGGGTATTTGGGCTGTTTGTAATTCCCAAACGGCCGCAGCTTTATGTTAATTAAAGAGTGACAGGTGGCTATTATTTCCCCCAAGGAATAGAAGGGAAATTGGTAATCCTCCAAAAATGTTTTTACTGAATTATTACGAAATACCATACTAGACTGTAAGTAATAAGAGTAGTCTCAATCTCCTGTGAAATCATGGCACCAGGTGTGCTGTCATTTTCAAGAAAAGTGGAAATTTATGTAGTTTTCCAACGATTGTTCGGCCCAACAATCGTTGGAAAACTGCCCTCTATTGACCGAATGTAGTTAATCCGTGTTGTGTCCAAACATGGGCTAACAATCCGAAAACGGACGCACACGTAGTGTACCGAAGCGATGCGTTGTAACCAGTGCATGCAGTGGATCTTGGACGTTCCGCTCGGCCCTCGGCCTATGTGACCAATTGAAAACGATTCCATTTACAAAAATTAGGCTTATTTTACAAGAGGGCGCTGAAACTTTGAACAGGTCAGTGAAACTAACCCCCAAATCCGCCCATTTCTGAAAATTGCAACAATGGCCAATCATGTACAATACCTTTTAAAGATGGCTGACACATGGGCTGAGCTATCCTTACACCTGAGCCCATCATCGATATCCTCACGTGTAGCCCTTTCTAAAAACAGGAAATTCTTCATTTTTGTTTCCACCCTAGGTTCCTAGTGAAGCAGCTGAAGCGTTATATTGACAACTCCATGGTAGAGAAGGCAGAAATCGTGGTCAGCACACTCAAAGCCGTACAGAACCTCTTTAAGTTCATCTTCAGGTCGCACATCTTGTACCAAAAGTAAGTTGGAAGAGTGGACTCAAGTTTATTTATCTATTTATTTATTTATGTTAAAAGCGTATATCGCGCTTTAGTTCAAAAGCCTGAAGAAACCTGTAGGAAGACGACAAAGAAATTTTCAGTTTTGAAGTGGAATGAAAATCCCAGAATGATATTCTGTGGAAAACCCACGGAATAAGGCAGGTGGGATTCGAACCCCGGGTCACAGCGGTGAAAAGTACCACAAATTAAACAAGATGGGATGACGGTGTCACTACCGATAATGAGCCACTTTGGCATTTCAACTGAGCATGTGCACAATGACATGGGTCACGAGTCATTCGGGATAACAAACGCGCATGTATAAATGCACAAGGTGGTTGCAACACGCGCACGTGTTAAATTAAATCAGAATGGGCAACATCGCGTTATATCATAAATTTTATCCCGAATAACCTTTGACCTGGACTACTTCATCGACATACCGAACTGGCTTATTAACCCTTATGAGCAGTGATGTAGAATTGTTTGAGCTACTTTTTGTGGTCATTTGGTAAAAACTTGAATCAAAAAAATATTATCAATTTGGTTGCCAGGGCAACGGGTGATTTGCATGATGGGAACATACAGGACAGTATGCGATGTCTGTTTGGCTCCATGAACAAGCTCATGACGCACTCGGAGGACAAACTTCAACTGCATCAGGTAAACCATCCCCCCTTAAAATGCTTTGTTAACCTGTAAATCGGAGATTTTTGTTCAGTTTTTGGTCACTTTCGAAAAACAATGTGTCCGACCTCCTTGTGTTCGGCTGTTATTGATGGGGGGCTGGTATATCAAAAACAGGCTGTGCAGCCAAGCATAAATGCAAACAATAGACACCACACTAAATAGAGTGTTCCTATTCATCAAACTTTGAGGGCCCCCGCCCCCCTTCCGTGTGAATGAAAGCTTTGTTTGAAAAAGCTGCATCTATTCATTACACTCCCATTCAAGAACAATATTGTTGAAACATGAATGGATTGAGGATGTGCAGGAATGCGCATATAGAGGACAACCACCGAGGTGGTCTGTTTTTGGTCTAGTGGATGGGTGGAATATTTTCTACTCGAGTTTTTTTATTTTTTATTTTAAGGCTGCAAGTGTTTAACTTTTTCAAGAAAATTACAAGAAATTACAAATTGAAAATGTTCCCAAAATATCTTACGGTACGGCAACCCGGAGGTCGCAGGTTCGAATCCCGCTCCTGCCAGTTTGTTTGTTCACTTTCAAAATATCTTACGTTATGCCAATATGGCAATGATATACGTTATGCCAATCTGGCAATGATATATGTAATTATTTGTTATCCTACAACAAAAAGGCTATAGTTAATGCATGAAGACACATGCGCAGACCCTCATGTACAAACCCTGGTAAGTACGCGCAGGAATGCACATATAGATGACAACCGGCTCTACATGTTCACAACATCTGATTTGAAGTCCTGCAGCCGATTTCACGAAATTGTGCGTAACTTACGCCATGGCGTAGGACTTGTGCTATAAAAATGTTGCGCAGCTGCGCTACATCCTTGCGATCCATTTCATGAAACAGTGCGTAGCTGCGCAATATTTTATATATTTTATACATCGCAGACGAGGCTGAATGCCGCTTTAACGACTCCTGTAAACTGCTTCCCTTCCACCTATAATCTTTCACAATTCAAACAAAATATATGAATAGATACCTTCTATCCCAGTGATTTCTGTATTTTCTTGTCTTTTGTAGCCCACACCTTAAGTGGCCTTTTGGCCTTGTGTTGGGCGATACCCATAAAAAATAGTTATCTGCAAAATTATGAAGAATGACAAAAAAAGGAAGCAAATGTAACATACTTTTAAGTGAATTTGCATAAATGTTATTTTTACTGTTTTTAAAAAGCACAATACAGTTTAATCTTGATAAGTCGAACCTCAGGAGAATGGGCTCCAATTTCGAGTTAAGTAGAGTTTCGAGTTACCCAAGGCCCCCTTTTTTCCCCAAAGATTACGTTCGTGAATACCCAGTGAATATCCAGTGTAACGGCCATGAAATAGAGCACGAAATCACAGCATTTTTAGGCGATCTTTGCTTCGCTTTCCGACGTTGCAGGTCTCCCCCTTTAGTGTGAGGGAATGGTCCGGCAAGAGACAATAAAACACGCCCGTTTCATCATCGGCGTTAAAGATGTCTCTCACTTCATATTCCGCCAAAACCTTGGGCAGTCCATTGCGTAGCCATTCGTCTGTCATCTCCGTAGTCACAACGCGCCCTCTCTCGAGATGGCATGCGCCCTCTCTTAAGAAAATGATCCCGTGGCGTGCCTTGAAACGATCCAGCCACCCGTCACTGCAGCAAGCACGTGTGACTGTGTGATTGGTCAGCAGTTCACTTGAATCATTGCCAACTGCATCGTGGTTGCGTGGGCGCTTCTTTAAAGGATTGCAGTGACAATTAAGGCCGCTTTGCGTCTTCGGCCTTCCTGAGCGGGTCACCAGCAGTTCGCTTTGATCGTTGTAAGTTGCACCGGAGCGAATAGGCAGCTGCTCCAATGATACTATAAATGCTAATAGCCTCTTTGTTGCTTATCTATACCCGAGTTTAGGTTTATTGATTGGGTCCTGGGAGATTCCTTAACCTAACAAAAGGAATCAAGTTTCTTCTGTGGCACCTGGCGATTTTGAGTCTGACTTATCCCGAGTTACCGGTTCAAAATTTTGAGTTAGGGTGGGCATGTTTATACATGATTTGCTATTGATTTCACAGGAATAAATTCTTACTTAGAGTTAACCGGGTTTTCGAGTTAACCGGTTTTGACGAGATTTCACTGTAATTGCTTTCAAAAACATTCTTATCCTCAAAGATGTAAAGGAGCACAGTACGCTGCACTGAGGTCACAAGCTGAGGTTACACTGCCCTGAGGTTTCACAAGGTGCAGATTTAAAAATGGATTTGAACTGTAAACGGTCAGTTTTCGTTCTGTCCACAGTTGATCCTGTTGAAGAACTTCAGCCACATTGCCGCTGAGCTGCAGGTAATGTACAAGCCTCCCGAGGTCAGTCAGTTCATCATCGACCTTCTGGAGCACATGCCGGTCAAGGACCTGCCCCCCGAGGTGCTACGGGCAAAGCTGGATTTCCTGTCAGAAACCATCAGGAGTAAGCTCTTCAAGGATTCAAGTGAGTTGTAGAGACCACGGGCTGTTTTTGTGTCGCCTAAATAAATGTTTTAGGGGGACACTTACCAGTCCTAAATTCTGTATGACCGTAGCTCCGTATCCCCGTATGTATGTTAAAGTTTCAGGTTAAGTTTTTGGGGGAAAGTTTATAACATTCTACATGCGTTCATGGATTTTGATGAAACTTATATGCAGTGACCCTTGGGTGGGAAGATGCAATTCTTCTTCGGATTACTGAGGTCAAAGGTCATGTAGGGGTCATTAGTATGTCGGTATGTGGCATTTTTGTTAGTTTCGGGGGGAAAATGGGTCTCATATGACAAGTTTAAGACCAATTACAATCAAACTTGGGTCACAGGTGCATTATGTTAACCGTCATGTGATGGTGATGTGAAAGGTCACTAACTGATGTCAAATGTCATTTGAGGTCCAATAGAGTACCGAAGTCTGACGTCAGTTGCCGCGGCAATGGTTTTAAACACATGCAGTTTAGAATGTATTCTGGTTCCAAACATTGCATTGATTGACGTCATCACTTAGGTACTCTATTGCAATCAAACTTGAGCCAAAGGTGCAACATGCAAACATTTATGGGATGTTTATGTTGAAGGTGAAATCAGTGTCAAAGGTCATTTCAGGTCAAGTGGTAAAATAGGCTGAAAATGTAAAATTGCTCACATTTGAAAAGTTGAAACTTAGATGCATTGACCAAAAAAAAGGTGACACGTGTGATCCGTGGATCACCATGTGTCACGATCCACTCCGATGCATCATCGGGATGCATAACATGTTGCAAATTGCGACGCAAAACCGGTTTACAAAACTTACAATACGTTAAACACCTTGTGAGTACCTTGAAAAGGGCGTGGAAAGCTTTGCAAGTTGGGTCTGTCTCTTAAGAAGTGTCTTTTCATAGCCAGTTTTGCAGAGTGACAATTAAAAAAGAAAAACACTAAAAACAGATGGTAATGCACAGAAAATTATCTCTGCAAGATCCGATGAAGCACATTTACCTTGACAATATACTCGCAATGTTTTTAATCACATAATTGTTTATCACAAGCCTTTTCTTAATATAAATATTTTTGAGAAAACATCTGACTCTCTGCTAGTGGACCATATGGCTGTTTATTGTTCAGAGAGTTCATACATGAAACAGTCACTGTAATGCGCTAAACATACAATAGCAGCAGCATCGTAGTTACTATGAGGGCTAGTCTGGTTCCCTGACCTGAAGATTCCCTGACGTCTAAATCTTAGGTCAGGTAGCTACCGTGGTTTTAAATATATCATGACGTACAGTGTTAGTCCGAGTGACGTCAGTGTTTATATGAAATTTAAATTTTAACATTCTTGCAAAATCCAGTCCGCAAAATACTGCAAGAGTGTGGCATTGATTTTTCAGTTTTTATATGTACTTGAAAATTCAAATTCCAGGATCTGTAATGGGCCTGACAGACATTTTGTTATTGCGAACATCAACGTTAGTAGTTGAATGTTACCAAAAACAAGTTCGGAAAACTTCGGATGTTTTCGGAAAAGGCCAGATTTCTGGCAATTTTCGTGACGTGACATTGGCGGCTACCGGACCTAATATTCATCAGAAATAGTCAGAATATTTTGGTCTGGGAACCAGACTATATGAGGACTAGCAAGTATCACAGCCCTATGGGAAGTCACAACGCCTTTTGTGGAATCAGCGCTGATTAAGTTCTTCGCAGATTTATAACCAAGTCATTTTTTTTCTCTCATCAAGCCACATCATTTCGCAAGTCCGATTTTCTCAAGTCAAACTTAAGACGCGTTTGAGTTTTCTTAGTGAAGTCGGCAACATTACCCCCCCCCGACTCTCAATCATAACAAGCAAGTCTGTCTTGTCAACCACCGCCTCTTTTCGGCATTTATTGACGTGGTTAAGATTGGGTCGTCACACTCTTGTTCCCGTCTTGAAACCAGTGTCCAGAAAGTTCCTGCTGGAGCCGTGCATCAAGCAGCTGAGGTTACACATTGAGAACCGCGAGGAGAGCGGCATGTGTGTGGACATCATGAGTAGTATGATGGCCAGTCTCTACAAGATATCAAAGGTGAGTCCCATTAACGGTTCATAGAAATTAAAATAGAAAGAAAAAAATGCTTGAAATTGTTCCAAAGCATTGAAAAACAAATCACAAATAAAAATTGTGATGTACTTTTGTGTTGTAGTAATTTCTTAATTTGGACAGAAAAAAAAATCATGGGTCATGCCCCCCCCCCCCCCCCCCCCCCTCCCCAGTGTAGGTAATAGAATACCGAAGTCTGACGTCAGTTGGCATGACAACTGGCTCTAAACAAATGGAGATTTTGACTGTTCCTTTGTTAATAGCCAGTCATTGCAAACACATTGACACAAAATAACAAAAGTATTCTGGTTCCAAACATTGCATTGACGTCATCCCTTCAGTACTCTATAGATGTTCGTGCAGAAAACTTCTTATGTGCACTTTTCGCGTTTAATTGTGCAAGGTAACCGCCCCCAAGATCGTCAGATTTTGACCAATCAGCAGGCGTAAATTATCACGCCTTTCCCGCTTAGAATCTCAAATCAACACGTTTAATTTCAATGCAGTGGGGCAAGCTGACACCTGTTGACCAATGAACAAAGTTTGGTCATATCGCTGCACGAGATTTCCTAAAGTTGGCTTCGATTTACTGGCAGGCAGGGTTACATAAAATGTGCATTCATGCATATATCGTACATTCGTTGTGGGGCGTGGTTTAGTCCAGGAGATGATACTCGGACCACTACCATCCCCCACCCACCAAGAAAACATACACCTTTCTGGTTTTCTGGGTCTATTGGTCTGAAAATCGGGATAATTTCTCTGGACTCTGTTGAAGAATTAATCCGCTATTTAGATCTGGCCCAGGAAAACCATAAGGGTGGTATGGTTGGCAATTCCAAATGTCGCCAACCCTACCACCTCTGATTGTAACCCTTTACTTAGTAGTGGCTTTTAGCCTACTATTGGGTGATCTCAATTAAAAAAAACAAAAAAAAAAACAAGAACCCTTCTATCTGTGAAGTCATTGCCGGTGTCCTATGAAAATCAGACTCCTATGAAAATCTGACTCCTTTTCCCTGTTATTGGTTAAACCTCCCAAGTGACCGGCCACTCTCCTAATTAACTTCACTTAGGCATATGCAATACTACCAATGAGCACGTGTTTCATAGTGACTGAAATTCACACTACACAGGTAAAACATGGCTTGCAAGCCCCCCCCCCCCCCCCCCCCCCCCCCCCCCCCACCCCGCACAGCATATTCTGCAAGTTTTGTACACGTCTCCTAACATCAGAGGCCTGGGGCAAAATTTGCTGCTGCAGCATGCAGATAATTCTATATTCCTTCAGGATCGATTAAGATAGCCAGGGCTGTAGTCGAGTCCATCACAAGTCCCTGCAAGTTGTCACAAGCGCTCCAGTCCTAATTCCAATCACAAGCTATTCAAATGAGCTTTGACAAAGGCATTCCTTTGTCATTGTTCGTCCAGTTACTTGTGACGGGCTTTATGAAAGGACTTCTGACTGGGCTTGCGAAAGGACTTGTGAAGGGACTTGCAGGGACTCGACTACAGCTCAGAAGACAGCAGATTTTTCTAAATAAAAGCCCCTCTTGTTTGTGCTGTTGTTGCAGGCGGAATCCGTGGACGCCGAAGTGAGCATCATGGTGAAACTGCTTCTGGAGAGTATTCTCAACATGGTCTTGTCGCTAGATAGGAAGACTAACACAGTGGTAAGCGTCTTGTTTTCAAAGAGCTGACAGAGTCTAGAATAGTGAGTGCCTCTTCCTTCGCTAACCACCTCTGTGACCGAGGTTCGATCCCCCCCCCTTCCGAAGCCAACACATGTTGATTGGGTTTTCAGTCCCTATGTGATTCCTCAGGTTTCCCCGGAATATTATTTTGGGGGTTTTCGTCTCGGATCTAAAACGTAACATTGCTTCATTGGTTTCTCTCCAAGGGTTGTTCAGGATCTTGAGCTATAGTGCAGAATCCTTGGTTTCATTCAGAAATGAATATAATGAAAATATTGACATCCAGTTAAATTCCCCCAAAAATATTTTACTGTGCCAGAAGGAAAAAGCTCCCCATATATAGGGGAAGTATATCCGGAAAATCTTTTTGTCCAAATGGGAGACTTAATATTTTTTTGTTTTTTTGTTTTTTTGTTTCTTTGTTTGTTTGTTGGTTATTTTCTTTTTTTTGGTTTTTTTTTTTTGGTTTTTTTGTTTTTTTTTGGGGGGGGGGTTAGGGCTTGAGAGTGGAGGGTGGGAGTTTCCCAATGCTAAGATTGTGCTCTTTTTATTCCAAGATTTGGTAAATTGAAGTCCAGTTTTGTATCAGTTTTTGTCCAAATGTATTGATATCCCTGCACCATATGAAACAAGATATGGGGCAAAGGGGATCCCCCCCCCCCCTGTCTTTTGTGTTGGTCATTGTGTTTCCGTAATCTCAGAAATTCTTTTCAGAAATCTAGTGGGGGGATGTGTTAGGTAACAATAGTCTGGAGTATGCATAGGGTTTAGGGACAAAAGGGGGTACCTCTATGCCCCATCGTGCTGGTATCCCCTGTACTAAGCCAATTATTATTTATTAACCAACTCCTTGAAAATGTCGGGGACTGACAGAATTGGAGAGAAGCGGTATCAGCAACTCATCCAGGTTTTGTGCTAAAATCCCCTCCTCTGATCCCGCCTGTCCAGGTTCTCTGCATCTCCTGTCTCTTGGACCTCCTGCGGTTGATGAAGGACTCCCACTACCAGGAGCTGAAGGCCTGCCTGCAGGACAGTGAGAGACACAGAGACTTCCTCAAGAAGATCATGAGAGTCTTCAAGGAATTAACCTCCCGTGAGATCTACCCGATGGACTGGATGGCCATGAGGATGCTGTCTAACAGGTAGTGTGTTTTGGAGCGGTCTTCATACTGCTTTTTCTAGTCCGCTGCCCTTTTTGTTTTTTCGACTTCTATCACGCACTGTGGTTAAACTCCTCTGTTGGTGATTTTCAGAATCATTCAGGGCAAAAAGAGAAAAATCTCTGTTCTAATTTACTTCATCATCCCCGAATGTTCCTGCTATAGTTAGCACAACTTTTCTGCTTACCGTTAAACAGCGCTATGAAATTGGGCCCTGTTTCTTAACAAACTGTCTTATCTCGCAGACAATTCAGCACTATGTAAAGAAGCAAAATGAGAGAAAAGCCTCACGATAGCAAGTTACATGACTTGACTGTCTTTACCCTTTCCAGTGTGATACTCAACGCAACGAGGAAAGTGTCTGTCGATCTGTCCAGCACGTTCCTGAGTGCAGAAAATGCCAATGTGCAGGTGAGTTGGTTTTGGGTTTTCTTTTGGAAGAGGGAGGTATGCACGTTCACCCCGAAAAAAGCTAAAAGCCACTCGAGGTACGGAGCTACAATTGCTCAGTCATGCGTTTCAGAGTCCAGTTGACTGGAGGGGTTAAAACAAATATGAATTAATAAGTTTGATCCGTTAAATTGTAGTGTGGAATACTGCCCGAGGCCAATTTAATGGTGCTGCTGAGAAAAAAAATTATTTTGGAGACCATCAGCAGTAAGCACAACAAAGAGCATGCTGATGAACTTCGGAAGCAGAATTTTCTTTAAATAGTTGAGTAATAGTAGAAAACTCCATGCGCATAGCAGTGTTAACCCCTTGAGTACGGTTACTTACAGGAGGCGCCGGGGTGTCACGCCGGCTCTGAAAGCCAAGCGAAACGGACACAATGTGCTTGTGCAGTCAAACGTAACAATAATCCAACAATGGATTGAAACTGCACAAATAGCGGCAAATGGCTTCATCCAGCCTGGTGGCACTGTTCTATTTTGCGCCATTTGGTGTCATCCGTATGCAAATGGTTAACATGTATCCAGGCAGAGAACTACTCCATGAAATTTGCCTCCGTTCCACTGCTACTCTGTTACAACAAAAATATATGTTGCATTCAAACTGCCATCAAGATTGCTAGAACAAAGCTTTATAGCCAAACCTCAAAATGCAAGGACTTGACACGGGCAGCTTTTTTAGAGTTGTTTTTCATATCAGAATTTCCCAACAGGAGATGAACTATTCTCTACAATACCCTAACCCTAAACTCCCTAAGCATTTTTACTAGAAACCTTCCTCAACCCGTTAAATTTCAACACCGTGTTTGACTGTGGCTGGTTAATGTTAACTTAACAATACCCAACCTGTCAACAGCAGCCCATTTTCCATAACAGTACACAACCCGTCAAACTCCAACACCCCCTTAGCTGTTGGGTTTTGATTGAGTGGGTACCCTTGGCCAAATGTACAGCATGAACAATGGGGACATACAATACCCATCCCGTCAAAATCTAACTACTGTATTCATGTGCAAAATATTCAAGCCCTAAATATGCAACATACATTA
The DNA here is from genome assembly GCA_037893225.1 of Hippasteria phrygiana. Taxonomy (NCBI): domain Eukaryota; kingdom Metazoa; phylum Echinodermata; class Asteroidea; order Valvatida; family Goniasteridae; genus Hippasteria; species Hippasteria phrygiana. The sequence continues at coordinate 810,545 of JAZGUH010000003.1, forward strand.
TTCAATGTATGTGTTCCTTAGAAGTATTATGTAAGACACCATACAAGCTGTTTATTCCAATGTTTGTTCTACCTCCATACCCCATTGTTCAGTACATGTCAAACAAAGCATACAGCCACACACACACACACAAGTGTGTAAATACGGGCAATCGCGGACTCCCTATTGTCCCTCTTTTGTTTTTACTTTAACTTTTTCGGAAGGCCTCCCATATGTTTTGTGGACATTTGGTCAATCGTGGACCCTTTGTCTACGCCCTAACCCTTTTGTCCCTAGTCCACGATTGCCGGTATTTACATACTCATCCCAACACCAGAGCTCTATGGCCATTGCTCAAACCAACCTTCCCCACTCAATCAAAATCCAACAATGTTACTGCGCAGCTACAGTACCCATCCCATCAAAATCCAACACCGCATCAAACATACACAAAACCTAACCCATCAAATTTCAACAAAACCTGGTGTTGGAGTTTGACTGGATGGCGATTGTCAGGGTTAAAACATTCATTCCGTAAACAATCTAAACATTTTGGTATCCAGAGCTACAGCCGATCGTCCGGGGGAGAAAATTGGCTGGAGAGGCGAGTTGGGTATGAAGTAAGTTGACCATTGTAGGTTTGTAGCCCATAAACTGCATGAGCTGCATGATGTGGGAATGTTTGATGATGTTCGTGGTGGAATACTTTGACTTTCAGTGCATAGAACGTTCTTTTCCCTTTCGGGCTGTGTATCCAAAGCGGGTACCCGACCACTAATGTCAGGAGCCGGTTCCAGATTATGGAATCGAGTACCCGTAACTGAATTAACATGTACTTAAAAAAAAAGTTTTTGAATGTCATTTGTTGGGATTTTTCAAAATGAGTATTTGCAAAAATGCAATTTACACTGTAAAGCTGTGGAGCTCACTGTACACACTTGCATCTTGCTGCATTGATGCACCGATGCGGTAGTATTAACGTGCAGACCTTTACGAAAAATATGAACAGCAATTTCCAAGAAGTAATTTTTGGGATTGGCTTTCTTAATAACCCTCCCTCTCTAGGTGCCAAAATGGAGCCAACTACCCCTACCTATCAAAACCTATCGAGTTTCAGGTTGAAACACACAAGCTGTTGGAGAGGAAGGGCTTAGGTTTTTTGATAGGTTATGAGGAGGGTTAATGGATATCTGGGAACCCATGTTTTTTTTCAGTCGGGTACTCGATTCCGGTACTACCCGTAAATGCACGCCCCAATTCCCCTTAATACACCCACGTTATGTGATGTAAATATAGCATGTGATACACCTTAGGTTTTTCCATGAAGGATTTTCGTGGGGTAGCACACACTGACGCCATATTGTGTAGTAGAAAAGTGAAAACACCCACTCTGGTGTTAGGCGATATCATGCACTTGTACATAGCTGAGATGTTTGGTTTTTTTCCCTTTTCATTCCGCACAGAATGGTGCCTTAAAGATGCTGCGTCCTTGCTTTGTGGGCGTGGCACCCCGAAAAATAAATGTTCAAATTGAATTGCTATTTTGTCAGCATAAGATAAGTTAGGAGCTTTCCAGTGAAATATTCCACACAAAAAGTCGATCGAAGATGAGCAACACAGATGGGTTTCAATTTTTGCAACAGGAGTGGGACACTGCTATTTTTGTAGTTAACGTATAGGTCTCTCTCAAATGACGTCACTTCCAACAGATTGCCACGTGCATCGGCATTTTGGGCATCAAATTTTCGTGACGCGCATCGGCTGCGCCATATTTTGAAGAGGTTTCGAGCAACATGCGAACGTGTTTAGAATATTTTGCACACTGCGCGTACGTGCACCCGCTGGCGTTGAACACGCAGTTGTAATTTTCCTACGAATATGGCGTCCTATGAGATAGATCTTTAGGGCAGTTATCACGTGCAAAAGTTAGTATACATCATTTGCTTTTGCTGTAATTTTCAGAAATAAATGGATTTGGGAGTTAGTATTTGATAGGGTGCTAGCAAATACTGCAACGCTGACCTGTTTAAGGTTTTGTGTGCATACATGTAGATGCTGGGAAAACCGTAGTCTGTGTAGAGAAACAAAAATTATGTTCTAGTAGTCTGGTGCCATGACCATACTTTAGACAAATCTAAGCAATTTATAGACATCAGGGAATTATCAGGTCAGGGAACTAGACTATTTCCAACGATTGTCGGCCGACAATCATTGGAAAAAAACGATATAAATTTCCACTTTTCTTGAAAACAACAGCACACCAGGTGCCATGATTTCACAGGATGCTCGAGACTGCTATTTACAGTCTAGTACGGTATTTGTAATAATTCAGTAGTTTTGTTTTGTTTTGTTTTGTTTTGTTTTGTTTTGTTTTAGTAAGCATTTTATTTATAACTTAGAAATAATTGTTATTCATTATTCCTTTGTAGGAGGAGCTCCATTGAATTGAACTTTTCAACCTGGGCACAGACTAGGGCTATCACGAATATATCAAATATTCGATCGTCAATCGAATATTTGAATACCTTTTTTCCGGTTCAAATATTCGATAGAGTATATATGCGCGATATATTTTAAAAGAAAAGTTACGGCGCTGAACAGTGTCAAATGCAGCATGTTTGTCGACGGTAACTTATTGTGGATGAAGGTTTATTTGTTCCCGTCCGTAAAACCTGTGACAAAAACGCAGGCTAGAGTTTGTTTGTTTGTTTATATACGTTACTTGAATGATCTTGATACAACAGGCGCATGCAAAAATTTCGATCGGGCGGTTCATAATATCGATCGCCACACGTAAAACACCGACATGCTTTGCGTGCAACTTTTTACCGGCGCGGCATGCGGTTGCAGCTGATGCGTGAAAAACTTGATCGGCAAGTATCGGATATTTGAATATTCGGTCAAACCTAGTTTCGAATAATCGAATACTAAATTATTCGAAAATGGACAGCCCTAGCACGGACATTGTAGTTTTAAGTCTCTTGCATGGAATGTGTGTATGCAACTTCTTTTCCCTGTTACGCAGACCCTGAAATTTCTTTTGAAGAAAACAAAATCAGCGTAGCATAGCTCCTTTTTGTTTTTTAGGTGGAAGATATATTTTTAGGTACCTTTTTGTTAAACAAAAAGGTACCTAAAAATAGGTGAGAAATGCTACATGCTACAACTTTTTACCATTGGTACATTCTGTTGCATTTAGCAGTACATCAAAGTTCTTGTTCCTCATGTATTGATCTTTATTTCAGAACTGTTTTGAACATATTTTTTGTACTTTGATTCCTGAGAATCTTTCAACCTCAAAAATACTTCCCCCTTGTATGTTTGTTTGGTCGTAGTAAAAATGCCCATTCACTGCTGTGAGGAAAATGACCCATTCATGAAAAACTCTTTCTTTTTTGTGATCTTTCTTTTTCCAGCTGTGGTTTGACTACTTCCGCCTGGCCTGTGTCTTCATCACACAGCCTTCACTACAGCTGGATACAATGAGCCATGCCAAGCATGAACGGCTAAAGAACCGGTATGGCGACATGAGGGTGGACATGGCCCAGGAGATCGTCAGCAAGTGGCAGAGTCTAGGTACCAGACTGTTTCATAAGGCTTTGTTCGACAAGTTTGTTTGCCAAAATTGTCCAGTGTTGGAAAAAAAATTAAAAATATCAAGAAATTATAAGAATGCTCATGCTGTGATCATGACCAAGAAAATAACAGCATGACAAAAAAAATTTAATGGAGAAAAGTTTTCGTTTAGTAGAACTGATTTAAATTCTTAAATACGGACGAGGACCATGGCTGCAGTTTAAGAAAGACCACCTAGCTGGTTGCCGTCTATACGCGCATTCCTGCATGTACTCAATCCATTGTTTGCCTATTGTGTGTGTTACACTTGGCTGCACAAGCCCGTCTTGGCATACCAGCAACCCATTAACCCTAACGTCCCAGGCATTACTTTGGTATAAAGAACTGAGTACTACAGAATACTATTTAGTATTTTGTAGCACCGAGTCTCTCTGTGACTGATGAATGGGTGTGTAATGACAGCAGTCTAGATACTACAAAATACTACTTCTCTGTAATACAGTTAAGTTACTGGGTAAATTATATTTGTGTCAATGAATTGGATGGCTAAGATTTTTAAAAATGTATCATCTCTGAAAACCAGTAATTCACACTGTGTTTCCTCCTCTATTTTAGATGATAAACATTTTTCCTCTAAACCGAGCAACCTTAGTACTACATATTACTACGTACACTATTTGGGGTGAAGTACCAAAACACGGGCATTGCACACAAGTAGGCGAGCGTACTGCATGCTACATTTTACTACTAGTAGTATTTTGTAGCTTTAGGTGATGTCAGGGTTAATAACAGCCAGCCAGAAGGGGCTAATATTTTAAAAAGTTGTTCATATTACGAAATGATTCATTGGTGCTGATGGATATAAAGATTTAACCGGATTTAAGGATTTATCCCGGACAACCCTTAAAGACGTTGTTGATTGCTGAGAGAAGTCTGCGTCATTTTTTTAGGTTTATGTAGATTGCGTATCGTAAAATATAACGGCCAATTATTTCTGCCATGAAATTACAAAAAGGTGACTTTTGAGAGCAATTTTATCAAGTCCCCTCTAGCCCGCTGGTGCCATTTGTCTAAAAGTCGTCGCTGAGGGGCAGCAAACAATTCTGACGTCATAGGATGAACTCCCTTTTATGTCTAGCACTAGGAACAAAAGGGGAGTTCGTACTATGACATCAGAATTGTTTGCTGCCCTCAGCGATGAATTTGAGACAAATGGCATCAGCGGGCTATGCTGCGCTAGAGGGACTTGATAAAGATAGATGTCAAAAGTCACTTTTTGGTTATTTCAAGGCAGAAAAAAAAAAAATTTACACTACAGAATCTACATATACAAAAAAATGACGCAAACTTCTCTCAGCAATCAACATCATCTTTAATTGTGCACACGCTGCCACTTTTATAACCTTGCACCATACATCCATTCACCCAAGGTGACCACAAGAGTCTGTTCCGTGACCTGACCCGACCTTTCCTAGAGGTCACCATGGTCAGGGAGGCAGAGATTCGTCGCATCATCCTGCCGATCATCTTTGACATCATGTGCTGTGAGAAACTGGAGAGGGGCAACTTCAACCAGGTACGTCGCCGATTTTTACCTCTGACCAGACCCAATTTCGAGGAGCTGGTTGGCATAAAATAATGCTAAGCAACTTACAGCTGGGAACCAGTGAGAAGCAGTATATTATGACATGCAGGTTTGGCTGGTAACCTGTTTTTGACGAGTAGAACTTTTCTTTGCTAATTTGCTATTTTTCTTAATATATTTTTGTTTACCTTACTCCTACTTTTCCTACTTTTCTTATTGAAATTCCTATTTTTTCCCTATTTTTTGTCTCTCAGCTCTGAAAAATGAAATCTCAAGGATTTATTTAAAATGAAGAGTTTCTGATATACACACTGTCATGAAAATCACACAGTAAAGGGCTTGGGTGCAGGAGTACTTCAACTTTATTTCCAAGAGCTTAGTTGAGGATGAAACACAAGTATTGTGAGTACATAACATGCCAAATGAGGCTTGTGATGCAGTGGACATGGGTGAGTCCCGCAAAATATTCCTACTTTTGTCCTGATTTTGTACGACAAAGTGCTACCTTTGTCCTTTTTTTCTTAATTTTCATTCAACTATTTTTCTACTTTTTCATCTGGGTCTGCTTGAAAGCCTGTATATTTCCTAAGTGGTAATTAACTGAGTACCAACCAAAATATCATTGATATTTTGGCTGATAACCTATTAGCTAAGCAAAACTTTCCTCAGCTGAGCTGTTCTGTGTTTAGCAGCTCACGAAAGAGTATGGGATCTGCTGCAGGAAGACTGCTTGGTTTTTAGATTGAGTGTGAACACATCATCTATGTACTAGTGCTGACGTCTTGAGCCCTTTTCAGCTGTAGTCGAGTCCCTGCAAGTCCTTTCGCAAGTCCTTTCGCAAGTCCTTTCGCAAGTCCTTTCGCAAGTCCTTTCGCAAGTAACTGGATGAACAATGATAAAAAATGCCTTTGTCAAAGCTCATTTGAATAGCTTGTGATTGGGATTAGGACTGGAGTGCTTGTGATGGACTTGCAGGGACTTGTGATGGACTCGACTACATCCCTGCCTGATGCAAAAACTCACAACAATTGAGAGATTCCTCCCAGTGCTTGAGAAATGTTACAAAATATCCAGCATGTCAAAGAAAGCCATTGCTTGAGAGTGACTGACAATCCTTGAGATTTTGCCTCAAACATTGGGAGATTTTGCCTCAAACATTGGGAGACTTAGCTGAAATCACAATGGGTACAGTGTCATGTCAAGTTAACCTCTTGAATGCGGACGATAGCCATAGTCTCAGTTGACGTCTATAGGCACATTACTGCTCTTACTCGAGCCATTCATTTTTTAAAACTATATTGTTCTTCAAGCTTTTTCACCCCACTTTTTCTCCCATTTGCTCAGTACAAAACGCGCCTGTCTGTCGCGTGCACGTATGCAAACGCATAAGATGCGTTTGTTTTATATGCGTGCATTAGCATTGTCTTACATTATAAAGTTCAGTACATCTTGTGCACGCACCTACTACGCTCTCCCTATTGCGTATCGGCTGAGAACAGCTGGTTATGACGCGCCGTATTTAAACAACTTCCAGCCGTGTTTAAACAACCGTTCAAACACACCCACGTGACAGGCTCTCGACCAATATGGATAGTGAAACTCGCTGAGGTATTTATGAATGCATATTTAAAGTGCCTTTTGGTTTTGTCTAGCTGGAGGATGACTTGATTGACAAGCTGGACACCATGGTGTGCGTGGAGAAGAAAGGAGATGAGAATTACACGGTTCTCTTCAACCAGGTGTAAGTACAAACCATTCACTAATAACATGTACCCTGTGACGTTACAGGTTAGAACGCCTTAACCATATATGTCATGTGATCTGGGAAACCCTTCACATGGTGAAATTTATCATTCTTGTGTTATATGCATAACATTAACCCTAACCCCTTGGGTAACTTTACTAGAAAGTATCCTGAATTTGCCAAAATCCACCTATTTTGTCATGCACAAAAAGTTGGTTTTGGTGCCTGCTCAATATGGAGGTATCCTGAATCCATCAAAATCCTGCAGTGCCGCTAGGCTTACAATCCTCAATCCATCAAAATCCCCCAGTTTGTTCAATCCCGAATCCGCCAAAATCCTCAAAAACAGGGGTATGGATTTTGATGGATTCAGGTAGGTTAGGGTTTAATAATGAAGGCTTCGCGCTGTTTTCAAAACTGTTTTATTCATGATTCTAGGATGTCAGGAATTTAAGAAACCCAGCTGACTTCATTTTGAGAAATCAAGCTTCAAACGTCTGCGTAACTCATTGAGTTTGCACAAAATGTGACTGAAAGATTGCAAATTGTTACATTTAAAATGATGGGATTTTTGGTTAATATTTTCAGGAATGATAATTGAGATATTAATCATTTAATTGGTAGCATAAACTCAAATGTGCCATTATCTTCAATGCAGGTTCGGCGACATGTGAAGGGTTTTCACAAATCACATCACATATTAGTGCAAAACCACCAGACACATTAGAATAAATAGAGCGGTTTAGATGTAAACAAACAGGATTTTATTATTTAATAACCACATCCAACCGCCGAAGAACCGCCAATCACAGGAAAGAAACACTGGCATAAATATTAATCACTAAAACCATTCTCTTTATTAAATAAATAGAATAACAAATATATGAATATTAAAATGGAAACAAATAACCAGGGTGGGATAGTAGTGGGATGGGGTGGTGGTGGGGTGAGTGTGGGGTGGGGTCAGGGAATAACTAACAAAACAACACAGGGGAAGGGATGGGAAGTGGGGAAAAAGTAAATAAATTATAGTAAATACATTAAACAAATACACTGAAATACAAAGGGCACGTGGTCTATACAGTTAGTTGAGTAGAAAGGGATGTACAATATACGTTGAATATGGCTTAAATTTTGTATAAGCCCTTTCTCTGAGCTGATTAATTATTGAATGTTTATGATCAGGTAACGACTGTTAAACAAAAAATATGCAAGGTGTCAGTACAGTCAGTCATGTACCTTGTATGGTCAATGCGTAACGCAATTTCATAGCAATAGCAAAGTTCATACTCCGCAATTGATGTCTAGGCGCGGCGCGTGTGCAATGGAGTGAAACAAATGAAACCAAAATACATGGTGAATGGAACCAAATTGCATGATGTATGAGGTAAATCATACAATGGAATATGAAGAAATGGGACAAATGATTCAATGTCATGTGACTAAATTCCACCAATCAAATGACAAGGATCTGTTTAGGTGTTGTGTAATACTTTTTGGCAGTGTGGTAGACTTTTGAGAGTACACCTTTACAGGGATGTAGTAAAAATAGAGAATATCATACGTTCTATAAAGTCGATCATAAGTCTGTTGATAAGGTGTTATACTATTTTGTCTTACATTCTGTTCTGTAATACCACCAATGTGTCTCTCCCAGTCTGCTTGAATGCATTGCCAGCCTGCCCTGGCGAGAGGAAGGGGAGCAGTTTGTAGACAAGGTCAAACGCTTGCTGGAACGACTCATCGATTATCGCAACGTGTCTGACACCAGCGTGGAGAATAGACATCTCCGGCTGAACTGCATGTACAATCTCATGGTGGGTTTCCTTCTTGCAATAAGGTTGTTTTTTTTTAACGTGTGAGACTGGCTGGCTGGCTCGGTCATTTGCTCGTGCTCATGCTCAAAAGTAGAATGTACCCGCACTGGAGGAAAGTGCCCAGGAAGCCAATTCCATAGAGCTGCCTAAGCACAAAAATATGCTAAAGCCCAAAAAACCTTGCTAAGTAAAATCAGGGCCCATTTTCATAGCGCTGCTTAACACACGATTTTCTGCTTACGAAACTCTCGCCCATTTCATAGAGACTGTAACCAGTAAGCACAGCGAAGAGCCCGCTAATTTTGGAAGCAGGATTTGCTTAAATTAGTGACGCAACAATATGAATCTCCATGCAAGCGTTAGCATGACTTGGCCCTGAAATATGCTAATGCTTAAGCAAATTTTCCTGCTATAGTTAGCACAACTTTTTTGCTTTTTTCCGTCAAGCAGTGCCCAGGTCATCAGCCTAAACTATAAGTGATTTGTATGCTAGATACCAGTCACAAGCAGTATACTGAGCCAATTTTTGTGCTTAACCCCTTGCGTACGGATGACGCCATATGGCCTCCAAAAAAAACGTGCCACCAGGCCGGATGATGCCATTTGCCGCCATTTGTGCAGTTTCAATCCATTGTTGAATTATTGTTTATGTTACGCTTGACTGCACAAACACATTGTAGCGGTTCGCTTGGCTGCCAGAGCCACCGCGGCACCCCGACGTCTCCCGTAAAAAAAACGTACTCAAGGTGTTAAGCAATTGGTTTTTTTTATTAAACGGCTCGATGAAATTTGCCCCAGACTATGTCAAGGCTTGAGTTTGACCAAAAGACCCAGGGATTGCCATCCATCCATGTCACTACTACTTGGGCATGAAGTCGCTTCTTCTGGGAAAGACATTTTGATGCAAAATGTGTAAATTGTGCAAATTCGGTATGTTGCACTGGAGGGGAGGTAGTGATAGATTGATTTTGTATTGGCCTCAACAAATTTTCAAAAACTGAATTTTAAATGTATTTTTGGCCCTCCTAATATATTGTAAAGGTAGTGTACACGATTGGTAATTCTCCATTTTTTTGTTTACTGAATTATTACGAAATACCTTACTAGCCTGTAAGTTAATAGTAGTCTCAATCATCCTGTAAAATTATGGCACCAGGTGTGCTGCTGTTGTCAATAAAAGTGGAAATTTATATCGTCTTCCAACGATTTCCAGCTGGAAACCGTTGGAATACTGCCCTGTAGCCTTTAGTCAAGGCGCGCGTGGCTACCGGACGCGTGGCGCGCCCCGGACATACTGGCATTCAGGGCGCGTCACGTGTCCAGGTAGCCACGGCTATCATCCGCCCGACGGTTGAAAACGAGCGCCTTTTTTCTCTCGGTTTTTTCGCCATCCAACAACGCAAAACTTTGAGCAGGTCAGTGGAACGATATTTCCTATAACCCCTAAATCCGCCCATTTTTGAAAATTGGAACAATGACCAATCATGTTCACTGCCTTTAAGCGGGACTTGAACAGACCTCTTGCTTTACTACTGCAAACCTCTCAACCACTTGAATACGGACGACGGCCGTAGCTGTGGTTTGAAAAAGACCACCTGGTCAGTTGTCATCTATATGCACATTCCTGCACCTACTCAATCCGTCATGTGCCTATTATTTGCATTACGCTTGGCTGCACAAGCCTGTATTAGCATACCAGCACCCCATTAATAACAGTCGAACAGACGGGGATAAACCACTCGACCACCAAGCTTGCCGGGATTGGCTGGTACCATGTTGGAAAAGGGCAACAAAAATCTGTTTGAATTTTCATCCCCAAGCGAATTCCATCTTCCGGGAAAATTAAAGTTGTGAGTAAAAATGGCCTTTAGAATTAACGTACTAAAAAATAATTCATTACATGTTGGATGACTCATGAAAATTAATCACCTCAAAACATTCTTTGAAAGCAAGTTTCAAAAAACTGAAATTGGAAGATCTTGACGAGAGTAATCCAAATTAAGAAAAAATCTAATGAAACTATGCCTTTAAAAATGTTTCAACTAGATGTTCATTCTGTCATTGCAAGTCACATATGTGCTCATAAACGTCAGTTAAAGATGATGTTGATTGCTGAGAGAAGTCTGCGTCATTTTTCATTTGTATGTAGATTGCGTATTGTAAAATAGAACACCAAAAAAGTCCCCTCTAGCCCGCTGGTGCCATTTGTCTAAAAATCGTCGCTGCGGACAGCAAACAATTTGACGTCATAGGACGAACTCGCCTTTTGTGTCTAGCACTAGGAACAAAAGGGGAGTTCGTCCTATTAGATCGATTTGTTTGCTGCCCGCAGCGACGACTTTTAGACAAATGGCACCAGCGGGCTATGCTGCGCTAGAGAGGACTTGATAAAAAATAGCTCTCCATAGTCACTTTTTTTGTTATTTCATGCCAGAAATAATTGGCTGTTTGATTTTACAATATGCAATCTGCATAAAAATTACAAAATGACGCAGACTTCTCCTCGGCAATCAACATCATCTTTAAAAATGGAATGGAAAGTACTTAGGAATCGTGGCTTCGTCAAATTATAAAGCCTTGATGTTTATTCCAATTCTATTTTGAAAAAAGAATTTCTACAAGGACGACGCCAATCGGAAGGACATCTATGCCCGTTATATCTACCGTCTGCGTAACCTCCATCTGGAGTCCAGTGACTACACCGAGGCTGCCTTCACCCTGCTGGTCCTGGCAAAGTCCCTGGAGTGGAGGGACAAGATGCTGGCGCCGGACGACAAACACCCCAAGCAGACCGAGATGCAGAGGAAGGAAGCGCTGTATCACGAGATCATTAATCTCATGGATAAAGGACAGGTTAGTTGGCTGGATTTGATTGGTAACTGTATAGTGGTGTTACTGAAGTAGGGTGTAGGGGGGGTGTGGTTCGGGGGTGTGGTTGGGGTGTGGTTGGGGGCGTGGTCTGGGGCCTGGTCTGGTCAGTGGTGTGGTTGGGATTGTGGTTGGGATTGTGGTTGGGGGTGTGGTTGGGGGTGTGGTTGGGGGTGTGGTTGGGGGTGTGGTTGGGGGTGTGGTTGGGGGTGTGGTCGCGGTGTGGTCCTGGTGTGGTCAGTGGTGTGGTCAGTGGTGTGGTCAGTGGTGTGGTCAGTGGTGTGGTCAGTGGTGTGGTCAGTGGTGTGGTCAGTGGTGTGGTCAGTGGTGTGGTCAGTGGTGTGGTCAGTGGTGTGGTCAGTGGTGTGGTTGGGGGGTTCCTTACGATGGATGGCAAACAGCCGAAGCAGACTGTGATGCAGAGGAAGGAAGTTCTGTATCAGAGGATTATTAATCTCAGGCCAATAAGCCAGTTCGGTATTCCAACTGCGCATGTGCACAACAAGATTCAACGATTTTTCTCTCGGGGCGGGGAAAACGTGGCAGATAAATGCACACAAGGCTATGGGGGACGTGGTAACCGAATTTGCATTCTGTGCAAATTTTTCATGCAATCGAAAAGATGATGGAAACTTTTGTTCGAACAAAAGTTTGGACACACAAGACACCTGAAAACACTTCGCTGTCTAAACGTTTTTTTTTAATGTTACTTTTATTTTACAATGAAGTAATGCATGAAGTAAGTTTCAACACTCAAAACTGTTTTTATTTTTTTAGCCGAATATAAGGCTAAAAGCCACTCGGTAAAGAGCTACAACGGAGGTGGTGCGGTTGGCCACATTTCAGGTTGACAAAATTCCAAAATCCCTGTGGAGACATGGCTTTGTTATTTCCTTTGTTCCTGTACCTAAACATTCCCCCATAGACTTTGTGCACAAATGGCCTTGTGGAGACATCCTCCTCTTTAGAATTTCCTTGTGGAGACCTTTACATCCTTTTGTCATCTATTGTTTCTCGGTCTCCATAAGGTAGCGAACGTAAAGTTGCCAGCCCTATACCACCCTTATGGTTTTCCTGGGTCCAGATCTAAATATGGGATCAATCTTCAATAGGATAATAGAAATGATCCCAATGTTCAGACCTGTAGACCCATGTGGTTAAACTTCCACTGTTAGTGAGACCACCTCATCACCTCCCCCTGCAGTAGAACAAATGGATGGATGAGTTTATTTCACCACTTTGCAGAGTTTAAATACAGATCCCAGTTTAACGACAGTGATGAGATAATGCAAATTGTCACAGCCAGTCTCCTTTCAGAGGTCAGAGGGTCTAGGAAAATTAACTTTTAATCAGACAAATATTAAACACATCGGGGAGATGTCATCCAGTACCACAATAAAGTAGTGGCCAACTGGACGGTATGCAAAATGATAAACATTGACAGTCCAATCAGGAGCATCTAAGGACCATGTGCTGTTTGTTTGTTTGTTTGTTTACCTCTAAACCACCCCATATTTAACCCCTTGCGTACGGATGATGTAATATGGCACAAAAAAAACCAGTGCCACCAGGCCGGATGACGCCATTGGCTGCTGTTTGTGCAGTTTCAATCTATTGTTGGATTATTGTGTATAGGTTACGCTTGACTGCACAAACACATTGTAGCGGTTCGCTTGGCTGCCAGAGCCGCTGCGGCACCCCGACGTCTCCCGTAAAATACCGTACTCAAGGGGTTAAATGTACGTGGCAGTATGCGCATGCATCATGCTTTGCATAAATTTGGTTAAAGGAGTGACATCAAAGGTCTTGGTCTCATTATAGACAAAGAATTAAAGTGGACAGATCACGTTGAAAAAGTCATAAGCACTGTTCAGGCCAAACTGAGTATGATGAGACGAGTGAAGCCATTCTTGCCAGTTCATTCCTTAAAATTATTGTACGATGTCTTTGTTTTACCGCATTTTGAATATTGTTCGCAAATATGGTCGCAGCGATTTCACAAACATCTGGATAAACTTCTTAAATTACAAAAGTATGCTGCTAGAATATTTTTAGGGAAAGGATATGATTACCCCTCTAGTGATTTATTTAATGATCTTGGCTGGCTTTCCTTGGAGAAACGATTTTTTTATCTCAGGGCAGTCCTTGTGTATATTAAATGTAATCATGGTCTTCTGGTCTTATGCCCACATATCTAAATGAATGTACTGTCAAGTTATCAAGTGTTCACAGTTATGCCACAAGACAGCCAACATCAGACAATTTGTTATTACCGAAATTTAAAACTGACTGCCTCAAATATAGTCCGCTTGTAACTTGTATCATGGTGTGGAACAGCCTACCTTCAAACTTGCGGTTATCTTGCTCACTTGACAGTTTTAAGATTAAGGTAAAGAAATGGCTTGCAGAATCTGCCTCTTAATTTTTATTATTGTTTTAAAGTATTTTATGTTGAATGACCTGTCAGAATTGTTTGTTTGTCCTATTGTTTCCTCCTATCTATCTTCTTTGTTCTGTACATCTTGCCAGTTTCATTTGTTCCCTGTCTTGTTATCTGTTCGTTCCGTTTGCCCTGTGTGTATGTGTATTTTATACTGTTTTTTGTTGTTATTGTTTTAATTCTGTTTAATTCTGTTTTATTGTTTTTAGGTGAAGGGTTTTAATTTTTATAATTTTATAAGTGTTTCCTTTTATATCATTACATGCTTTGGGTCTGCTTTTGGAATAATATTTTACATTTTTAACTTTATTTTTTCTTAATAATTTTAAAACCCCAGGGCCCCGTGGAAGACCACGTTTATTATGTGAACAGGTTACCCTGGTTAAACATCAGAAATAAATAAAATAAATAAATAAATAAAGGTCACGTATTTCAAAATAGATCTGACCTGCGACGTCACTCCTAAACCAAATTTTACGCAAAACACGATGCGTGCGCATACCGCCGGGCACATTTCAATACAGATGTAAGCACGTGACATCAGGAGACACATTGTCTTTAAAAACAGTAAGCTGATAGAGCAAAACTACCAATGATTGATGACAAACTATCCATTAGAACTAAAGTGAGTGCAATCATTACAATTAAGATTAATATCTGTAAAGATCAAAACTCTGCCTATCCACTCTTGGCAAAAAATGATTACCTGATGCCAGATTTTGCACACTGAATTTGCACACTTAAACCCTTCAGTCTGAGCCTGTAACCTTTCCCTCTTTGTTTGTTTGTTCTTTTAGGGTTTTTTTTTTGGGGGGGGGATCTGAAAGCTTTATTTGTCAGTGATTAAGATTTATGGCTTGTACATATGCCACAGGCAAGACTAGGTCAAGCTAATCAGTGCACTTCAACTTAGCGCTGAGATCTTTTTCCATGTAAATCTAGTTTTAGACCTAAAATCTTTATTCTCTGGTATTTTTTCTATTCTCGAAAAATGATTTATAAAAATTCTGAAAGGGTAGGAAATTTGAAAAGATGTGTTGAAGAGAAATTCTGTAGGACTGTTATCAAGCAGCACCTAGTGTGAACTGGGGCTGCCCAAATAATTGAATACCTTTTTGCTGCTTCGAATATTCGAGAAAAAAAATATATATGCACGTATAGATACGACTCTAATGTTATTTTAATAGAAAAGTTACGGCACTTAGCAGTGTCAAATGCCGCATTTTTGTCTGGTAAACATTTGTGGGCAGACGCTTATTGTTCCTGTCCATAAACCCTTGAATAATTACTGCAAAAACGTAGGCTGGAGTTTGGTTGATACAACAGGCGCATGCAAACAAATGTCGATTAGGCAGTCCATAATCCCTGCATGTAAAACACCGGCGTGCTTTGTGTAGAACTTTTTACCGGTGCGACATGCAGTTGCAGCTGATGCGTGAAAAACTTGAATAGTGAGTTCTGAATATTCGTTCAAACCCAGTTTTGAATAATCGAATACTAAATTATTCGAAAATGAAGAGAACGGCCCTAGTGTGAACCTATGGTAAACCCAGGCATGAGAATCTTCCTGTCTTTAAAAGGAATTCCTGGGTTTTTTTCCTCAAAATTTGTGGTCTTCGAGTTCAATCTAAATTTGAAATAACATTTGGGGGGGTGGGTTGTAAGGGGGTAATGCCACTCTGGAGCAAAATCCCCCTTTATTCCGAGTGAAATTTCTGAGTTAAGACATCGTTTTATTTTCCGTTTCAATAAAGTCGGAGCTCCTACACAATATAACGTTTACGTGATTTACAAGGCTCATTGAAACGCGTGTACATCTATACTATAAATACATTTACTCCCAAAACGGCCTTCAACAGGTATCAAATATGCTAAAACCCAGGAGCTTCAGGGGGCCCCCTGGACTCCCACCGGGGCCTGCCCCTGGACCCCGCAAGGCGACCCCTTGACCCCCCGGCCGTTGCACGCTCTGTTCGCTTCACTCACTACGCTTTATTTCCTTACAAAATATTTTCCTGGTTTTTTTTATCAACACCCATTCTCATGCCTGTGAACCTTGGATGGGCATGGGTTGATTTTGACACAGTTCCAAGCACGTTTGAAGATGTCTCTCCAGTCTACAAAGTCCTGGTGGGCCGTTTTTGTTTATTTTTTCTCAGCGTAGGGCATGATTCTATGTTTAAATATTTAGAAGAGTGTCAAGGCTTCATTGAGGAATGAACTCCTGCTTGTCCACTCCTGGCAAAGTGTGAAAATTGCCCATCAACTCACAGCCAAATTGTGCAAACTGATACTCATTGCCTGTGTGGCAATATTGCCTAATAGTCTGAGCGAAGATTATTGAGATTTGTATGTACTGACATAAAAGATATTAACCCTATCTACCCCAAGCCTTACAAAATCCAACAGCAGGTTGTGTTGAATTTTGATAGGTTCAGCAGCCGATTTTACGAAACCTTGCGCAATTGCGCAACTCTTCTTATGCCACAATTTATTGCGTAAGTTGCACAACATCTGTGATATTTTTAAAATCGATTTCATGAAAGTTACGCTGTGCGTAAGTCGCTGACTTGCGCCACAAATTATGGCGTAACTTATGCACTCGTTTTAGGTGGCTTAAGTTGTTGGCACAAAACACCGAAATGATGACTTAGCTAGCTGAGCGTGAGCACAGCAGAGCCGTTAGTTGTTCAAATCATTAATTATATTCACTAGATTATTTCAGAGAGTAATGAAATGATCATCCGCTGCAGGTTTACCTGTAAGATATTTCCGAAAGTTGCCATCAATTTTTTTTTTCGGAGCGATGTTTCAAAAGTGAAAAGTTTCAAAATGGCGCCCCACAGTTCAATTTTACGACTGTTCCATGTATTTTTATTATTGTACTAAAACAGTCGTCGTAAAAGCGGCATTCAGCCTCGTCCGCGATGTATAAAATAAATAAAACATTGCGCAGCTATGCACTGTTTCGTGAAATGGATCGCAAGGATGTCGCACAGCTGCGCAACATTTTTATAGCGCAAGTCTTACGCAATGGTGTAAGTTGCGCACGGTTTCGTGAAATCGGTAGCAGGACTGTAGCGCATTGGCATCAAACTAAGGTTTGGAAAAACCGTGATCAATCCGGTCAAACCACATTTTCACCAGTCCAAAGAATGTGCCATAGGTATACTGCACAGTGTGGGATTTTGACAGGTTGAGGAAGCCTCCTAGTAAAAATGCCTAGGGGTAAGGGTTAAGTAATGTAAAAAAAAAAGAGGGTTTGTGTAGCTGTAGTCAAAAGTTACCATACACTTTGAAATTGTTCCTTCAATTACTGCTGTAGTTGTTCTGTTTCTTGTAGTTTTTCTATTGTAAATTCTCAGTTTGTCAGTAAAATCATGTTCCAACATTCCTTCCTCAGCCATGTATAATCATTTGGATTCGGTTTACAACTCGGGGTGAATTGTGAAATTGTTTGCAGGACTGCGATGTATGTCAACTGTCCACCGCAACTGTACATTTTCTCCTTGAGAAAACTGCGAAAAATCTGAAATTATTTTTGTCCTGTTCATTCGACTGGTAGACAGGCGGCTAGATGAGACGGTACTGAAGGGTGTATCATGTTCAGGAGGAATACGTCAACGGCAGCATGAGGACACCAAGCTGTGCATTGCCTCCTGAAGCTCTTTGTTCCGCCAGTAATAAATGACCACATTCAGCCAGCTATTGGTGAAGAAAAAGGTGCCCGCGATTTTTACAAAGGTTCCGTGCGTGTCAGTGACGTGCAGCGAGAGCAGAAACAGACTGGCAATCCATGGGATCCAGGAGATGCAAACAGCTCCCGTCACGATGAGCACCGTGGTGGCAGCCTTTGCGTTGATTGGCTTCGGAGCATTCCATCCCTCAGGAGGGTTGCGGACAGGATTCTGACAAGCGATGCACCGAGCCTGACGTCGAGCAACCTTCAGGATGCGTACGTAAAGTATCAGGATCGTGGGCAGCTCAACCGTTGCGACACCGAGAAATAAATATCTGTAACTTGGGTACTCAGAGATCAAGCAGTGGCTCTCCGCCTTTGCCGTGTAGTTTTCAAATATGCCGAACAAAACGATGCATACTGTCAACGTCAGAATCCACAGAACAGCAATGATGACCTTTGCCCTTTGCGTAGTCACAAGACTTGGGTAGCGCAGCGGATGGACGATGGCAACGTAGCGATCGGCGGTGAACAACAGGAGAGAGGAGAAGCCCAGGGCGGTGAAGGTCGAGTTTGCGACGCCCATCGTCATGCACAGGAAGTCGCCCAGCTTCCACGAATGAGACAGCGTGGCAGCCAGATGTGGAATTGCAACAAAAATCCCGATGCCTAGATCAGAAATGGTCAGCGAAGCCATGAAGAGCTTGGTTGTGTCTTGGATGCCGCTGGTGCGATAAAGAAGAACAAGGCCCACAGGATTCAGAATGACAATGAGAAGGGTTGTCAGGGTCATCAGCACAGAGACCGAAATGGCAAACAGCTCAATCTCGGTCTTGAATGGCTCCTTGGTGGTCACAGCAAAGGTGTCCATGCCAGTAGTATTCATCCTTGAGTTTGATTCTTGACAAAGAATGTGTTTGCAAAACTAGGCCCAGTTGTGACAAATTTGCATAATCGTGCATGGATATATAAAATCCACATATCCACCGTGATCATAATGTTCAGGGCTTTACATTATTACCCCTGCTCATCATGCCCATCAACCATTCCCGAAACCTCAGCTCCTTAAGGAGTATGCTTCCCTGGCTGCATGTTAAGCAATTACACATCATTACCACTGCCTTCACAGGTATTTATTTACTGCCGGGTGAAGGGAAGCTTGTGACAAAATATCTTGCTCGGGGACACAAGCAGCACCATGGCCCCCACTGGATTCAATCCTAATAATCTGTAGTATCACGCAGATCTTGACTCCAATCCAGTGCACTGGACCATTAGGCAACAGCACTTCACAGTGCTTTACAATACTCCACGCTACTCCATCTGAAGGCGAAGAGCGATTGCGCCGTCTGCACACTCCTCAGATCTTTGTGTGGTCGTTTAGTAAACTCCAGACAAATTTGGTTGATGCCTTCCCTTTTAATGTTGCCTTGGGCATTCATTTGCAGTTTCCTCACACACAAGCTATTAGCTATTATCCAACAACGGCTAGTGCTCGGTCTAGTTACACACCCTCAATTTGATCTCGCAACCTTGACGGAGCCAGTTTCCGTCTGTTCGGAAATCACGCCAGCGTCTCGTCTAGCTTCAATTAAGGGTTATATTGGATGGGCTTTATGGCTTGTCCATATATTAATTGACAACTCGATTGCATTGTGCCTGGTATCGAAATCCAAATATGTGACCTGCTACCACAAAATGAGCTTAAAGTCGAACAATGGCTTTCTGAAAAACAAATTACTGAAAAGTCAATTTTGGGATTTTAACAACTGTATATTAAAAAAAAACTATTTTATCATATCCCAAAGTTTTTTAAATGAATCGATTCTCTAAATATTTTTTTAGGGGAATTATTTTTTTGAACTCCAGTTAAAGTGTGCACAGATCACAAACTTTGTGCTTCATTTTTTCGAAAGAAGGGGTCAAGACTCTGACAACTGTAAAAGGTTGTATCAAATTAAAGCTCTTAACCTGTACTTTCAGGAAATTCCATAATCTTGATTTTCAAATTTTTGCTATGCTACTTTACGCCCATTTTGTGGTAACAGGCTCCATGTGATATTTTCATGATATTTGTCATGCATGCAGTCATTATGGATATTATAATGATTTCTTCATTAGAAATTTCAAGTTCCATATTTTTCCTGGCAAACATTTCTGACATTGTTTGATTTCATTTCTATTGGTTGTTGATTTTTACCTTCATGTAATATTCTTCAGAATGACCTATAAAAGATTTAAATCTGAATGTTAATTCCTTTTTACACAACATACAGATTTTCAGGTATTCCTACTTTTCCTACTTTTTTTTCTTGAAATTTCTATTTTTTATCCTACTTTTTCCTTACTTGTTTGTCCCACAAGTCAAAAAAATGAAATCTCATGGAATATTTTTCATAAAAGTGTTACACACTGTCATATACAAAATCACACAATGAAGGGCTTGGGTGCAGGAGTACTGCAACTTTACTTCCAAGAGCTTAGTTGAGATTGGAGCACAAGTGTTGTAAGTACAGAACATGCCAAACGAGGCTTGTAATGCTGTGGACATGGTGAGTATCAACAAAAACTAATCCTGACAGCCTGTAAAAGTCCTACTTTATCCTGATTTTTGTCGGCCAAAGTCCTACTTTTGTCCTGTTGTTTTTTTTGGAAAATTTTGATCCTACTATTCTACTTTTTCACCTGGGTCTGCTTGAAAGCCTGAACATAGTCACTTTTTGCTGTTTAATCAATTTTTTATGTAGACTAGAATTAAGACAAGATTTGTAGAATACACTGGATTACATAATGTACAGGTATTTAATACCATTATGTATGGAATACCATTATGTATGGAATACCATTATGTATGTATGGAATACCATTATGTATGTATGGAATACCATTATGTATGTATGGAATACCATTATGTATGTATGGAATACCATTATGTATGTATGGAATACCATTATGTATGTATGGAATACCATTATGTATGTATGGAATACCATTATGTATGTATGGAATACCATTATGTATGTATGGATACCATTATGTATGTATGTATGTATGTAATACCATTATGTATGTATGTATGTAATACCATTATGTATGTATGTATGTAATACCATTATGTATGTATGTAATACCATTTTACCATAATAGCATGTGAATCTGCTCACATTCCCGAATACTTTTCAGCTCTTGTCAGTTGATCCTGGGACAGCAATTTATTTAGTATAAAGGCAGACACATTCATTGAGATTTGAAGTCAATCCTTGAGGGCATCTCTTTTTATATTTATGGTTCTCATATTTTTTTCGTCTTGGAGGTAGGTCGGTCGGTCGGTCAAAAAAACATTTAAAATGTTGGTGTAAAAAAAATACGTATTGAACGTACACAAGGCTATTGATGCAAAATGTTCAATGTATGACAGTCTTGTTCTGAATTAAATTTTCTTTCCATGATGTTTAAATAAATGGAAAAAAAAAATCTTTAGCAATTTTTCGCAAAATCAAAATGAATAAAATATAATTCTTCTTTGTAAAAATACAAATTTGCAAACATGATTCAAACATGATTTAATGATTGTGGGATGTCTTAAGGTCAAATTTGCTAATTACCATACATTTAATGCATGATTAACATAAATTTGCATTGAGTTTGGCTCATGACTAGAGCGACGTCTGAAACCAAGTCGCTCCTGAGTCGCTCTAACGACTCCAACAGTCGTTCTTTCGCCATCTAGCGCGTCTAGTCGCTCCTAATTGTTTCAGACGTCGGACTTTTCATGTACTTAATTCAAATCTTGTCTTTAATTTTGTTCGGCTCGACTCTGGAACGCCTGTCTGAACCGGGTGTAATTCAATTCAAAATATTTTATTTATCCTGAAAAGGCAATTACATAGGGTTGGACAGCTCACTATAAATCTTTTTTATAAAAACACTAAAAACAGTTACATATCAGATAAATACATCAAATTTAAAACAATTATTAAACCATTTATATAAACTTAAAATTACATACACATATGGACATTTATATATATCAATTGTTTAAAAATCTTGTGGCCACTGGGATAAATGAAAACTGTTTTATGTTGGTTTTACATGGAAGGCATCTAAAAACGTCGTCCTGATATGAGAAATTGGAACATGGTTTTCATCACACAGTGGTCACTGGGTAGAATAGAGTGATCTTTCCTTAGTATTTGTTGTTCGCATAAGATCTCTTTGTGGTTCTCCGATAATTTTAGACGCAAGGTGAACAATCTGTTGTAAACTCTTCTTGTTCTTAACAATTAAGTTAGAATACCAAGAAATAAATGAAAAAGACAACACACTTTCAATTAGAGACTGTTCAAAAATAGACTCAAAATGGTTTTATCTACAGAAAGTCTTCAATTTACGTTCAAAGTATAAGTGCTGTTGACATTTTTGTTTACATTTTTTTGATAATGCGATAGGACAATATTTTCGCAAGCTCTATCCATGCGATTCTACTGCAATATTGCTCCAAGAATCGTGACGTGCCTCCAAATGAGTGGAGATGAAGATCTTTCCCTCGTGGAAGTAGTGCTCAATTTTGTGTCAGTTTGGCAGCAAAATGTGCCGCTGTAAAGAATCTTTGTCAAATCACTCTGAATTTCGAGCAATTGAAATCTGTGAGACAATCACACTTGGACAATAATTGCAGCAAAAGATTGTGTGGAATGTAAAGCGAATCAAGATGAACTGAACAATTAACCCTAACTACCCCAACAGTAGGTTCTGCCAAGTTTTGGATGGTTCAGAAGTAAACATTATGAACATGTTTATTGGACTTGCTTAGACCGAGGAACAAAGGTCCAGGGTGATGGTGTTGGATTTTGCACCTGGAGGGTCACATTTGCAACATGTGTATGTAGGCATCAATGTCTTTAACTTAACCCCTTGGGCATGGTATTTTACGGGAGATGTCGGGGTGTTGCAGCGGTTATGGCAGCCAAATCGAACCGCTACAATGTGTTTGTGCAGTCAAGCATGACATAAACAATAATCCAACGATGGATTGAAACTGCACAAACGGCGGCCAATGGCGTCATCAGGCCTGGTGGCACTTCTTCTTTTTTTACGCCATATGGCGTCATCCGTACGCGAGTAGTTAAAGGCAGGAATGAAGCGTTCTCCTTTTGTTTAAGTATTCAAGACTTAAGACTGGCAAATGGAGCTTGCAAATAGCTGAAGATGAAGCCCAAACCACATGGAATTAACCTCTTAAATACAGACGACGGCCATAGCCGTGGTTTGAAAAAGACCACCTGGCTTACTCAATCCATTCATGTTTCAGCTATATTGTTCTTGAATGGGAGTGTAATATATAGCTAGGGCTTTTTCAAACAAAGCTTTGAATCATATGAAAAGGGGGCTCCAAGTGTGGTGAATAGGACCACTCTATTCAGTGTGGTGCCTAATGTTTGCATTTATGCTTGGCTGCACAGCCCCGTTCTTGGCATAGAGTACCGAAGCGATGACGTCAATGCAATGTTTGGAACCAGAATACTTTTCTTATTTTGTGCCGACGTGTTTGCATGACTGGCTGTAAACAAAGGAACAGTCGAGATCTCTATTTGTTTGGAGCCAGTTGTCGTGCCAACTGATGTCACACTTCGGTACTCTATACCAGCACTCCATTAATAACAGCTGGACGTATGGGGTTTTCTCTCCAAGTAATGATTTTCTTTCTTTTTCTGCCGTTAGATGTGGGAGTTTGGCATTCCTCTGTGCAAGGAGCTATCAGTGCAGTATGAGAGCAAGCTCTTTGACTATGGCAAAAACAGCAGGATACTGGTAAGAATTTGTCTATTGTCTGGAACGGGCAATTCAGCGGCAGCGGAATTACATTTCAGAAGAATTTGGGCTGTTTTTTTTACATGCTGTGGATTAGTCTTATGGCCTTCATGTACCTGATTACAAACCCCAAAGTGGAACTTTTGGCATGTATATGCCCAACATTGTGAACACGGGCATTAATATGTACCACAAAATGCTTAAGCGTCGTACAAGTTGCATTTACCATATTATTAAGTGGAACATTCAGTGATACATGTACTTTTAAGGCAAAATTTGTAGCAGGCTAGCCTGGGTTTAACCCCTTGGCGCAAAAAGAAAATTGCCACCAGGCCGGATGATGTCTATAGACGCCATTTTCTGAATTGTATCATTGTTGGATTATTGTGTTCGTTACGCTTGGCTGCACAAGCTTTTTGTGTCCGTTTCGCTTGGCTGCAAAGCCGACACGTCACCCCGGCGCCTCTCTGTAATAACCGTACTTAAGGGGTTATAGTGACTTTCCGATTTTGGGGATTTTGTAATTTCTGAGCGGAACTCGTCACCAAACCAACCCCCCCCCCCCCCCCCCCAACCAACCAGCTATTGTCGCATAGACATTCCCAACTAGCACAGAGCATCACAAACAATCTACAACCTGGCTCAGACTTTACCTAGTGGCTGTGAATGCTGGATGGTTCAATGAGACTTCTCCCTGCATTCATTACGATGTGCGTGAAAACTTGGTAAACATTTTCTCCTGTCTTCAGCAAACTCAAGCCTCGTTTTTCGACAACATCCTCAAGAAGCAGAGGCAGCCCCCTACCTACTTCAGGGTCAGCTTCTACGGACAGTTCCCTCTCAAGGTCAGATTTTTTTTACGTTGATGCAAATTCTTCCTCTCTTAGACCTGAACGTCTTTCGGCCAGGGATGAGTGAAATGAGTAAGATCGAAGTCTTCATGAAAGTATAAAAAAGAATTGCTGAAGTTCTTGAAACATTGTGCTCTACTCGTGCGAGTATTTGCATGATGTAGTAGCAGACTCCAGATTGTGTGTAAGAACCCAGCCAGGGAATCAAGGTGCACAGTGGGTGCACCCAATGGGGGGAGGATTTGAACCAAGGCAGTTGGAGTGACACGCCTTGGTTGGAGTGACACGCCTTGGTTGGAGTGACACGCCTTGGTTGGAGTGACACGCCTTGGTTGGAGTGACACGCCTTTCTTGGAGTGACACGCCTTTCTTGGAGTGACACGCCTTTCTTGGAGTGACACGCCTTTCTTGGAGTGACACGCCTTTCTTGGAGTGACACGCCTTTCTTGGAGTGACACGCCTTCGTTGGAGTGACACGCCTTCGTTGGAGTGACACGCCTTCGTTGGAGTGACACGCCTTCGTTGGAGTGACACGCCTTCGTTGGAGTGACACGCCTTCGTTGGAGTGACACGCCTTCGTTGGAGTGACACGCCTTCGTTGGAGTGACACGCCTTCGTTGGAGTGACACGCCTTCGTTGGAGTGACACGCCTTCGTTGGAGTGACACGCCTTTTGGCGACACTGATAAAATTCACTTTTTTGGTCCATTCCTCGGCAGCCCATCACTGTTCCGTCTTGTCACTTGCTTGTTGTTGATGATCGTTTTCTCCTTTCTTTTTATGTAATATTTGTAGCAGTCCTTTTTAACACTTTTTTCTCCAATTGTTTTGTACATGGACTTGGCTTTTTATGTGTTTATCTTGTATTTTATTATGTGTAATGACTGCCTGAATAAACTATTAAACTATTATAACAGCCAGAAAGGGATATATTTGTTCGTCGCCCATCAGTTCATCTGTCGTAAATCTCAGTACAAAATTACATCCAACTATTTTATTTCATAGGTATTTGTCAATGTTTCCGAACCGTTTGTGGCATTGCGCCTATTGCGATTTTAGTGACCCTTTAAGGGAGAACACCATTGTTAAATAGGCGGTACTGTTCACGG
Source organism: Hippasteria phrygiana (assembly GCA_037893225.1). Taxonomy (NCBI): domain Eukaryota; kingdom Metazoa; phylum Echinodermata; class Asteroidea; order Valvatida; family Goniasteridae; genus Hippasteria; species Hippasteria phrygiana. Next base: position 836,003 of record JAZGUH010000003.1, read on the forward strand.
TACCGCTGTTTTTTTAGGTGCCGGTATACCCCACCAGCTGCCTCTGATAATGACATCATTCTTGATTTGTGACTACACACGGGTGGTTTCCTCATAGAATCATTCATTACCAATGGAGAGTTTATACTGAGTTCCCGACTAAATTTTTTGACCTCATGTTTATTCTGCTGTTCAGAAACTTGGGATTTCCATTCCAAAGCCTGGTGCAAAACAATGGGAAAACAGCGGTACCACAAACAGTACCGCCTGTTGAATAAAGATGTCATCCCTAATTGCATCTATCTTCCCAGGGTTGGGTGTAGTTCGCTGAGTATGGGAGGTGGGGGAGATGACTTGCTCTCACCAACGGTGGAAGACTAATCCAGCGAACAAAATTTGATGCCATTTTTGGGTGGCATAAATACCCAACCACATGCTGCACACATTCTTAAAGATTGAAGCGCGCGTGCATATTTGTGACCCTATTGGTTCAAGGTGCTCGGAGCGCGTGCATATACTACATGAGCGCGCGTCTCGCATAAGCCTGGTAAAAAAAAAATCGGATTAGTCTATAGGTCTGAAAATTCGGATAATTTCTTTGGTATCGATTGAAGCTTTATCCTCTATATCTGGACCCAAGAAAACCGTATGGGTGGTAGGGCTGGCAACCTAAAATGTGGCCATCCCCAACACCTCTGTTGTAGCCCTTTACCTAGAGTGGCTTCTAGCCTTGTATTGGGGCGACTTCCATATAAAAACAATGTAACAAGGAGGTTATGACCAGCGGCACTGAATTGGTTGCCTGTAGTTGCCTGGCTTTCAAAGATGTATATGACTCGTTTGGCAGAGTAAAGCATGGATTTACCGCGGTCGGCCTTTTGACCAGCTTGGCACCGTCTTTGAGGAGCTGCAGGCTGACTTCCCTCACTCCAAGAAGTGGCAGAAGAACACGCCACCGGAGAGCTCCGAGCTGCAAAACAGTCAGTGTATCCTTTGAACAAGAAATTGTGCCAGAAAATTTTGTTTTTTCCTTAGCGAGTGATTCCGATATTTCTCGTGGTTTGTTTCATGACAGGAAGAAAACAAATATTTAAAAAAATAGAATACATTATTTTTTCCTTCAGTTGGATCCAGCTACCGGTATATTTGTTAGTATTAAAAGAGATATTTACAGCTTTTTGTTATCCAGGGTAGCCCAACTAGTGGATTGACACTGGTCTGGCTGAGATTTTACGTTTTTTTTTAACTGAGGATAAGAGAGGTAATTTAATGTTAAAAATGGGCAGGCAACCTTGGTGAAGAACTATTCCTGGGGGGGGGGGAGGACACATGCAATCTGTTAGGGACTGACAACCCATTCACATAGTATGCTGAGTGGGAATCGAACCTGGGTCACCAGAAGTGGAAGGCAAGGAGAGAACTGCACTAATATGAAAGTTTACTTGCAAGTATGGCCTATTAAAATATTGAAGTCCATTCAACTGTTGACCACTCGGGATGCAGTCTATCACTGTTCTAGGTCGCCTCCTAGATGCATCATAGTTAGGGTCAAAGGTCAATTGTTCATTTGGCCAAATTCCATCAGAGGACTACTTAACTATTGTCGACCATTGGCCTGGTACCCAGGATGTATATTCCAACTTTGACTAGCAATGGGGAAACGATCACTGATCAGACTCGCCCCGTATAGGTTGTTGCGCCTTAAACTCATGCCATACACAGATATCCAGATCAGATCAATTGAGCCTGTAGCCATGGACAATGTCTTCAAGGGCTTGAACGTGCCCATTCAGATCAGCAGCTTCTACGACAACCACAACATCAACAGGTTCAAGTTTGACCGCCCCTTCAACAAGGGAGAGAAAGACCCTAATAATGAGTTCAAGGTAAATGAAAACATTTGATCGTAGAGCCAAATGCTAAGCTCCACGTTCCTTTGTGCAGATACTTTGATACGTAGGCCAAGTAGAAAACAAACAATGTTTAGTGACCTCACAGGCTTCCTTTTCAGGGGTCACCTTTTTCTCTCGTTTTGCCCTTTCTTCATAAAAATGCATTGAATATTTTTTGAATAGATTCGGTTGACTTTTTTCTTATTTTGACAGACATTGTGGGTTGAACAGACAAAATTGACAGCGGAAAACACCCTGCCTAGTCTGCTGAGATGGGTTGATGTCATCGAAACGGAAACGGTGAGTCAATAAAGAAAGAATCAAATTGGTTTGGTTTTTTTATCTGTTCTAATTCATTGAGAAGGTTAAGGAGACAAAGTGGAGGCGGGCAGAACACATTGCAAGAATTCAAGATAACAGATGGATGAAAAAACTAACAGCAAACATGAACAGGCTGTATGGAAAATAGACAAAAAAGAAGACGGAGAGATGACATCACAACGTACATGATAACGGCTACATGGACAATAGACAAAAAAGAAGACGGAGAGATGACATCACAACATACATGGGAACGGTTACATGGACAATAGACAAAAAAGAAGACAGAGAGATGACATCGCAACATACATGGGAACGGTTACATGGACAATAGACAAAAAAGAAGACAGAGAGATGACATCACAACATACATGGGAACGGTTACATGGACAATAGACAAAAAAGAAGACAGAGAGATGACATCGCAACATACATGGGAACGGCTACATGGACAATAGACAAAAAAGAAGACGGAGAGATGACATCACAACGTACATGGGAACGGCTACATGGACAATAGACAAAAAAGAAGACGGAGAGATGACATCACAACATACATGGGAACGGCTACATGGACAATAGACAAAAAAGAAGACGGAGAGATGACATCACAACATACATGGGAACGGCTACATGGACAATAGACAAAAAAGAAGACGGAGAGATGACATCACAACGTACATGGGAACGGCTACATGGACAATAGACAAAAAAGAAGACGGAGAGATGACATCACAACATACATGGGAACGGCTACATGGACAATAGACAAAAAAGAAGACAGAGAGATGACATCGCAACATACATGGGAACGGCTACATGGACAATAGACAAAAAAGAAGACAGAGAGATGACATCACAACATACATGGGAACGGCTACATGGACAATAGACAAAAAAGAAGACAGAGAGATGACATCACAACATACATGGGAACGGCTACATGGACAATAGACAAAAAAGAAGACAGAGAGATGACATCACAACATACATGGGAACGGCTACATGGACAATAGACAAAAAAGAAGACGGAGAGATGACATCACAACGTACATGGGAACGGCTACATGGACAATAGACAAAAAAGAAGACGGAGAGATGACATCGCAACGTACATGGGAACGGCTACATGGACAATAGACAAAAAAGAAGACGGAGAGATGACATCGCAACATACATGGGAACGGCTACATGGACAATAGACAAAAAAGAAGACAGAGAGATGACATCACAACATACATGGGAACGGCTACATGGACAATAGACAAAAAAGAAGACAGAGAGATGACATCGCAACATACATGGGAACGGCTACATGGACAATAGACAAAAAAGAAGACGGAGAGATGACATCGCAACATACATGGGAACGGCTACATGGACAATAGACAAAAAAGAAGACGGAGAGATGACATCACAACATACATGGGAACGGCTACATGGACAATAGACAAAAAAGAAGACGGAGAGATGACATCACAACATACATGGGAACGGCTACATGGACAATAGACAAAAAAGAAGACGGAGAGATGACATCGCAACATACATGGGAACGGCTACATGGACAATAGACAAAAAAGAAGACGGAGAGATGACATCGCAACATACATGGGAACGGTTACATGGACAATAGACAAAAAAGAAGACGGAGAGATGACATCACAACATACATGGGAACGGCTACATGGACAATAGACAAAAAAGAAGACAGAGAGATGACATCACAACATACATGGGAACGGCTACATGGACAATAGACAAAAAAGAAGACAGAGAGATGACATCACAACATACATGGGAACGGCTACATGGACAATAGACAAAAAAGAAGACAGAGAGATGACATCACAACATACATGGGAACGGCTACATGGACAATAGACAAAAAAGAAGACAGAGAGATGACATCACAACGTACATGGGAACGGCTACATGGACAATAGACAAAAAAGAAGACGGAGAGATGACATCACAACATACATGGGAACGGCTACATGGACAATAGACAAAAAAGAAGACGGAGAGATGACATCACAACATACATGGGAACGGCTACATGGACAATAGACAAAAAAGAAGACGGAGAGATGACATCACAACATACATGGGAACGGCTACATGGACAATAGACAAAAAAGAAGACAGAGAGATGACATCACAACGTACATGGGAACGGCTACATGGACAATAGACAAAAAAGAAGACAGAGAGATGACATCACAACATACATGGGAACGGCTACATGGACAATAGACAAAAAAGAAGACAGAGAGATGACATCACAACATACATGGGAACGGCTACATGGACAATAGACAAAAAAGAAGACAGAGAGATGACATCACAACATACATGGGAACGGCTACATGGACAATAGACAAAAAAGAAGACAGAGAGATGACATCACAACATACATGGGAACGGCTACATGGACAATAGACAAAAAAGAAGACAGAGAGATGACATCACAACGTACATGGGAACGGCTACATGGACAATAGACAAAAAAGAAGACGGAGAGATGACATCACAACATACATGGGAACGGCTACATGGACAATAGACAAAAAAGAAGACGGAGAGATGACATCACAACATACATGGGAACGGCTACATGGACAATAGACAAAAAAGAAGACAGAGAGATGACATCACAACATACATGGGAACGGCTACATGGACAATAGACAAAAAAGAAGACAGAGAGATGACATCACAACATACATGGGAACGGCTACATGGACAATAGACAAAAAAGAAGACAGAGAGATGACATCACAACGTACATGGGAACGGCTACATGGACAATAGACAAAAAAGAAGACGGAGAGATGACATCACAACATACATGGGAACGGCTACATGGACAATAGACAAAAAAGAAGACGGAGAGATGACATCACAACATACATGGGAACGGCTACATGGACAATAGACAAAAAAGAAGACAGAGAGATGACATCACAACATACATGGGAACGGCTACATGGACAATAGACAAAAAAGAAGACGGAGAGATGACATCACAACATACATGGGAACGGCTACATGGACAATAGACAAAAAAGAAGACAGAGAGATGACATCACAACATACATGGGAACGGCTACATGGACGATAGACAAAAAAGAAGACAGAGAGATGACATCACAACATACATGGGAACGGCTACATGGACAATAGACAAAAAAGAAGACAGAGAGATGACATCACAACATACATGGGAACGGCTACATGGACGATAGACAAAAAAGAAGACAGAGAGATGACATCACAACATACATGGGAACGGCTACATGGACGATAGACAAAAAAGAAGACAGAGAGATGACATCACAACATACATGGGAACGGCTACATGGACAATAGACAAAAAAGAAGACGGAGAGATGACATCGCAACATACATGGGAACGGCTACATGGACAATAGACAAAAAAGAAGACGGAGAGATGACATCACAACATACATGGGAACGGCTACATGGACAATAGACAAAAAAGAAGACGGAGAGATGACATCGCAACATACATGGGAACGGCTACATGGACAATAGACAAAAAAGAAGACGGAGAGATGACATCGCAACATACATGGGAACGGCTACATGGACAATAGACAAAAAAGAAGACGGAGAGATGACATCGCAACATACATGGGAACGGCTACATGGACAATAGACAAAAAAGAAGACGGAGAGATGACATCGCAACATACATGGGAACGGCTACATGGACAATAGACAAAAAAGAAGACGGAGAGATGACATCGCAACGTACATGGGAACGGCTACATGGACAATAGACAAAAAAGAAGACAGAGAGATGACATCGCAACGTACATGGGAACGGCTACATGGACAATAGACAAAAAAGAAGACGGAGAGATGACATCGCAACCTACATGGGAACGGCTACATGGACAATAGACAAAAAAGAAGACGGAGAGATGACATCACAACGTACATGGGAACGGCTACATGGACAATAGACAAAAAAGAAGACGGAGAGATGACATCACAACATACATGGGAACGGCTACATGGACAATAGACAAAAAAGAAGACGGAGAGATGACATCGCAACATACATGGGAACGGCTACATGGACAATAGACAAAAAAGAAGACGGAGAGATGACATCACAACATACATGGGAACGGCTACATGGACAATAGACAAAAAAGAAGACGGAGAGATGACATCGCAACATACATGGGAACGGCTACATGGACAATAGACAAAAAAGAAGACGGAGAGATGACATCACAACATACATGGGAACGGCTATATGGACAATAGACAAAAAAGAAGAATGGAGTATTCATGAGGAGGGCTTTGTCCAACATATGGATGAAATATAGCCAAATGATGATTATGATGAATTCCTTGAACCTTGGCATAAACATTAAAGATTCCTCTCCCCCCCTCAACCACCCCTCTGACAGATCTCATGCTTGAGACATGAATTAATCCCGATTGATAATAATATTGTTATAATAATAGTGTGATAATGTGATTGAATGCCGTGACCCCTCTACCTCTTCTCGTCAGGTTGAGAACACGCCCATCCAGAATGCGGTCGGCGTGATGGAAAGCAAGAACAAAGACCTGCGCAGCTTGATCGCCGAGATGTACGCAAACCCCAACAATAGCATCAGCCCACTCAGTATGATCCTGCAGGGGACCATCGATGCGGCCGTGCAGGGCGGTCCAAAGAAATACAAAATGGTATGAAGTGTACTGCACGCAATCATGGCATTCATTTTTCTAAGTGAACAAAGAAAACTGGCAGGAGCGGGATTTGAACCCACTGCAAGTCAACCAGGCTGGTTTGTTTAGCGATAATTGTGGCATTTCATATTGTATATTGTATGTTGTCTGTGTATATGGCCAGAATGCAAGTTTGAACCCAGCCAGGGGACAATGTCATGTCCTCGAGCAAGATACTTTGGCAGGGCTGTAGTCGAGTCCATCACAAGTCCATCGCAAGTCCCTGCAAGTCCCTCACAAACCCTCCAGTCCTAATTCCAATCACAAGCTATTAAAATGAGCTTTGACAAAGGCATTCCTTTGTCATTGTTCATCCAGTTACTTGTGACTGGCTTTATGAAAGGACTTGTGACTGGACTTGTGAAAGGACTTGTGAAAGGACTTGTGAAAGGACTTGCAGGGACTCGACTACAGCCCTGCACTTTGCGGACATTTGAGCAAGGATCTGTTTGTACAACTGTTGAACAAGTGCTCACTCAGGGTTCCCACGGTCATGGAAAATCCTGGAAAATCCTGGGAAAAAAGTGGTCCTGGAAAGTCATGGAAAAGTCATGGAAAATTGGGAAAAATAAGTCATGGAAAAGTCACGGAAATCAAGTGTACATAGTGTTTTTTTTTTTTAAGTGAGTGGATCAGATGGCTGTAAGGGGAGGAGGAGGCCATTATTAATTAAAACCTATTTTCAAAAGCTAACAAATGGTTAGCCCAACATCAGCGGTTCATCAGTATCATAATTCCAAACAACTTTCTTCTGCAAAATCATAATGGCATTAAATGTCATGGAAATTATCATATTTTAGTCTTAGAAAGTCCCGGGAAAAGTCATGGAATTTGGTTTTCAGATTTCTGTGGGAACCCTGACCACTGCACTTGCCACAGTATTGCTGGATGGTCGACTACGACTAGACATGGTTGACTGGCTTCGTGCAAAAGTAGTCCAGCCAACGATGACTCTTTTAGTTCCACATGAAACGAAATGATATATATATTTGGATTACTTTTGTATCATGATTAGAAGTAGTTGATGAAATGTTCTCAACTGTACTCATGTATACTAGATTTGCTTTCAAGGACTTTTGACGTCTCAGCTGAATAGGCCAGCAGGCTAAAGCTGCGTTCGCATTGGACTAAATATTGTCAAAAGTTACCGTACGTGATTGTTTACATTCCACTGTGGTTATTCTTCCGTGCGTCCGCATTTGGATTACACGGCTCGCAGAAAGTCCTTGGCCAGATAAACTATGCAGTGACATGTCCTCTGTGGTTTTGTAGAACACGCTAAATTTACACGCATTTCATTGTGTATGCCAGCACCATTTGTGTTTTATTCCGAATCAACATGTAGCGACAATCAAACTTCTGATCATTTTTAGGATACCCCCCATCATGTAGATCAAAGTAAAATAGCAGAAAACGGCAGGAATGCGGCTCAGCATTCGCTAAAGTTAACAAAAGTTTCATGTCATCGTGCGTGCATTTAGTCAGAACTGCAGCTATAGTACACAATTCATGGGGCCAAGCGCGCGTCCCGTAAGCTTACAAAATCGTAGAGGCATGCATTGATCTGCAGACGGCACGTGATCAAACTGTAGGTTTTTACTTTACTGGACTTTTCAGCGACGTAAAACCTACCACGTAACTCTTCCGCTACTCGCTTGGGCCTGTAAAACTTACTGCTGCGGAGGGTAAAACCGACAACCGACGATCGACACTTGACAATTTGGCAAGTTTACCGGCTGTCCGCATTGGACTTAATTTGGTTAAGTTGACAACAGTCTCCGTAGGTTTTACCCAAAAAAAAACAATGCGGACACGGCTTAAGCTGTATAATGATAATCCTTGCCTTAATTTGTTGATTTGTTTGTTTGTTTGTTTTTTATTTATTTATTTAGGCCTTCTTGACTAACGAGTATAAGAAGCTTCATCCGGAAGACAGCGACCTGTGCTTGAACCTTGAGAGGCTTATCATAGAACAGGTAATAGTGTTGATCTGCAGACTCATTTTAACCCCTTGAGTACGGGTGTTATAATGAGGCACCAGGGTGCCATGCCGGCTTGTGCAGCCAAGCGAAACGGACACAAGAGGCTTGTGCAGCCAAGTGTAACATACACAATAATCCAACAATGGATTGAAAATGCAGAGATTGCGTGTATAGACGTCATCCGGCCAGGTGGTAATTTTCTATAGACGTCCTCCGGACGCAAGGGGTTTAATAAGCCAGTTCGGTATTTCAACTGCGCATGTGCACAATGACATCCCGAATGACCCGCGTAACCTAACGCGATCGTGTGAATGCAAAAGGTGGTCACACAACGCGCACTTGCTAAATTAGTGAGAATGGGCGGTCGCGTAACATGGCGTGACATTACGTCAGCAATTTTATCCCAAATAACCTTTGACCTTTGAGATACCGAACTGGCTTATTGATTTATGAATCTTGAACTCTGAACTTAAAGATTTGATATAGCATTTTAAGAACTGACAGTGTAGTTGCAGGCATTGTTTGAACTTTGTGTGATTTAGCATATTATATACATGAAATAATTAAGCTGTTAAAGGTAGTATACATCATTTGCTTTTGCTGTAATTTTCAGAAATAAATCGATTTGGGGGTTAGTATTTTAAAGCATGCTAGCAAATACTGTAACACTGACCTGTATAACATTTTGTGTGCGTAGATGCTGGAAAAAAACACTAGAAGAGATTTATTTCACATGGTGTTACCCGCAATCCCAGTCTCTCTCATACTAGAGAACAAAATTATGTTTTAGAAGTATGGTTCCCTAACCATACTTTAGACAAAACGGAGCAATTTATAGAGTGAGGGAATTATCAGGGTGGGGAACTGGACTATTTCCAACGATTGTCGGCCGACATTCTAAATTTCCACTTTTCTTGAAAACGACAGCACACCAGGTGCCGTGATTAAGAGTCCCCAGCTCCCTCTCCCTTCCCCTCCTTGGAGGGAGGATTTTTTTGCAAAGGGGAATGTAGATCTGTACCAAACCAGCCTGAAAACCTCTTTTCCCCCTCCCCTTCCAATGCAGATGAAGATTCTGAAAGATGGAGTGGACCTCCATGAACGCCTCTGCCCCGACGGCTTGGCCGATTTCCAGCGCAATCTGGAGAAGAAACTGGCGGAACTCAGGAGAGACTTTGGTCTGGTGAGTGTGTTAAGCGCACTGTTAAGAGTGATCTGCTTATCTTAAACCAGGGCTCAATTTCAAGCAGCTGCGACGAAAAAAAAACAGTTGCTCAGTAAATTTGGCTGCTGAGTCAAAAGCTGTCAAGAGCAATAGAGTACCGAAGTGATGACGTCAATCAATGCAATGTTTGGAACCAGAATACATTCTAAATGTGTTTGGAACCATTGCCGCGGCAACTGACGTCGGACTTCGGTACTCTATACCAGAGTCACAAGCAATACACCGTGGGTGCGTTCGAGTAGCTCACCCGGATCGACTCGCTCAACCGGATCGACCCGCTAACCCGGATCAACCGGATTGACTCGGGGTGAAGGTAGACGGGTTAGCCAGGAGAGCCGGGCTAATAGAACGCTCAAACGTCCTCTTGTGTCGTTGTCACCTATCACTTCAGTCAGCCATTTTCAATTCCCCACTGGAGCAGAACCAGTGTGGGGATCAGACTTAGCTACAAATGGGTGTGACGTAATTCCACCAGTGACTCTGCTCCGCGAGCAGGGTCTGTGGTGGCTGACCCGAGTGAGCCCCGAGTATGACGTCAGAGCTAATCGAACGGCACGGGGTTAACCCGGGTCGACCCGGGTGAGCTACTCGAACGCACCCACTATGTGTCATTTTGACTGGTTTACCTGTTCTTACTAATCAAAACTTTCCTATGTTTTAATTTCTGTACTTAGAAACTCCACAGGGTGATATGCACAGGGTGATATTCACATGGGCCCCTGTAATTGGTGGTTTCCCCATTAATGGCGATTGCGAAATAAATAAAATGACTAGAAATGAATAACTGTTGACTGTTGTTTACAAACAGTCCACGGCACCGCTACGTGTCGCCAGCAACCCTCCAACCCCAACAGGCAAGCAGTCAAGAAGTAGCACGGCCTCCGCTATTTTCACCTACCGTCGCTCTATGGCACCAGGCCAGCAATCCCCAAGGTGAGTGTTGAAAAGGTATATCAAACTACGCCCCTCCCCCCACCCCCACACCCACTTCCATCCCCTAGCCCCTGCTCAGCAGGAATCAGTCAAGAGTCTGTCACAAGCAGTCTACATCACATGCAGTTTTGGCTGGTAAGGGATCATTGTCTGAAAGTGGTATCAATTGCGGTACTGCTGTTTTTTGGGGGTGTTTTTTTGCGGTACCAGTATTAATGCCCAGTTGGCTGATACAGTGAGCTCATTCTATAGAGTACCGAAGTCTGACGTCAGTTGCCGCGGCAATGGTTCCAAACACATGCAGTTTAGAATGTATTCTGGTTCCAAACATTGCATTGATTGACGTCATCACTTCGGTACTCTATACAGTTTCTTCACTGCAATATTCATGAGGAATGTGCGAGTGTGATCTCCCTGCGATTTTTTTTTTTTTTTTTTTTTTTTTTTTTTACAAAAAATCCAATTGTGCCATCACTAATCTTGCTCTCTGGCCAATCCATCTTGGTGGACAGTCGGGAATTAAATGTGTTCCAAGCCAGGGCTGTTAATAAACGTTCATTGCAGCAAGATCTCCACTATAATGGGTTCTTTGTCCATGGTTTGCGTGACCTCTGCAAACTGGAAATCGTTGACAAGCCAACTGGGTTTTAATGAGCTCCCAGCTCCAGCTTTGACCTCCTGATTATTCAGTTATTTGTGAATACCTAAGACAGTTTACCCATTCCTATTGATCGAGAGCCCATCACTTGGTTGGTTGGTTTTAATCAGCCAATAAAACACCAACCGGTTTTAAACACTTTTTCCGGTGTCACTTGAAATTTAGAGTCCTATGAAATCTGGTTTCTTTTATTGGTTGAACACTCGCGCGACCAGTCACTCTCCCTATTACGCAAGCGCACTACTACCGTTGCATCCGTATTTAGAGTCCATGATTTCACACTACACCGGCACTGCTGCGTTCTGCACCACATCACGCACTACTCGCGTGCGGCACGAACCATTAAATAGCTAAACGGGTGTTTTACAAACCAGAGTTAAAAAAAATTGAACGAAATCATTGGAAAGTTTGTAATTTTCAGAGGTTTTTTGCTGAATTATACAAAAAGGTATTTTATGAATGGGAATAAATATGTTCGGCTCGGGTCATTATCAAGCATCCAGGCCCCAAGGCGGTTTTAAACGTACTTGTTTAAAACCGGCCCAGCCTATATTTATTCCCTTATTCAAGCCACCTGGCTTCCCATTATGAGCAAGGCGGTACCGCAATCAGCACCGCCTCTGGATGATATGAAATGCTTGCTAAGCGAGACTTTCCTGTGCCCGGTATTACCTTGTGCATAGTAGCTTCATGTAATTGGCCTGTGGTACGGTGTTGTTTTACACAGTGGCAAGACGTCCGTCATCACCGAGGAATCAACGGGTACCAGCAAGTTCTACCTAGATGCCATCAACGAGACCAACACCTCGGTGTCTCCCTCACAAGTAAGATGTTGCTGTAGTTCGGACATTCCTGTGTGCAACAAAACAACAGGCTTTCAAGTATTCCTACTCTTTCCAACTTTTTCTTGAAATTCCTATTTTGTTCCTACTTGTTCTACTTTTTTGTCCCACAAAAAAGAAAAGAATGAAATCTCATCGAGTATTTTCCCCCCAACAGTTTTACACACTGTCATTTGAAAATCACACAGTGAAGGGCTTGGGTGCAGGAGTACTGCAACTTTACTTCCAAGAGCTGAGTTGATGTTGTGAGTACAGAGCATGCCAAGTGAGGCTTGTGATGCTGTGGACATGGGTATCCTGAAAGCCCGCAAAAGTCCTACTTTTATCCTGATTTTGTCTTCCAAAGTCCTACTTTTCTCCTGTTATTTTTTGAACATTTTGATCCTGCTATTCTACTTCTTCACTTGGGACTGCTTGAAAGCCTGAAACAATTGACATATCGCCGTTTACGAGTTTAACCATGCCCCTTAGATAACCCTATGGGAATTTTGTGTGGTAATTTTTGTTTGTCTCAGATTTTTGCGCGTTCCACGTGGAATTATAATTGATGTGTTTGGACAATCGTTCACAAGCTGCGTTGACGCGATTCGACCGCGATAGGTCAATTGCTGATTGTTTGGCCCATGCTCATGATGTCATATCTAAGTGCACGTCCGCTCTTCTGTATACGAGCATCGGGAGAGATTTTGTACATACATTGAATTCACATCGGAGCAAGGGGTCTTTGAGCATTTGTGAATGGGGTTGATGAGGGGGAAAAAAAGGCTAGTGTGTTAGCAATTAAATAGCCAGATGTGGACAATGGATGGCTATCCACTTCGTAAGTGTGATATCATTGGATCTGGAAGGGCAATGTAAACGAATGGAGTACACATGCGCGTTGTTTAAAGGCACTGTCCACCAGGGCTGTAGTCGAGTCCATCACAAGTCCATCACAAGTCCATCACAAGTCCCTGCAAGTCCCTGCAAGTCCATGCAAGTCCCTGCAAGTCCATCACAAACCCTCCAGTCCTAATTCCAATCACAAGCTATTCAAATGAGCTTTGACAAAGGCATTCTTTTGTCATTGTTCATCCAGTTACTTGTGACTGGCTTTATGAAAGGACTTGTGACTGGACTTGCGAAAGGACTTGCAGGGACTCGACTACAGCCCTGCTGTCCACAGAGTTCCACATATTTTGGACCTGGACGTTAAACTACTAAGGGGATACGTAATGGGTGCACTAAAACAAATAAAGTACCACGGATGCCTGTTATAAATATCTGTAAAATAAATTAAAAAGAACGGAAAAAAAATACTCACAGCTCCACAATGACCAGGTTACATATATATACACCACAATGTAGTTTTAACCCTGCGGTGTGCCATGACAATATACACGCACTGTTACACCATGGTGACTGACTTAACAAAACAGGGCCATGGCACACCGCAGAGTTATTTTATCCAATTTTGGGGTATGGTATAAAGCCGATAACATTTATGAAAATGGATTAAACTGCTGCAACTGACTGGATTGACCTCAAATATACAAATCAACAAAAGTAGCTCGTCTAACGTTTCCAACTTAAGCAAGTTGGAAGTTTGGAAGGTTTGCGGTAAACACACCATGTGAAATTGATCTCTGCTGAGTTGTGTGGTTCTGAGGAGAACCGGTTTTGTTTTTTAACTCGATGTTTCGAAGAGTATGCTCTGTTCGTCATCAGGAGACTGCCGGACTGTAGCTGGTGCAGGAGCTTAAGTAGTGATGGCTGGGATCCAGCGGGGGAGGAGGGGGGGGGGGGGGGGGGGGGGGGGGGGGATTAGCTTGGTGAACCGTTGAGGCCAGAGATTCTCAAGTCCGAAGTTCAATATTTTCACTACAGCACCTCCCTTAAAAGTTGTACAGTATTGCAACCTGCAGAGCAAGCCTATAATATTTTGTTTAAAATTTTCCGGTCTGGGCTTATTCAATCCTACAGTATCGCAAGTGGTTTGTGGTAGGTAACATATACGGGGTACGTATCGTCTCAAACTGACGTGTGTCATTTGCACCGCATGGCGACTGGTATGTGGGAAATGCATTTGAAGCCGTGACAAAAGTCAGTTATTCGGTATTAAAAGTGTAAGGCAGATTGTATCATTGACGCTGTCATTGAGTCGTCTTGACATGCTTGAGATGGAACTGCTTACAGATGTTCTCTCGCACACATCGGCATCGTTGATCCAGTGTCCAATCGAGTCATTTCAGGAATTGTTTTTTTCCCAAGGAAAAATAACTCACAAGTCATATTATATTTTTAAATTATAAGTTAAAAAGTCGTATCCTCATTGAGTGATCCCCCACAATGTCGCTTCCCAGGTTGTATCGTAAAATTGGGTGTGATCCCTGGCTATACGGCATTCTGGGTTTATGACTTCTGACTAGCGCCCACCCGAACAAAGATACTGACAATTTGGGAGACCGCCAACATAGGGCAAGATAGCTCAGTTGGTAGAGCGCCGGTACGGTAACCCGGAGGTCGCAGGTTCGAATCCCGCTCCTGCCAGTTTCTTTGTTCACTTTGAAAAAGTCATATTTCTGTGAAATTGCAAATCATTTTTGTGTTACTCAAACTCGTAAGAAGTTTGAGTGCGACAACGCAAAAAACAATACGAACAGATACCAGTGGATCTATCTTTAAAATTACTCAAGTCATTTTCCATTTTTTTTTTTTTTTATTTCCATTAATTTCCCATGTCAACATGTTGACATGCTGGTACTCAAACTTCTTCCGAGTTGAATAGAATATGACAGAAAAAAATGACTTGTTGAGGAAATGCTTTGGAGAAAACAATCATTTGCGAAATTACTTGAAAATGACTCGATTACAACATAGACCGGACAAGATGTGGTTGAATATTCGAAATATCTTACATGCATTCAGACAATAACAATCACATCAACATACAACTTAACCCCTTTGCGTACAGATGACGCCAAATGGTGCAAAAAAGCAGTGGCACCAGGCCGGATGACGCCATTTGCCGCTATTTTTGCAGTTTCAATCCATTGTTGGATTATTGTGTATGTTGCGCGTGACTGCACAAGCACATTGTGTCCGTTTCGCTTGGCTGCCAGAACCGGTGCGACACCCCGACGTCTCCTGTAAATAACCGTACTCAAGGGGTTAAGCCCATGTTACTAAGCTCGTCTAAGCTTAGAATGATTTGAAGTACGGGAACCAATTCTATGTCCTGTTTAACCCTCCAGGATTTGACGCATACAGAAATAATTATCTTGCTTTTGCACTGTGGTGTATGCAAGTTTGGGTCCGGAGAGGGCAAAATTGCACACCATTCTATTTTAAAATTGTATTTTGTGTACATTCGTATAGTACTTATTTTGAATATTGAAGTTAAAAGAAGCCACTGCAGTTGTGGTGGTCTCCAGATACAATTTTACTGCAGGTTACATCATTTTAGATGGACTGGTACTGGTACAATCTTTATAAACAGTAAACTCTCGGATTGAAACTAA
The DNA here is from genome assembly GCA_037893225.1 of Hippasteria phrygiana. NCBI lineage: Eukaryota > Metazoa > Echinodermata > Asteroidea > Valvatida > Goniasteridae > Hippasteria > Hippasteria phrygiana. The sequence goes on from JAZGUH010000003.1 coordinate 852,108, forward strand.
TCAATTTTAGTTTTGGTCATTGGACCAAAAAAAAAAAAAAAAAAAAAAAAAAAAAAAATTAAAAACTTGTGTTGCCCTTAAATGATAAAAATCGGGAGGGAGTGTCAGTTGGTCGATTTTTTATATTTTTTTTTACCATCCATGAAAACATGAAAACATTAGGAAATCGGGAGGCAAAAAGTAAACTTATTTAAAAGCGAGATTGCGAAATGCATGATTCTGGCTGTCGTAGCTATATTTAAAGACAATGATTTTAATCGTACTTTTTGTTAGATTTTGAGAATTTCTTTACAAATAAAACAAAAATTGGGGGGGGGGGGGGGGGCTCCAAGTGCGATGAATAGGTCACTCAATTCAGTGTGGTGCCTATTGTTTGCATTTATACTTCAGGGGTGAGATTTGTCAGGATTTTTCCTGATTTCTGGATTTTTTGTCGGGATTTCAGAATTTTGAAAGAATCCTTTGCAATCTGGAATTCCTGAGGTGTTGTCCTAAAGTTGTTTTTACCTGTAAAAGTGGATATATATAGACCAATAAAAACGGATATTTTAAGGGGGGTTCTTTTAAGCAAATACAAACTATATGTTGATCTGGGGTCCTAGTGGATTTTTCGTGGATTTTTTGCCATTCTTACCCCTGATACTTGGCACACCAGCCCCTACTAATAGCAGCCAAAGACGAGAGGTTAAAGGTGATTATTCGGCCTTGTTGTGCAGTGTCTATTTTATACAGTGAAGGGTCTTGGGCCATCACTGGACCCTTCTGAAAAAGTTCACTGCCCCCCTCAGTGCAATCGGGCATTTTGCAGAATGCTTGCAGAATGTGTGCATGGTTCTAACAAGTGACAATGCATGCAGTGTCTGTAGATGGAAAATGTCCTTATTTCGGGGAATTTGTTTTTGTTTTTTTACATATTAACCTACCTGTGCATGGATCTAATTGCATCATGTTTATTTGGAATGCTACATCTGTCTGTCGCATTAGCTGATTCTGAAGACTTGTCTACCAAATCAGAGACAATGGAGGAGACAGTCTTCCACCATTCGTAATAATTCTTTATTCTTTATCCCCCCCCAAAAAAAAAATATATATATAATTGGGGGTATTTCCCAAATTTTTGATTTTCTTTTCCAGGAGAAATGGCTGACTTGGCCAGGTTTTAGAAGCTTAAATTTAATATCAAATTTCAGATAAAACAACTTCAAGACCATTTTATTTTATCGTCAAGCAAACCACAAGGGAAACTGACTAGCACCCCCCCCCCCCCCCTCCCCGAACAACTACTGACAATTCAGGAGACTGCGAACATAGGGCAAGATAGAGCACCGGTATTCCGGAGGTCGCAGGTTCAAATCCCACTCCTGCCAGTTTTCTTTGTTCACTTTGAAAACCATTTATTTTATTTTGTAAAATTATATTTCCCGGCACTGTACTTCAGTTTTGCCAATACCTCTCCCTAAAAGCAGTTTTTGTCAATAAGAACTTTCCCGCCAAAATTTGTAAGAAAGGACCGTCAAGGTTTTATTAACCAGTTCATGCCGGGATTATTTTTCGCGAGCCTGGGTACCAGATGGGTTTAGGCCGTCATTTGCGGGTAGCACACCCTGATATTTCCGGCCTCGCTCACTGCGAGCCAGTCGCTGACAGATATTTCCGCTGGGTCCCGTTCTCGCTCAAGTGCATGTATACACGTCATCCGACTCGAACTAGTTAAGAAGTGCGGTAACAAGTGCTGCTACATAAATCAGGCTGCACTCTTTGGAATGAACGCATGATATTTTGTTGGAAGCATGAGTTGGCAAGAATTCACCCTAGTTGAAGGGTCCTTGGATGTCGCTCACCCTGACCTTATCAAGTTTCCCCCCTAAACGTGCCCCTCTCTTCGCAGCACGCGACGCTGAACAGGCTCAGGCCGTTAGAGCGAGAGCAGGCCATGAGACGAGGCCGTGCCACGGTGGCCACCATGCGCCAGTATCACAACGAGGTAGTCAAAATAAAATAATTTAAAATCCCCCAAATAAAATGAATTGCGGCATGGACTGAATCGCGATCGGCTTTTCTTTTTGCTTTTAATTATTTTTTTATAATTTTGTTTGGGTTTTTTGTTTCTATTTCTTTTTTTAATTTCTGATTTTGAGTTCACTGAGCTACATTTATATTGCTTGCCGTACTATGGTTTATTCTCTGGGGAAGTTGTCCATACTACCTAACGAAGAGAAGGAAATAGATTGTAGGCTGACAGGCTGCTGTTGCATTGGCTGAATTGCGAGAAGGATTTCTTTTTTCTTTCAGATCATTTAGTGGTTTATTTTGTGCAGAGACAATAAAGAGACGAGTGTAGTATGCAGAAGTTTCGGTTCGCCCTTTTTGGATAGCATTTGTCCCCTACCGTAATTTCGGATCAACCATTTTTCACTCATAGATGGCATTTGTCAATGCAAGTTTGAATTTTGGTAATGTCATGGGTAATGTGTAAAGCATCCAGTTTCTATCAACCCTGTAGGTTGTTGAGATTCGTTTGGAGCGTGTATAGCTTTCATCAAAACGGAAATTTACAAAAACCTAAACAACACAATGGAATGTGTAGGGAAGAAACATAATCATTACTCATGAAATGAAGGTTTACAATAACGGATTCTGATATACTCTCAGTCGTATTTAATTATGAACATAACTCTCAATTCAAATTGGCACCAAATTTCCTGATTGGTCAATATTACACATTCAATGCCGATATAGTATGGATCAGCGAAATAGACAAACGAGCAATGTAAACCAATTAGGGTGTGCATTAACGGCTAGTACGGGAATCGGGTACCCAGGTACCTGTTAGAGAAAGCCAATCCCAAAAATTGAATCTCAGGAAATTGCTGTTCATATTGTGCATAAAGGTCTGCACGATAACCCTTTGAAGGCGGATGACTTCTATAGATGTAAAAAAAAAACAATTACCACCAGGCTGGATGACGTCTATACACGCCAATCTCTGCATTTTCAATCCATTGTTGGATTATTGTGTATGTTACGCTTGGCTGCACAAGCCTATTGTGTCCGTTTTGCTTGGCTGCACAGGTACCCCGGTGCCCCATTATAAATAACTGGGATTAAGGGGTTAATGCTACCACATCAGTACATCAATGCAGCAAGATGCAAGTGTACAGTGAGCTCTATTGCTTTACGGTGTAAATTGCATTTTCGCAAGCATCATTGTTTGTTTTCCCATGTACCCTAGTTTTCATTTTGAAAATTCCCCAAAAATGACATTCAAAAACTTTCTTTTTTGTTGTCTGAGAAAGTACTGAGTATTATGTTAATTCGGTTACCAGTACTCGATTCCAGATTCTGGAACCGGATCCTGACATTAGCGGTCGGGTACCCGGTTCGGATGCACAGCCCTAAAACCAATGGGCTTTTCCTGTACCTAGCCTGGTAATAATATGTTGTGAGCACCAAAACACTTTGTGCACAAGTTCAGTCTTGGAGGAAAGCTTGTATTTATGCACAGTAATAAAATTGGTCACTTGCACAAAATCCGGGGATGTAGTCGAGTGTATCACAAGTCCCTGCAAGTCCCTGCATGTCCCTCACAAGCCCTCCAGTCCTAATTCCAATCACAAGCTATTCAAATGAATACCTGATTGAAAAAAAGGCCCAAGTCCACTTGAAAAGATTTTGAGAAAATTTGAAAAAGTCACACACATGATACCCCATGACGGCCATACATGAAGCAGTAACTTCTTGTGTCTAACTCAGTTTGGACAAAAATGATGGACTTGGGCCCTTCTTACAATTAGGTATTCAAATGAGCTTTGACAAAGGCATTCCTTTGTCATTGTTCATCCAGTTACTTATGACCAGCTTTATGAAAGGACTTCTGACCGGACTTGCGAAAGGACTTGCGAAAGGACTTGCGAAAGGACTTGCGAAAGGACTTGCGAAAGGACTTGTGAAAGGACTTCGAAAGGACTTGCGAAAGGACTTGCAGGGACTCTACTACAACTCTGACAAAATCCGTTGCCATTACCCCGTGCATTACGCTTGTGACAAATGCCACTAGAATGTATCCTGTGAGAGTGCAGAAGAGGACCGAGGCTCCTGTGTAAATTATCCAAATACTCCTGGCAAAGATGCATGAGATAGATGGCATTCATTTGCAAAAGCTGGCTGAGTGTGGCGCTCTCTAACCAAGGCATGTAATACTCCGCAGAGACCGCTGGTTAGACGCAGCCTTGTTGCCGTCTTGTGATTGGCTAGTAAGATTCTGTGTACTTTGCAATGGCAGCTGCAAAAGTAGTTCTCTGATTTTTTTTGTTTCATTTAAACAAAAAATCCTCTAAACCACGAATTTGAAAAAGAATAAACTGTTTGCAACATAAAATTTGTCCAAAAAAAAACCAGACCAAAATTAGTCAGTTTGAGAAATGAACTCTTTGCACGCGATCCAAAATCAGATATTTTACCAATGCAGCTTGACCGAATCGTCTTATTTTGTTTATTCGACACTTAAACTACACACTGGAGGTACTATATATATTCACGAGCAAATATTAGCCAGTCGCAAGGTTAGGACTATTGGGCAGTCCCCAGAGCATGTAATGTAGGCCATAACAAAAACAACCAAATAACAGAAACCCAATAATTGCCACCCCATGTGTAACCTTAATCTGACACCCCCCCCACTTGCAGCAAACTCTAACAGAGAGGCACTCCTCACCAGACAGCTCAACTATGAGACGAGGACGGGCTACCATTGCGACGACCCGTCAGCATTCAGAGGTATTCTCACAGGGTGCTCACCAACCGTCAAACTATCACTACGAGTAACTAGTGGTCAAACTTCTAACACAACTAATATCCAAATCAAAAAATTAGCTGGCCATATAAAGATGGAGTGCTTTTTTTTTTTTTTTTTTTTTTTTTGCATCGGGGTTATGTAAATTCAGTATGTGACCTGGCAGCACAAAATGAGCAGATAGTCGCACCAGGGTTTTCTGAGTGACAAGCAGAAACAATTTTTCACTGAAAAGTCCATTTTGGGATTTTAACAACTGTATATTTCAAAAACCCTATTCTATCATATCCCAAAGTTTTTAAAATGAATCTATTCTAGAAATATTCTTTTGGGGGATTTTTTTATTGTACACTGGTTAAAGTGTGCACGGATCACAAACTTTGAGCTTCATTTTCTCAAAACAAGGAGTCAAGACTCGGACAACTCCAAAAGGTTGTATATCGGGGGCTAGGAATGAGGTGCCACAACACACATATCAAATTAGAGCTTTCAATACCATGATCTATCTTGATTTTTAAAACTCTGCTACTTTCCGCCCATTTCGTGGGAATAGGTCACATATATGGGTCTTTTTGCCCTTCACCAACGTATTTTATAAACACTATACTCAGAGATTACTTGGAAAAAATCTCTTGGGTGGGACTCGAACCCACGACCTCCTGCTTTCTAGTGCAGATGTTTTACCAAACGACCATCTCATGAATACTTGGGTTGCGCTACCCGCTGCTTTATCAGATTTGAAACCAGCCAGTCAACTCTGGCAAGCTTCGGTGGTCGAGTGGTAAGATGTCTGCGCTAGAAAGCAGGAGGTCACGGGTTCGAGTCCCACCCGAGTTTTTTAATTTTTTACCAGGACAACACTGAGTATACAGTGTTTATAAAAGACATTGGTGAAGGGCAAAAAACTCATATCAGAACTAATATCACTTCCATATAGCGCTGCTATCAGGCTGTGACAGTCTTTGTTTCCAGAATGCACACTGGAACGAGGCATCTCTCCTTTTTTTGCGATGTGAATATGGTATCTTCTTATTCGGCCATTTTATTCCATTGTCTGTGCTGTCCATACTTTTTTTTCTCAAGTATTCATAGTTTGCAGAGTACAGTGTGTATATAGGCCAGAGGCAGTTGGGCTAGGTGTGCGTTAAGTCCATCGCTGAGTGCTGACTAACCCAAGTTACACTTGTAAACATGACAACAACTTAGCACACACACATCGGCGTTTTTGCATCCCTGTGGAGACATGGCATTGTTCTCCCCTTTGTCCCTGTACTTAAGCAAACCCCCATAGACTTTGTACACAAAATTCCTTGTGGAGACAACCTAACCCATAGAATTGCCCTGTGGAGACCTATTCAGTCCCTTTGTTCGCATTGTGTTCATGTCTCCACAGGGTACGGTATATCTCTCCACTTTACTAACCTCTGACCATTTTCCGCTCGGTGGATTGACCAGAGATTAACTTTTAATAACTTCTGTTAAATCTAAAACTGACCTTACGATTCATATGTTTCATTTCAGTATCCGTGACTAATTAAAACACCTCATAGCTTGATTAAACTCTCATTGGGGAAGGCATAACTTTAAAAAAAAAACTTGGTGGCCCCCACCGCGACAAATTCTGGGTACGCCATTGTTGACTGTCTATAGCCTTCATAAAGTAGCTGCAGACATATTGTTACAAGGAACAAGTTGCATCTAAATTGGTACAGTACAACTTCGCTAAAATAAACACCGCTACACTGAACATTTGGCAATAAGGAACAGGCTCCCAAATCGGGGCGAGATTTCTCCATATTTTTTTCCCTGATTTCAGGAGTTTTGGTGAGACGTCAAGATTTCCTGGTCCTTAAATTGTTTTTAATCATTCCAAAATGACCCCTGCAACCTGAAACCGTCTTCTTTTCATTCTAATGACCCTATTTTTCAAATTTTGAACCGTTGTTGTCATATGAAAATCAGAATCCTGTGAAAATCGGACTCATTTTCCTTATTATTGGTTAATTAAACCCTCTCACGTGACCGGCCACTCTCCTAATTATCTTCACTTAGGCATGTGCAATACTGCCAATGAGCGCGTATTTCATAGTCACTGAAATTCACGCTACACTGTATCTTTTAATAGAAAATTAAGTTTTATACATTTTTCAGCAACGCCATACAAATCAAATGCATCCGAGTGTTTTGATGGAATTTGTTTTATTTTCCTCGGATCTCACCTTTGCAAATTGATGCATTCAGTACATACCATTATTCACTATAACGAACGTCCGCTATAATGAACACTTTAGTGTGTACAGTTTAACCCTTACCCTCCTCAATCCTCCAAAATCCTCATAGTGGTTTTGAAGGATTTTGGAGGATTGAGGATGAATGGTGATTGAAGCACAGGAGGATTTTATAGGAATGAGGATGAATGGTGATTGAAGCAAAGGATTTTGGAGGATTGAGGATGAATGGTGATTGAAGCACAGGAGGATTTTGGAGGATAAGGTCCTAGGGGTAAGGGTTAATCAAATCAAATTTGACACCAGCACGTCGGTTGAATATAAAAAATAAAAAATAAAAATGCATTCATTGTTAGAATGCTTGGGCATAGGTTTGACCACAGCCATAGTTGTGTGTTTACTTGTATACTGTTGTTAACTGTTACCAGGTTTTTGTCCAATATTCCCACGGTAGATTGCGTGTTCTTTAAAATGATATTTTTTGTTAGAATTGAATAGTTCAGGATTTCTCTGTAGCCCAATAACTCTGTCTAATTTTACAGAAAATGTATTTATATCTATAAATGATTCTTCTGTTTGATTGTTGATTGTTTTCCACTCACCTCTTCTCAGCAGACAGCAGCTCTGTATTAATATTGATCTGTCCCGTGTCTAATGGATTTTCACTAGATCCGAAAAACATTGCTGTCATCAACTTCTCCGAGTTTATATGTGATGTGGTCTGGGAAACCCTTCACTTGGTGAAATTTATCATTCTTGTGTTATATGCATAACATTTATGAAGGCACTGTGTTGTTTTCAAAACGTTTTTATTCATGATTCTAGGATGTCTGTTAATACTTGAGTTATGCTGTCAGGAATTTAAGAAAACCAGCCGACTTCATTTTGAGAAATCAAGCTTTAAACTTCTGCGTAACTCATTGAGTTTGCACAAAAAAAAGCGACTGAACGATTGCAAATTGTTACATTTAAAATGATGGAATTTTTAGTTAATACTTTCAGGAATGATAATTTAGATATTAATCATTTTATAATTGGTAGCAGAAACTCAAATTGTAAAAAAAAAAAAAAAAAATCTAGGGGGCTATTGTGCCATTATCTTCAATGCAGGTTCGGCGACATGTGAAGGGTTTTCCCAGACCACATCACATATTGTAATATCTAATGTATAGGCCTACTAGTGAAATCTGAAACTCATTGCCTGAAAATGACGATGTGTTTAGGGGTGGGGGAGGAACAAGGGGAGTGAAAAGGGCAGAGATTGATTCAGCTTTACTCTACGGTTGTTCAGACAAGACAAACTATACTGGATCAGTTGGTGACATAGGGTTAACTTCATAGATCAGCTATTTTATACCTTTCTGGTAATAAAACCAAGGATTCCTCAAAATCCTGAAGAAACCTGCAGGAAGACTTACGGCTTGTACATGAACCAGTCTGTTGGTATGCCATTGTGCGTATAGTATATCCGTGTCTCAAGGAGATACGCCTAAAGTTAACGAAGAAATGTTCAGTTTTCGAAGTTGGAAGAAAACCCCAGAATGATATTCAGTGGGAAAACCCACGGAATCAGGCAGGGACTGAAAACCCAATCCACATGTTGGTCCTGGTGGGATTTGAACCCGGGCCACAGCGATGTAAGGCGAGGAAAGTACCACAAGGCCAACCCGGCTCCCAGCTACAGTCTTTTGCAATTGAAAGTTAATTAACACTGAATTTGAATGGGAAGTTTTGTGAAAAGAATTCAGTCGCATTCGCATTTCACATGCAACTTTTCCCCCCTGCGAATTCAAGTGGGAAATTAGTTTCACATTTTTGAGAAAAGGTATGAAAATGTTTTTCCACTCGTGTGAGAAGGGATGAAAATGTTTTCCCACCATGAATTCTCTGGGAAGAGAAAAAGTGTGAACTCGGAGAAATTCCCATTCCCAGGTGAACTTTCAAATGATTGCAATGTACTGTAAGTTCACAGATGTGCCGACAACAGAAACATTATGTTTCTGTCAGTAAACGATTACTGGCCAAAATGTTAAATAAAGCATGTTGCTGTGGCAATTTTGTTTGGTGCATTTTGCTTTTAATAGCAAATGAAATTGTTCAATATTTTCCGCTGAAAGATCTTTGAAATTTGGCCATGGCCACTGGGAAAAAGAAAAAAACACAATGCGTTTTTCCCATTTTGAAAACATACCATTTGCACAAAACGTAAAATAGTAAAAACATTCCTTGGAATTGATCTGTCATATGTTGGGCAGTTGGAAAAGCTGATGCCGATGTCTATTTATTAAAGGTATATCATCAGAAGCAATTGTTTCAAATGTTCTAAAATTATGCAGAAAAATTTCAGAAAAAGAAAAGTGATAATGGTTGTAGTTAATACCTGTGTCTTTCCCACCCAACTCTGTCCATTTTTATTCCATTGTAAAGATCTCACCCAATCCCCTTCCTTATGATCAAACCACTTTACTAACTTAGACTTCCCTCCGTACCCTCATCCCGTATCCACAACCCACCCCCCCCCCCCCCCCCCTTCCACCCTACGACAATTCTCCAGCACCCCAACTTTATAGACCTTTACGTCACCAGTCTTAAAGAGAGTAAATAGGGCCGGCATACAGCCGCAAGTACCTCATGCTGTAAGGATGAGAATTAAATTTCATCAGATGAGACAAATTGTAATACTTCTACAACTTTACATTTCATCGCAAAAGGCCATACTTTATGGTTAATGAAGGCGCTGTAACGACAGCATTTTTGGGGTACAAAAAAAGTAGTGATTTCACATTTGTTGAAGTATATTTTCATATTGTAACCTTTAATTAAAAATTCCATATTATAGAAAGAAGCAATTTTTTTTCAATTCAAGTAATATGTAAACATACTTTAATAACCATGAATTTAATTCTGTTTGTACAGTAACATAGTTACAGCGACTTCATTCGTAAAAATATTTGGCTGTTGTAAGTATTAAGAACAGGTAATTTTACTTTTATAATATAACACCAGTATGATGTTTAATTTTAATTGTATACAGGTAAGAATGCAGTAATACTCTTTGTTTTGTCAGAGTTCATTACATACAATTGTCTTGGTTAATTTAAAAGCCTCATCAATGAACCTCGTCATTGACTAATTCTTTTTTGGTTTTTTGTTTGTTTCCTCAATGTCTCTCAACTTGTGTCTGGTAGGCTGGTTCCCGTAGCAAGCTTCACGTCCCGTGGGGCCTCAAGAAGTCGGACTCCTCCAGCAGCTTGCCATCGGATCGTTCAAGTAAGTAGAATCTCTCAGGACTGCCTCACCATAATGGGCAGAGGCCGGTAACCAGGGATGTAGTCGAGTCCATCACAAGTCCATGTCAAGTCCCTGCAAGTCCCTGCAAGTCCATCACAAGCACTCCAGTCCTAATTCCAATCACAAGCTATTCAAATGAGCTTTGACAAAGGCATTCCTTTGTCATTGTTCATCCAGTTACTTGTGACCAGCTTTATGAAAGGACTTCTGACTGGACTTGCGAAAGGACTTGTGAAAGGACTTGCAGGGACTCGACTACAGCTCTGCTGGTAACAGTCGGATATCAGGTCATAAACCTCTTGAGTGCTTTCACTGATTTCCAACTGAGCCACATTGTGGATTTTTTTCTGTATATCAGCTTCAAGTTCATATACTTGGATTTTCCTCAATTGCCGGTTGGGGCGACACATGACGCTCGAAAACAGTGGGTTTGGGCGACGCGGTCGAATAGGGCGACACATAACTGTCACCCTATTGTGAAAGTCGCTCCTTTGGAGTGTTTTTTAGTAGGGTGCTCTAAATGGGCGACTCGCGAGTCGCCCTTTTGGGGTTATTTCGGGCAGAGTCGCCCGTTTGCCGCATGCACAGGAATTATTAGTACTATTATTATCATTTTATTTTAAGAGTGAACGGAGACGATTGGCAAGGGTTGGGCTTGAATGTGGAATCTTTGGAATACCCAATTTGGAATACCCAATTTGGAATACCCAATTTGGAACACCCAATTTGGAATACCCAATTTGGAATACCCAATCTTATTGTTGAGAAGGTGCTAGTAAGACGTCATAAATCCATAATTAGAATTATAATTTTCAGACAAAACTCTGTCCTATTCTCCCTCACGTCACAACCCTTCCTATTAAAATACTCCAAACCATTTCCCACCAATGCTTCACGGTATAAGCATCTAACTCTTTGTTAACTTTTCCGTTCTGTAGGCACCTCTCTGCCGTCCCCGGACATATGTGAGTCGAGTTCACCCCGCATCCCTACCCCGGAAAAACTCAAGTCACCCCACAAGGACATCACCAACCTGATGCGGGAAAACTACAAGGGTCCGTCGCCGAGGAACAGCACAGGGTCACGCCCCAACTCATCCAGCTCGGGTAAAGATAATCAAATGACAGTGTTACCTAGAGAAGACTGGCTTCAGTGGAGCCGGAACGAAAAAATCCTGCTGGCACCATCTGCCTCGTAAAAATTCAAAGTTGCTAACTCTACCGTTTTAGATTACTGGAATTCCGATCCAGAGTTACGTATCATTTGCTTTTAGCACAGTCGGCCTCCCAGGCTATAGCAGTGGTGAGATTTGTCAGGAGTTTTCCTGATTTTAGGATGTTTTGTCGGGATTTTTTGTCAGGATTTTTCCGGCCTTATTCCAGGATTTTTTGTCTGAATTTTCACTGATTTCAGAACTTTTAAAGAATCTCTTTGGCAATCTAGAATTCCTGAGGTGGTTTTTACCTGTAAATTGGATATAGACCAATAGAAATGGGTATTTTAGGGCGCCTTTAGGTAAAGGCGTGTGGGCGAAATGCAAACGGTATGTGAATCGTTCAAAGGTATTGTAAACTATCGTTTGGGCCACGCTTTCAGACCCCAAAATGGTTTGCTTTTTTGTACCTGCTTCAAGAGCCCAACAAAAGAGGCTGACTGCCGTTGCGGTTTTACCGAACAAAGGAGCGTCCTGTCGCGTGCGCGATGCATGGATGCATGCGTGCATGCATGCATGCATACAGCCAGCACACATGTGTACGTCTATGGCCTAGGCCTTTTATATTTTTCGTTGCATACTGGAAAGTTGTTCTAAACCTTTTTCATTTATGTAATTTTGCTTATTTTTCCATCCATAAATAATTCCATGTTAGTGTATAGCCCGCAGCTCGTCATTATACAAATAATGAATGTTTATACGTGCGATGGTAAGAATAATTTCATGAGGTGTCACCGAATGAAATTATTCTTACCATTGCACAAATGTGAAACATTCATTATTTGTTTTATACAACACCTGAATAAATCCTCGTCGGATTGCATGCATGGATTTCTTTGTGTACAACGTGCCGTTTTCCCTTCTCAGTCCCGCATAAAACTGTGACAAAAAGTTGGCAAGTTCTGAATCAGTTAGAGCTTCAATTATTATTCCTGCCTGTCTTGCAAATCGTTTGACTGCATATTTGATTTGTCTCTTTGTGTTAGCAGTGTCAGCATCGTCTAAGAGTTCCAATATTTCGTCGTCTGTTAGCCGCGGTTCGGGAACATCGTCCGCCATTTTGTATGAATGACAGCTGTGTTGTACGCCACCTATAATGACCGTGAAATTCGCGAAGTTACCTCACACGCCTACCGTGTGATGTAACTTCTCGCGGCGTGCGATGGAACAAATAATTCAATGCACGTGATCGACGATCCACCAATCAGATGGTGGGGATTTATTCAGAACAACAACAACCATAGCAAAGTTTGAAGAAAATACGTTTCACTAGGTTAAATGTTCGATCCGATTCAAGCCAGTATCTACACCGAAGCTGTACCAACACCATGGGCAAAATCAGACCGAGAAACATTTGGATTTCTTCCTCCATGTTGAAACTTTGAACATCAAAACATCGCACATGTAGGCCTACATGTATGTATAAGTAGTATATGCAATTTGACCCGTCCCAGCATGCAGCACTGCCACAGAGCGCGCGCTCAGCAAGCAAGCGCATGCGTAATACCGAACTCGTTGCCCTTCGGACTCGACACTTCCGTTCGAAAAGGTGGATCAAGCATAAGTGGGAACGCGACTTGCGGTTCCGTTGCGGTTAGACAATGATCACACCAAAATGCCGGATCTTGATCCACCTTTTCCCAATTCAAGTGGGAACGCGGTCTAAGTGACCACTGTTATCACGAATGCGGCTAATCCGATAAGTACTCCACTGTGCCGCCTACCAACCTCCTGACAGTGAACGCTCAAGTGTATACCGTTTGGGCTGGGGAATACCTTTTGGGAACTCTCAAGTAATTTGCATACCGTTTCTAAATCGCACCGATGCCTAAATACAAACCATGGACTCTACGTTCCTCTGGGGTCCTCGGCAACCCCCCAAACACTGCAGATTTTGTGGATTTGTTATCTTCTGCCAATCTCACCCCTGATATAGTCAGTGGTTCCATAAACAGGGCTCAAATTAGTTACTAGCCCAGTGTACAAACACTAGTCAGGACTGCTCCGGGCTAGTCAAACCTGCTTCTTAAGTTGAACGGCAGGCTAGTCAAAAATCTGCAACTAAAAAGGATAATCATTTAAAACTTGATCAGGGCTAGTGAAATGTACAGTTGACTAGCCCATGGGGCTAGTAAGAACAAAAATAGCACAAGGCCTGATAAGCAATGTTTGGTCTTCCCTGTACAGTGGCAAGTAGTTCATCGACTAGTTCCCGAGAATCAGCGAGCACAACGGAAGACCCCAACGCTCCTGCCTTGCCAGAGAGAAAGGTATGTAGAGACCTGAACAATCGTCACATCAAAAACTAGACTCGCTTTGCTGTACTGTCATGTGTGTTTAGTTACTGTGGGTCCCAGACATGGTTACAGTGCACCCAGTCATTGCATAACAGAGGGACTGCGAGATTTCTTTTCAAATGTTATTTTACAAGGGCTGAACCTGCAGTTATTGATGGAATGCCAGGTGCCAAGCTCTCGCTGAAAGGGCTGTGCAGCTGAGCGTAAATGCGAATGACAGGCATCACACTGAAAAAAAGTGGCCCTATTCATCGCACGCATGAGCGCCCTCTTTCGTGTGAATGAAAGCTATGTTTAAAAAAGCCCCATCTATTCATTACACTCACATTCAAGAACAATATGGTTGAGTAATGAATGGATTGTGTATGAGCAGGAATGTGGCTATTCACGTCAACCAGCACATGTGTCTTCCCTCACACCGCGACTGTGGCCATACGTACGAAGGGTTAAATCTTGCATCGTGATCTCTTTTCTTTTTTCTCGGGTTTCTTTGTCCATCCTAATTAACCTTAGTGTCAAGCAGTGTCTCGGTTTCAAGACTTAGGTCTCGGCTGTTTCCAAGTCTCGATTTTGAAGACTCTGATTCGGTCTCGGTCTCAGAGCAAAGGTCTTGGGGTCTTGTGTCGAGACCTTTTGAAAAATAAACCAATAAGAATAACAAATCATCAAAAGCATATTAAAGTTTCACGCTCGCTCTCCTTTGTGGTGTGCATTTGTTTTTTCCTTTGAGGGCGGTGCAGCCTGGCCCGGTTCCATTTTTCCCGTACCACATAGTGGCTAGTGAAGGCAGAGCAAAGCCATCAAACGGGGCAAAAATGCGGTCTCAGAACTCGTCACATACACGAGAATAGTTTGGACTATGGTACAGTAAAGCATTAATCTACTCAAGGTTAATTTTCTTAGAGTTTAGGCATTCTCCTGAAGACGGTCAGAGCATACTGACCGGAACGTCAAGTTTATACCTCTGGTTCTTTTCAGAACCATTCTCTCAGTTGAGAAATGTTTCCACATGGTGTTTCCGCAAACCTTTCATTTGTTAGTATCTCCGCCATGCAAAGCCTCAATACAGTAAAGCACACGTAGTAACTCGCCCAATCCACTCACACGTCTTCGCATCGCATCGCATTGATCAAAGTAGTGAAGTAGTTCACAGAAGTGACCAAAACTATGTCGGCACAGTCAGCCATTATTAAATTTGGGTTCCGAGATCACATTGAAATCTATGATAAGAAGGCAAACAACACGAGGCACTCTGCAGTTTGCAAGTTTTGCAAAAGTAAACTGATAGAGCGGGCAGGAACAAGGCATCTGGGCCGAGTTCACAAGTCAAAGTAAGAATGATACATCATGACACTCATGGTCAACGTTCGTTACATGGTAGTATTTACCGGTATATTTTTCCGGTGTATATTTACCGGTATTTTTTGTTTGTTCATGTACAGATGGCACGTATGTTCACAGCAGTTGGACAGCATTAAAAATCCATTGAAAATAAAGAAAGTTGGCTTTGAAAAGTGTTTTATTATTTACAGTACAGATTTGTCTGAGGTCTCGGTCTCGAACTTTGTGGTCTCGACTACAACACTGGTGTCAAGTATATACTTATAAGTAGGTACCTTAAGAAATTGTACCTTCTTTCATGTTTGCAGCCTTCTCTGCCAGTTGAACCTTCCATCCCCCGCTCCATCATCCTCGACACAGCCCGACCTCTACCTCATGAGCTTCCCGAGAATGGTGACCCCTCTCCGCCCCCTCTCCCCACCAAGAAGACCAGCATCGGGGGAACAGCGCCCACGCAGCAAGCCCGGCGACGGGCCGCCTACGACCAGGCCCCGCCGGCCATCCCTGTCAAGTCCAGCCGGTCCCACTCCCTGGTTGGAGACAGTGACAGCTCCCCCCGGCCATCCAGCGGAGAAGGGGACGAGGTACCGCCACCGATCCCCAGCCGGCCGGAGAAGCGGTCAGCCACCAACCCAGCGCACTTGGACACGATCCCGGCACTGCCGGCCCAGCACCAACAACAACGGACTCTGGAATCCATCCCCGGTTCCCCGCCTCCCACCAGCTCCCCGCCCCCTCCCAACATGCCCCCGCCAGAGCTTCCAGAAACTATCGCCCCCCAGAGCACGGTGGCAGCAGCAGAAACTCTTGCGGGTGAGTTGAAGAGCGATGCAAACAGTAAGCCCAAGGTACCTCCGCCTGTTCCCCTTCGTCCCAAATCCAGAAGAGGGTCTGCACAGCCTAGCCTAGAGACGAACGAAGTCTGAGTACACAGGGATTTATATCAAAAGAAGCTGAATTACTCTACACCTGTCCGTTTTGTTTCTGATAGCCAATTAGGTACCGAAGTGTGACATCAGTTGGCATGACAACCGGTTCTAAACAAAATTCTGTCGTGGCTGCTAATTAATTGCCGAGCACTGTGAGAATGGATTTCTTTTGTTGAAACAGTTTCTTTGTTAACGACCGGACATGCAAACATATTGCCATGAAGATAGCTGAATGTGGTGACATCATCATTTGCATGGTGACGGACATATATACTCCATGGTTCTCGGATTTTAAAATTGTCTGCTTTTTAGCAACTTTTATATGTTTAAAGGTAATATACAACATTTGCAAATATCAAAAAACAAAACTACCGAATTATTATGAAATGCCTTACTTGACTTTAAGTAAATAATAGTCTCAAGCGTCAGGTGAAATCATGGCACCTGGCATGGTGTGCTGTCATTTTCAAGTAAAGTGGAATTTCCAGCGATGGTCAGTCGACCATTGTTAAAAAAGAAGCTGCCTTTTTTTAAAATAATGCCCCCAATTTACCAACAAATTGGTTACACATCCATGAACATGTGCAAGCCAGCTAGTCTAGTTCCCCAACCTAATAAATTACCTGACGTCTACAAAATTTTGTCTGAAGTAGGAACAAGGAACCAGACTGCAAGAAGAGTCTTTTTTCTCTGTTTCCTAGCATCTATGCACACAACACAACTTTAAACAGGTCAGTGTTGCATTCATTTCTGAAAATTACAGCAAAAGCAAATGTTGTATACTAGCTTTAAATGCTCTGTGCAAATAACCTTCAACCAGAGTTGTAATTGAGTCAGACCACAAGTCAGACCACAAGTCAGACCACAAGTCAGACCACAAGTCAGACCACAAGTCAGACCACAAGTCAGACCACAAGTCAGACCACAAGTCAGACCACAAGTCAGACCACAAGTCAGACCACAAGTCAGACCACAAGTCAGACCACAAGCTGCATTGGATGAACATTGGATGTTACATAGTGTGTTTGAATAGCTCGTTACAAGGCTTGAGACCAGACTTATGATTTGACTTGTGATGTGACTTGAGATGACTCATTTATTACAACTCTGCCTTCTGGGGTCAATCTCATGGAGCTCCTGATGCCAAAACATTCTGCTTTAATACCAAGTACAGGCTACCAGCTAAAGTCACATGTGATGTGTACTGCTCATAACTGGTTCTCTGCTGGTTTTGTTTCGTTTTTTGGTTGTTTGTTTTTGCTGAGCAGGAGAATTTGCTTTGCAATTGTTTGTAACTCCATGATATTTGGCCCTGGTTGGTAAGCAGTCCAAGATGTGACTCCTACAATTAAATGACACTATAGTGCTGACTCCACACCAGGGGATCAGGTTGGCGTCATGGTTCTTTCCCCGCCTCCCTTCGCTGTACCTGACCCCGCCCAGGACCAACGTGTGATTGGGTTTTCAGTCTCTACTACCCGATTCCACGGGATTTCTCCAGAATTAGTATCTGGGGTTCCCCTCCCCACATCTAAAAACATTAATTTCTTTCCTCTTCTACCAAAGGACCTCACTGGAAATAAATTGAAAGACTTTTGCGGGCTATCCCGGCTAAAATACAATAATTAATCAACACTGAAATAACCCCAGAAAAAAGAAATTGACTTTGTGAAAAACAAAATGAAAAGTGTATAACTGAACTTGATCATTGCTTAAATGTTACAATCCATGATCATAATGCGCTTTAATATTGTCCCGTTAATTTATCACAGGCATAAAAGAGGACGAATTCACAACATAGAGATCACAACAGCCATCTATATCAGCTGTTGTTCATAGTCCGAAGTCACCCCCTGTGGATCAGGTATCATTGTACCGTGCATTTTGCTATCGGTGGAGGGCCAACCAGAAAAAAGATTTGAACAAAAATCCATTTTCAGTTTAATGCGTTTTGTTTTACGAGCTTAGTTAGAGATAAATGAAAAAAGCAAACGTGTACAGTTTGTGTTCAGTACTGGTTTAAATTTTGGCACCGTGCATGAATGCAAAACATGAAAAGCATATCCTTACAGATTTGAGCAAGAAAAGTTCTGGCAGTAATTTAAGCATGGTGTAAAAAGCACATTTTTTGAATGTTTATATCTCAAAGCTCTCCTCCATTGCTCTCATGGATATTATAAGGAAGTGACATTGTCTCATGAAGCAGTTTGCATGCATAACCGTTCCCGCTGGCCTTGATTGAAAAAAGTTGGCCTTTCTGGTCCGTCCGTAAAATGGTCTTTCTGGTTTGACTTCTTATTAACCTGCAACTCTATCTCCCCACCAGATTGACACTGACCGAGAATAACATTCCTCTTTCGTGGTCCATCTGTATCATTTAGAATCCAGTCATGCCCTGTCAGTTGAAAAAAAACACAATTTATCCTCATACATGTTAGTTGTTCGTAAGCCGATGAAATTCAAAATCTGTCGCGCTCTCTATCTTCATGGGAAACAGCAGTCAGAAATTCTCGTCTCGGTTATCCGTGCCATACCCGTGAAAATTTGAAGCTCCCCTTTCATGGTTTTCTTAATCGAAAACAATGAATATTTATCCTCATGGTTATTCATAAGCTGATGAAAATCTGAAGCTCCTCTGTCGTTCATGTTTTCTGGAGTGAAACAACGGATCGTGGTTATTCATAAGCCGGTGAAATTCGGAACTCTTGCATGTTCTCTTAATAGAAAACATCTGTCCTCATGATTATTCATGAGTCAGTTGCTTTAGTCATAAGCCGATGGAGATCTAAAGCTGTTCTTTCGTCTTCGTTTGACTCCAGTCGTGAACAAGTATTGTTGGTTTCAGATGATACGACTCATTGGTGGAGAGGGACAAGTTGGGGTAAAGTACCTTGCCTGTAGATACTTCACACGGCCAGCACTTGGATTTGAACCCCAAAATTCAAATCATGTTACGTTTGCTAACCACTTACAGTACCATGTTCCCCTACACCTTTTTTTTGTTTTACAAGAACTCACAAAGTAACCAGAGCAAATGTGAATCACAAATCTAGAAGGTGTTGTGGGCAATATAATAGTTTTAAGTGCGGTTACCCTGTGTTTCATGCAGAGTAGGCTAACCACCCATTAACTATTCATTCTCATTCTCATTCTACGTATGTTTCACCGGTGAGAGCCGTTTCTGTTCTGTCTACCATTCATCCATTCATCATACAGCCATCCATTTTAACCCCGTCAATTTTTTTCTTTTATCATGGGCTCTCAGCGTCCGTCAGAATTTCCGCCTGCAATTTTTGCATTGCCTAGCAGGACTGCATAGAGAGGCTAGAGCTGTCCGACTGCATTCTTTGAGTTCAAATCTTGTTCCGTTTTAATCGTACATGTACTTGGGATGGTGCTTTCGCAGTTTGACTTGATCTGGGTATAGTTGAGACCCTCCTGAATTTGGTATTTTGTAGAAATTCTGTCTAACATTGCACCAGTTGCATGAAGTTGCTATGCAAAAACAATTTCACTTAGCATGAAAATTCTTCTTTGATGAAAACGGGATTAACCAAATTTCCATGAGATGTACATGTATTATTACTTGTGACTGGTTTGAGAGAATGAAAATCACATGGACTCAGGTTTTGGCTGCTAATCTGTTTTTTACTAAACGATATTTTTGTGGTCAGCAAATTTGTGTGCTTAGTTGCTCCGTAAAATTGGCCCCAAAATTGGCCCCAGAATTGGTGGATGTTTTATATATACTCAGCTCTAATTCTTATTCGCGACTCTTTTATTCCAATGTAAACATAATGTATGTCCTCGTAAAGAAATTATATGTGGAATATTTGTGTGTGGTAATGCCTTTTTGTCCGGACACATTTTTAAGCTGGCCGAAATTGTTCAAATCGACTTATCTTCTAGTTGGGTACGTTTTATTTTAAGTGAACTGAATTGGTTGCAAGTCGGTGATAAGAATTGTATTGGAATGCATATCAATGTCACAGTGTACATTTGTGATAAAATAGAATAAACGTATAGCCAAGTGTATATAAAATGTATATATTTGTACATGTAAACAGGAATTTGTAAAACCATGTATAACTTTTGGATACAGTAGAGAAAGAACAAATTATTCAGATTTCTACTTGACATTCCCTGTTCTTGACGTAATTAGCAATTTGTAGTCCGTAAAATGAACAAGATTGTATGAAGTTGATCTTCATTGTAAGCCACAGTTGAATTATTTTTATATTACTTTCATTGAGTTCTTTGCATCAGAGCTAAACATAAACTATAAAAGCAGGCCTATTGTATGGGAATTTTACACCCAAATGCCGAGTGTGTACATATGTGTTAAAAAGTGGGCATTACTGGAGAGATATGAGATATGAACTCCAGTTAAATCAAGGAAAAGAACTGTGCATTTTTCTATCTGACAGTTTTCGTAGTCGTAGTGTACTAGTCTATAGGGTAGGATTCACAAACTCTATTCGTACACATACTGCAGGGACGAGATTTCTCCAGATTTGTCCTGATTTCAGGGTTTTTGGTG
Organism: Hippasteria phrygiana; assembly: GCA_037893225.1. NCBI lineage: Eukaryota > Metazoa > Echinodermata > Asteroidea > Valvatida > Goniasteridae > Hippasteria > Hippasteria phrygiana. The sequence continues at coordinate 872,739 of JAZGUH010000003.1, forward strand.
AGACGTCTGCCAGATTTCCGGAAGATTTTGTCGTCCTTACATTATTTTTGAATCATTCCAAAATGACCTCTGCAACCCGAAACAGCCTTCTTTTTAAAATTCTGATGACCCTATTTTTTGCATTTTTCAACCGTATCTTTTAGTAGAAAATGCACTTTTCTTCGAAAAGTTTTCAGCAAATCAAACGCCTCCGAATGTTTCGTGGATTGTTTTATTTCGTAAAATCTCAACCCTCAAATTGCTGTATTTTTGTTTTTAAAGAGCTGAAAATTAAAGCTTAACACAGGTTTGCACACGTTTTAGGTTTGCGGTTCAACTGGATGGATCAACACGTTCACAGCAAAGTCCTACTGACAAACACTTGCACACTGCATGTACATGTAGTTCAATTATTTTCTAACTCCTTGACAGAATGCGCTATTGTGTGACAAGTTGAATTGCTTAGTAGACGATTGTAAATGATAACATTTGGGAACATTTGATTTTTCCGTTTGGCTATTTATATGAAGCTAAGTGTAGGTTTATAGCCCAACTTTAGATTTACTTCAAGATAGTCTTTGTTGGTCATGCATAATTAAACGGCATTTTTTTTTGGGGGGGGGGGGGGGATGTTGACCGGTTGATATATCCATTTATGACTGAGGATGAAAGGGATGTACAGTTGGGCCAGGCTTATAATTCAACTAAATCTGACAACTGCAAATAGCCGCAGTGTTGATATTTTTTGAAGAAAAAGAATTCAACTAATTTTTAACTGGATTCTCACATGCAAGTTCAAACACCCAGTTATAAATGTAGACATTTTACACAACAACCTGGGATTTTCTCACATGCACGTCCACAAAAGACAAACTACCAGAAAAAGCGCATACCTACATGTTTTTGTTTTTGGAAAAACCAGTTTAAAAAGAAATCAGCATCCAACCTTGATAGCATGAAAGTCGCTTGTTTTTGGCTGTTGTAGAGGAGGAGTCAAAAACAGCTGATGGATCACAATTTTTCACCGTACTTTTTAACAATGTTTTGTGTAATTGTTAAGTGTATAATTATGAATTTGGAACCCACAATCTTCCTTTTAGTTTTAAAAAGAAGCAAATTCAAACAATATGTGCCTGTGTTTTTGTTTTTTACTGTGTTTCTTTTACTCAACCTGTACTTCATAACAGCAAGAGTGGATTACTGTTTTGTTTTTTAGAACATAGTTGGGTAACGCAGAGGCCGATTTCAGGCAGGTGCCAAGCACGCAAGCACGCACAGTCCAGTTTCACTAGGCCAAATTGGGTTACCGGACAAATTGACTGGTTCTCAGCTGAATTCCACATCAGTATTGCATAATTCTGTGGGTAAGCTATATTCTGTGTTCAGTAGGTCTGTAGAATTTAGTGCCCCAAGCAGTTTAACTTGATCAGATCGAGATACGTTGTATGTACTAATTGTATCAAATGTACAATGTACTTGGAGGCTCCGACTATCTTTTTATAATGCTCAAATTTGTCTGGTTACCGGCATGCATTATCTGTTATGGTTTTTGTAATGATATTTTGGTTGCCAGTTGTAGATCTCGTTGAGTTTGACGACATTGTCTTATTAATTAATTGTTTTGGTATTTAAAATACATTTCTTTAAATATATTTTGCAAGACGGGGGAATAATTATCTAGTGGTTTTGTTCATGTGCATTAAATTGCACCTGATGAGATATTGCTCATTGATGTTTTTAGAAATTGTACAGAGTACATTTGTATGACCAAATAATCGTGGCCAATTATATGATTTCACAGAATAATGATGATTGTACATGTATGAAATATTGCCAAATTATCCGATATAACAAAGTAATCAAGACGGTGCAAATTCCCTCCTTTAATTCCAATTGTAGATGGCATTTTGGTTTATCTTTGTGGAGTTTCCTCTGACAAAATGACATGGTTGTATTCCTTATCAAGATAGGAATTTAAATATTTTCTTTTTTGAGTCTGTGTAACTTCCAACAGAAAATGAAAAAAAGCCTTTGTTTATAACTGTAGGTTAACCTAAAATTCTTTGATATGTACATGTAGCTCCCAGCATGACTGTGTGTAGCCTGGCACAACGAAATGAACGGAAAGTCGCACTGTGGCATTTTTGAATGAAGGTTATAGTGTGAACAATTCACTAACTTTGAGCTTCATTTTCTCAGAACAAGGGTGAAAGACCCTATCAAATACATGTATGACATCATGGCAGCTATGTTGTGGTACACACACGTATAGTGTACACTAATACGTGATGATATGATCATATGCCTGTCCCACAATATGGCGGCCTATATATTCGATACAGTCGATAAAAGGACTTACATAGAGTTGTTTAATAAGGTGTCCGCCCGATAGTCCGAAGGTTCGATTTTTACGAAGGTTTATTAATCCGAAGGTTCGATATTCCGAACGTACAAATTCCCCATAAGAGGGGGTTCGTTAGTCCGAAAATGAAATAAGGTTTGTTAATCCGAACATTTGATGCAATAGTCCGAAGGTTCATTTATCCGAAGGTTCGGTAGTCCAAATTAATTTAGAATAAGGTTAATTAGTCCGAAGGTTCAAAAGTCCGAAACGAAAGTAAGGTTCATTATTCCGAAAGCACACAAGGTTCGATAGTCCATATTGAAAATAAGGTCCGATAGTCCGACCATCGAACCCTATCGTCTATTTGGAATATCAAACCTTATCGTCCATTCAGACTATCGAACCTAATTGTCGATTCGGACTATGGCACCCTATCGTCTATTCGGACTGTCGAACCTTCGGACTATTGCACATTCGGACTAACGAACCTTCGGACTAAAGAACCTTCAGACAATCGGGCTGTCACCGTTTAATACACCAACACACAATACATCAAATTAAAGCTTATTGCCCGTACTTTCAGGAAATACCATAATCGTAGTTTTCAACTTTCGCTACTTTCCACCCGGTTTGTAGTGCCAAGTCACATATACATAACCATATGTACAGGCATGGGTGGCTGTTCATGGGGAGTGGATACAGAACAAGCCCCGCTTACCCCCATTTTTTACAATGTACAGATACAGCTACGATGGCCGAATTGCTGATCTAATGGGGTGATGCGTCCAAGGAATAGATAACGGCCCATACACTGTACAAAATCCCCCCCCCCCCCCCCTTAAAAAAAAAGGGAATTTGTTTATGAACAGTACGCCCACTTATGACACCTTGGATCCGCCCCCTCAAGCGTGTACTGGATTCGTAAACTTAGGTTGGAATCCAATGGTTCTTGTGGATATCAAACATTTTCCCCAGGATGCCAAATGCTGCTGCAGGTAGTTGCAGCTGATATAAGGTGGGCGGGGGCTGGGGACGGGGGGGGGGGGGGGGGGGGGGGAGGAGTATGTCCTCTTTCTCCACAGAACGGACACGGGATATCCTTTACAGTCGAACACCTTTATAAGGTCTTTGGGACTTTACAATTTACCTTGTTATAACAGGTACCTTGTATTATCAGTAATGGAAAACAAAGAAAAACGAAGACTCGGGACCTATTTTGTTCCTTGTTGTAAGCAGGATGTTGTATTAACAGTGCTCTTATTATCAGGGTTCGACTGTACATACATTGTGTAATTTCTAAAATTATATTTGCGTTTCTCCATCCACCCCTGCATGCCTGACCCCCCACATGTTTGTTTCTTGTGTCACTGTCATTTGCCTTTGAGAAAGAACTTGGTCAAGTTTAAAACATTAGGCCAGCTGATTTTGTTATTTTTTTTTTTTTTATATATATATATATTAATCGACCATAAAATCTGCTTCCTGTGCCTGACAAATCCTACCTTGCCACTGCACACAAGTTTGTAGTTGCACTATGCATAGAAAAATCCCATCAAAGGTGTGTGGCTTGCAGAACTATTTCACTCAAAATTATATCTGGTTCTTTTCCAGTTCTTATAAAACCTACACAACTTATAATGTCACTATGTCGCTACAAGCTTTATTTTCACCACGCAAACTTACCAGTCTTTTTATGTATCACTTATTTTTTGGTTGGAAGAAAATGCAACTTCATTTAGAAAGAGCAATTTTTAAATTATTTTTTTACTCCAGACTTCATGTTTATTGATGTGTTTACGAAGTGTACATTTGATTGTAATCGGTCAAGCATATTTGGAATTTCTTGCAACTTGAATGTATCATTTGTTTTTATTTGAAATGAATTTACATGTATTTTCTGCCCATTGTGTTAAAAAAGGGGGAAAAAATCAATAAAACCTTTTTATATAATTGATACTTGTAGCATAATGTGCAACAACTGACGTGTTCAATTATGAGTAGGAAAGCCATAATCCATTGTTACTTGCGACCGGCTTTATGAAAGGACTTCTGACTGGACTTACGAAAGGACTTGCAGGGACTGGACTACAGCTCTGCTCGATACCACCATCTCCAGGGGGAAAGTGCAAAATTCAATGCACGATCGATCTCTGTGGAGATTAGTGGCATGTGCATGCACACACTTCGTATATACGCAAGCCACTAATCTTAATGGAGATCATGCACTGGCGGTATTGAGCAAAGATGACGGCGTCCATGAAACGGCTTATGGTTTTCAACAACTTCTGAATTATGTGTGGTAATTGTGACTCCTTCAGATAGTCACTGATAATCATTGTGTAAAGCTGATCACATTTTGTGTGACTTATTCCTCATTTTGAAATAGTTAATCCCATTAATGTGCTCGGACCCATGCCCCCCCCCCCCCCCCCCTTTAGTATACATACATGTACATGTATAGCCACAAAGGATCTTACTTATGGGTCATTCCATAAATTTGGGGTCCAAAAGTGTGACTTTTTTTGTATTACTGTTACACAGTGACATGTATAAGATTTTGCTATTCCGGACACATTCTTTAAAGGTACATGTAGTGTACACGATTGGTAATCCTCCCATTATTTTTTACTGAATTATTACGAAATACCTTACTATACTGTAAGTTAATAGTAGTCTCAATCATCCTGTGAAATGATGGCACCAGGTGTGCTGTCGTTGTCAAGAAAAGTGGAACTTTATATCGTTTTCCAACAATTTCCAGCTGGAAATTATTGGAAAACTGCCCTGTAGCCTTTAGTCGAGGCGCGCGTAGCTACCCGGACGAGTGGCGCGCCCCGACATGCTGGCATTCGGGGCACGTCACGGTAGCCACGCGCGCCTTGACTAAAGGCTATCATCCACCCGACGGTTGAAAACGAGCGCCGTTTTTTTCACCATCCAACAACGCAAAACTTTGAACAGGTCAGTGGAACGATATTTCTTATAAAATACTAGCCCCAAATCCGCCCATTTCTGAAAATTGCAACAATGACCAATCATGTACACTACCTTAAATGCTTTCTACATGTATCTCCAAGAGTGATCGTGTATTAAAAGCAAAGTACCTGCCAAACAAGTAAAAAAATTAGTGTGAAGTCAATTTTAATACTTAATGGGAAATTATACAGGTCAGGTGTAACGGGGAAAAAAAAATCACACTTTTGAACCCATATGTACGTGTCGCCCATTACAGATAAGGTTTGTGTATTTTTGGAACTGCGTAATGATTCATTTCCTTCGTCAAAATTTGAGTAGGGGGACCTGGTTTTGTGGTGATAATTCCCGTTTAGCCCAGCTGACCTTTGGTTTATACCTGTCCCACTTCTCCCATTTCTTCAAAGGATGTGGTGATATTTGAATGTTTCTCATATATTTCAGGTTACTGTCCTGGATTTCCAAGACACTAAGTGAGCTATAACAGGCATGTTTTTTTTAACAAGTACTTGTACTTCACACAATACATTTTGTACATCCCCCACAAGTTGGTCTTTGTGTAAAGGTGACCACAAGAGAAATTCTAAAGTTTGGGGATAATGGGAGCACAATGCAATGTTCCCATAATCCCATCCGTATTAAGGTGTGTGCTTGTACACGTGTACATGTCCTGTATTAAGTTCGAGGACAAGAGGAGATAGAAGATACAAAGAAATCTTTCTTGTCCTCGGGAGTCGGTCTTTTGTTAAAATCGGTCCACGGAAAATACTTGCTTAGTCTATGGGAGTTTTTTTTTAACCCCTTGCATACGGATGCCGCAAATGTGCGCAAAAAAACAGTGCCACCAGGCCGGATGAAGCAATTGTCCGCCATTCGTGCAGTTTTAATCCATTGTTGGATTAAACAGTGGCACCAGGCCGGATGACACCATTGGCCGCTGTTTGTGCAGTTTCAATCCATTGATGGATTATTGTGTATAGGTTACTCTTGACTGCACAAACACATTGTAGCGGTTCGCTTGGCTGCCATAACCGCCGCGGCACCCCGACGTCTCCCGTAAAATACCGTACTCAAGGGGTTAAGTAAAGGAACAATAGGAAACACAAAGCAATGTCCTCAGTAGTATAGGAAAACACGACTCGGTGCAATCGTGCATGTTCTTATGTTGGCTTTCCATCCACCGTAACAGCTACATGGGAAACCAATCTCAGTGTGAACATCCATGCCTACATTTGTTGTACTGCTGCATTATTAAATATGTACAGAGTCTTGGTCGAAAAATGAGGCAACCCAAGATATGTATGGAAGGCAGAAAACGAAATTTCACATCTGAGAAAATGAACATCATTTAAATGGGGGCACTATGCACTGAAATGGAACCAGTGTTTTTATGGGTTATGCCACTCGAGTTTGGGCTATAAAAGACAGAAATCACTGGGATAGAAGGTACACAGGTATAACAAGTATTCACATTGCGTTTGGATTGTGAAAGATTATAGGTGGAAAGGTAGCAGGTTACAGGTAAGGAGTTCCAAAGAGAGGCAGTACGAGGGACAAATTCTCACGAAGAATATCTCACAGTTCTGGCCTTTGGAACAGTGAAAGGATGTGAAGAGACAGCCAGGCGAGTGCCTGAAAGTTTGGACGTGGGAACTAATGATGAAAGGCCACATTTAATTTCTTTTAAACTGAGATTTGTAATAGTTACAACCCAGGAATAATAAGTAAAACCAGCAGGAGGATTTGGGGGGGGGGGGGGGGGGGTGTGACGCATAAAACTAATAAGAAATTACATACATGTACAGACAATCAAAATAATGGATTTCACTTGGACGCACAATGTATATTTTAAGGTCTGCTTGGTTGTTTTTTTTTCTCTTACTACACATTATTAAAGACAAAGTTTTATTCATTACAGTCACAGTAAAATATTAAATTGACAATGCACCATAAAAAACAATGGGCTTTAAGCACATGATGTACACATTGGGTCTGTTTGGCCACACGCTAGTGATATTTCTGCAGCTGCACAGAGAATGGGAATATTTAATCGCAATTCATTTTTTTTAAGTCGTGAAGACTGCATATCTGTGTCGCCTGCATAATTGTTTTAACCCTCCCATTTGCTTGTCTGTCATACACAATTTTGACAAAGGGTTAAATATGTTTCAGAATATGGAATTGATCTTCCTTAAAATATTTAAAAATTAAGCTGCAGCACCATATACTGTATACATACAGTTGACCTCAGATCTCACATTTTTGCACACGTAGTTCGAGCTATCCAATCCAGACAGCCTGGAAAATCTGAAGGTGTGCGGCATAAACTCGGGATATCCCGGGGTATAAGACCGACGGTTCACTGTCAAACTCATCATGTTCATGCAGCTGGCTAAAAGACAATTGAGTTTCCCTTTCACAAAAACTTAACAATCATCCTGAACTTTTTAAAGTAAATCTGCTGCAGGCCTTCCTCCATGATCCAAGCTGGCATCAGAAAGACAGGTGCGTGGGGTGGGGGAGGTTTATTATGTGTACATTGTGAAATCACACCTACATGTAAGCTTTGAACAAATTCATTGCTACAGTTCACCAACAACAAAAAAGTCAAGGAGAAAGGTACTCTTGCCTGTTTTTCTCAGTTTGGTTTTGCAGTTAATGTCTAGTAATTCCAATTTCGGCCGTTCAGATGAAAACCTACAATATTTCAAATTCTACACTGGTGTTTGTTTTACATGATTCAGGGCGTGTCAATTTCAAGCAAGAATGACACGAGAAAGTATAAAACATCCAAGATAATTCATCGGGAAATTGTGGTGGATATTTGACCAGCACTGTCTTTCAAATTCAAGGCAACTCGTACAGACCAATTCATTAAGCCCCCCGCCCCCTTTATGCATTGTCCAAGCACAGCCACCTGTCTGTCAGGGTCACTTTTGTCAGACCATAGTTGTGGCTGTGACTGGTCAATTATGACAAGGTTCAGTGGTGAGAGAAGTCTCCGTCATTTTTCATTTTTATGTAGATTGCGTATTGTAAAATCAAACAGCAAATTACTTTGTTTCTGCAATGAAATACCAAAAAAGTGACTTTTGATGACGAGAGTTATTTTTATCAAGTCCCCTCTAGCCCGCTGGTGCCATTTGTCAAAAAGTCATCGCTTGCGGGCAGCAAACAATTTGACGTCATAGGACGAACTCCCCTTTTGTGTCCACGACATTTAGACAAATGGCAACAGCGGGCTGTGCTGCGTTAGATCAGTCTATTGCTTATTACTTGTTGGTTGAGCATGGGACTTTTGCAGGCATGCTCATCATATAGTGTACATGTAGACCTGCATTCTTTTTTCAAAAGCAAAAAATATTAACTAATGCCCTTCATGTGTTCTGGCAAGCACCTCGAAGTAAAACTCAGCAGATTAACCAGAAAGTCTATGCTTGCACAAAAACACACCATCATACATGTACTGCAGTTGTATTTTCAATAACAGTTTTCCTGTTGCATAACGTGGACCATTTTTGTCTCGATGCAAGATGTACACAAAGCATCAAAGTCGCAGCAAAATAAAACAATATGAACACATTTTATCTACAAACATTTCATTCACTGTACATACATGTAGTCAATATCAACAACAGGTTATTTCTAGCACGTACATGTACAGTGTACAGCAAAGGTCACCATTAGATAACTAGTAGTACACTTCACTATGTACATGTACAAGTACAGTATGAAATATCATGCCCCTACCACCATTAAAGTAACACAAATGGATTTGAACTCGAGTCAAGAATGAACATTTGGGCGTAATTCAAGTAATTACAGTGTACAAGCAGGTGCTTGTATAGAGTATATGTACCAAAGTGTGACATACAATAAGTTGGCACGACAAATCATTCTACAAACTTCTAAAAAAGGCTGCAAGTATTGTGAAAAGGTCCTGATAACCATTGGCTTATCTTCCCCCAGTACCACATTCTTTGTTCAGTCAAGCGTAAAACCACTTTCACAGAAAAAGCAGCCGACTGCTTGTTGAATGGGTGTATTTCCAACCAAAGATTTCACCCTCAAATATTGATTGAAAAGGAAAATGTTTGTGTGTAAAGTTTGTTCCATGAACATTTCCCTGGTCATAACCGCTAAAATAGCAAAGTTACGGCTTTGCTGACCCACTCTTCTGGCACTCCATACACATACATGTAACTCTACAGGGAAACTTTGAGAGTTTTCTCAAAAAATTGTAATGGGGACACATAAATTTGATAGCACCATTGGAAAGATCCGAACAAGCTCTTTCTGTTGGTATAAGGATCATGTATGGACAGCGAAAAACACAAGCACTTCAGTTTGTTGAAACATGTGTGTGTTGTTTCCTTGCCCATCAATTGGTAAGCAAGAGGGGGTGCTGTGGCTTGTCCAGTAAACTCAACATTGGTAAGGAAAGGGTAAAACTCCCCCCCTGTGTCCGGTTGGTATGCCAAGAATGGGTTGTGCAGCCAAAGATAAAACGACAACAATAGACACCACACTGAAGAGTGGTCTTATTCATTGCACTTGGGCCCCCTTCATGTGAATGAAAGCTCCGTTTCTTCATTACGCTCCCATTCAGGAACAACATACATGTAGTTGAAACATGATTTTGAGTATGTGCAGGAATGCGCGTATAGGTGGTCTTTTTCAAACTTCCATTGGTAATAACCAGTCATGCGAACATATTGGCATGGATACTGGAGATTTCAAAATCAATCTGGTTTTAATACCGTGGTACACATACTCTACACTGGTTGGTTCCACAACAGAAAATACATGTAAACTGTACATATACACAAATGCACAATCTGACTAGGATTTTATGTTAAAGGGCGATAGAGCACTCATATCTGTTGAGATATTTGCACAACATTGCATTTACCTGCAGGTTTATTTACACTGATACAAATTGCAAGTTTGCGAGCACAATTGCAAGCAGGTTTGTTGAGCGGAGACTAAAAGATCAATTTGAAAATTTCAATGTAAATTTGGTAAGGAATGTGACATGTACCATAAGTGCTGCCAAAACATTGCAGTGCCAGGTGTTACCTGCATAACATTTAAACTGTAAGAGGCTTTGCTCTGGATTATTTTATTGCCAGAAATGTCCCATACCTTCATTTTATTTTAACAAACACTGTCAAAGGCATCCAAAATGTCAACGTGACTTAAAATTTCTGGCTGCACACAGTCCTCGTTAACCCTAACCCCATAGGCTTTTTTACGAGGAGGCTTCCTTAACCTGTCAAAATATAACAGTGTGCAGTAAACCTATGGCACATTCTTTGGACTTAAAAGACAAATTAGGTCATCATACATGTACAGTAGCTCCATGTAAAGTAATGGTGCCAAGGCACTACAGTACTGAACCCATCAAAACTTGACAAAACCTGCTGTTGGAGTTTGTTAGGCCATAGCATGACAGTGCGATTTAGAAACGGTATGCAAATTACTTGAGAGTTCCCAAATGGTATGGGCCCAAACAGTATACACTTGAGGGCTCATGGTCCAGAGATGTGTAGGCTGCACAATGGAGTACATATTTGTGAGAAACCTTTCAGAAAAGTACAGTATGGGCATTTTTCTTTGCAAATATTGTAAATAAAAATGGGGGGGGGGGGCTAGACAAATGGACAGCAGATGGAATGATGGATTACCCTGTGCTACAAAAATGTATATGCATCCATGTACATGTGCACATACTGTAATTGCCCCAGTAAGTTTTGATTGCACACCCATTGGCATACTGGAAAATTCCATCATAAAGTTGGACACCTGATTTCAGCAAGGGTGGGGAGGCATTGTGAAACAACAGACTATAGAAGTCATTCATGTACTATGTATGTAATTGGATTACTGGACTGTGCTGAATAACGCATGGGACATGGCCGTGTACACGTTCCAAATGGTTTGTGAATAAGTGTACTAGCTTCTACTGTTTACATGTACATGCATGTCATTCTTTTGTTCCCTGTCATCAAAACATCATAAACCATCCCACAAGGATTACATGTACAGCGAATGCTTCTCATATACATGTACATGCTTCTCATGTTCACGTACAATACATCAGTGATGTAGTCGAGACCATCACAAGACCCAGCAAGACCAGCACAAGACCTTCAGTCTTTATTCAAGTCTCAAGCTATTCAAATGAACTGTAATAAAAGCATTCCTTTGTCCTGGTTTTTGCCTGTTGCTTGTGCCTGTTACAAGCTGGTTTTGTGAATGGTCTCGACTACATCACTGGTGTACATACATGTACATACACGTAGGCAGTGAATTTGTTGTGCATCGTCACGTCACATCACTCACAACCATGAGGACTTAAATGCAAGTAATAATAAATAAAAGCCACATTTTTGGAACACTTTCGTTTTTACGAGCACTGTTATGCAAATGTACACGTATGAGTGCATGTATTTTAACATTTTGGTTATATGTACAACATGTACAACACATAACTTTCCTAAGACAAGAGTTGCTTTGATATCTTTGTGTTAACCCTCCCTCTCTCGGTGCCAAAATGGAGCCAACTACCCTACCTATCCAAACCTATCGAGTTTCAGGTTGAAACCCACAAGCTGTTGGAGAGGAAGGGCTTAGGTTTTTTTTAAAGGTTATGATAGTATAACAGTAGGAGGTTGGGCCAAACTGTGAACAATTTTATGACCATAACTCATGTACAGCATAAATTCTGTGGCAATGAGTGATGAGACCGTGCACATATGAATTGCTAAATACCGGGTGGGTCTCTGTTAAAATAATATCTAAAATGCACATCGCTTTTTTTTATCCATTTCCTCTTCTGATGTTATCAGCATGTTGCAGACACGCAGTTCTGTGGGTCGTTGGCACACGTGCGAAGACATTTGCAGTAAACTGCAGCGAAACTGGAACATCCGCACGGATAAACTGGCCGCTTCCTTCCTGCTTTCATGCACCGTATGCCATAATAGTGCGCAACTATAGGCTTGAAGTCCGATTCCCGGAAAACTTTCTTTTCACACTGTCCTCCATTTCGAAACAAGAAACGTGAATTTCACATTATGCATGAAGCAGAGTTTCTTTTTTTAATCCAACGAACACAGACGTCTTGATGGTAAAGCACTGATCCAGCATTCACAGCACGAGATATCCACACGACAGGGGTTAAACAAGCACACTCCTGTACAATGATCCTGTCATGCTGAACATGGTGAAGGGCGTTTCCTATGAGATCGGAATTGAAACACAATAGGCACACATACATCAGGCCTTGCAGGGTTTTTTTTTCTCTCATTTTAGGGGGTTAAAGGTCACTCCACACACAATTGAGCTGGGTCTCCTTTGTCAAGTACTGTAAAATCTCTGTTGGATTGCACTTCAAATCAAGGCTCAGGAAATTCACGGAAACACATTTGAGTAATTCACATCCACTTGGAGGTTTTTTTCAAATTGCACAACAAAATCTTTGGTCGACAACGTAGGGTACAAATTCATTCAACGTACTACTTCAAGTACACGGAGTTTTGCCGTACATGTAGTACTGTTTCAAAAGGCATCATATGGTTTTCATTGCATTGCATTTCATTGCACTTTTCAGTATTGTAAAATAAGTTATAGTGGTTTTTGCTTCCGGTATTTATATACACATATATGCATATCAAACAGTTTGTGCATCCGTATAAAAATATTTGTCTCAATGCAATACAAATACTGTTAAAGTGTTAACAATTCAAGCAGAGTGAAGGCACGACATGCTGACCAATGACGAAAGTTAACAGTGACACAAAATGGCATATTTAAAAAACACAGCTTTTTGTTAAGTCGGATAAATTCGTGTCTCCCAGAGAACTGCAGGTGTTATCAAACTATAAGTGGGCTCCATCGGCGATCACATCACTCTCACGGATTTCAAAATAAACATATATCACAATTTACAACAATACACGACGGCAAGAATCTCTCCGACTACAATGGTGGCGGCATAAAATTGTGGCACACTAAAATGGTTGAAAATGGCTCAAGTGCCCTTACCTCACTTGCACAACTCCAAGGTTTTGGTTTTTTTCACCGGAGCAACAGGGCAGTCCCTGCCTCGTTTTCACATTGCTACGGCAACTGATGACTCATGAAGAGTTCGATCACACGGTGCAGGTCGTAACTGAAGGATCCACACGGATGTCGTTGCACAAAGTTCACACACACACGGCCAGTGCTGGCCAACGCAAGCTCCAAGTGGCGATCCTTGTTGGTTTTTGGCACAAGTAACAAAGCGGGCACTCTCATGAAGAACTCGATCCCGTTGAGATGAAACATTGGAGAGTAGGAGGCTGAAGTGTTGGTCCGATGTGGGTGTTGGTAGGAAGGAGGTTTATTTGAAGCTGAGCAGGTCGGTCCAGGGGTGCACATAGAGATGATGATGACGACGACTTTATTCGAGTTATTTCACAAAGAGCCAGCATGTAATTGCAGGTCTGACGTTGACCATTACGGTATCGAGCACACACAGTACAGGCCATGGTAACGGTTCTACATTCAAATCCATGTGTCAGATATATTTTTCCAACTCATTTTCTTCGTCATTTCCCATTCTAATTTCACACTTTGTAGATCATGGCATTTTTTGGGTACTTCGCCATACTTTGCAAAACTGTTTACTCATTAGTGTCTGCTGATTAAAAAGGGTATAAATGCAATGATGAAAGCTCGTCCACATCATTGCCGACACTGATGGATTAACTGCCAAATATATTCCGCATCCCAGGTTGCCATGGTAACAGCTTTAATTATTGCCAGGACTGGTTGACTATTTACCAAGCATGGTGGATGGGTAATGGATGTATCGTTTGGAACTGATGACACGAGTGTTCCATACAGCAGACGTTTAATCTTAAATCACTCATCCTTCAGCACGTACGTACATGTATGGTATGTAAACCAGCACAGAGAAGCCGTCACAGCTTGCGACTTGGAAAAGCAAAACGTTCATCACTTGATGGGGGCTGTTATCATTGTCCGTCCTTATTAAATGCACAAGCAAGTTCTTAATATTTCAGGATTGCAATTAGGCTTTGAGCAGCACTAAGTTGACAAATGAACTCATTTCTGAGGAGGAGGGGGCGTGGCTTGTGAGGGTGGCGATTCAGCGTGCGGAGAGAGGTTGCAAGATTATTGAGGGCGGGCTTCCGATGACAAACTGTACAGAGCCGGATTCAAGTTCTTGTTTACAGATCCATTAGGGATGCTTTCATTTTGCCCAAGGGGCACTTTGCGTAATGGGTGGGGCTCGTCGCAACACAACACTTGTGGCAAAGGGAATCAACACAAAACGACAACAGATGTGGCAAAAGCATTTCCCGAAGGTTGCATTCTGAAGTGCACGGCGGAAACAATGGCAGAACATTCACGTAACACAATTTTCCAAGGCACTTTCCCAGGCATCTTTTCCACGCCGATCCTTTTTAGTTTCGACTTTCCGTGCAATTAACCCGACAGCTTTTTTTTCTCAAGCAATATGCACGAATGCGTTTGCAAATTTACACTTACTGACACTGGTAACGCACCACATCTATAAAGCACGATTAAAAATCTCAACTGGAACAGCTGCACAAAACACACACACTTTCTCGTAGTTGATCTAATTGCTGATGTTATTTCTGAACATCAAGATTTTTCTGATTCCTGGAGGAAAAGTTTCAGGTCGATGCATCAACAGCATGTCTTGAGGCAAAGCACAGGCACCACGAGTGAACAGCCAATATTTGTCAACAACTGACCACAATTTCTATAGAATCAGGAATTCAGGATACATTGTAGTCATGAGACACAATCTAAAAATGCTTGATTTTGTCAGGCAATAACCAGAGTTGGCACATGCAAACAAAAACATTATTCCGCTAGTTGAGACCAAGTACGTTATAACATGGTGTAGTTTTATCACCGTTCACCGTCTCCCCCCCCCCCCCCCCCCTCCAACTAATTAACTAAATAGAAGAATTTTGAGCACTCAAATACACATAGATCTACATGTATGTGTACACGAACAGACATAATACATTGTTGTACATGTACTCTACAGTACTTTTATATTAGTGAGGTTCTAAAGTATCGAGGTTTGTCGGAAAGCTTCATTCTGGGTCATTTGTCGTAATTATCAAATTATCAAATTTCAATATTGAGAAATTCTTGGGAAATCATTTTTTTTGGGGGGGCATGAAAATATTCGAATTTTCTTTTTCGTACTAAATCTACAACCACGACCACACACCAGTCAAAACTCACTTTGACATTATAAACGTGTACATGTATGCGAATTTTGATAACAACTCTTTGGATGTTCACAGGAAATTCAATTTTCTCGCCATCAAATCAAATTCGTTTAACAATGTTACTGGCTTATTGGCAAAATATTTGTGTATCATTTTAACCCTTTGTTTTTAATTCCTTGAAATCCTCGGCATCTTCAAAAATAGAAAACAGCTAATTATTTGATCGTGTTTAAAAGCAAGAAATAAGAATTTAACTTTCCTAAATTCGCTGACTGCAATTCTACAAGAAAATGTTTCATAAGCTTGAATTTGAAATACACGTAGCTAAAACAACACTTAAAATTCTTGTGCATGAA
This sequence comes from Hippasteria phrygiana, assembly GCA_037893225.1. Taxonomy (NCBI): domain Eukaryota; kingdom Metazoa; phylum Echinodermata; class Asteroidea; order Valvatida; family Goniasteridae; genus Hippasteria; species Hippasteria phrygiana. The sequence goes on from JAZGUH010000003.1 coordinate 888,674, forward strand.
AGGATGCCTGAAGCAAAGAATTTTTGTAACTATTTAAAACTGCACAAACTCATAAGATTAAGCTACTACATGTACACTACAGCAGACCCTTTCTAAAGCAAGCAAGCTGTCAACAACATTTTTTCCACGTTATTTTTTCCTTTTCGGGATAAACAGATAACAGTGGGTTTCAGTGGTGTTTTAAGCAGCTCCTCGCACAATGACAACAACCAGATGATCCTCGTTCATTGCTTCCGCACTAAGACCAGGCACATAACGCACAAGCTGTTTGCGGGAAAACTCACACGGGGGAAAAGCGTGGAGCACACCGTAATCCTTCACTGATCCAGAGGACACAGGCAGGCTGATGATTCCAGCGGCTTGCTTCTGCTGTAGGTAGGACACCAGGTTGCGCAAGGCTCGCAGCTGAGTACCAGCTGGCATACTCTCTTCGGCCGAGCCTTGCAGGGCAAGCAGCAAGCAGTGGCCCACAGAGCCGGCATCCGTAATCCTCTTGCCAACCTCGTCCAGCTTGGGCTGATCCAGCCGCAGTCGCTGGGTGATGCGCAATGGCGACTCCTCGCTAGCTGCACTCAGGGGCAGCAAATTCTCGGCGACTGACAGATCCCCACCGATGAAGTACATGGAGGTGGAGAAGGCACTATTTTTCAGCACAATGTGACTCTGCCAACTCTGCAGCAGGTACTTCACGAGATCGCTCAAGCTGTCGTACTTCTCCAGTTTTCTGCTGTCCTGCTTTGAAGAATACCCTCTGTCAGACGTCCTTCTTTCGTTGCGATAGCCATCTCCATCACGTCTTTCGTTATCTTCGGCATAACGTTTCCTGCCGTGATACTCGGGAGCATCAGCATTTCCCATTGCAGCCCGCTCTGGCGAGTCAAATCTTCCATCATATCTTCGATCCAATCCAGTACTGCCACTATCGGGGGACTTGCGTTTCTTAAACGGTTTCCCTTTATCCGACGGTCGGTCTCTCATAAAATCAACCCCCGGGGAGGCCTGGCGCTTACGCCGATTATCCTGCCCACGAGGATTGAACTGCTTGCCCCCACCATCTGAGTTTCTGCGGTTCCACTCTGTATCACCCCGGGGGTCATCACCTTGCCAGCCAGCACCACGGCGGTTGAACTCACCACGATATCCACCCCCATCCGATCCTTGCCACTGATCACTACGCCCACCATCACGATACTGAGGGGGCGGCGAATTATCCCGGCGATAATCACGCCCCTGGTTGTAACGGTTGTTGTAACCACCACCCACATCATCTCTGGGCTGTTTCCGCGGAGGGGAATGCGTTGAATAGGGCCTGTTATTCCCAGTATCAGGATCTGCAAAATCAACCCGTAGACGGCGATTTGGCCCTCCCAGAGGAAATCCTCTCATATTCGACGCTGCTGCCTGCGCCGCTTCCAAGGTTTCATACTGTATGTAGGCATAGTCATCCCCTTTGAAGTAATCAATCTTGCGAATTGCTCCAAAGCGATCAAACTCGTGCTCAAGGACTCCTAGGGAGACCCACGGCCCTAAACCCCCAACCCACAGTCGTGTTGTTGGCGACAGCTTGCCATAACCTGTTTTTGCTTGGTTCCTGCCTATGTACTGACCAGACATGGACACCATGGCCTTATGGGCCATGTCAAGATTTAAAAATCTAACAAATGCAAATGGATTACCCTGGCCACGCGGCGGATATTTGATATCCACGTCTTCAACAATACCATACCGCTCAAATGCATGTCTCAAATCACCATCCTGAATTCCTTCTTCTAGATTTCCTACAAACACAGTGCGCGTTGCTTTTGGGTCGTCTTCTGGCATGAGTAATAGATCGCGTTCACGGTCATGACGTTCACGTTCCCTAGATTGGTAGGCATCGCCACCACCGTAAGGTTTCCTGTTGTCATATTGATTATCTCTACCTCCATCCCTCCCCATGTTTCTGTGTTGCTGCCGCCTCCCACCCATTGGCTCCTCCCCCTGTCTTCCCGAGTAGCCTTGATCCGGAGAAACACTCTTTCGTCTGAACACACTAGCAATTCGCAACGGCTTGCCAAAGAGCGTCAGGCGATCTCCTTTGGCCTGTTTGGCATCACGTGCCTGCTCCGAGTTGCGGTAATTAACAAAAGCAAACCTCTCGTCCCCACTGTATGCCACCCGCACGTTCACCTCACCAAATTTTTTGAATTCATGAAACAGGGCGTCTTTGATCGCCATATCCGACACATGGGATGGGAAATTGCTGACACGTAAGCTGGAGTATTTGGGCTCTTTGTCATGCTTGTCAAACTGGCCTCCGTAACGGTGGTCGCTGGGGTACGGTTCCCTGCCTCCGTCCCGCTCATGATCGCTGCGGCTGGCGCGCTTCCCACCGCCGTCTCGTGCACCCCTTCGCTCTTCCTTTTCCATACTGCGCGACCGACCCGCTTTGTTACCTCCCCTACCTTCATAGCGATCGTTTCCTGGGCTCATTCTGTCCCTTGACATGGAGTGTCTCACCTCTGGGCTTCCCCTCGTCCACTTGGGCGTATCTTTGCTTGACTGGTGTCTCATTTGCACGGAAATAATCGGCCAGAAAAGCGTTTACAATTTGACTCCAATCACAACGAGTTCTATGCCCGCCATCCACTTGTCGCCATTATTGTTATTATACAGACTGGTGGCAATAATTCATGCAAGACTGCAGTTCATTTGTATTGGGTAGAGCCTGGGTGCCTGTCCAATTCATGAAAAAACTGCAACTCCGCGTTTTCACCACACTGCCCTATACGCAAAGCGGTAATTTTTCTCTGACCGCGCGTAAAGCAAAGCCTCATCAACAATTTGTCTCTAATTTTCCCCGGAAGTACAAGTAGATGAGGTTAATACTTTCGGCTTACAAAAAAATAATTGTTTCCTAATGTGCGCTTATTTGATGTCAGAGAAATAGACCTGCCGCCAAATTAGGATGCGGAATTAAAGTGCCCCGCTCCTAAAATGGATGAAAATATTGCCTAATTTAAATTACTGCCAGAAAAAATCGGGGTCACTTTTTTTTAACCTTATTTTAATATCTGGCCCCCAAAATTTGCACCTATCAAAAATTCTTCGGACAGGCCTGTATTTTATTTTATTTTATTTCATTTTTGTTTAATGTTTTTCTCAGTAAGTTTTATTTCACAAATTAGCTGGCCTAAAGATTCAAACTTAATTCAGTTCTTAGTTTTACAGGCAAATTGCCTAAGATTGCTTATATAAAGTTGGAAACGTTGAATTGGTCCAGTTAATTTTGTTGACTGTGTATTTTGAGGTCAATCCAGTCAGTTAGCAGTTTGCAGGAGTTTAATTCATTTTCATGAGTTTTATTTACAATCATAAAATGTGTGGTCGAGACCATCAGTGATTTTAATAAATTAATAGATAATTCATAAACCCACTGGCCTATGCCTAGCTCTACCTTTATGAGTTTATTCAGTTGTTATTAGGGGAGTCAGGTTGCCGCCTAATGGAACCGTACTTTCCTCGCCTTCCACCGCTTTGACCCGCGTTCGATTCCCATCTAGGACCGACATGCCTGATGGTTATAACCGGGTTTTCCTCCCACCTCTAAAAAACTGAACATTTCTTCGTCTTCTCTTCGTCAGGCTCTCGGAGAGCTACAGCGCGTGTTTGGTTTCAATACCAGAAATGAGTAATAATAAATCAAAAGTGGAATAGCCTGGTTACAAGGGTCTGGTAGAAAAAAAATATTAATTAGGCCTATGTGTTCTGAACTTCTGACTGTTAAAATGGAGTTACTGTTTGTTTTATGGGGCACTTAATTCTCAATCAAGAATAGTATTCAACAAATTCGGTTCGATTTGTTTTGTTTTAGTTTTAATTTAACGAAAATTTAAAAATTGGCTTCGGCGCCTCTAACGCACAGAGAAAAACACGCTATGCGGGAAGGTGGGGCCTACTTCGAAATTTATGCGGGTGAATTTTTCTTTCGACTGTCTCGCAGTCGTTGAAAAGTGAATATAACCTTTGTATTGCAAACATTGTATTTACAGTGAACAAAGAAAACTGGCAGGAGCGAGATTTGAACCTGCGACCGTCCGAAATACCATCGGAATAGCATTCCGGCGGTCGCAGGTTCAAATCCCGTCCTGCCAGTTTTCTGTTCATTTTGACTTTGAAATTTCATTCAAAATTACCTTGTCAGTTTCTCTTGTGGTTTGATTGATAATAATTAAAAAGTAAATCAGTTTTCGAAACTCGAAAAGTGCACAAACAGGATAGCCAGACGGCTATAGGGTGTTGCCTTGTCAGAAAAGTTTTGAAGGCCTATACCCAACTTGGCCAAACGACGACTGTTGAGCACAAATCGTGCAAACCCTATACAAACGATTGCACAACTTTTTTCTTGGTGACATCATCGCTCATGCTCAGTAGCGTATGCCAGCCGTGCAAGGAGGGCAAGCAACGTCTGAACCGTCTCACAACCGTTGCAAAAAAACACTATTTCATTTAATTTGTTTTAATACGCCTCAAATGCCGCCGGAGGGGCGGTAACCCCCCCCCCCCCCCCCCCCCCCCCCCCCTCCGCGCTGGATACGCCACAGCAGGGGCGGATCTAGCCTTTCATTTAGGGAGGGGTTGTATCCGCCTAGCTATACCGGTACAGTGTACAGTGTATAGAGTACCGAAGTGATGACGTCAATCAATGCAATGTTTGGAACCAGAATACATTCTAAACTGCATGTGTTTGGAACCATTGCCGTCACTGACGTCAGACTTCGGTACTCTATTGACCAGCGGTATACCCACTGGTAACAAGGATGTGGTTTAGCATTGCTTATTACACATTTGTTCAGCAGCCCGGGGGTGGGGGGTTGCAACCCCCCCCCCCCCCCCAGATCCGCCCCTGCAGTGCTCATGCTCATGATCGAGTGCGGCGCACCGGCGCTCGTCGATTCAAAATCATCTCGAACTTCTTAACTCAAATTTTCTTTAGGCCGGCGATATCCATGTTTTAAATGTTTTATCACATCCGTCTATTAACAAATTTAAGGCTGCTCGTTGATTACTGAAACTTTAATTTCAAATAACACACGTATGTTATGATGCCTTTATAGGATAGATGTAAAGAGATAGCCGAGCTCCGACTTTAGTTCACCCTCTTATTCGCCGGGCTCCAACACTGCAAATAGCTATCTCATTCTACCTCGCGCGCAGCAAAGATCGTAGAAGGGAAAAATCGGACACTCCGCTAAAAAATAGTTAAACAGGGGTGCACACACTAAATAGGCAAAAAATGGCTGCGCCAAACTGATTACCATAAATTGTAAACCCACAACTTGTTTTAATAATAAATGTTGGGGGGGGGGGGGGGGGGGGGGGGGGGGGTCATGCAATTGATAGATTGTGTAATTATGATCAGCTATCATAACCTGGGGGTTCTGTGCTTCAAGACCTGATAAATTTTGGCTTTAAAATTGGTCCTATTTGGCTTGGCAAGTGGAGGGATGCTGTATGAAAAATGGCAGCTAGCCGGTTTGGGAAAAAAACAAATTTTTAGGGGTGGTATACTCTCTGGGGACAATTAGCAAAAATTCTAAACGGCTAGCCTGCCAAACATTGAAAAGAATTTGACAGATTAAAGGTACACATTGCTTTGGATTTTGCGATTTGGGCTATAAAACTTAAATGGATATGGTTGGGAAGCTTTTTTTAAAGTAGAATATAAAGATTCACATAACTATCCCTTCAAATTGCGTGGTTTTTGTTTAATTTCGTGACAAATAACGGTCCGCCATTTTGTAGAACCAAATTTTTGACTCCACAAAATGGCGGACTGTGTTCACCAGTCGTATTTCCAGTCGCATCTGGTTGAAGTACGTTCTGTTGATCCATTTTGATGTACTGTGGCACGGCGCGCAGCACTGGCGATATATGTTGAGAGGTAGAGAATTGTACCTGGCGATCATCTGATAGGTTCACAAGGCCACTGGCTGCGGCGCCAGCCTAAAGACTCTTACAGCGTATTTTGCGCATTATTTAGACGGTGGTATTTAGTACTGGAAATAAGTCTATGTATCGCGGGTCAGATGTCAGGGGTAAGCGGCCAATGTTTTTGTTTCGTAATCACTAATCACTAATTGCAACACATTATACGTGTTTTTTGCATGAACAACTCTTATAAAAGATAAGGAACATTTCCAAACAGTAAAATTTCATGACATTTGAAGGCAATGTGTCCCTTTAAGATTCAAACTATCATTTTCAGTAGTGTCACAAAAACTGAGGGACTCCTGGATAAGGATATTTTTGTGAGTTAGTGGATTTTACACTAAGGTCAATGGGAGTTTATTTAGTGTGGTGCACCACAGGACGAAGTTGCTCATGAGGAAGGACGCCCTCATACATTTGGTAGGTAAAATTTGCGACCAACCCAATGCGGGTTCACAATGGAGAAAAAAATAAGACTTTGTGCTCCGCACTGAATTAATTGCACTAAATGACACCTGCAACAAAATTTGGCAAGGATTAGTCTTAACATTACATTCCTCCTTTTTCTTTCTTTCTTTCGATATTTATTCAGTTATTTATTAATTCTAAATTTCTGATATTTAATTGTGGAGAGCCACCTTTTGCAAATATCATTAAAAACAAATATAAATGTACATATGGCACAAAACTAAATTAATTCTCAGAGAAATTGATCATTAAAATGTATTTTAAAATAATATTTATTTATTGCAATTTTATTCATCTTCAATGATATAATAAAAAACAGATTTTGTTTTACTTTGTTACTTCCCCATAGTCGAAATAATGACGTAATATCGTTTCATCGGGCGCTGTACAACAAAAAGATACCCAGTGTCCGATTGCTCGCAGTCTAGTCGCACACCATGCACCTTGTTGATCATTAATAAGGGTATCCTTCCGCAATAAACCTCATACAACCTGGAACCAAAATTATTAATTTTCCAAGTACAATTTTTGCATATATTTTCACTTGCATATTTTTTTTATATTCTTTCAAAATTATAGACAATAACAAACATCAAATCACAGAAACTTGAAAACGAGAACTACTTTGTTTGGGGAAGTTAACCACTACCATTCGGTGCTTGATGATGCACACGTGTTTATTGCAAGATTCCTGGACACGATCTTTGAAACACGTACTAACTTGGAGTGGAGAGTCTGGAACCAGACAATATCTACATCCGGTGTCATATGAATATCCGACTGCCATGCCATGAACATTCGACTCTTTACCCATAATGCATTGTAACACAATTACGCTTTAAACCATGTTTAAACACAATATTTGTTGGGGGGAATGATATAACCTTTAACCTCATCCCATTCCAACCCTACCACCCTAACCACTGATCTCTACACTAGAGATCAATGACCCTAACACTGTCCTAAACTCTAACCCTATTTCTCACCCTAATAATCCTCCCCCTCTATCTCACCCTTACGTTTATGTTTCTTTATTGTTTTTTGGGCCTACTGATCATGCGCAGTATAACTAACAAGTCGGATTCAGGAAGTCTGATATTCACGCGACACCGGAATCATATTGAACTGAATTATGCATATGAAATGCGTGACATGTTGATGACACGACGATACGACATGCACAAAATAGACTGTGGAGGCATTATTCCAAGCTTGGTAAGCTAGCGATACATCATCACAGTGTAGGTTTACTGAGAACGCTTGCCGCTGTCTGTCCGTAGAAAAATCCTTCCATTTATCGCTCAGCCTGGCCTCCTGCTTTTACTATTTCATCAGAAAATGTTCAAGTAAAAATTTATCAGTTTCCCCAGCTGTACTGTTTTTGTTGGCTCCGTGTTGTGCAACGCCAAACTTTGAACTCAATTTCTATTCTACTCAGTTCAAGTGCATCGTTTTTGTTCATGCAAAGCTGTGTGCCGGTGGGGTTTCGTGGAAAAATCCTGTGGGTTGACTGAAATCCGCGGCTAAAAATAGGCATTCGTTCATCTAGCGAATATCTCCAACGGATCCCAGACAAATCACGTAGAGAAAATGGATGCCTTTTCCTGGTTAAGGTTAGTTTCTTGTATGGGGGGAGAAAACAGTGTTTTCTTCCTCGGTCAGTCGGTCATGAATGACATTGATTGCAATGTAAATGTAATGCTTTTGTGTGGGCATGGGCAGTGCCTTTTTTTTTATTTATTTGCACCAACATGAATGTTTTATTTTTATGTTGAATTTTGGGGTTTTGTTTGTTTTGTTGGCATGTCATGTGTCTAATTCAAGTAGGCCTATAAATAACTAATAAAAACACATTAATGACACTTATTAAATCCACTAGGCCCTATTTTTAGATTTTATTCAGGATTTATTGTAATTTGTAGGCCTGTTTTAAAGGTACATGTAGTGTACACGATTGGTAATTCTCCAATTTTTGTTTTACTGAATTATTACGAAATACCCAATACTAGACTGTAAGTTAATAATAGTAGTCTCAATCATCCTTTGAAATTATGGCACCAGGTGTGCTGTCGTTGTCAAGAAAAGTGGAAATTTTTATCACTGAAAATTCCCTGTAGCTTTTTATAGTCAAGGCGCACGTGGCTACCCGGACGAGTGGCGCGCCCTGGACATGCTGGTATTCAGGGTGCGTCACGTGTCCAGGTAGCAACGCGCGCCGTGACTAAAGGCTATCATCTGCCCGACAGTTGTAAACGAGTGTCGTTTTTCTCTCGGTTATTTTCGCCATCCAACAACGCAAAACTTTAAACTGTGGAATGATACTTCCTATAACACACTAACCCCAAAATCCGCCCATTTTTGAAAATTGCAACAATGACGACCAATCATGTACACTGCCTTTAAGGCGTCTAGACCTTTTTACTTCTTTGAAATGTGTTTGATGATACATGTAGAACTTTAGCATAATGGAGATTGTGCATTGTCATTGCACGTGCCACCCCCCCCCCCCCCCCCCCCCCCAAAAAAAAAGAAAAAAACATGTTGTTACTATGTTAGGCTCTTGAGCAAAGATGATGTTATGAACGGTGCATTTTGACTTGAAGTTTGCTTTTTCAAAAGCAAACTTCATGATTGTTTTTATTCATTTGCCCATTTTCTTGGCAATTATTGTTCACAATATTTTACAATAAATTCAAATCCAATTACTGATGTACCTGGGTGTAAAGTTTCACTAGTCTAAGAGCAAAGCGAAATTCAACTTCATGCCAGAGGCCTTTTTAAAATATTTTCTTTGGGGAAGGGGGATTTTTGAGTGATGGGTATGACCTGTCTGTCGTTGTGGAAGTAAATTTATTGGAGTCTACCAAGTCACTTTATACGTACGTGGCGTCAACTTTAAATGGATTTGTTCAGAAATTATTTTTTTAAACAAAATATAAGCCTTTAACCCATTGAACCCGGTTGACGTCTATATAGCCATGGTTAGAAAATTGATAGCTGGCTGGTTGACAGCTATAGCTGCATTTTCTGTATTTTCTGTTAATGTGAGCATTATGCTTGGCTGCACATCCTGTTGTGTCCATTTTGATTGGCTGCACAAGCCGGCCCGGCATACCGGCGCCCCATTATAAATACCCGGTATCAAGGGCTTAAAAAATAAGTGCTCGAGAGGGATACTAAACAAGAATTTCAAAAACAGATGTAACTCGGTCTTGCAGCAAGGAGCCGATAGCAAATCATATCGCCTTTTTTGATTAGTGATGATTTGTCAATGCAGACATGGGAGTCATGTGACCAGACTTAGCGCAGAATGGTCCTTCATCTTTTGATGGTGATTCACAAAGCATAAAAGTTGCCCTTGTTGCGCAAATCCTGTTTAACCTGCAGTGTATCATGGGAAAAAGTTGACATCTGTTGAAAGAGTGAGAGTATAGTAGCCTGCATTTGCTGACAAAATCTGTAAGACATACATGCACATGATCATGTACCAACTTTTATGTTCTTGCAAATATTTTTCTGGATGGTTAACAAAATCCTAATGTGGTATTTGCTAGACTGCATGCTTTTCAAATACTGATAATTGAAATTGCCGAGAAACACGCCTGGATGTGTGGATGATATGCGGACTGTAAAGTGGGAAGATATTGCCTCTCTGATTCAACCGCATGGTGACGCTGACACATTGTTTTTGTGAATTTCCCAAATTCTGCACAACCATGACAACAGGTTGAAATTTCTGATGATGACTTTCCAGGTGCCTGGATAATTCTACCAAACTTCTTCCCGAAAAGAAAAGATAGTAAAGGCTTGGGGTGGTGACTAACAATTAGTTAAACAAGGCCCCTGGTACAAAGCCCCCAGTAACGAGCATGTGTTGGTAAATACTGGAGTGGAATGAGCCAGGGTGGCTGGGGGGTTGTGTGAGCATTGCCCCCTTGTGTCACGGCTTCCTGTGTTGCCCCCTTCACCATTACTCAGAGGAGAAAACATCAGTTCGGTAAAACTCGGAGCTCTGTGCATTTAAAGGACCTGTACCTTTTTTTTTATGCAAGTTAGCCTCAAGTCAAACAAGGATCAAAGTCACTCGAGGTATGGAGCTACAAAAAGAAATAGACTAAGTAACAACAGATCTCCAGAGAGAGAATACATTTGTTTGTAATTGTACAGTTGTAAGGATGAGCCCAACATGTACATTAATTCGTGACCGTTTTCACGAACTGACACTCACGCGCACCTGGGTGTCAGTTCGTGAAACCCCGTATTGAGTAAATTTCGGTTTCACGAACTGACACCCAGGTGTGCGCGCACACATCGGGCACTGACTCGCTGGAGAAGAATTTTCGTTTGCACGAATTGACACACAAGCATGTAGGGAAAATACCATTCCAAGAAAAACGCTTTAAAAGCTTTTGACACGAATCTACTCTATCTGTATACTTGTGGGTTACAGAAACATTGAACTGAAAACCCCTAAACTTGTGAAATTTAGAATGGTTTCAGTTCATGAAAATGTGGTTAGCGCGCGCTCCCCTACTTGGGTGTCAGTTCGTGAAAACGAAAGTGTTTATGATGGTAATGAATATGTGTTATCCTCATTGACATTTTTGCAAAATAAGCAAGTATGATTCACCTCACATTTAATAGCCACTAATCTCTGTCACTATATCGTCTTCATTGACCTATCCCGTATGTACTTGTAACCATGTTCCTTAGATAGGGGAAGAAAGTTTGTGTTTTCTGTGTAGTTCTTGAGTCTTGGCACAGTGTACTGTATGGTCACTCAGTGTTCACTTACATGTTAATTTCTGCCTCATTTTCACAAATTCTGCTGACATAAATCTTGAAATAGCAGGTTGTGCCACATATTTAGATAGTTGTTATCAATGTGGGTTAATTATTTTCCAAGATTTTGCTGTTCCTGATTTTGGTGGGGGGTATTAAAGTAAAATCTTTCCCTTCATAATTGTTGTGTACCAGTTCGGACAAATTTGCTTTTGGTTCTGGGGGACATTGTGCATTATGCCTTTTTTTAACATTTCCGTTATTATCTATTTATGTATGCATATTATGCAAATTGGCAATTGTATGAAAATAAGCGTGCACAATTTTAACGCTGACAGTAATGTAAGTCACTGGGAATGGGTCGTGTACATTTTTGTAAAGTGCTGTGCTTCAATTACCCAGCATACACATGTGCTTATTAACCAGCAGAATACAGGTGCACGTATACCTTCCGTATCTGGTCACCGTCAATGAAATCTTGCTTGTGTGGAGGAGGGCCCCTTTAGTCAATCTGCGGCCCCTCATTGCTTGACAGGGATCAGAACTAACTTATGGGCATTAAATGGAGGCTGGCAGCATGACCATTGCATGACTCAGCACGCTTGGCACAACCCATGCTGTTTCTCAAGTTTTTCAAACCGGTCATCTGTCTTCTAGTATGCGTATGTAGCCCAATGCTAGGCACGGCGGATTCTAATTTAAGGCAAGAATTCTTTCTGTAAACAGCACTTGACTGCACCATAATGGAGGGGGAGGCTACCCGTAATATATTCAAAAATCCCCTGGCAGTGACCACGACAGGGTAAGTAAACAAGACCGACCCTTGCATGCCAACATGTGCGAGATTGTGCTACCTGTATTTTCACAAGGACTGTTTTGCATGTGATGTGCAGTTATCCTTTTTAGTGCCATCGATTGTGCAGAATAGTGTGCTCCAATGCCTAAGTACGAGCCAGAGCATGAACCAAGAAGAGGAAAATGTTTAACTGTATCCCTTACTATCGTTTCATCACGCTCCACTCATTTTTAATTGAAGTCATTTGTGCATGAATCTCTTCTGTTCATCCAGGGACAAAGCTAAAGGGAAGAATAACAATCGGACGCAGAACATGATGGGTGACAACCAGTCGACTCAGTCGGGCCTGGCATTCGTACCCAAGAAACACGCTATCACAGAGGACTATGAGATTACCAAGAAGGTGTTGGGACTGGGAATTAACGGCAAGGTGCTGGAGTGCCACAACAAACGGTCGGGACATAAATACGCACTCAAAGTAAGTAAAGGCGTTTTCACACTATACATGTACGTTTGACCCGTGTCGAAATCTACATGGGTCCAACCCGTGTAGACTTCTTACAAATTTCAACACGGGTCAATTACGCTGCCTTTTCACACTACTCAACACAACACCGGCATGTGTAATGTTTCGACCCGTGTATTGTGCGATCGTTTCACACTACACACACGGCCGGCCGTTCTACACGGATCGCATCGGAAAATTCCCGTACTCCATTGTGGTGTGTCATTCCACTGTTGATCCAACATGGCTGTGCCTTCAGTTTATCAGATGTTTGCGATGTTTATGTATTTAAGTATCTTACGATTGAAATTAACGCATGGTATAGGTATGGTGCGCATCCATGCACAATCCGCAGGTCAAAGGTTATTGGTTCATTGCTAAATTAACAACTACAGTGTGTGGTGCTGTGCACGCACGTGCACTCTGATTCGCGGTTACACAGGTCGAACTCAACCCAGAGTTGTATTATGACTTTCAACATGGGTCAAACTTCTCTACATGGATTGAGAGCTCTCAACCCACCTCCCGAGCAGGGTTAGTTTCAACACAGGTCGAGCGCTCCACACGGGTCGAGCGCTCCACACGGGTCGAGCGTTCCACACGGGTCGCGCGCACTACACGGGTCAGTGCCGTGTTGAAATGTTGTATTGCTTACTTGCCATTGAGAAAGAACTTGCTTAAGTTCAAAACGTTAGGCCAGCTAATTATTTGATTTGAAATGTTGTAGTGTGAAAAGGTCAGTCTATTTAACACGTGTCGGACCCGTACTGTACAACACAGAGATTTTTCGTAGTGTGAAAAGGCCTTAAGATGTGGAGCTGAGGAAAGTACAGGTTCACAGATAACAAAATAGATTATGACTTCTGACTAGCGCCCACCCGAACAAAGATACTGACAATTTGGGAGACCGCCAACATAGGGCAAGATAGCTCAGTTGGTAGAGCGCAGGTACGGTATTCCGGAGGTCGCAGGTTCGAATCCCGCTCCTGCCAGTTTCTTTGTACACTTTGAAAATGTATTCAAAATTTACCTGGTCAGTTTCCCTTGTGGATTGTTTGACGAATTAGAAGTTAAGCTGTAGGACAGAAAATCAAGGGACGTGCACTTCTCGACAAAAAGTACCCCTTCCGACTAGGGGTGTGCATTTACGGGTAGTAAAACAACCGGGTACCCGATTGAAAAATATACGAGTACCCAGGTACCCATAAATCCCTAACCCTCCAGGGTATTTTGGCTAGAAACCCTGCCAGACGCATCAGATTGCATACTTTGTCACATTGCTTGTGTGCAGAGTGCAGCAAGGTCATCAAGCTGTCACCACAGATGCACTGTGCTGCATCTGGCAGGGTTAGGGTTAGAGAAACCCAACCCAAAACTTCCAATCCCGGAAGTTGCAATAATATCTTTCTCTGAGATTTAAGTCTGATTTCAGACAAAAGTCTGAAAAATCTCATGCCTGTCCAGTAAACATGATGACTACTCCACCATTACATGTTCCGGCACGTGCATGCGCCGGCATATCACAAAAGACAAACTTTATACAGTTGTAGGCCCTATTTATTGTGGAATGAGGAATGACTACAAAAACCACAACCGGTAAATTCCCTTTATTGTCAATTTTCGTGAGCGTCATAAACATGAAATCTGTGCTGGTTTCTCACGTAGTCTAGTTTTAATTTTGAAAATTCCCGACAAATACCATTCAAAACCTTTCCTTTTTCATTTTCTGGGAAGTTACTATGCGATAATGTAAAGTTGTACGGGTACTCCATTCCATAATCTGGAACCGGTTCCTGCTTGCATGAACGGTCGGGTACTCGGGTACCCGGTTCCGATGCACACCCCTACTTCTGACTGGCGTCAACTGCTGTGAAAACATTTCTTACTTGTACATCTGTACTTACATGTGGGTTATTCCATGAAATTGAGACACACACACATTTTGGCATTCTTTGATTATGTAATTGTTTTTCTTGTTTAAACTAAACTGACTTTAATGGTGATTATGATATGAACTTGAAGAGTAAAAGGAAGGCTTTCGAATGATACAAAACATGAGGGCATTATTTGAGATATATTTATGTTTTGTCACCAAGTGTGATGGTGTCCCGGGCTAAATTATGGGGTAATTTTGTGACATAAAAACTTACAAAATACAAATAGGGTTCAGAGGTTTAAACAATTAACTATTTTATTTTCTTTTACATGAGCAGTTAGCAAAAACTGCATGTAACTTAACAACAAATCATATTTTCAGTATCTCTTACATCTTTTCTGTTATATGGCTAACAAATCTGTGGTTAGAGAGGTAACGGATGGTGTCCCACTCTGTTAAATTTTGTTACATCCTGCTTGCATGTCTAGCTTTCTTATTTTTCATCAAATGAAGTCTGAATTAAATTTCTTTTCTTTTGTGTGATTACCGTTTTAATAAAATTAACTTGTAGAGTCAATATATTGGACTGCCTTTTCAAAATTAGGGCAAAATGGTCTCGGATGTAATGGTGGTGTCCCACGTTACATCCTAGCAATTTTGGGAACTTTCTTCCATAATTTATATGTAAGCAGTATGTGAAATGTCCATGCAACATGATAACAAAGACTTGGAGTACCTCTTTTAAAAAACATAAAAAAGACCCCCTAAATTGGTGTCATGTGTTAGTTTGCCACCCTTGATGGAGCGGTGTCCCATGTTACATCCTTGCAGGCTTGCCAAATCAATTATTACATCAAATGTTTTAGCCAACTGTATTTGATGGGTATGTAAAAGGATAACATTTTCTAACTACCACATACAGATTTGGATG
Organism: Hippasteria phrygiana; assembly: GCA_037893225.1. NCBI lineage: Eukaryota > Metazoa > Echinodermata > Asteroidea > Valvatida > Goniasteridae > Hippasteria > Hippasteria phrygiana. Next base: position 904,002 of record JAZGUH010000003.1, read on the forward strand.
CTTTAACATGATTATTTATGAATTATGAGCAACATAAACTAAGATGTAACCGGGACACCGTGTCCCTTGTTACATCGTTGAGTAAGTCTATGGGAGTTCATGTGAAACTCAAGAGAGAGGACCCTAAACTAAATATTATGTCACAATGAATCTAACCTATGATGAAATAATTGTATAGAATTACATGTGGTGTAACAAATTTATTTCGCACCAATTTAAAATCTTTACCAATATGTCACACATTGTGTCTCAACTTCATGGAATGACCCATGTATCACTTGCACCCTAAGTTTGTACAAGGCTCCTGATATTAGTGGCATTGCAAGCACAAGGGCTTGTATACCATGTAGGGGAGATGGGGGTTAGTGTTCCAACTAACCCCATCTCCCCTACTACCTCAACCTGGGTTTTTATCAAAATAAAGCCATGCATGTCGTGTTGTTACATGTACATTTTGTATGTGTAGTTTGCATACACATAAATTATTACATATACAAAAGTATATACATGTATTTCCGTGTATAAGAGCTTCCTGCAAGTGTATTAGGGCATGTACATTGTAGTTTCAGCTTGACTCATCACGTGACATCATAAGACCCTCCCTCATCTTGTGGCAAAACTTTCAAGCCTGCTAAAATTTGTTGGTGTACAGTGTGTCCCAAGAAAAAAGGAATCCGAGAACTAAATCAGTATTCCTGATTTGTAGGGATTGATCATAAAAGTAATGTGTACCGGAAAGGTTAAAATGTCAGCTTTCATATGACACCTTTATGTGATGTAATCCAATCAGGCATTATGACATAATGAGCACTTGACTAAGACAGGTGCAAATGCTGGTTTAATTTGGACACTTTCAGTTTTGCGCCATTGAGCTACATGTGTTATAGGACATCACTGTGAAGAAAGGGAAATGGACAACATTTGTTACCATGGAAGGGCTAAAAAATTACCATGTCATTACGGTAATCTTTTAAAATTTCTTCCACAAATTCCTGTGGCAGGTGGGTTTGCACTTCAGATGTGAAGATGGTGCAGTTAACGCAACAGCAAAAGGGTGTTCCAAAAGGCATTGACCTGCATACTTTATCCATTTTTTGCAGAGACATGTAATAACACATCCCACTGTATGTCCTGTACATTATGGAAGGATTTATGGGATCAAATTTCATACGACCAGGGATTGGCCAGGGAAGCACTGGTAGCACAAGACATCATTTTGTCGGTCCAGAATGCTATAGAACTAGTGGCTGTCAAAGTTTAAACCTTATGCAGGCTGTCAAGTTGGAATCATGGGGCTTTCCTAGGCTTCTATCTCCAGCAGTAGCATAACCAGGTCTCATTCGGGGGTGGGCAAAGGGGAGGGCACAGTCATTTTTGGGGTAGGGGTCAAGTAAACCAAATTTTCCCAGATTCTCAGGATCAAATTTTTTTCTGATTTCAGGATTTTTTGTCGGGATTTCAGAATTTGTAAAGAATCTCTTTTGCAATCTGGAATTCCTGAGGTGTTGTCCTAAAGGTGTTTAGGGGGTGCCTTTAAGCAAATACAAACTATATGTTGATCTGGGGTCCTCGTGGGTTTTTTGGTGGGTTTTTTGGTGGGTTTTTTGGTGGTTTTTTTTGTGGGGTTTTTGTGGTTTGTTTTGTGGGTTTCGTTGATTTTTAATTTTTAATCTCATTCCTGAAATCAGGCCTCAAATTTAACAGCGGCCATGACGGCAAGTGCTGTCGATGCCCCTAAGTTTGCCGTTGTGCCCTTCACAAAATCGCACTCTTCACGGCCAGTCTTGCCGTGCCCTTTTGCCAAATGGCCGTAGTGCCCTCGTTGCCGGCCCACGCTTACCCACCCGTGCCGTGCCGCGCCGCGCCGACGTGACGGGCCGGGCCACCGGCCATTGTCGGCGCGGCCGGGGCGCGCAGCGCGGCCGGGGCGCGCAGCGCGGCCGGGGCGCGCAGCGCGGCCGGGGCGCGCAGCGCGGCCGGGGCGCGCAGCGCGGCCGGGGCGCGCAGCGCGGCAGGGGCGCGCAGCGCGGCAGGGGCGCGCAGCGCGGCCGGGGCGCGCAGCGCGGCAGGGGCGCGCAGCGCGGCAGGGGCGCGCAGCGCGGCAGGGGCGCGCAGCGCGGCAGGGGCGCGCAGCGCGGCAGGGGCGCGCAGCGCGGCAGGGGCGCGCAGCGCGGCAGGGGCGCGCAGCGTGGCAGGTGCACGCGGGCCAGACCGCGGTACCGGTATGTATGTACATGTACGTACGGCTGCTGCAGCATGCATACGAACATACTATGTACCAACACACTATGGATGACATGGTGTCAGCCCCTTAAATTGTTAAAATAGAAAAATCCCCAATTTCGGGGGTGGGAGGTGGGTGGTGTGGGGGTGCGAATGGGAAGAGGGAGGGGCAGGAGTTCCCATGGTGGGAGGGGGGGTGTCAGTTGGTATTCCTTGTCCAGTGACACAGGTTCAATTCTTGTCAGGCAACCCAGGATAATTTCATGTAAGAAATGAATAATATAACATCTGATAATAACTACTGTACATGTATACCAGAATGATACATACGTATGTAACTATAACTTTAAACCATTATTACATGTACATTGTCTGGCAAATCGACCATGATATATGCCACATGTACATGTACATGCGCAAGTATATATTTGTGTACATGTACGTGTACATGTGTTCAAATTTATCTGAGATCTGCTGGCAGAAATCTTGAAGAAAAAGAATCGACCACGATGAAAATTGCACCAAAAACATGGATCAAGATTATTCCATTGCATTGCACTGATATTTTCATGTCTGGTGAAAACAAATGTACAAAACATTGCAGTGCATTCACTAAAACAGTTTCAATGAATTCTCACCTCTAAAGTTCTTACTTAAATGCAAAGAAATATTGAGCTCTGTTTTAATATGCATTTTAAATGTTATATGTTTTTTTTTTCTTAAATTTTAAATAGTCTCAGGCTTTGTGTCTTTCAGTGGATGAAATAAGCGCCAAACAAATATATTGACAACCAACATACATTTTCAATGTACACACATTTAGTGTAAGTGTACAAGTAACTCAGTTGGTACATGTGTGGCACACTGAATGGAATAGCGGGTAAGGTGTTGTGGATGTGGCAAGTTCAGATCATGCCCTTTTTGGTTCTGTTCTGTATATGTTGTCCTGTACATATACATTGTGCTTTAAATTTGGTATACAAAGTGCACATACATATTTGTACATGTATGTACCAATGTCACGGTCTCATTTATCCGGTGTGCCCAGTTTTCCGGAACACTATTTAACGCTTCTGAACCCTAACAAATGCATGCGCAGTGATGTATTTGTTAGGGTTCAGAGGCGTTAAATAGTGGGCACACCGAAAACATTTTGTAAATGATCGAGACCGTGACACCGGTACATGTACATTGTATCTGTAGGCCAGTGTGTATGCTGCGCAAACGAAAGTTGTCATTTTGGCAATAGATTGTTTGGACATCTTTGAACAGTTGAATGAATTGTCCATAGGTTGTAAAATGCCAAGGTTTATTACAACAGGGCAGTGCTCATTTGTTTGAGTCAGGGGCTGCTTGGTTTATGATGTCATGATGTTGATGTGGGTTCGAATTGTACACGTTTTGTACAACGTACATGAGCTTATGAGCCGGTTGAGTTTGTAAGGTCGTATGGTTCATCATGAAGTCAGGCCTGGTAGCTTCCTGTGTAGTGACTGATCATGCCGTGTACAATATTAGTACATGTACATGTATGTGGTTCCTGTATGACGGATACCACCCCGCCTATTCGGCCCTGCCCATTCCACCCCCACCCCTCCTAACAAAATTGCATTGTAAGCTTCTTATTGGCAATTTGCTATAACGTGTACATGTACATTGTACATACATGTACATTGTTGTACATGTAGCTTTCCAATCGGAATGTGTGAATCTGTATATGAGATGTTTGCCGGCCTTGTCAACTTGCAGTTGGTGTATGTACATTGTAGGATGCAGATTTTTAATGGTGAATTAAGTATGATGTCAATAATGACTGAGCCCGAAGGCGGAAGTCCATTAATACTGGCAGCAAATATGTCGCGATGAGGAGTTCTATAAAATGAGTTAAAAAGCACGGGCACTTACTTTTAGAGGCCTGTCTGTTAATTTATGTGTGTGCATACCATTGTACACGTTGTATACTACTGAGGACCGTATGACAAGGGTTTAAGAAACGACAGTGAAATCATTGTTGTCCTTGCCGAGGGAGGTCTTTTGTTAAAAACAGTCCTCGGAGATACAATTGTGGACTTAGTCTATGGGAGAATGTTAAAGTAAAAGGGACAATGAGCTCCGTGCACCAACAAAAGAGGGCACTTTTTCACCGAGCAACGATGTCCCATGGGCGGGTGGTGACATACAATTCTGCTGGTTTCACACAGGCCATATTCCTCCTTCATGTGATACATGTACAATGTATACCAGGGGGATTGGGTAGTCTGTTCGTGGACTCTTTTTTTTTCGTGGTTTTGATTCTGAATAATAGAGGTGGGAATCAGACACTCCACATACAACCCAAATAGGCAAGATGGCATCGATACTGGCTCCCCCCCCCCCCCCAACTCTCCCTTTCTTTCCGTTGAGGGGGGTACTTGTGCACGGAGCCCATAGAGAAGACAAAGCCTTGTACCCAAAACACGACTGTGTGTACATATATTACAATGTATGTACACACAGTCGTACTTCCCCAATACGTCCGAGGACAATGCTTTGTGTTTCCTATTGTTCCTTTAATATAACCAACCCCCATAGACTAAGCACGTATCCTTAACGTTCGAGGACCGATTTTCAACAAAAGACTCTACGTTCGAGGACTGAAAGGTTTCTTTGTGTTTCCTTTCTTCTCTTGTCCTCGGAGATATATACAGTGCACGTACACACAGTCGTGTTTTACGTACACATAGTCGTACTTCCCCAATACGTCCGAGGACAATGCTTTGTGTTTCCTATTGTTCCTTTAATATAACCAACCCCCATAGACTAAGCACGTATCCTTACGTTCGAGGACCGATTTCAACAAAAGACTCTACGTTCAAGGACTGTAAGGTTTCTTTGTGTTTCCTTTCTTCTCTTGTCCTCGCATGTCTTGTGCTTAAATACACCTTTCAGTTATAGCCTGTAATAATTAATGAGTCATGACTGGAATTCTGTTGTGATTCCGAAGTTGAATTAATACTTGTGAGCTTGTATACATTGAACATGTACAAAAAGTGCACGTACATGTACATTGTACAATGTACATACATGCGAGAAACATGGTTAAGCGCAACTGCATTGAGTGGTACACTGCATATAAGTGTACAGCTTTCACATCCTTCCCACAGCATGTTTTAACAAAGAACCCTCATTTTTCGTTAGTGTGAAACAGGCTTAAGAAATGATGTAATATTTGATATAAAATAATAACCCAGATTTTACCAATATACTAAATATTAGGAAGAAAGCCACTGGGCATGGTAGTTTATACAGTTTACAGCCATTTTGACACATGGTTTTGTTCCCTGACCTTATTCAGTCATCAGCTCTTGCACTGTGTACATGTGTACAATGTATGCATGAAGGATTGCAAATAAACCTACATGTACACATTGACCAACTTGCAGGTGCCTGACTATTGCATACAATGTACATCATGTGTACACTTTACATTGAAACCGCAAATAATTCTACAATGATTTTATTATACATGTGCAGCCAAGCATGATATGGCAGTCCAAGGGACCGTACATATTGTACATCTTCTTTTTTCTGAGATTCCGCTCATACAGATGAACATATTGAATGCATGTCTTGTGCTTAATTTAAAAATACACCTTTCAGTTATAGCCTGTAAATGAGTCATGACTGGAATTCTGTTGTGATTCCGAAGTTGAATTACTTGTGAGCTTGTATGTGTACATTGAACATGTACGAATGTACATTGTAGGTAATGTTTTATTCACTTCTCAGTATTCAAATTCGTATTTAATTAATTTTAACCCTAACCCCGCTGAATCCAAGAGGATCCAACAATTTGATGTTTCCGTTGGACCCTGTTGGATTGAGCAGGCAACAGAAAATATGTCACGGTTGGTTTCTGTTAGATTTACACAAATGTACCTTTTCACGAAATTGTGCGTAATTGTGCGTAATTGTGCGAAATTGTGCGAAATTGTGCGTAACTTACGCCATGGCGTAGGACTTATGCTATAAAAATGTTGCGCAGCTGTGCTACATCCTTGCGATCCATTTCACGAAACACTGCGTAGCTACGCAATGTTTTATTTATTTTATACATCGCGGACGAGGCTGAATGCCGCTTTTACGACGACTGTTTGAGTACAACAATAAAAATATATGGAACAGTCGTCAAATTGAACTGTGGGCGCCATTTTGAAACTTTTCATTTTTGAAACTTCGCTCCGAAAATAAAATTGATGGCAACTTTCGGTAATATCTCACAGGTAAACCTAGAGCGGATGATCATTTCATTACTCTCTGAAATAATCTAGTGAATTTAATAAATGATTTGAGCAACTAACGGCTCTACTATGCTCACCCTCTGCTAGCTAAGTCATCATTTTGGTGTTTGTGCGGAAAACTTAAGCCACCTAAAACGAGTGCGTAAGTTACGCCATAATTTGTGGCGCAAGTCAGCGACTTACGCACTTGCTAACTTTCGTGAAATCGATTTTTAAAATGTTACAGATGTTGCGCAACTTACGCAATATATTGTGGCGTAAGTAGAGTTGCGCAATTGCGCAAGGTTTTGTGAAATCGGCTGCAGGCAAGTCATTTTTTATTTTTAGTTACCCAACAACTTGGCATGTTGGACTGTGTTGGACTGTGTTAGACTGTGCGTTGGATTGAGCAGGAAACTCATATGAGTCACCGTTGGACTCTTGGATTTAGCAGGGTAGTCCTGGTGAACCATTAGGGGGTTAGGGTTTTAATGTAGTGTACATGTACATGATTAGTAATCCATCAAATTTTTGTTTACTGAATTATTACGAAATACCTTACTTGACTGTAAGTTACAATGTAATACAATGTAGCAATGTAGCAATGTCAATCATCCTGTGAAATGATGGCACTGGTGTGCTGTCGTTTTCAAAAGTTGAAATTTATATCGTTTTCCACCGATTGTTACGCGTAACAATCGCTGGAAAAAATAACAGATTTTGTAATACTGCCCTCTATAGTTCATCCGCATTACGTCTAAAATGGGTTAACAATCCGAAATAGGGCGAAAGGTTGCAATTGTAGTACAAGTGTGTCGCGTAGTGTACCAAAGCGATGGGTTGTAACCAGTTACATGTATGTGACCAATTGAAAACGATCCCATTTACAAAAATTAGGCTTATTTTACAAGAGGGCGTTATAACAAATCCCGTTAACTGCCGCCCGACTGTTGAAAACAAACGCCATTTTTCTTTCGGTTTTTTCGCCATCCAAGAACGCAAAACTTTGAACAGGTCAGTGTGAAAAGATATTTCCTATTATACAACACCTGAATAAATCCCAGCCATCCGATTGGTGGATCGTCGATCACGTCGATCACGTACATGGTTAACTATCAAACGGTGCGCGCTCATTGATAGAACCAAAAGAACTTCCCTAATTTCACGGTCACATTGGTGGCGCTACAACAGGGCTGTCATTCACATCACACAACTTGGCGGCCGAGTTTCCCGAACTGCCGCGGTTTGTTCTCCTAACAGACGACGAAATATTGGAACTCGTAGGCGATGCTGACGCTCCAAATACAAAGAGACAAAATCAAATATGCAGTGAAACGATTAGATGAATTTGCAAGACACGCAGGAACAACAATTGAAGCTTTAACTGATTCGAAACTCGCGGTTTTATGCGGGACTGAGAAGGTAAACGGCACGTTGTAACGTTACACCAAGAAATCCATGCATGCAATCTGTCGGATTTATTCAGGCGTTGTATAAAACAAATAATGAATGTTTCACATTCGTGCAATGGTAAGAATAATTGAGAGATGGAATGTCCCATTCCACTCGGCTTCACCTCGTGGAATGGAACATTCAATCTGTCACCTCATGAAATTATTCTTACCATCCCACTCATAAACATTCATTATTTGTATACTAACACCCAAATCTGCCCATTTCTGAAAATTGCAGCAATGACCATTCATGTACATGTACATGTACACTAACTTTACACACTTTGCAGTCTTTTGTGATTGGATGTGTGCATACATGCAAATACATTGTATACATTCGAGGACAAGAGGAGAAAGAAAATACAAAGGAATCTTTCTTGTCCTCGGGAGTTGTACACTGTACTACAAAATACTACACAATTCTCGTAGGCCAGTGTAGTAAGAGTACTGTATACTACAGTTTACTCAAGTAGTATTTTGTAGTATTCGGTGACGTGAGGGTTAAAGGAACAATAGGAAACACAAAGCATTGTCCTCAGTAGTATAGGAAAACACGACAGTGTGTACACGTATAATGGGTGTGTGCATGTACATGTAAATGATGTACATTACACATACAATCCATCCATCCATTTCACTATGTTTTAAATCATATTTTTGTATCCATACTTGATGAAATCCTTTGAAAGTTAATCAGTGTAAAGGTACAGAGATTTGTACATCGTACTTCCAGAGTAGAAACTTTGAAAAAATGAATTAAAAAGGATTTTTGCCAGCACAAGCTGTACTACATGTACGTGTATACCCAAACTGTTAAACAAAAATCTACTACATGTATGTATAATTGTTTCAGAGTTAGATTTTTTTCCTTCAGTGCAGGGATGTGATTTTTTTGTTTTTTCCCGGAATTCCGTTTTGTTGGCCGTCAAAAGTCAACCAACGTGAATCATGTGAATCCGTTGAGAAAATGGGGGGGGGGTGGGGTAGAATATATATATGCTCTTTAATTATTCATATCGGGTTTTACTATGTACAATGTACATATATACAAACCATTGATGAGTAGTCTGTCTAGTCTTGGTCAAGTGCAAACAATCAGCTGTTACTAATCAACAATGCCGGAATAGAAACAAACGCTCGTATTTCTGGAATGCCGTAAAGAAGCCAACTTAAGGTAAATATCGTAACATTAGTACTTAAAAACCCTGCTCCGATCTTTCCGGCCCCAAAACGCAATTTGCGATCTCATTGGGCCGATCTGAGCTCAATCCCGTGGCGCGGACCAGAGCTCAATCTCGGCGGGCCCGATCCCGGTGGCCCCGATCTCACAATGTCGTGGTGACTTCCGTAATGTATTTTTTTCTGTCTAGAATGAAGGTAATTTTTCGCATTTGATGCGTACATGTACGCCCTATTATGGATTAACGTGCATGCATACACTTCTACTCTACTCGACATTGCAACGTGCTCGAACGCTTGTTCCAACATGGTTTGTACGTAGCAGGTTTGAGGTTTGAAAAAAAAGTTGGAACAAAATATTAACGAAATATCAAGACTAATCATGCTTTCCATAGAAGGGGATGTGCTTTAGATTAAGAAAAAGAAGACAAATTCTGCTGTTCATGCAAGGGTGACACCAGATTGTTTATTACAAATGGGTAGCAAATCAATAATGATGTTGAAATGAGACATAATTCTGAAAAATTCAAATTAACCCTAACCCCCCTTCAGTCCTCCAAAATCCTCTATGCGGTTTTGGAGGATTTTGGAGGATTGAGGAGAAATGGTGATTTAGTACCGGTTGATTTTGGAGGATTGAGGAGAAATGGTGATTTTAGTACCGATTGATTTTGGAGGATTGAGGAGAAATGGTGATTTAGTACAGCATCACCCACCATATACATTTTCCTATTGTTTATGCATGTACTTTAACTTTTTGGGAAAAACTTCATAGGTTTTGTACACTGGTTGATTTTGAAGGATTGAGGAAATGGGGAACATGCATCAGAACACAAGTCCTAAATTTTAGAGGAATTTGGAGGATTGAGGGTGAATGCAACTTTTTTGGGGGAGCAATTGGGGGATTTTGAAGGATTGAGGAAGGTTTCTAGCCAAAAAGGCCTAGTGGGTTAGGGTTAATATAACGAATCTGGCAAATATTGTTGCTAAAAAGATATCCCAGAAAGGCTTAGATTGCACCACAGAGCATCTACATTTCAATTTATGTTTTTTTATTTTTTTTTATTAATAACTTCCTTAGAAAAGTATGTGGTGTGCGTACAATCAAATAGAAACATCCAATAACGTTAAACATAAAAACTGAAATTGTAACTTAAGAAAAACTAGGACTCTGTCTCTTCGCTGAACAGAACATAGGGCTTTTCCGCATTATTTTTTTATGATGTCACTGCGATTTTTGCTTGCTTGTGACAAGTCTGCCTACCCACCAGGCTTCATGACAATTGGACCTACCAATTTACATGTCTCACGAGAAGTTATGCCTTTGATGACTTCATTATGATGGTGCACATATTTTGCATTTTTTGTTACATATGTAGGACCTAACAAACCTATTACAAAAATAATTTCGATATTAGCATGTTGTGTTGATGAGATATGGCTTAAAGAAAATTTTAAGGTTAAAAAACTTTAAAATTACTATAATTTTGTATGATGATGTCATGTGACGTCACCTCAATTTTCATCAACAACAAATGCTTGCCTACCAACATACTACGTTTGAGCATAATCGGACCTACGGTTCTCTAGATACGGGCCATTGAAAAATGCACCTTTAAGATGTCACATGACACGTGATGACGTCATCATGACGTCGCGTTTCGGCATACATTTTCAGCTTAGTGTCTCTGTTTGTGTTAAGCCTGATTAAGATCTGATGTTGTTTAGTGACCAAAGTGGCTCTTACAAAATTTGTGTACAAAGTCTATGGGATTTGGGATATAACTAAAAAAATCATAGAAAATCAGCCGGTGGCGCCATCATAACGTCACCTCGGATTTAACATGCTAGTAGCACTAACTACCTGCACACTAATTTTTATGACGATCAGACATACCCTTATATGTTTTTCAAAAAAGCATATTTTTGATGACGTCATGATGACGTCACACATTTTTCACATTTATGTGAAAGAATATAGGAGCTAACAAAGCTATTACAAAAATAATTTTGAATTTAGCATGTTCTGTTGATGAGATATGGCTTTAAGAAACTTTGAAGTTCAAAAACTTAAAAATTACTATAAAATCGGTTGATGACGTCACCATGACGTCACCTCAATTTCATCTATAACACGAGCTAGCCTACCAACATACCAGGTTTAAAGGAAATCGGACCTACTGTTCTCTAGATATGGGCCTTTGAAAAACGCTACTTTAAGATGACGTCACGTGACAGGTGATGACGTCATCATGACGTCACTCTTCGACAAAGAATGTCAGCTTAGGGTCTATGTTTTAGGTAAGTTTGGTTAAGATCTGAGGTTTTTTAAGACCTAAAGTGCCAGCGACAAAATTCGTGTACAAAGTCTATGGGATTTTGGTCAGAACTAAAAGAAGAAAAAAAAACAAAAAATCAGAACACAAACAAGGCCTTTTCCGACTGACTCTGTCGGAAAAGCCAATTAAAATGATGAAATGTACATGTACAATGTAGCTAGATTGAGAAATGTACACGTACATGTATGCCCAAAATGTTAGTTAGTTGGCATGGAATGTCTTAAGCTGTTTTTAAAAAAGTAATGTATTTTCCTAATACATGTATTTGAATCCAACCTTGCTGATTGCCAATCATTTTTGGCGTACAAATGTACAATGTACATTTGTACCTTTTGATTTATTGATTAGTTTCTCAACTAGCCACATGCCCACCTGTCCATTACACAGGCAAAAATGGAATAGGCTGATTTTGCTTGCGTTTTCTTTGATATTTACATGTAACGTCTACAATCTATGCATTCTCCCCACAATAGTGAGTATAGGTCTACATACACACAGTGCTGCATATAGTTACACTGTACGCTCAGTGGACCAAATACACATGTACATGTAGTATCGATCACTGCGCATAATTTGTCTAGGAAAGGCAGTTTTTGAATCGTCCTGGACCATATATAGGCAAATTTACAACCTTGGATAAAACCCTTCAATGCTGGGTGAAATTTGATAAGTAAAGTTAGGCCTGGCACCCATATTGACCTACCTACATGTACATGTACACTGTCATTAGGCCTTTTTACACTAGAGTATCCATCCCCGAGGCGAACTCGGCCCAGGGCGACCACGGGGTGACGTGCAATTTTTAACCCCCGCGTCGATTCTCACTTGCTTTTCTCAAACCCTACTTATCTCGCTGGGAATCGCAGACGATATTGTTCTCTTTTGTTCTCCAACATTTTTCGTCCACGGTTTGAATACCCCAACGCCCCCATACACACTATGGCCGGCTGTTGAAGTTTACTGTTTCTCCCATTCGGACAGTACAAATACACATAAACGAGACGGGGTGCTTAACCCATTGAGCCCGGATGAAAATTTGATGCAACGTTTCAAAAGTACTGCATTGCAACACAAGATAATAAGCCACTTCGGAGTTCCAACTGCACATGTGCACATCATGATTTAGTTTCGACAGATAAACAGTTCGCCACACGCGTGCAAAATCATAGCGGGTTAATACCAACGAAATCACAGAAAAGTTCTTGTTTTGAGGTAAATGCAAAATTGATTTTGATATTATGGTTTAAGAAGTTTTCTATGCTTTAACTTTTGTGCCGAACAAAAGTTTCCATCCTCTTTTTGATTAGATGAAAAAATTGCAGACTGCGGATTCCGTTCCCACGTCCCTCATAGACTTGGGTGCAATTATCTGCTTTGTTTATCTCCCGAAACTAAATCGTGAATCGTGTGCGCATGTGCAGTTAGAACTCCGAAGTGGCTTAAATTATACCGTACAAATGTTTTGGCTTGCTATTTGTGACCTCGCTGACCTTTCGAGACATCGCAAGGCAAAACCGGGGTAAGTTAAACCCGCTTTCGTTTCATACATCGCTATTTCCCAGGAAATACATTTAACCCCGGGGTTAACCCGCTTCGTTTCATACATCGCTATTTCCCAGGAAATACATTTAACCCCGGGGTTAACCCGCTATTAATAAATTAGTAGCCTATTTCCCAGGAGTTTCTTTGGAAGTGTGAACAGATCAACCAACATTTCCCGGGATTTCCCGGGAAATACGTCTTGTGTGAAAGGGGGCTATGTGTATGGTACATTGTACTTCCGTGTTAAAATCATGCAAGATCGTGCAACATGTACATGTCCATGTTTATGTACATTGCAAACTAACTGTGGTACATGTACACAAAAGCAAATAGCCAGAGTTTTAGTTTTCAACGTAATCTTAAGTCGTACCTTTTTCAATAGTGTGGGGTTTTATTCTTTATTTCTAAATCCATCCTTATCTTCATCATTTTAGCAGTTGGATCAACTTACTGGAATTGTTTTGTTTACTTGTTGATCTTTTTAATATGTACTCTTGTGTTTCTTTAATGTAGTGTTAGTGTGTAGTTGTTCGTATGGGCGAGTCTCCCTAACACAAGCTTTGCTTCTTTGGTTGTGCCACCAATTCCCATTGTTTCCTTATATGTTTCTGTTTATGTGCATTTCTCTTTGTATATTGTTGGAATTGGAAATAAATGCTGATGAAATGAAATGAAATGAAATGAAATGAAATGAAATGAAATGAAATGAAATGAAATGAAATGAAATGAAATGAAATGAAATGAAATGAAATGAAATGAAATGAAATGAAATGAAATGAAATGAAATGAAATGAAATGAAATGAAATGAAATGAAATGAAATGAAATGAAATGAAATGAAATGTCTATACTGCAATACAATCATGTCTTTGGCATCCAGTTGGAATGCGGCTGTTGTAACAACTAAAAATAAATCTGAGGCGTCCACTTCCTTCTTTGCATTGCTCATTATATTAAAATTATATTGCCTTTGTAATAATAGAGTATTGAGGATTACCTCATGATCAAGGCTCTCTTTAATTTGTTTTACATGTAAGTCTAAATGTACATTCACATGTACAAGTGTAGTGTACAGAATTGGATATTCGTTTTTATGAAGTCAGTGAATTACAACATAGTACAGTTTGATTACATCTTAAACATTGCAGTAAACTCTTCTGTAAAATGTTTACAGATGGCATATTTGAAAGAATATGCTTGCCTCATTACTGCCTCAAGTACCTATGTATACACTTGAAGCTGGCCGAGGGTGAAATTGCCATTGGGCCTCAGATATTTATCAGGCCATTTGCTCGTTATGGCTATGGTTTATGTGTTATGGTTATGGCCTATCAGAAGCTGATAATGGCTGAACACTTCTTTTTGCATCTAATTTCTTCCTGTAAGCTGTTACATTTTATGCACTTTCTAATTTATTGGTGTGGTCAATAGAACAATCTTTTAATTTATTACTCTACATGTACCTACCCTGACAAACCACATTTTAAATTTTGTAATTAAAAAAAAATAATAATAAATAAATAAATAAATAAATAAATGAAAAAGTGGAGTTTATTCTTAATTTGAGCACAGTGTCTCGAGATGTATTGTATTTGTATTTCTTTAATGTCGAATTGAACACAATTTCAACCTAAAACAGTAAATATCATGATTTAGAAATACATGCAGCTCAAATATACACACGTACCCATGTAAGTTTTTTTTTTCTTTTATGAAAATAATGGTCGTTTTGTTTAATGATGGGCAAAGAGAAAAAAAAAAATTAGTGGAGCAGCCTTAGTTTTTTGCTGACCAGAATTTCAGGCTAAAATTGCACTTTTTAGTGCAATAGGAAATACTGGTTACTGTTTTATTTGACTTAAAAGTTAAAGACCTAGTAGAACGCTTTGAAAAAAAATGTGAAATTATTGTCTGTCTACAGATATGTCAATATAGAGAGCAATACACAAAAAATATGTTGTATTGTCTTTTTTAATTTGAAAAAAAAATGCAAATTGGCTCACTTTTGAAAATCCTATCGTCTGAAAAAGCGTACGTCACGTCCCCATTTGCATGTCGTGCGTTATGCATTTTATTGCGCGTGACGTCATGGTGTGTAGTCCAATCGTTGCACTTGGTACAAGTTCATACACACGTACGCGGTATTTACACAGAATACATGTTGAATTAACTTCGTCTCTGTATCCCATCATTTAAGCCTACTATTTCAATTCCAAATCTGAGTTAAGTATGGATGACTACACGCGATGACGTCAAGGCTAACAGCGCGCCACCAGCGGCAGCAGGGGGAGAACTTAAGAGCAGGCGCGAAATTTAAATATTTAATTAGCATCTTTCTCTTGTCCGTTAATTAATAATTGATAGAAAATGACAATATTTAGCACGAATTTGGTTTCTTGTAATTCATAATCAAGATACTAATCTTTTTTAGAGAATTAAACTTTGGTTATAGTAGGTCTTAAAAAAAAAGAAGCTAAAGATGGGTAATTCTGCATATATAGTACTAGTAAGTACTATACATTTCATGACATGCATGATGCATTCATTTCCATATTTTCATACACGTGTAGCAATGACATGCGTGTACATTTGTAATTGTGACTAACCTTCAGCTGATCAACGATTACCAGTCAACAGTAATTATGAATCATATGACATTTTTGCTGGTAACCTTTTTTAGCTTAATAGCAAACCTGCAAATTCTGTGCTTTAAGCAAGGTAATGTTTGTCTTGTTCACGGCATCCGTGGATGATTTGATTGTGTACAAGTAATCGACCATATTTTTTATCAAATGGGGGCGCTGTTATACAGTGCCATTTTAGGAAATATAAAGAGTGATTTCACGTTTCTTGGAGTAAATTATTACACTCCGTAACCTTACTTTGCTTAAACAAAATTGCAGGTTGTACAAAATGTAATGTTTGAATTCAACAATAACTGTGAGTTAAAGAGTGATGTTGCAGGTCGGATCGGCTTTGAACTTTGAACTTTGACCTTTGGCACTCCTTAACCAAATTCATGCAAAGCATGATGCATGTGCATACCGCAGGGCACATTCGGTTTAGAAAAACAGAGGGCACATATGTGACATGATCTATTGCCTATTTCAAAAGCATTCTAGTTTTTCACCAGTAAATGTTTTTTTATCTTCATCTGTAGGTTCTGCTTGAGAATCAGAAAGCTCAGAGGGAGGTCGACCTCCACGTCAGGGCATGCAAGAACTATAACATCGTTGGCATCGAAGACGTCTACGAGAATATCTACAATGGTCACAGATGCCTGCTAGTCGTCATGGAATGGTAAGTGTGGATAAAAAAACCGATGGATGCCGACCTTAAATTTCTATTTAAGAGGCAATAATACGGTGGCGACCCAAAGTTTGTGAGCTTTAGAAAAATCAGTGTTTCCTTGGAGACAAGGTGATGTCTGGGGTAAAGGAAGTCAAAAGCCTCCATTAAGTTGGATAATAATAATTCAGTTATTTATTCAGTAGAAGTGCCGTAGCCAAGTGGTTTAGAGCATTGAATTCGTTTTTCTGCGGGTAATTCTGCAAGTTGTGGGTTTGAGCCCAGCCCTGGGCTATAGCACTTCTTTGCTTAATATGGGTAGAGGGCATTATTTGCACCATCCCGACCCTATTCATACTGTGAAGAGATAAGATTATCTCGTCTTGTTTCAGTGTGAGGGGCTGGTTCTTCCACACTTTCCTCGGTAGCCCACACCTCGAGTGCCCCAGGGCTTGTGATGGGCGATTTGCATTTTTTTTTTTTTAAGTGCAAATTTTATATAGAAGTAGTGAGATGCACTGCACAGTGATAAAAACTATTTGAAATACTTCAGAAAACGACTGAAATCAACACAGAACTTTACCAAGGAGGATAACACTTGTAAGTTTTTAGGTGTTAAAACCCCTTGATCCCGGATGATCTCTATAGAGGCGGATTGAAAATTACCACTTTTGCCGGTTGACGTCTACATGTACGTGTGCATTCTCTGCATTTTCAATCCATTAGTAGGGTATTGTGTATGTTATGCTTGGCTGCACAAGCCTCTTGTTTCTGTTTTGCTTGGCTGCACAAGCCGGCATGGTACCCCGGCGCCCCCATGGAAAAGTTAAAGCTGTCATGGAAAAGTCATGGAATTCTGTTACAAGAAGTCATCGACAATTGATATTCCAGGAAAAAGTCCAAAGAAAGTCATGGATTCTTGCACACCCTAATACATGTACATGTACATTGGTATGATGCATAATATTTGACTGACAGTTTGTTCTTCCTCATGCTGCATCCATGCACTACGCCAAAAAATAAAATAGTTCTGCTTCCGGTTACCCTACATACCCTATTTTAAATGCCCTGACCCTAATTTTTTTTTTTGGGGGGGGGGGGGGGGGGGAGTAAATACTACCTTTAAACCTTGACTACAACATCGACACCTCCATATCATGTACTAAAAAATAAAGTACCAAAAAAAACCCACAAATTCCCTACCTACCCTGTTTTTAAATGCCATATGTGTACATTACATGTAATCAGAAGCAGAACTATTTTGTTTTGGCACTATATGACGAGTACGAGTACATGAATTTTGTTCATGTTAGTACGAGTCCAAGTTCATTTTCATGAGCACGAGTACGAAAAAAGTACTCTCATACGAGTACTACATTGTACAACAAGGACTTGTTACATGTTCAATGCAACATTCTGATGCTCAGTGGTCTTGTGTCCAGCTGCAAGTCCGAATAGACCTGTGTTTTGTCAATGTGATGGCTGGCCATTGTATTGTAAATAGACTCCTCGGATTTAAACGAAAAAACACCATAAGAATTGGTCTTGAATAAACCTGGAAAAGTCATGGAATTCCATTTTAAGATTTCTGTTTGAACCCTGCTTATATTAGCACTTGATTAATAATTTCTGGTCTTATCGTTTCAGCATGGAAGGCGGAGAGCTGTTCAGCAGAATACAAGAAAAATCATTATTCACAGAACGAGGTAAGGCTTCTACATCTCATCCTGTCCCAGGGGAGGGAAAGATATAAATGGGGAAACAGCCAGGAAATAACGTTACACCATGCACGTGTTATGTGATGTGATCTGGGAAAACCCTTCACATGTCGCCAAACCTGCATTGAAGATAATGGCACAATAGTCACCTGGATTGTTTTTGTTGACAATTTGAGTTTCTGCTGCCAATAAGCCAGTTCGGTATTCCAACTGCGCATGTGCACAACAAGATTCGACGATTTTTCTCTCAGGGGAAAAACGTGGCAGATACAATGTAAATGCACACAAGGCTAGGGGGACGTGGTTACAGAATCTGCATTCTGTGATATTTTTCATGCAATCGGAAAGATGATGGAAACTTTTGTCAGAACCAAAGTTTGGACACACAAGACACCTGAAAACAATTCGCTGCCCAAACGTTTTTGTTTTTTAAATGTTACTTCAGAACACGACGATCTCTTTAAATTTGCTGGTACACGCTATATTTGCACGCATACAATGAAATGTTTCTCCTGATAGAAAAATTGTCAAATCTTGATGTGAACATGCGCAGTTGGAATACCGAACTGGCTTATTAAATTATTAATATCTAAATTATCATTCCTGAAAATATTAACTAAAAATTGCATCATTTTAAATGTAAAAAATGTGCGATCTTTCAGTCACTTCTTTGTGCAAAGTCAATGAGTTACGCAGAAGTTTGTCTGGTTTTCTTAAATTCCTGACAGCATAACTCAAGTCACAGACATCCTAGAATCATCAATAGAACAGTTTTGAAAACAACACAGTGCCTTCATTAATGTTATGCATGACACAAGAATGATAAATTTCACAATGCGATTGTGAAGGGTTTCCCCAGATAACATCACAAATTTCCGAGTGATCAGTTGCGTTTGGTTCTAAACCCAGGATATTTCATTTCACATCACATGCCTTTAGACTCTGTACGGCGGGGATATCCCAGGCCATATGAGGTGTCTGCGAATTCATGTCGGATTTGGAGGTCAACTGAGTTACCGAAGCATGCTCAAACATGTTTGTTTTTTGTGAACAAAGAATTTCCTACGTGGATTTGTGTTGGACTGAACCAGCCAGCTGAGTCCTGCTCATGTTGATGTTTGAAAGATCATTAAAAAATATAATCAAATTTTCATGGCCATCCCTTGAAAATGCATTCTTTGTCAGAAAATCAATGAAAAAAAATACTTTTGTGGGCAAAAGTTTGGTTCGGAAGAGTCGGAGCATTGAAACTGGATGGTACACAATGTTCATGTAGTTTTTCGGCCATGATTTTCAGGCAAATGGTGCATTTACAAAGGGATGGTCATGTACATTATTACATTGTATATTCAAAAGTTTAGTGACCTTTCCAATTTTCCTTCTTTTTTATATAATGCACAGATATCCACCAAAGTGGTGCTCAATGTGCAACATCATTATTACCCCTGCTCATCGGGCCCTTGAAACATTCTTTAGACCCTCTCAACTCCCTCGGAACCATACAACACTTGCTGCCAATTTAGCCCGAAGGGATAAGTCAAACATATCCCATTCAACTACCACAGTTTACTCTAGGGGGAGACCGGCAAATAATGACAAAGTATCTTACCTAAGGACACAAGTACCACTTTCCCGTTGGCTAGGCTCAAACATATACAATCTGTGGAATTGTCCACAAGATCTTGAGTTTTTAATGTACCAGACTGCTCTGCATTTACAAGTGTGCGTGACCTTTCATTCCCCTCAACCCAACAGAGGCGGCAGAGATTGTCCGCAACATCGGCCTGGCCATCCAGCACCTTCACTCCATGAACATTGCGCACAGAGACCTGAAACCTGAGAACCTCCTGTATAAAGACAAGAGCAAAAACTCGGTGCTCAAACTCACAGACTTTGGCTTTGCCAAGATGACGACGACGGCGACGCTGCAGACGCCGTGCTACACACCGTATTACGTGGGTGAGTGCTTTCAGCTTCTTGTATGGCTGTCGTAAGGCTACGTTCACACTGAAATTCGTTGGTAGAAATGCACCAAGATCAACAGGAGTAGGTACGGCAGATATTACGTGCAAAGTCAACTGACTTTCTTTTTCTCAGTATTTGCATGTGCGGTGCACAGTACGCATTGGTGTTCTTGTATGAGGCAAACAATGATAGTCACAACACGCGTCATGCATCTTGTTCCAATTGTCAAAAGTTTTTGATAAGTAAGTCTTTCTCTTAGTTAAATACGTTCTGAACGGGGAAAGAAATCGGGAAAAATCAACAATGCCACGCAAAGATCAGCCTCAAAGCCAATTAGGGAAATCAGCCAGCAAATGCAAGAATTTTTTTTTTTTTTTTCGGGTACGTACACTGCTGGGCATAAGAAAAAATACAACATTTCAATATTCTCATTTAGCCTCCGTGCCCTTTCTAATTCTGCAGATATTATTTGGCCATGTTGCCCTACCTACTGGCCTTGTGCCCTACCTAATGGGCTTGGTGCTTTCCATAATTTTGTTTCATTCAAGGCCAAAGTGGCCTTGCCCTAAAAATGACCAAAATCAAGGCCTGCATATACACGTATGTTTCTGATAAAGAACAGATTGAAAACAGGAACTTGACATTGAAGCAAAATTCGTGGAGCAAAATGTGACCTTTATTTCTTTATATTTTTTAACATATCTCTTTATCTTTGGTGTCCATAGCGCCCGAGGTTCTCGGACCAGAGAAGTACGACAAGAGTTGTGACATGTGGTCGCTAGGAGTTATTATGTACATATTGTAAGTATTACCATGAAAATCCGGCTGCCATTGCTGTTACTACCAAGTCAAAAAATTCAACAAACGCCAGTAGTTTTCAACGTGAACAATGAAAACTTGCAGGAGTGGGATTTGAACCTGCGACCTCCGGGTTACCGTATCGGCGCTCTACCAACTGAGCTATCTTGTCCTATGTTGGCGGTCTCCCAAATTGTCAGTATCTTTGTTCGGGTGGGCAATAATCAGAAGTCATATAAACCCAGAATGCCGTATAGCCAGGGATCTCATCCCAACTTAACGACGCAACCTGGGAAGTGACATTGTGGGGATCACTCGATGAGGATACGACTTTTGGGAGACTGCCAACATGGGACAAGATATCTCAGTTGGTAAAGCAACCGGTACGGTATTCCAGAGGTTGCGGGTTCAAATCCCGCTCCTGCCAGTTTTCTTTGTTCACTATGAAAATTCATCCAAATTACCCTAGTCGGTTTCCCAGTAGAGGGTGGACGACTGATCTGACGGGCAGGCTTGAAATTCCGAGCATACCTAACATGCTCATTTTGCTGTCAAGTGCCAATATTGCTTACCCTATATAACCATTTAATAGTATGGTCCTGAACCAATACCGCATGCGTACTAGAGGAAGTTTGAAGCTGGGCTGACTGGTTGCTGTTAACCCCTTGCGTACGGATGACGCCATATGGCGCAAAAAACAGTGCTACCAGGCTGGATGACGCCATTGGCCGCTGTGTGTGCAGTTTCAATCTATTGTTAGATTAAACAGTGCCACCAGGCCGGATGACGCAATTGGCTGCTGTTTGTGCAGTTTCAATCTATTGTTGGATTAAACAGCGCCACCAGGCCGGCTGACGCCACTTGCCGCTGTTTGTGCAGTTTCAATCCATTGTTGGATTATTGTGTATATGTTACACTTGACTGCACAAACACATTGTAGCGGTTTGCTTGGCTGCCAGAGCCACCGCGGCACCCCGACGTCTCCCGTAAAATACCGTACTCAAGGGGGTTAAGTATCTGAATGCATGCACCTGAGGTGTGCTCAGCATTTTTTTTCCCTGGAGATTTGCCAAAGTGGTAAAGACCTTGGTTTGAATTTGAACTCCCCAATTTTCTGGTTAGCTCTGTAATCACGTCCCACAGTTGAACTCACTCAACTGTGATAGCGCCCTCTTGTGGTGTGCAAGGTCTACTTCTAGAACTGTGGCATTCTGTTTGTGAGTCAGATCGTGTGATTCACTGCTCGTTATTTAGTCGTAGCCCTGTTGGCATCTTGTGATTGGCTAGCGAGATTCTGTGTACTTTGCTAGCGAGATTCTGTGTACTTTGCTATGGAAGCTACAAGACTGGTTCTTGTTGTTTTTTCTTTAAAAACATCCTTCAAACCATGAGCAATCTTTTAAGTTTACTCTAAACTATTTTTAACAGAAAATTTGTCCCAAAAAAAATAGTCGGTTTGAGAATCAAACTCGGTGCATTTGATCCAAAGTCAGACGCCTTACCACTAAGCCACCCGAGCAGTTATAAACATGTACATTCACAAGCAAATATTAGCCAATCAGAAGATGGCAACAAGGCCATTTAAGGACTATTGGACAGTTGTGATTCATACAGACTACACCGTTGTAGTCATGGTGATGAACCATTCTTGAGGCTATTCAAAATAATCGCAACATTTTTATAGCCATTCAAAAGTCCACTGACAATGGCACAGTCATTAAGACAATTTATGCATGACCGTCAGTGAATACTCCCCTGCACATTTCCCAGTTTGCAAAAATATTTTTATTTATTTGAGATTGAATTTTTCTTGAATTTTATTTCATTTCAAATCTTTAAATCATATTTTCATTTGTAGATTTTTTTTTTTTTTTTTTATTTTTATTTTTTTTTTTTTTTTAATCTTTTTAATCAGAGACATATATTTTGTTTTATTGAAAGGTAGCTCAATAGGTATTTTGACAATCGCAAACTAAGAAAAGCTTAACTTGTTTCAGATAGTAAATCACACATGGTTTCTCCCGACATTTTAGCCGATAATTACATCTAAAACTTCAGTCCTCAGGGAAGCACAAAGTCTCTTCAGGAGTTTAAGCACGCCCGGCCAATCCTGATAAATTACATCTTATAGGTACTCACCGACTTAAATTTCAGTGCATTGTAGGGCTGTCCCAAATATACCGAATATTTGAATACTCTTTAGCCGGTTCGAATATTCAAAACAAATACATGTGCACTTGCAGATATGACTCTGCGGCTATTTTAATAGAAAAGTTACCGTGTTTAGCATTGTCAAATGCCGTATTTTTATCGACGGTTGCTTTTTATAGGAGGTTTATTGTTCCTGTCCGGTAAAACCTTAAGAAACTTACTGCAAAAACGCAGGCTGGAGTTTGGTTTCTTACTTTCTTGTTATCATAACATTATACATACCCGTAATGATCAGGCACATGCAACAAAAAGTTGATGGGGCGGTCCATAATATCTATCGCCGCACATAAAACACCAGCGTGCTTTGCGTGCAACTTTTTTTACAGCGCTGATGCAGTTGCAGTTGAGGCGTGAAAAATTTGATCGCCGATTATCGAATATTTGAATATTTGGTCAAACCCAGTTTTGAATAATCCAAATACTAAATTAATCGAAAATGAACAGCCCCAGTGCATTGGTTTTACCTATCTTTAGTTTCATTGAGGACATTAACTGTTGTCCGCTGTGATGTTGTCCATGGTGTTTTGTACACCCGAGGGGGCAAATGGCATCCCGGAGGTTTTACATAACCCATGAACTACATCACAGCAGACAATTGTTTTGTTATACCATGGTATTAAATACAAATCCCCGAGTAGTTTGAACGTGAAAGAGCAGACGAAACGTAAACAATAATGGCGGCAACGGAAGCTCACTCTTCCAAACTTTACTTTCGTTATAACTGTTCCCTATGCGCACATTACATGGAAATATACAGTGGTTCACGTAGTACCAGCGAAAACAAAACCCCTTCCCCAGGATCTGCTTCTATTAAACTTGTTGTTCAGAGCAGCCCTGGGGACGATCAAGGTAATGTACTCCACGGGGTACATCACTTTTTAAGAGTGATGTACCCCGGGTACATAAGTTTTGGAGTCATAATAAATCATGTGACCGGTTATTGACCAATCGGATCTCGCGATTTAATACCATGGTATAACAATAGTCTTTGTTTTGCAGCAAGAGCTTTTTACAGTCTTGAATCTTGACGTGCATTGTCCATCTCTCCCATAGGCTGTGCGGCTTCCCTCCGTTCTACAGCAACCACGGACTGGCCATCTCTCCGGGCATGAAGCGCCGGATCCGCAACGGTCAGTACGAGTTTCCCAAGCCAGAGTGGGACCAGGTGTCCGCCGAAGCCAAAGACCTCATCAACCAGCTGCTGAAGACCGAGCCAGCTGACCGACTGACCATCACAGAGTTTATGAACCACAGATGGGTCAAGGTAGGCTATGGACAATTTCAAGTTGGTACAAAGACTGTGGTTTTGTGATGCACCATTGGAGATGCGCGTGTGCACTCATACTAACCCTAACCCCCCAGGCTTGTGTACTTGGCGGACTACCAAACTTCAACAACCAACCATTGCATATCTGTGCAAAGGAAGGGTACTGGGTATGCCAAACTCCAACACCCCCTGTACTGTTTGATTTTGATGGACTTGGGACATGAGACACTGTGCAATGTTTCAGATGTGTTACCTTACAATGCTAAACTCATCCAAATCCAACTACAGGTTTTTGTTTGTACTCGTACAGTGAAAGCACAAACTTGACCCTCGCATTTCCCCAAACCTGGGATATTGGCCCCTGTACAGGCTTACACAACCCCTGTGTCCCCACTCAAGCACAGTCCAACACCCAGTACCACTAGCCAGTCACTGCACTGACCCACCCCCGTCTCCATGCTCAGTCAAAATCCAACACCATCACCCTGGACCTTTGTTCCTCAGTCTATCAAAGTCCAACATGTCCAGATTGTTTGGTACTGAACCATCCAAAACTTGGCAAAACCTACTGCGGGAGGTTGATGCGCTTGGGGTAGTCGGGGTTAAGGCACACATGATCTCTAGTCGAGCTGTGGTCAAGTGGCACCACCAAACCTTCAGGTTGCTGTGTCTTGTGATACGATGTGGCTGTTGCTGTCTGCCGATACAAAAAGGCTCAGAAGGAAGGTACCAAATAGCTGACTGGACTGGAGTGTTGAATATCAATCCAGATTTTTTAACATTCGGTTTGAATTCCACTACAGTGGAACGCCGCTATAACGAACATCGCGAGATCCACAGATTTTGTTCGATATAGCGATTGTTCGGTACAGCGATTTTCAGCCACCAGTCTGCCAACATGGCATCCGTTCTTTTAAATAGCGCCCTCTTGTGTCAAATTTGAAGTGCGCCCTCTTTTGATTGTAATTGAATATGTGCCGGCCATTGAATCATGTAATTACACGTTCACACTTTCTAAGCTTACCAAATTCTAAAGCAACAGTTGGCTTTTCTCTTCTATTCCTTGGGGAGATAACAGCCTGTCACGCTTTAACATAAAGCTGCGGCCGTTTGGGAATTAAACAGCCCAAATGCCCAGTACATTTTTCTAATCCGTTGCCTTTTTTTTCCCAACAACAATGTTCGGTAAGTTTTGTACACAATATTTGGGAGCCAAGGATGGTGTTCGGTATAGCCGAATGTTCGGTGTAGCGGTGTTCATTATAGCAGCGTTCCACTGTATTCAGTTGTTCTCACCAGTTGTGCACATGCTCAGAACTAGCAAAAAGCACCGGTATGTCTGCTGCCACCAGCGTCTCAAACGTCTGCCATGACATCAAATAAACCTCAAGGGAAGCCGACTAACAAAGAAAGGTTCTTTTGTTCGAGTAAACAAAGAAAAATGCCTCTCTTGTCTTCTGTCATTAGAAATGTGAGACCTGAAGGAAGATATATGTTGACCCTAACCCCTTGGGTAACTTTACTAGAAAGTATCCTGAATCCGCCAAAATCCACCTATTTTGTCATGCACAAAAGGTTGGTTTTGGTGACTGCTCAATAAGGAGGTATCCTGAATCCATCCAAATCCTGCAGTAACGCAAGGCTTACAATCCTCAATCCATCAAAATCCCCCCAGTTTTCAATATGGAGGTATCCTGAATCCGCCGAAATCCTCCAAAACAGGGGTATGGATTTTGATGGATTCGGGTAGGTTAGGGTTAATACAGAGATCAGGCATCATAGTGTAAGGCTTGTGCAAATGACGTCATATTGCGTACAGATTGGCACGTCTTCTCCTGAAGACGGTCAGAGCATACTGACCGGTACAGAGATCAGGCATCATAGTGTAAGGCTTGTGCAAATGACGTCATATTGCGTACAGATTGGCACGTCTTCTCCTGAAGACGGTCAGAGCATACTGACCGGTACAGAGATCAGGCATCATAGTGTAAGGCTTGTGCAAATGACGTCATATTGCGTACAGATTGGCACGTCTTCTCCTGAAGACGGTCAGAGCATACTGACCGGTACAGAGATCAGGCATCATAGTGTAAGGCTTGTGCAAATGACGTCATATTGCGTACAGATTGGCACGTCTTCTCCTGAAGACGGTCAGAGCATACTGACCGGTACAGAGATCAGGCATCATAGTGTAAGGCTTGTGCAAATGATGTCATATTGCGTACAGATTGGCACGTCTTCTCCTGAAGACGGTCAGAGCATACTGACCGGTACAGAGATCAGGCATCATAGTGTAAGGCTTGTGCAAATGACGTCATATTGCGTACAGATTGGCACGTCTTCTCCTGAAGACGGTCAGAGCATACTGACCGGTACAGAGATCAGGCATCATAGTGTAAGGCTTGTGCAAATGATGTCATATTGCGTACAGATTGGCACGTCTTCTCCTGAAGACGGTCAGAGCATACTGACCGGTACGTCGAGTTATACCTCTGGTTCTTTTCAGAACCATTCTCTCTTTTTTTTTGAGAAATACTTCCACATGGTGTTTCCGCAAACCTTTCATTCATCAGTATCTCTGCCATGCAAAGCCTCAAATCTTACAGATTACCATGTGCAACAGCATTTTGGGTTGTCAAATTTTCATGGCACATCAGTTGGTAGAGCACCGGTGCGGTATTCCGGAGGTCGCAGGTTAAAATCCCGCTCCTGCCAGTTTTTATTTTTTCACTTTCAAAAAGGAAGAATGCTTACATTTGTACAGTGTGACTCGAGGCAGCGGAGGGTAATCCAGAATGAGATGAAGGGGAACTTGAAGGGTTTACAAGAGGCGTTGCTCTTATGTTTACGTTCTAACTCTTTCTTGCATTTCTGCAGAAATACAATGAAGTGCCCGAGACGCCTCTTTGCTCGGTCCAAGTTATGAAGGAGGAGAAGGACCAGTGGGAAGATTTAAACGTAAGTGCAGTTACATTTCAGACTTGATTAACTCTAACCCCCTGGACCCTTTTTGCTAGGAACCATCCTCAATCCTCCAAAATCCTCCTAGCTTGAAACATCATTCATCCTCAATCCTCCAAAAACCTCTTTTCCTTGAAATACCATTCATCCTCGATCCTCCAAAATCCTCCTTGCTTGAACCACCATTCATCCTCAATCCTCCAAAATCCTCCTAGCTTGAACCACCATTCATCCTCAATCCTCCAAAATCCTCCTAGCTTGAAACACCATTCATCCTCAATCCTCCAAAATCCTCCTAGCTTGAAACACCATTCATCCTCAATCCTCCAAAATCCTCTTTTTCTTGAAATACCATTCATCCTCAATCCTCCAAAATCCTCCTAGCTTGAAACACCATTCATCCTCGATCCTACAAAATCCTCCTAGCTTGAAACACCATTCATCCTCGATTCTCCAAAATCCTCCTACATGTAGCTTGAAACACCATTCATCCTCAATCCTCCAAAATCCTCCAAGACTGCATGGAGGATTTTGGAGGATTGAGGTGGGTTAGGGTTTTAATGGGCCTAATCGGGGAAGGATGGTGTGAACAGGAATAACCTGTGCCTGGTGTTGCCAGCCTTCACTGTTGCACCCCGTTCAGGTTTTCAAGTATTCCTACTTTTCCTACTTTTTCCTGATATTTGGCTGTTTTGGAAACTTTTCCAAAACAGCCCTTGTTTTCGTTAAGATTTTTTTTTTTTTCTTTTTTTTTTTTTTTTTTGTTTTTTTTTTTTCCTTTTCAGACTTTTTGCCCATAGCATTTGTGCACGTTTTCTTTCTTACCGGCACTTTGGCTACTTTGGTGCACCCGATTGCCTCTAAACTTGGCAGACACTTAGACTAACTGCTCAGAATGTATGCCGAACATTTACGTCATGATGACGTCATCACGTGATTTTTTATGAATTTTTGAAATTTGAAAATCGTAAAATTCTTTTCAATATATCTAGCGAACAAAACAAGATATTTTCAAAATTCTTTTTGTTATAGCTTTGGTATGTCTCAAAGATATGCCCTAAAAGGGAGAAAATGTGTGACGTCATGATGACATCATCAAAAATGTGCTTTTTTAAAACACATATAAGGATAGGTCCGATCGTCATGAAAATTGGTGGGTACGTAGATACTGGCACTAGGATGCAAATTCCACAGTGACGTTATGATGACGTCATCACGTGATTTTTTATGAATTTTTGAAATTTTGAAAATCGTAACATTCTTTTAAATATATCTGGCAAACAAAACAAGATATTTTCAAAATTCTTTTTGTTATAGCTTTGGTAGGTCTCAAAGATATGCCCTAAAAAGGAAAAAAATGTGTGACGTCATGATGACATCATCAAAAATGTGCTTTTTTAAAACACATATAAGGATAGGTCCGATCGTCATGAAAATTGGTGGGTAGGTAGATACTGGCACTAGGATGCAAAATCCAAAGTGACGTCATGATGACGTCATCACGTGATTTGTTATGAATTTTTGAAATTTTGAAATCGTAACATTCTTTTAAATATATCTCGCAAACAAAACAAGATAGTTTCAAAATTCTTTTTGTTATAGCTTGGGTAGGTCTCAAAGATATGCCCTAAAAGGGAAACAAATGTGTGACGTCATGATGACGTCATCCAAAATGTGCTTTTTTAAAACACATAAGGATAGGTCCGATTGTCATGAAAAGCAGTGGGTAGGTAGATACTGTCACTAGCATGCAAAATCTGAAATGATGTCATGATGACGTCATCGTCAATTTTTTTTATGATTTTTGAAATTTTTGAAAGTTCATTTTAATCACAATTTTACACAAAAAAACAAAACAGCCCTGTGTTTGTCCACAAACACTGCACCATACATCTAGTTTTCTCTTTTTTTTGTGCTTCTTTTTCAGCCAAATGCCCATAGCATTTGTACACGTTTTCTTTCTTACTGGCACTTTGGCTACTTTTATGCTGCCGATTGGCTTTAAACTTGGCAGACACTTAGACTAACTGCTCAGAATGTATGCCGAACATTTACGTCATGATGACGTCATCTCGTGATTTTTTATGAATTTTTGAAATTTCAAAATCGTAATATTCTTTTCAATATATCTGGCGAACGAAACAAGATATTTTCCAAATTCTTTTTGTTATAGCTTTAGTATATGTCTCAAAGATATGCCCTAAAAGGGAGAAAATGTGTGACGTCATGATGACATCATCAAAAATGTGCTTTTTTAAAACACATATAAGGATAGGTCTGATCGTCATGAAAATTGGTGGGTAGGTAGATACTGGCACTAGGATGCAAAATCCAAAGTGACGTCATGATGACGTCATCACGTGATTTGTTATGAATTTTTGAAATTTAGAAAATCGTAACATTCTTTTAAATATATCTGGCAAACAAAACAAGATATTTTCAAAATTCTTTTTGTTATAGCTTTGGTAGGTCTCAAAGATATGCCCTAAAAAGGAAAAAAATGTGTGACGTCATGATGACATCATCAAAAATGTGCTTTTTTAAAACACATAAGGATAGGTCCGATCGTCATGAAAATTGGTGGGTAGGTAGATACTGGCACTAGCATGCAAAATCTGAAATGAGGTCATGATGACGTCATCACGTGATTTTTTATGAATTTTTGAAATTTTAAAATCGTAACATTTTTTTAAATATATCTAGCGAACAAAACAAGATATTTTCAAAATGATTTTTGTTATAGCTTTGGTATGTCTCAAAGATATGCACTAAAAGAAAAAAAATGTGTGATGTCATGATGACGTCATCAAAAATGTGCTTTTTTAAAACACATATAAGGATAGGTCCGATCGTCATGAAAAGTGGTGGGTAGGTAGATACTGTCACTATCATGCAAAATCTGAAATGATGTCATGATGACGTCATCGGGAATTTTGTTATGATATTTTTCATTTTTGAAATTTAATTTTAATCACAAAATTTTACACAAAAAAACAAAACAGCCCTGTGTTTGTCCACAAACACTGTACCAGAGGTCTAGTTTTGTTTTTGTTTTTTTTTTCTTCTTTTTCAGCCAAATGCCCATAGCATTTGTACACGTTTTCTTTCTTACCGGCACTTTGGCTACTTTTATGCTGCCGATTGGCTTTAAACTTGGCAGACACTTAGACTAACTGCTCAGAATGTATGCCGAACATTTACGTCATGATGACGTCATCACGTGATTTTTTATGAATTTTTGAAATTTTAAAATCGTAAAATTCTTTTCAATATATCTAGCGAACAAAACAAGATATTTTCAAAATTATTTTTGTTATAGCTTTGGTATGTCTCAAAGATATGCACTAAAAGGGAAAAAAATGTGTGATGTCATGATGACATCATCAAAAATGTGCTTTTTTAAAACACATATAAGGATAGGTCCGATCGTCATGAAAATTGGTGGGTAGGTAGATACTGTCACTAGGATGCAAAATCCAAAGTGATGTCATGATGACGTCATCACGTGATTTTTTATGAATTTTTCAAAATTTTGAAATCGTAACATTCTTTTAAATATATCTCGCAAACAAAACAAGATATTTTCAAAATTCTTTTTGTTATAGCTTTGGTATGTCTCAAAGATATGCCCTAAAAGGGAGAAAATGTGTGACGTCATAATGACATCATCAAAAATGTGCTTTTTTAAAACACATATAAGGATAGGTCCCATCGTCATGAAAATTGGTGGGTAGGTAGATACTGTCACTAGGATGCTGAATCCAAAGTGACGTCATGATGACGTCATCACGTGATTTTTTATGAATTTTTCAAAATTTGAAAATCGTAACATTCTTTTCAATATATCTAGCGAACAAAACAAGATATGCCCAAAAAGAAAACAAATGTGTGACGTCATGATGACATCATCAAAAATGTGCTTTTTTAAAACACATATACGGATAGGTCCGATCGTCATGAAAATTGGTGGGTAGGTAGATACTGTCACTAGGATGCTGAATCCGAAGTGACGTCATGATGACGTCATCACGTGATTTGTTATGAATTTTTGAAATTTTGAAATCGTAAAATTCTTTTAAATATATCTCGCAAACAAAACAAGATAGTTTCAAAATTCTTTTTGTTATAGCTTTGGTAGGTCTCAAAGATATGCCCTAAAAGGGAAGAAAATGTGTGACGTCATGATGACGTCATCAAAAATGTGCTTTTTTAAAACACATATAAGGATAGGTCCGATCGTCATGAAAAGTAGTGGGTAGGTAGATACTGTCACTAGCATGCAAAATCTGAAATCGTCAATTTGTTTTATGATTTTTGAAATTTTTGAAATTTCATTTTAATCACAATTTTACACAAAAAAGCAAAACAGCCCTGTGTTTGTCCACAAACACTGTACCAGATGTCTAGTTGTATTTTTTTCTCTACTTTTTCCTAATTTTTGTCCCACAACTCAAAAAAATGAAATCTCATTCGATATTTTTTAAAAAGTGTTTAACACTGTCACACAGTGAAGGGCTTGGGTGCAGGAGTACTGCAACTTTACTTCCAAGAGCTTAGTTGAGGATAGAGCACAAGTGTTGTGAGTACTAGAGCATGCCAAATGAGGCTTGTGATGCTGTGGACATGGGTGAGTATCAATGAAAACTACTCCTGAAAACCTGCTTAAGTCCTACTTTTATCCTGATTTTGTCCTCCAAAGTCCTACTTTTGTCCTTGGTTTTTTTTTCTTTATTTTTATTTTGATCCTGCTATTCTCCTTTTCTCGTATATTGTTTGTATTGCAAACCAATCACCTAGCAAAGAAAAATTGATCTCCGTATTTTGCCTTTTTTGCACAGGATGAAATGACGAATGCACTGGCCACGATGCGAGTGGACTACGACCATATCAAGATCAAGGAGATGAACGATGCGACTAACCCTCTCCTGATGAAGAGAAGAGTTCAAAAAGAGCAGCAAGTCAAGTCATGATCGCCAGGCTGTGTACCCTCCTGAAGGTCATCACTCTCTCTCCCTCGTCCTGGACCCTATACTCCCCAAGTCACGATAACCTCTAAATGTCATCACTTTTCCCCCCATTCCACCTTATCCCAAATGCACGAAGTCGGTCATGATTGCCAAACTGTACCCCAGAAGAACATAACCATCTTCCCGCATTGCCTAACTTTCAACTCCCTGAATCAAATCACGATAACGAGACTCTACCCTCTGTAGATCATGATGATGTCCCCCATCTCCCTGGGACCAGAACACCCAAAGCCAAGTCGGGCTGACCAGGCCCTGTGCCTACGTTCATCACTATCTCCCATAATAGACCATGTACACAGCAAGTGGAGTCCTGACCACCAAGCTGAACTCCTGAAGATCATGTCATCAATTGGACCGATGCAGTGATTTTTTTTAAAAAGTTTATTCCACAGACTAGGTGGCCAACTGTTATGAGCGAGTCGAGATCAAAGTCCGAGGCCTAAATACTTGTGAAGTTAGAGCTTGATGTGGGTTTGGTTTGATGTAGACTTGATTCCGGATTTCTGATATGTTCAGTGGTCTTTAACTTAGACTTGTGTCTGATCTTAGCAGGACCGGACTCGGCCAAGACTGGCTGTGAGTCTTAGGCCAACAAGGCCCCCCCCAAAAAAAAATAAAAAGCAGGCTGGAGTCCAAGGTTAAGTCTAGGCTGGAGCAAGGGCTTCAAGTCCAGTCTAGACTTGAGCTTTTTTTTTCCCAGTATTGAACTCGAGTGAACTTCACTTCTTTGTTGTTATTCCCTTCGGACTCTGACCCGGACTCGACTTAGAATGCTTGACCTGTGACAGTCATTCATATTTACTTGATGGAAGGTTTTTGACCCGCTGCACTTGGGTGGAACCACTAGACAAAAACGGTTTCATTCAGACCAGATGGTCTACGTTTCTTGGAGTCAGATGTGATAATTTAATACACAGCGCCTTAGCTAACATTAAATCCCCGGGAGAGAGTTCTGTATCTGACCACCACTATATAGGGGATTTTGCAAATATGTGCACCCAAAATATGGCATAAAAACCACTTTTTTCCTGAGAGGATTTCAGTTCTGCACTTGAGGCTGAATGGGTTTGTCTTCAATGAAGACACAAGGTGAGGTGAAATTTGTTATGTTTAGCGGCGAATATGTGGTGTCCGGATACAGAACTCTAGCCACCCCGGACCCTCCACTGAAGAAAGGTATGTCTACTTCTAGTATTTTTATGTGGGTGAATGTACTTTTATAAGGCAAAAAAGCCAGAGTATTTTGTGTGATGTCGCAGCCAAAGACGGCTGCTCGTCGGTCTAAAATTACACAGAGTGTAAGGACGTTGTCATTTTGACACGGTTATTTTAGAAATAGAGAAATTGAAGTACAAGTATTAGTGTTTACATGCACAAATAAAACCACACCGTTTCCCAGTTTTGTATAACATTTGAATGGATAAAGCGTATTGCCTTTTAGAAATTTAAATCTTGTGATATACACAAAGTAATGATTTTGTTATTTATAATTTATTTTTTTTAATATTTTTTTTAATGAGCCCTTTCAAGTAATGAAATATCGGCTTTAGATTTTCTCCGGAAATCCTTTGCTAATACTTTACTAGTGTGTGAGGGAAGGGGAAATTTTCGTAAGGATACATTGATGCCTGTGTAAATAGGAGATACTTGAATGTGTAAACTAAACGCAGCACTGGATTTTTATGGGACTTTGGGCAACCAGGAGGTTTAAATGTAGTGTACACGATTGGTAATCCTCCAAATTTTTTTGTACTGAATTATTACTAAATACCTTACTAGACTGTGGGTTAATAGCAATCTCAATCATCCTGTGAAATGATGGCACGTTTTCCAACGATTGTTACACGTAACAATCGTTGGAAAAAATAACAGATTTTTATAATACTGCCCTCTATTGACCAAATGTAGTTAGTCCGCATTGCATCTAAGGGGCCGTCCATAAAGTACGTATGCACAAAGGGGGGGGGGGGGGGGGGGGGTTGTTGAAATTGCTTACACCATGCGTACTGGGGGGAGGGGGTCCAAGCCAATGCGTACCGTACGCAAACCGACAATTTGCTTTTAATGAATTGTCATGAAATCAATGTACTATCTCATATAAATAACTACCAGGATCAGCTTTTGTGCATCAAAACTAGTTAAAACACTACCCTTCACCCCAACCAAAAGTAAATTTATCTTCCCAGCGCCACCGCCAGCCAACTCTAGCCTATTTTTAGTCCGCAACAAAAAGGCTGCTTTATAAACCAGCAGTGTACACCGGAAACGTACAGGTGTACTTGTATCTATTTCACCCGCGTGCTGTCCAAAATCGCTCATGTACTGGAGGTAAACAAAAGAACAAAAAAGATATACGTCTTGTATATCAACTGCCTCTTGTTCAAACACATATTTTCGTGAAAAGCGTTATTCACTATCTCAATGAAACGTCAAGAGCAAACTACCGTTATGCAAAAAATAGTGTATCGGGATAATTTTTCCTTTTTTGGTTCATGTCATCACTGACTGCTGTTTTTATTCAAAATATATCACTGTTCAATCATTTCCAGGTCCGTTAATAAAAATGTTTGCAATTTTTTTTTCTGTCAACATTTTGTGATTTATTTCAGTCTTTGGATGCAACATATGCGAATTATACTACTACAGCAGGTGTACTGTGACGTTTAATGATGCTAGAATAGGGTAGTCTGAGAAGTCAAAAAGAGATGTGGAATGCGTATGCGTACAGGGGGAGGGGGGGGGGGGTCCAAAAAGTCGGTATTTTGTGCGTACATACTTTATGGACGGCCCCTAAAATAGGTTAACAGTCCAAAAACGGGCGCAAGGTTGCAATTATAGTACAAGTGTGTGTTGCGTAGTGAACCAAAGCGACGGGTTGTAACCAGTCGGCTCGTGTAGCTATGTGACCAATTGGAAACGATCCCGTTTACAAAAATTGGGCTTAGTTTACAAAGAGGGCGCTATAACAAATCCAGTTAACTGCCGATGGTTGAAAACGAATGCCGTTTTTTCTCTCGTTTTTTTCGCCATCCAAGAACACAAAACTTTGAACAGGTCAGTGAAACGATATTTCCTATAAAATACTAACCCCCCAAATCCGCCCATTTCTGAAAATTGCAGCAATGACCAATCATGTACACTACGTTTAAGACTTGTTACGGCCGGTTCGTACTTCATGCAAATAGGAAAGCGAAGTGACGTCATCAGTTGTGGCAGCTACATATTGTGAGTTTGTGAGGTTCTTGTGAGAAACTTTCGTTTCATTGTGATGTTCGCTTTTATTTTTGCATGTGAAAGGGAGGCCTATCACATGTGAAAGGGAGGCCTATCACATGGGCAAGGGAGGCCTATCACATGGGCAAGGGAGGCCTATCACATGGGCAAGGGAGGCCTATCACATGGGCAAGGGAGGCCTATCACATGTGAACATGTAAAAGGTTATCACATTCTGAGAGAGGCTGAGAAGTCTCTGGCTTCAAAGACATATGCAAATACCAAGGTAGTGGGCGAAGGGAAGGATGAAGGTTAGAAAAGGGGGTGGTATGGAATTTTAAGCAGGAAGTCACCTTAACATCACAAGTCACTCAATTGTTGCCCAAAGACTCGTAATCTATCTAGTTATATAGTCTCTAAATTTAGTGTATTTTTTATGTATTAATGAGTAATTAAGATGCAACTTTACATAGCATTCTGCATAGCAGTGCCAAGTCAAGGGGTGTTAAAAGTGATATACAACATTTGCAAATATCGAAAAACAACACCACTGAATTATTATGAAATACTGTAAGTAAATACTAGTCTCAAGCATCCTGTGAAATCATGGCACCTGGTGTGCTGTCATTTTCATGAAAATTGGAATTTTGTATATCAAATTTTAGCAATGGTCGGCCGACCATCATTGGAAAAAACTGACTTTTTCAAATACTGCCCTCAATTTACCAACCTCAGTTAGTCCACATTTTGTTTGGCAGTTGTGCAAGCCAGCTAGTCTAGTTCCCAGTCCTGATAATTCCCTGACGTCTACAGATTTCTCCGTTTTGTCTGAGGTAAGGTCAGGGAACCAGACTACAAGAACATTTTTTTATTCACTGTTTTCCCAGCATCTATGAATACAAAACTTTAAACAGGTCAGTGTTACAGTATTTGCTATAAAATACTAACCCCCAAATCCATTCAATTCTAAAAAATTACAGCAAAAACAAATGATGTATACTACCTTTTAAAGAAACGATTTTTTATTCCTTTGCTCCCTCACCCTTCTCTCAAATGCCCAGTAACGTCACCGTGGCCCAATTTTAAGGCACAATTTCGCCACAATTTTTGCCAATGGAACCCTTGCTCATGTCTTATTAGTCTGTAAGTAGCAGAATGTGGGCGACTAGAAGTTAATATTGGTAACTATTGTTTAAACTAGTGACGCAATAGTTGTACTCTCTGTGCACGTGTAAGCATCACAAGCCATGAAGTACAGGGTGTCCATAAAAAAA
The DNA here is from genome assembly GCA_037893225.1 of Hippasteria phrygiana. Classification (NCBI taxonomy): domain Eukaryota; kingdom Metazoa; phylum Echinodermata; class Asteroidea; order Valvatida; family Goniasteridae; genus Hippasteria; species Hippasteria phrygiana. The sequence goes on from JAZGUH010000003.1 coordinate 940,719, forward strand.
AGTATACCCATTTTATAATTCATATTATCGCAAAACTACTGAAGATTTCAGAAAAAGACAAATGTCTGTGGAAAGGGTAGAATGTCTTCTGTCCAATGGTACAAAGTTCATTATGTAATTGCCATGGATGACTGAACAAACAAGACAGTTATGAAAGGTACTGAAATCAGCACTGTGACAAGTTGTTTACTTGAGTGGCAAAGCTCAGGCAGGTGTTTTTAAGGACTTTATTTTTGCTTGAACACATTGGAAAAGTGATGACGGGCGATGAATCATTTTTTGTTTCTGATTCCTTTCTTTTTGTGTTACACTTACCTGACAAATTTAAGGTGCTGTGCCCTCCACATGTCCTTCCTTTGTCACTAAAACAACTTGTCGTCCATGGCAATGACATAATGAACCTTATACCATTGGACAGAGGACATTCTACCCATTCCACAGACATTTGTTTTTTTCTAAAACATTTGAGTAGTTTTGCGATAATATGAATTTTAAAATGGGTATACTTTAAGGACACCCTGTACATTTAAGGTTGACAGGGCTTTTTTTTATAAAGTTAGCACAGGTTCTCCGCTCACTGCTAAACAGTGCCCGCTGAAAATTGGCTTCAGCTTTAGGGGGCATGCGGGGTAGCATTAAAGTTGTTTAACGGACATTTACATCAATGCCAAAGTGGTCTCATATTGTAGGTCACGCTATTGTCTTAAGCCAAAAAAACCAACGCAATGTTTTTGGTTTTTTCTGGTTCTGAAGAAAGATACTTTTTACATTATATTATCTGTGAAGCTTAAATGTTTATTTGTAATCAATGCTGTAAACAAAAACAAGTTATACTCTGAGTTTGATTTACGAATCGTTTACTCTTTACCCAAGTTTCATGATCACTCTCTATTGGAGCAGAAAGGGTCTGTGTTAAGATTGCACATGCTTAGCCTATATGAAGTATGCTAGTGTTATAATTAGTTATGTTGGCCCATGTTTGACTTGACCCTTTTCCATGCACCCCATAAGTGTATGGACTTCGTTTCAGTTAATTTGAGTATACAGTGTCATTGAAGTATGGTATTTAAGGGTGCTGTGTGTGGTAACTGGTTTCCATTCCCTGTTTCTGTTGGAAGCATTTGGCCATTTTTCAAACCATGGCTTCAGCTTTGGTTTCTGCGAACCTAATTTTCGGTCCTGAGATGTGGCTAGAACTGGTTCACTTTACTCTAAATGCACATCTTTTTTTTATTTTGAATCCAGAGGCAGAGCCTGTTTATTTTGTTAGTGTTCAAGGCTTCGGATTAGCAACGCAGCTATTGACTTCTTGGAAATGAAGCCCGAAGCCAAGGCCAAGGTTTGAGAAATGGCCATTTTATGATTTCCTAGTGTTTTCAATGTCTACCTAACTGTAAAATGTTCACTCAAAATGTTCTTTTGGGTATTTTTAGTTACTCAGGCCAGCGTCCTAAAATGGATCCAGATGTGTATATATCATTCACACTTGACATCACGCATCCCGTAATCCTTTGTGGTCCGCCATCGTTGAGGCCTCACCGTTGCAAAATGTAAACAACGTCCACCAAGATTTCGACAAGGCCCCGTGCTTTTGTTATGATTACTACATGGCAGTATTCGCCTGGTTGTCTCATCACATCCTTTCACTTTTGTTGTTCCAAAGGCTAGTATTGTGAGATACTCTTCAAGTTTTCCCCCCTCGTACTGCCTGTCTTTGGAACTCCTTACCTGAAACCTGCTTCCCTTCCACCTATATTCTTTCAAAAATCGAAATGTGAATAAATACCTTCTATCCCTGTGAATTCTTTCTTGTCTTTTGTAGCCCACACCTTGAGTGGCCTTTTTTGGCCTTGCGTTGGGCGATACCCATAAAAAAAAAAGTTAAAACGGTGCCGAAATGTGACGTCGGTGCAAATGATGTATTATTTTTTTAATGGGCAGCGTAGGACCCTTTTCAATATAAAATGTACTCGGTCTATTTGTAATAGTTCAGATCTGAACGTTTACCATCTACAGTATTTCAATGGGCTATAGAGATGTACATGTACATGTATTACTTTTAGCGAACCCAGGCTTGCCTGATTTTAGCCCATGCTGGTTTCTAAAATGTCTTCATCTGACCCTATTCCTTGAACAACTTTGTGTATTAACATCACATGACTTCATGGTCAAGTCATGTGATCTATCAGGCGTTTTCCTTTTTAAAACCTAATTTTTTTGTAGTAGTTGGTGGACAGATTTTACGTTTAAAGTTCTTTTGTTCTTAAACTGTCTAATATTTGTTTTAGTTTACCTTGTCTGTATTTCACTAGCTGGACGCTAAAGAAGAAAGAACTAATTGTCCTCAAGTAATTGAAATGAATATGTCCGGCCAAATTTGATAACTAATTTTGTTCCAGACACACACAAGGCCGTGATTTGAAATACTATTGACCTATTTTTACAAATGTGCAGGGAATTTTGTAAAGTTAAAAATGTGTACTCTGTAATTTATTTTTTTTTTGTGGGGGAGGAACCTTTTCCCCTGATATATGAATATGAGACCGTTGTCTCCCATAACTGCATGTTGCATATTATGCAAACGAGTCATCCCTTCGAATAACGACAGCACCGTGAAGTGTACAAAGCAGCAAACCTTTTTGAAGAGACGTAAATTGTAGCAGTAGGAAAATGGATGTATAGTTGACATTTTATGACAATAAAAAAAACGTTGTATAATCAAGACTTAGTGAAGCGGGACTGTGTGTTACTTCAGTTGGGCTTGCTGGAGTGTGTGGATTAGACTCACTGGTCTCTATATAAACTGGATAGCTCATTGGCCATTGTATGCTGTACAAGCAACTGAAGCCAGCACCCGCCATATTACCACTCCTAATTTACCACTGTTCGCTATGTAAGAAGAACGAGGATGAAAGGAAACCATGGGGACAAGGTTGGAAAACCTGTTGTATTGGGAGTGATAACATGGCGGATGGTGGCCTCAACTCGAACAGCCAATGCGCTATCCAGTTTACATAGAGATCAGTGATTAGACTATTTCAAATCCGAGATTGCGGCTAACTCACAAGAGGGCGCTATTTCCGGCACTATTCTGTGATTGTATTGGCTATCAGGCCGACAAAAACCACGATCACAGACTTGGAACCAAGTCTATTTGTGGATTGAATCAAGAGCCCTTTCTCGGTTTATTCACCCTCCTCCCTGCCAAGGAGAATAGCTACCAACCCGATTCATTATCTTCCAAAAAAATAGAGCCAATTGGCAATTTTAAACATTTTCTACTCGGAACCAAAGTTGGTCAAGATTGACTACATGTACTTGTATTTCCGATGCATTTTGGCTGTGGAAGTGTTAGCCGTGGCTCGCTTTTTCGTTTAGTTTTCTTTCTTTTGTCCATGAATGTGGGTGTGTGGGGGTGCAGTCTGACGCCCTTATCCTTTAAACGAAACATGCAATCAATAAATTCAGTGAAACTTGTTTCACATATTCATGTCTCACAAAAATAGGAGCTTGACCTAAGTGATTACTTTTAGTTGAATAAATACAAAGTGGTGGTTTGAATTAAAATCTTTGAAGTTTTAATTCTCATACAAGAGGGCACTATTTTTGTTTGGTAATAGAAGGAAAGAGCATAAGAATACAAAAGTCATTCTTCCGGAACCACCCATCAGCAGTGTTTTGTAAGTGTAATTACTCCATTTGTGATCCCCACAATGTCGCTTCCCAGGTTGTATCGTAAAGTTGGGCATGATAAGGTGTGCATGTGCCATTATGTATATGGTTGATAAATTTTAACCCTCACTGGTGCCCCCGGATAAAAAGACACTGACAATTTGGGAGACCGCCATCATAGGGCCAAGATCGCTCAGTTGGTAGAGCGCCGATGACTCCCTGAAAATCCGACCTGTTAGATATACTCACTGGATATACTGCACATGATCAGTAGGCCCAAGATACCAAAACAATGAGAAACATAGGGTGAGGGTTGGGGTGAGATTTTCGGATAGTATTATAGGGTTTAGTATGGGATGAGGTTTAAAGGTCATTGCCCAAAAATATTGCGTTCATTATACAAAAAGCACAATAGTGTTGCAGTGCACCATGGGTAACGAGTCGGATATTCATGGTTCGGATGTTCATATGACACCGGTACGGTATTCCGGAGGTCGCAGGTTCGAATCCCACTCCCTTTCAGTTTTCTTTGTTCACTTTGAAAATGTATTCAAATTATGCAGTCAGCTGTTTCCCGTGTGGTTTGTTTGACGATAAAATATTTCAAGTTTGCTCGTGCAAGAGGGCGCTATTTTTGTTTAGTCAGTCCCTGTCGAAAGAGCACGAGTGCAATAATCATTCTTTGAAGATTATAACGCGTCAACAATGTTCTGTAAATGTATTTACTCCATTAAAAAAAAGTAGAAACAGCTCTGGTCCAAGTCAACCCATGGTCTGTTTAGTGTGTGCATCGTTATGCAGTCATAGCAAGCAGCACACGCCACAATTTGTGTTGGCCTGTGTGTACATGCACATGTACACGGTTCGTCAGGTTGTACAAGATAGTAACAACTCAATTAAGGTAAGAGTGGGTTGAGTGTTTACCGTACCGGGTTGAGTGTGTACAACTCAACGTTTCAGACAGTGTGCACTCACACTCCCGAGGACGGACAGCGTCCGAAAGGTGGAGTTACACACTCATCCCGGTTCTTTTCAGAACCACACATCTTCCTAAAAGAGATTTATTTCACATGGTGTTACCCGCAATCTCAGTCTTTCACTTATAGTACCCACCATGCAAAGCTTTAAATTGTATTTAACGCAATAACGTTTCACTTCTGCAAATCACATTGAATGCCGATGGGACTCGTCATATTTGCCTTTACGTTGGGTACTGACGGTATTAAACTCGTTTCTGCCATCGGTATAATTGCTTCTTAAGTTCTTCGTCTCCGATCTAAGGACGCGGCGGTAGTTAGGTAAGGACAAGGCTACCCCCGTTCATTTAGTTATAGGGCCTACGCTTTGCACATCTGATTGGGAACTTTAATGAAATTGATTTTCCCAGCACCGCAAAATGCGTGGTGTGTGGAGGTCGGAAAATTGTGTATTCTGTGTACAGCTAAGACGCATTTGGCACTGACAAAGGCTATTTCTTTTCTAGGGGTTATTGTAGGCCCTATAGAGTACCGAAGTCTGACGTCAGTTGCCTGGGCAATGGTTCTACACACATGCAGTTTAGAATGTATTCTGGTTCCAAACATTGCATTGATTGACGTCATCACTTCGGTACTCTATAATTGCCACCAAGGTGAGAAAATGAGTTCTTGTTATAAACATGGGGGAATAAAGAACAATATAATTACATAAGAGGTTTACTGTCATTATGTTGTCACTTGGTCCACGTGCAGCACCAAAATGTAGCCCGGACTCTAAATGTAGCCCCGTCAAATGTAGTACCAAACCTTAAATGTAGCCCCGACCCTGTACGTAAATGTAGCCCCGACCCTGTACCTAAATGTAGCCCCGACCCTGTACCTAAATGTAGCCCGAAGTAGTCTGAAAATTCCAGCTCTAGGCTCATGACGTGAGATTCGCGAATCTCACATGTCATGAGCCTAATAAGGCTGGAATTTTCAAGCTAGCTCGAACCCTTAATTAGTGTACAGCCCCGACCCTGTACCTTAAAATGTAACCCGAGCCTAAATCTAGCCCCGACCCTAAATGTAGCACTGACACAGTGACCCTGTACCTAAATGTAGTGCGAAGGTCAGGGATACATTTAGGTGTATGGCTATACTAGTAGGCCTACATAGGTTCCGCACAGTCCTTGTTTAGGAAACGTATGAAAACCAATGAGAGGGACTGCAAATACGAGGTGCGATCAAAAAGATCCGAGACTGTTCCTGTTGCGAACGAAAGGAGCGCAGCATAGTAATGTTCATATATAGCAGGTGTAAGCAATAACTTTTGTAAGTATTCCAAGTTACATCGCTTGATCAACATCAGCACCTATGTTACACGCATTTTTATGACCACACGTGCGCATTTGCGATTTCACCATGGACCTGAAACTTGGGCAGAAGCAGCAAAGTGTCGACGTCTGTAAGGATCTCCGTCAACACGCCCGGGATTACCCAAACTCATGTCGAGGATCATTAGCGGTGACGAGAGTTGGGTCTACGGCTATACGACCCAGAGACCAAACAGCAGTCTTCGCAGTGGAAGAGCCCGCAGTCTCCAAGACCGAAGAAGGCGCGTCAGGTCAGGAGCACAACCAAGAGCATGCTCGTCGTTTTCTTTGACATTCGCGGGGTTCTGCACCGTGAATTCCTCCCCCAGGGTCAGACTGTCAACGCTGAGTTCTACTGCACCGTTCTCAAGCGTCTGAGGGAGAACATTAGGTGCAAACGGCCTGAACTGTGGCGCTGTGGCAATTGGGTGCTCCAACATGACAACGCGCCCGCTGAGTTTCTCGCCCGCAACAACACAATCGTCGCTCCCGACCCCCCCCCCCCCCCCCCCCCCCTACTCGCTGGATTCGGCTCCCTGCGACTTCTTTCTGTTCCCCAAAATTAAGTTCAAGCCGAAGAGTCGCCGTTTTGACACTGTGGAGGTGATCCAGCGAGAATCGTGAGATGGTGCTTCAGACGCGCTTACGGAACGGGATTTAGGGAACATTCCAAGCGTGGCAGGAGCGCTGGGAGCGGTGTATCGTTGCACAAGGGGACTACTTTGAAGGGGATGGCGGCCAGATTTAAATCACGTACGGTTTTTGCTTGTTATAGGCGCAGTCTCGGAACTTTTTGATCGCACCTCGTAGTACGAACACGGTACCGGTACGGGGACAATCTGAAGTCACCAATAATTATTATTTTCACCATAAGTATGGTGAGTGTATGGGAAGTGACAAGCGGTCAGGCTGATGCGCACAGCGTTGTGGGTTATTCCTAAATAATGACCTCACCATCCCCTCAGAAATTATCCTTCGAAATGGCTCATTAATTTGAAGACACTATAGTCAAATTCGCGACTGGGTAAAAAGCTTTTGACTAAACGAAGACCGAGATTAATTGTACAGTAAAAGAGTGATAAGCAGCACGATCTCGGAAATGGATACATAGATTGATGGATGGATGGATTAATTTGATGAAACCGAGATTTTTATTTGTTTGTTTTCTCCATCCAAAGCGATGCACAGATTAGGGCCTGTGCACCATTTAATTAGATACCGGTACGTATTATGACTTCGGACTCATATGCTGCACCTGTCAAGCTCCTGTCTGTTTGTCGGTCGGTCGGCTGGTCGGTTGGTTGGTTGGTTGTGCTATTCTATTCTATTCTGTGGTTGTTTTATGATCGACCCTTTCAACAATTCCCGAATTTCCATATTCATGAAGTAATCATAGTGATGTCATATTAAACAAACACCAAAGTGTCGCAGTTGATGTGTGTATAAAAGTCGCAAGTATTATGATTAATGAATTTTCAATTTTTTTCTCTTGAAGCTAGACAAGTTTACATCACAACAGCACCCTAACATCACGGAAAAACACGACCGTTTTGTGTATACATGTAGTTATAAATGAATAAAGAATTTCATCCCAAGTCCAAAAAGGATGATACCCCATATCATGTTATGGGGCAGCACATTTTTGAGGGTTTCTGGCAGTATCTAGTTTCTCGCAGAATGCGACGCCAATGAATTAATCCTGCTGAATTTAGCCTTGCCGGAGTCGGATTTCACGGTCAAGAATCAAGACCGTGATTCCCCCAAACTACTTGACCGCATCTTCGCACACTAGTCTTTATGTATCTTCTTCACTGAGACGCGAGCGAGCGCATCGGGTGTGATCATCGTTTTCCAAAGTAGATAAGTTTCGAGTGGAAATAATGGGTAGTTGAAATCTGCAGGCTGGTGAACGGGGAAAACGTACAAGGGGGTAATGAGGGAAATTACATTATAGGCATAGATTGACGTGGGTTTTGAATGCAGCTTTTTGTCTTGTGCTTTCCATTTTTCTTTACATAAATGAGCTGGGTGTGGTAAACTGACGATGAGGTTCCATGAAGAGCTTGATTTTACTTTGAAATACGGAAGTGCCGAACAATTATTTTTTACCTTTTACCCTTACCAATACTCGTGTGTTTTCGTACCTCATGAAAATGTACTCGGACGCGTACCGGTACTCGTTCAAAGCTTGCGGAAGAGTAAAGTGTAAATAATTGTTTTAATTTTATTTATTTATTATTCGGCATTCAGCCGGGATATAGCCCACCACGAAAGTCTTTCGACTTATTTCCAGTGGGGTCCCATATGAGGAAGGAAGTTACAGTTTTAAGACGTGGGAGAATAATTCTGGAGAAAACCCACGGAATCAGGTAGGGACTAAAAACCCAATCCACATGTTGGCCCCAGCCGGGATTCGAACCAGGGTCACAGTGGTGGAAGGCGAGGAAAGTACCACTACACCAACCTGATCCCCCAAATAAAAAAAATGCTCTTGTCGAGATGAGTATGTATATACCGGCCAAAAAAGGCCTTTGTAAAATTATTACTAGCATATCAATTTATAGAAACTGATAAATCGCCTGATGTGAAAGAGAACCTAGGCCTATCGTGGCAAAAATTGACCTCTCACTTCCGAAAAACCTAAAACACACGGACTCGTGAAACTCGGTGTAGGCCTACTCGTACAAAGATGAACATTTATGACATAATTTTGTGGCAATCATTAGGTAAAAACTAAAAGTTAAAGGGACACATTGCCTTCAAATGTCATGAAATTTTGCTGTTTAGGAAATTTTCCTTACCTTTGATAAGAGTTGTTCATGCAAAAAAACACGTATAATGTGTTGTAATTAGTGAGTAGTGATTACAAAACAAACAATTGGCTGCTTACCCCTGACATCTGACCCGCGAAACATAGACTTATTTCCAGTACTAAATACCACCATCTAAATAATGCGCAAAATACGCTGTAAGAGTCTTTAGGCTGGCGCCGCAGCCTTGTGAACCTATCAGATGATCGCCAGGTACAATTCTCTACCTCGCGACACATATCGCCAGTGCTGAGCGCCGTGCCACAGTAGGCCTACATCAAAATGGATCAACAGAACGTACTTCAACCAGATGCGACTGGAAATACGACTGGTGAGCACAGTCCGCCATTTTGTGGAGTCAAAAATTTGGTTCTACAAAATGGCGGACCGTTATTTGTCACGAAATTAGACAAAAACCACGCAATTTGAAGGGATAGTTATGTGAATCTTTATATTCTACTTTTAAGAAAGCTTCCCAACCATATCCATTTCAGTTGTATAGCCCAAATCGCAAAATCCAAAGCAATGTGTCCCTTCAAATAGAAGAATACATTTTTCTTTATGTCTATTTGTTTTAATAAACGCACAGGACTCATTAGCATTTTCAAAAAATAATAATAATAATGACCGCTGATCAGGACGCTGAGTGATGCTGTAAGCCTGCTGACACTCAAGCCAGCGCGGCTTAATTGAAACCCATAACAGCTGCAGGTAAAGTTTCGTTCTCGTGTATGTACGCGATGTGAAAACAAGCGTAAACGAACAAGGAGACCCGGGAAGAAATATACCAGATATGAGAGGTCGTCAATAAAATTCGCTTTTTACTCATCGTCAAATGTTTCCCCCACTTTTACTTGAAAATTCCAAGACAAAATTACAGCGTGAATATTTCTTGGAGTGGTTTACGGTTCGGAATCATTCTGCCAAAAATAATAACAAGAGAAAGGGCAACCCAGCGTAAATTGCCCAAAGGCGGGCCGCGCGAGGTCTCCGGAAGCCCACTGCGTGACCTTTTACTTTCAGGCTATAAAGGTTGCACACCAGTAAAATACTTCCATAGACTCCAATGATAAATACGCAAACTTCAAAAATTCAGGAATAATACTTAGAACTCCCCAAGGTATTTGAGACACACATCAAATTAAAGCTTATTTCATAATTGTTCAGTTTCTGTTCAATTTTATGGGGATTAACCAATGACTTTTGGGAGAAATGTCCATCCAAAGATGATACCCCCTAAAAGTAGTCTCGTAGCCCATCGCCAGCTTGAAAGATGATGCCTATACGCTCCATTGCAAAATATAGCACTTTTAGGGCCCAATTTCATCCGAATTTCACAATATTTAAACTGGCAGTCCTGTGCACGGAAACGTACAGGTGTACTTGTATCTATTTCACCCGCGTGCTGTCCAAAATCGCTCATGTACTGGAGGTAAACAAAAGAACAAAAAAGATATGCGTCTTGTATATCAACTGCCTCTTGTTCAAACACATATTTTCGTGAAAAGCGTTATTCACTATCTCAATGAAACGTCAAGAGCAAACTACCGTTATGCAAAAAATAGTGTATCGGGATAATTTTTTCCTTTTTTGGTCATCACTGACTGCTGTTTTTGTTCAAAATATATCACTGTTCAATCATTTCCAGGTCCGTTAATAAAAATGTTTGCAATTTTTTTTTCTGTCAACATTTTGTGATGTATTTCAGTCTTTGGATGCGACATATGCGAATCATACTACTACAGCAGGTGTACTGTAGGGTAGTCTGAGAAGTCAAAAAGAGATGTGGAATGCGTATGCGTACAGGGGGAGGGGGGGGGGGGGGGTCCAAAAAGTCAGTATTTCGTGCGTACGTACTTTATGGACGGCCCCTCAAATTGGTTAAGTCCAAAAACGGGCGCAAGGTTGCAATTATAGTACAAGTGTGTGTTGCGTAGTGTACCAAAGCAACGGGTTGTAACCAGTCGGCTCGTGTAGCTATGTGACCAATTTGAAACGATCCCGTTTACAAAAATTGGGCTTAGTTTACAAAGAGGGCGCTATAACAAATCCAGTTAACTGCCGATGGTTGAAAACGTTTTTTCTCTCGTTTTTTTCGCCATCCAAGAACACAAAACTTTGAACAGGTCAGTGAAACGATATTTCCTATAAAATACTAACCCCCAAATCCGCCCATTTCTGAAAATTGCAGCAATGACCAATCATGTACACTACGTTTAAGACTTGTTACGGCCGGTTCGTACTTCATGCAAATAAGAAAGCGAAGTGACGTCATCAGTTGTGGCAGCTACATATTGTGAGTTTGTGAGGTTCTGAAAAGAACCAGCGGAAACTAAAAAAAAAAACAAGTTGCTACTGCAGTGTATTTATTAATTGCTGTCTTCACCATGCAAACTTTCGTTTCATTGTGATGTTCGCTTTTATTTTTGCATGTGAAAGGGAGGCCTATCACATGTGAAAGGGAGGCCTATCACATGTGAAAGGGAGGCCTATCACATGTGAAAGGGAGGCCTATCACATGTGAAAGGGAGGCCTATCACATGTGAAAGGGAGGCCTATCACATGTGAAAGGGAGGCCTATCAGATGTGATTGAGAGGCCTATCAGATGTGAACATGTAAAAGGTTATCACATTCTCTGAGAGGCTGAGAAGTCTCAAAGATATATGCAAATACCAAGGTAGTGGGCGAAGGGAAGGATGAAGGTTAGTAAAGGGGGTGGTATGGAATTTTAAGCAGGAAGTCACCTTAACGTCACAAGTCACTCAATTGTTGCCCAAAGACTCATAATCTATCTAGTTATATAGTCTCTAAATTTAGTGTATTTTTTTTTTGTATTAATGAGTAATTAAGATGCAACTTTACATAGCATTCTGCATAGCAGTGCCAAGTCAAGGGGTGTTAAAAGTGATATACAACATTTGCAAACATCGAAAAACAACACCACTGAATTAATATGAAATACCTGACTTTCCTGTAAGTAAATACTAGTCTCAAGCATCCTGTGAAATCATGGCACCTGGTGTGCTGTCATTTTCATGAAAATTGGAATTTTGTATATCAAATTTTAGCAATGGTCAGCCGACCATCATTGGAAAAAACTGACTTTTTCAAATACTGCCCTCAATTTACCAACCTCAGTTAGTCCACATTTTGTTTGGCAGTTGTGCAAGCCAGCTAGTCTAGTTCCCAGTCCTGATAATTCCCTGACGTCTACAGATTTCTCCGTTTTGTCTGAGGTAAGGTCAGGGAACCAGACTACAAGAACATTTTTTTATTCACTGTTTTCCCAGCATCTATGAATACAAAACTTTAAACAGGTCAGTGTTACAGTATTTGCTATAAAATACTAACCCCCAAATCCATTCAATTCTAAAAAATTACAGCAAAAACAAATGATGTATACTACCTTTTAAAGAAACGATTTTTTATTCCTTTGCTCCCTCACCCTTCTCTCAAATGCCCAATAACGTCACCGTGGCCCAATTTTAAGGCACAATTTCGCCACAATTTTTGCCAATGGAACCCTTGCTCATGTCTTATTAGTCTGTAAGTAGCAGAATGTTAATATTGGCAACTGTTGTTTAAACTAGTGCCGCAATAGTTGTACTCTCTGTGCACGTGTAAGCATCACAAGCCATGAAGTACAGGGTGTCCATAAAAAAAAAGTATACCCATTTTAAAATTCATATTATCGCAAAACTACTGAAGATTTCAGAAAAAGACAAATGTCTGTGGACAGGGTAGAATGTCCTCTGTCCAATGGTACAAGGTTCATTATGTCATTGCCATGGATGACTGAACAAACAAGACAGTTATGAAAGGTACTGAAATCAGCACTGTGACAAGTTGTTTACTCGAGTGGCAAAGCTCAGGCAGGTGTTTTTAAGGACATTATTTTGCTTGAACACATTGGAAAAGTCATGACAGGGGGCGATGAATCATTTTTTGTTTCTGATTCCTTTCTTTTTGTGTTACACTTACCTGACAAATTTAAGGTGCTGTGCCCTCCACATGGCCTTCCTTTGTCACTAAAACAACTTGTCGTCCATGGCAATGACATAATGAACCTTATACCATTGGGCAGAGGACATTCTACCCATTCCACAGACATTTGGTTTTTTCTAAAACATTTGAGTAGTTTTGCGATAATATGAATTTTAAAATGGGTATACATTTTACTTTTTTTCAAGGACACCCTGTACATTTAAGGTTGACAGGGCTTTTTTTTATAATGTTAGCACAGGTTCTCCGCTCACTGCTAAACAGTGCCTGAAAATTGGCTTTAGCTTTAGGGGGCATGCGGGGTAGCATTAAAGTTGTTTAACGGACATTTACATCAATGCCAAAGTGGTCTCATATTGTAGGTCACGCTATTGTCTTAAGCCAAAAAAAACCAACGCAATGTTTTTGGGTTTTTTCTGGTTCTGAAGAAAGATACTTTTTACATGTTTATTTGTAATCAATGCTGTAAACAAAAACAAGTTATACTCTGAGTTTGATTTACGAATCGTTTACTCTTTACCCAAGTTTCATGATCACTCTCTATTGGAGCAGAAAGGGTCTGTGTTAAGATTGCACATGCTTAGCCTATATGAAGTATGCTAGTGTTATAATTAGTTATGTTGGCCCATGTTTGACTTGACCCTTTTCCATGCACCCCATAAGTGTATGGACTTCGTTTCAGTTAATTTGAGTATACAGTGTCATTGAAGTATGGTATTTAAGGGTGCTGTGTGTGGTAACTGGTTTCAATTCCCTGTTTCTGTTGGAAGCATTGGCCATTTTTCAAACCATGGCTTCAGCTTTGGTTTCTGCGAACCTAATTTTCGGTCCTGAGATGTGGCTAGAACTGGTTCACTTTACTCTAAATGCACATCTTTTTTTAAATTTTGAATCCAGAGGCAGAGCCTGTTTATTTTGTTAGTGTTCAAGGCTTCGGATTAGCAATGCAGCTATTGACTTCTTGGAAATGAAGCCCGAAGCCAAGGCCAAGGTTTGAGAAATGGCCATTTTATGATTTCCTAGTGTTTTCAATGTCTACCTAACTGTAAAATTTTCACTCAAAATGTTCTTTTGGGTATTTTTAGTTACTCAGGCCAGCGTCCTAAAATGGATCCAGATGTGTATATATCATTCACACTTGACATCACGCATCCCGTAATCCTTTGTGGTCCGCCATCGTTGAGGCCTCACCGTTGCAAAATGTAAACAACGTCCACCAAGATTTCGACAAGGCCCCGTGCTTTTGTTATGATTACTACTCGGCAGTATTCGCCTGGTTGTCTCGTCACATCCTTTCACTGTTGTTGTTCCAAAGGCTAGTACTGTGAGATACTCTTCAAGTTTTCCCCCCTCGTACTGCCTGTCTTTGGAACTCCTTACCTGAAACCTGCTTCCCTTCCACCTATATTCTTTCACAAATCGAAATGTGAATAAATACCTTCTATCCCTGTGAATTCTTTCTTGTCTTTTGTAGCCCACACATTGAGTGGCCTTTTTTGGCCTTGCGTTGGGCGATACCCATACAAAAAAAAGTTAAAACGGTGCCGAAATGTGACGTCGGTGCAAATGATGTATTATTTTTTTAATGGGCAGCGTAGGACCCTTTTCAATATAAAATGTACTCGGTCTATTTGTAATAGTTCAGATCTGAACGTTTACCATCTACAGTATTTCAATGGGCTATAGAGATGTACATGTACCTGTATTACTTTTAGCGAACTCAGGCTTGCCTGATTTTAGCCCATGCTGGTTTCTAAAATGTCTTCATCTGACCCTATTCCTTGAACAACTTTGTGTATTAACATCACATGACTTCATGGTCAAGTCATGTGATCTATCAGGCGTTTTCCTTTTTAAAACCTAATTTTTTTGTAGTAGTTGGTGGACAGATTTTACGTTTAAAGTTCTTTTGTTCTTAAACTGTCTAATATTTGTTTTAGTTTACCTTGTCTGTATTTCACTAGCTGGACGCTAAAGAAGAAAGAACTAATTGTCCTCAAGTAATTTAAATGAATATGTCCGGCCAAATTTGATAACTAATTTTGTTCCAGACACACACAAGGCCGTGATTTGAAATACTATTGACCTATTTTTACAAATGTGCAGGGAATTTTGTAAAGTTAAAAATGTGTACTCTGTAATTTTTTTTTTTTTTGTGGGGGAGGAACCTTTTCCCCTGATATATGAATATGAGACCGTTGTCTCCCATAACTGCATGTTGCATATTATGCAAACGAGTCATCCCTTCGAATAACGACAGCACCGTGAAGTGTACAAAGCAGCAAACCTTTTTGAAGAGACGTAAATTGTAGCAGTAGGAAAATGGATGTATAGTTGACATTTTATGACAATAAAAAAAACGTTGTATAATCAAGACTTAGTGAAGCGGGACTGTGTGTTACTTCAGTTGGGCTTGCTGGAGTGTGTGGATTAGACTCACTGGTCTCTATATAAACTGGATAGCTCATTGGCCATTGTATGCTGTACAAGCAACTGAAGCCAGCACCCGCCATATTACCACTCCTAATTTACCACTGTTCGCTATGTAAGAAGAACGAGGATGAAAGGAAACCATGGGGACAAGGTTGGAAAACCTGTTGTATTGGGAGTGATAACATGGCGGATGGTGGCCTCAACTCGAACAGCCAATGCGCTATCCAGTTTACATAGAGATCAGTGATTAGACTATTTCAAATCCGAGATTGCGGCTAACTCACAAGAGGGCGCTATTTCCGGCACTATTCTGTGATTGTATTGGCTATCAGGCCGACAAAAACCACGATCACAGACTTGGAACCAAGTCTATTTGTGGATTGAATCAAGAGCCCTTTCTCGGTTTATTCACCCTCCTCCCTGCCAAGGAGAATAGCTACCAACCCGATTCATTATCTTCCAAAAAAATAGAGCCAATTGGCAATTTTAAACATTTTCTACTCGGAACCAAAGTTGGTCAAGATTGACTACATGTACTTGTATTTCCGATGCATTTTGGCTGTGGAAGTGTTAGCCGTGGCTCGCTTTTTCGTTTAGTTTTCTTTCTTTTGTCCATGAATGTGGGTGTGTGGGGGTGCAGTCTGACACCCTTATCCTTTAAACGAAACATGCAATCAATAAATTCAGTGAAACTTGTTTCACATATTCATGTCTCACAAAAATAGGAGCTTGACCTAAGTGATTACTTTTAGTTGAATAAATACAAAGTGGTGGTTTGAATTAAAATCTTTGAAGTTTTAATTCTCATACAAGAGGGCACTATTTTTGTTTGGTAATAGAAGGAAAGAGCATAAGAATACAAAAGTCATTCTTCCGGAACCACCCATCAGCAGTGTTTTGTAAGTGTAATTACTCCATTTGTGATCCCCACAATGTCGCTTCCCAGGTTGTATCGTAAAGTTGGGCATGATAAGGTGTGCATGTGCCATTATGTATATGGTTGATAAATTTTAACCCTCACTGGTGCCCCCGGATAAAAAGACACTGACAATTTGGGAGACCGCCATCATAGGGCCAAGATCGCTCAGTTGGTAGAGCGCCGATGACTCCCTGAAAATCCGACCTGTTAGATATACTCACTGGATATACTGCACATGATCAGTAGGCCCAAGATACCAAAACAATGAGAAACATAGGGTGAGGGTTGGGGTGAGATTTTCGGATAGTATTATAGGGTTTAGTATGGGATGAGGTTTAAAGGTCATTGCCCAAAAATATTGCGTTCATTATACAAAAAGCACAATAGTGTTGCAGTGCACCATGGGTAACGAGTCGGATATTCATGGTTCGGATGTTCATATGACACCGGTACGGTATTCCGGAGGTCGCAGGTTCGAATCCCACTCCCTTTCAGTTTTCTTTGTTCACTTTGAAAATGTATTCAAATTATGCAGTCAGCTGTTTCCCGTGTGGTTTGTTTGACGATAAAATATTTCAAGTTTGCTCGTGCAAGAGGGCGCTATTTTTGTTTAGTCAGTCCCTGTCGAAAGAGCATGAGTGCAATAATCATTCTTTGAAGATTATAACGCGTCAACAATGTTCTGTAAATGTATTTACTCCATTAAAAAAAAAGTAGAAACAGCTCTGGTCCAAGTCAACCCATGGTCTGTTTAGTGTGTGCATCGTTATGCAGTCACAGCAAGCAGCACACGCCACAATTTGTGTTGGCCTACATGTACATGTACATGTACACGGTTCGTCAGGTTGTACAAGATAGTAACAACTCAATTAAGGTAAGAGTGGGTTGAGTGTTTACCGTACCGGGTTGAGTGTGTACAACTCAACGTTTCAGACAGTGTGCACTCACACTCCCGAGGACGGACAGCGTCCGAAAGGTGGAGTTACACACTCATCCCGGTTCTTTTCAGAACCACACATCTTCCTAAAAGAGATTTATTTCACATGGTGTTACCCGCAATCTCAGTCTTTCTCTTATCGTACCCACCATGCAAAGCTTCAAATTGTATTTAACGCAATAACGTTTCACTTCTGCAAATCACATTGAATGCCGATGGGACTCGTCATATTTGCCTTTACGTTGGGTACTGACGGTATTAAACTCGTTTCTGCCATCGGTATAATTGCTTCTTAAGTTCTTGGTCTCCGATCTAAGGACGCGGCGGTAGTTAGGTAAGGACAAGGCTACCCCCGTTCATTTAGTTATAGGGCCTACGCTTTGCACATCTGATTGGGAACTTTAATGAAATTGATTTTCCCAGCACCGCAAAATGCGTGGTGTGTGGAGGTCGGAAAATTGTGTATTCTGTGTACAGCTCAGACGCATTTGGCACTGACAAAGGCTATTTCTTTTCTAGGGGTTATTGTAGGCCCTATAGAGTACCGAAGTCTGACGTCAGTTGCCTGGGCAATGGTTCTACACACATGCAGTTTAGAATGTATTCTGGTTCCAAACATTGCATTGATTGACGTCATCACTTCGGTACTCTATAATTGCCACCAAGGTGAGAAAATGAGTTCTTGTTATAAACATGGGGGAATAAAGAACAATATAATTACATAAGAGGTTTACTGTCATTATGTTGTCACTTGGTCCACGTGCAGCACCAAAATGTAGCCCGGACTCTAAATGTAGCCCCGTCAAATGTAGTACCAAACCTTAAATGTAGCCCCGACCCTGTACGTAAATGTAGCCCGACCCTGTACCTAAATGTAGCCCGAAGTAGTCTGAAAATTCCAGCTCTAGGCTCATGACGTGAGATTCGCGAATCTCACATGTCATGAGCCTAATAAGGCTGGAATTTTCAAGCTAGCTCGAACCCTTAATTAGTGTATAGCCCCGACCCTGTACCTTAAAATGTAACCCGAGCCTAAATCTAGCCCCGACCCTAAATGCAGCACTGACACAGTGACCCTGTACCTAAATGTAGTGCGAAGGTCAGGGATACATTTAGGTGTATGGCTATACTAGTAGGCCTACATAGGTTCCGCACAGTCCTTGTTTAGGAAACGTATGAAAACCAATGAGAGGGACTGCAAATACGAGGTGCGATCAAAAAGATCCGAGACTGTTCCTGTTGCGAACGAAAGGAGCGCAGCATAGTAATGTTCATATATAGCAGGTGTAAGCAATAACTTTTGTAAGTATTCCAAGTTACATCGCTTGATCAACATCAGCACCTATGTTACACGCATTTTTATGACCACACGTGCGCATTTGCGATTTCACCATGGACCTGAAACTTGGGCAGAAGCAGCAAAGTGTCGACGTCTGTAAGGATCTCCGTCAACACGCCCGGGATTACCCAAACTCATGTCGAGGATCATTAGCGGTGACGAGAGTTGGGTCTACGGCTATACGACCCAGAGACCAAACAGCAGTCTTCGCAGTGGAAGAGCCCGCAGTCTCCAAGACCGAAGAAGGCGCGTCAGGTCAGGAGCACAACCAAGAGCATGCTCGTCGTTTTCTTTGACATTCGCGGGGTTCTGCACCGTGAATTCCTCCCCCAGGGTCAGACTGTCAACGCTGAGTTCTACTGCACCGTTCTCAAGCGTCTGAGGGAGAACATTAGGTGCAAACGGCCTGAACTGTGGCGCTGTGGCAATTGGGTGCTCCAACATGACAACGCGCCCGCTGAGTTTCTCGCCCGCAACAACACAATCGTCGCTCCCGACCCCCCCCCCCCCCCCCCCCCCCTACTCGCTGGATTCGGCTCCCTGCGACTTCTTTCTGTTCCCCAAAATTAAGTTCAAGCCGAAGAGTCGCCGTTTTGACACTGTGGAGGTGATCCAGCGAGAATCGTGAGATGGTGCTTCAGACGCGCTTACGGAACGGGATTTAGGGAGCATTCCAAGCGTGGCAGGAGCGCTGGGAGCGGTGTATCGTTGCACAAGGGGACTACTTTGAAGGGGATGGCGGCCAGATTTAAATCACGTACGGTTTTTGCTTGTTATAGGCGCAGTCTCGGAACTTTTTGATCGCACCTCGTAGTACGAACACGGTACCGGTACGGGGACAATCTGAAGTCACCAATAATTATTATTTTCACCATAAGTATGGTGAGTGTATGGGAAGTGACAAGCGGTCAGGCTGATGCGCACAGCGTTGTGGGTTATTCCTAAATAATAACCTCACCATCCCCTCAGAAATTATCCTTCGAAATGGCTCATTAATTTGAAGACACTATAGTCAAATTCGCGACTGGGTAAAAAGCTTTTGACTAAACGAAGACCGAGATTAATTGTACAGTAAAAGAGTGATAAGCAGCACGATCTCGGAAATGGATACATAGATTGATGGATGGATGGATTAATTTGATGAAACCGAGATTTTTATTTGTTTGTTTTCTCCATCCAAAGCGATGCACAGATTAGGGCCTGTGCACCATTTAATTAGATACCGGTACGTATTATGACTTCGGACTCATTATGCTGCACCTGTCAAGCTCCTGTCTGTTTGTCGGTCGGTCGGCTGGTCGGTTGGTTGGTTGGTTGTGCTATTCTATTCTATTCTGTGGTTGTTTTATGATCGACCCTTTCAACAATTCCCGAATTTCCATATTCATGAAGTAATCATAGTGATGTCATATTAAACAAACACCAAAGTGTCGCAGTTGATGTGTGTATAAAAGTCGCAAGTATTATGATTAATGAATTTTCAATTTTTTTCTCTTGAAGCTAGACAAGTTTACATCACAACAGCACCCTAACATCACGGAAAAACACGACCGTTTTGTGTATACATGTAGTTATAAATGAATAAAGAATTTCATCCCAAGTCCAAAAAGGATGATACCCCATATCATGTTATGGGGCAGCACATTTTTGAGGGTTTCTGGCAGTATCTAGTTTCTCGCAGAATGCGACGCCAATGAATTAATCCTGCTGATTTTAGCCTTGCCGGAGTCGGATTTCACGGTCAAGAATCAAGACCGTGATTCCCCCAAACTACTTGACCGCATCTTCGCACACTAGTCTTTATGTATCTTCTTCACTGAGACGCGAGCGAGCGCATCGGGTGTGATCATCGTTTTCCAAAGTAGATAAGTTTCGAGTGGAAATAATGGGTAGTTGAAATCTGCAGGCTGGTGAACGGGGAAAACGTACAAGGGGGTAATGAGGGAAATTACATTATAGGCATAGATTGACGTGGGTTTTGAATGCAGCTTTTTGTCTTGTGCTTTCCATTTTTCTTTACATAAATGAGCTGGGTGTGGTAAACTGACGATGAGGTTCCATGAAGAGCTTGATTTTACTTTGAAATACGGAAGTGCCGAACAATTATTTTTTACCTTTTACCCTTACCAATACTCGTGTGTTTTCGTACCTCATGAAAATGTACTCGGACGCGTACCGGTACTCGTTCAAAGCTTGCGGAAGAGTAAAGTGTAAATAATTGTTTTAATTTTATTTATTTATTATTCGGCATTCAGCCGGGATATAGCCCACCACGAAAGTCTTTCGACTTATTTCCAGTGGGGTCCCATATGAGGAAGGAAGTTACAGTTTTAAGACGTGGGAGAATAATTCTGGAGAAAACCCACGGAATCAGGTAGGGACTAAAAACCCAATCCACATGTTGGCCCCAGCCGGGATTCGAACCAGGGTCACAGTGGTGGAAGGCGAGGAAAGTACCACTACACCAACCTGATCCCCCAAATAAAAAAAATGCTCTTGTCGAGATGAGTATGTATATACCGGCCAAAAAAGGCCTTTGTAAAATTATTACTAGCATATCAATTTATAGAAACTGATAAATCGCCTGATGTGAAAGAGAACCTAGGCCTATCGTGGCAAAAATTGACCTCTCACTTCCGAAAAACCTAAAACACACGGACTCGTGAAACTCGGTGTAGGCCTACTCGTACAAAGATGAACATTTATGACATAATTTTGTGGCAATCATTAGGTAAAAACTAAAAGTTAAAGGGACACATTGCCTTCAAATGTCATGAAATTTTGCTGTTTAGGAAATTTTCCTTACCTTTGATAAGAGTTGTTCATGCAAAAAAACACGTATAATGTGTTGTAATTAGTGAGTAGTGATTACAAAACAAACAATTGGCTGCTTACCCCTGACATCTGACCCGCGAAACATAGACTTATTTCCAGTACTAAATACCACCATCTAAATAATGCGCAAAATACGCTGTAAGAGTCTTTAGGCTGGCGCCGCAGCCTTGTGAACCTATCAGATGATCGCCAGGTACAATTCTCTACCTCGCGACACATATCGCCAGTGCTGAGCGCCGTGCCACAGTAGGCCTACATCAAAATGGATCAACAGAACGTACTTCAACCAGATGCGACTGGAAATACGACTGGTGAGCACAGTCCGCCATTTTGTGGAGTCAAAAATTTGGTTCTACAAAATGGCGGACCGTTATTTGTCACGAAATTAGACAAAAACCACGCAATTTGAAGGGATAGTTATGTGAATCTTTATATTCTACTTTTAAGAAAGCTTCCCAACCATATCCATTTCAGTTGTATAGCCCAAATCGCAAAATCCAAAGCAATGTGTCCCTTCAAATAGAAGAATACATTTTTCTTTATGTCTATTTGTTTTAATAAACGCACAGGACTCATTAGCATTTTCAAAAAATAATAATAATAATGACCGCTGATCAGGACGCTGAGTGATGCTGTAAGCCTGCTGACACTCAAGCCAGCGCGGCTTAATTGAAACCCATAACAGCTGCAGGTAAAGTTTCGTTCTCGTGTATGTACGCGATGTGAAAACAAGCGTAAACGAACAAGGAGACCCGGGAAGAAATATACCAGATATGAGAGGTCGTCAATAAAATTCGCTTTTTACTCATCGTCAAATGTTTCCCCCACTTTTACTTGAAAATTCCAAGACAAAATTACAGCGTGAATATTTCTTGGAGTGGTTTACGGTTCGGAATCATTCTGCCAAAAATAATAACAAGAGAAAGGGCAACCCAGCGTAAATTGCCCAAAGGCGGGCCGCGCGAGGTCTCCGGAAGCCCACTGCGTGACCTTTTACTTTCAGGCTATAAAGGTTGCACACCAGTAAAATACTTCCATAGACTCCAATGATAAATACGCAAACTTCAAAAATTCAGGAATAATACTTAGAACTCCCCAAGGTATTTGAGACACACATCAAATTAAAGCTTATTTCATAATTGTTCAGTTTCTGTTCAATTTTATGGGGATTAACCAATGACTTTTGGGAGAAATGTCCATCCAAAGATGATACCCCCTAAAAGTAGTCTCGTAGCCCATCGCCAGCTTGAAAGATGATGCCTATACGCTCCATTGCAAAATATAGCACTTTTAGGGCCCAATTTCATCCGAATTTCACAATATTTAAACTGGCAGTCCTGTGCACGGCTTTCAGCTATCTCTTTCACAAACCCTCAAGTCCATGACCCACAAAATGCTCTAAAAGCAGAGAATTTGGGGGGTCGCAAATGGTGATTTGGCCGGCGTAGGCAATTTTCGGCCCATTTTAATACTGGTCTGCACCCATATGAATTAGATATCTGCTCACAACTTCCGCGCCGGGAATTGTTTAGAACCATTCAGCTGAAACTGTTCTTATGCTAATATCGGCTGAAAATCATGAAGTCGTTAAGCCATGATGCATTATCGGAAAATGATTATTTACAACTTTGCTTTCCCAGGTGACAGAATTTGAGAAGCTGACAGTGGTCCAGATATTCCGTGTGTAGATTTACACGCACACTCCTGGTGCTTTTTCGGTATTACGTTCTCGTCACAGGACATTATGATGCACGATATGGGGCAGAGGGAACCCTCCCCCCCCCCCCCCCCCCCCCCTCTTTTGTGTTGGTCGTTGTGTTCCCGGAATCTCTGGAATTCTTTTCAGATGTCTAGGGGGGATGTGTTAGGTAACAATAGTCTGGAGAGTGGATAGGGTATAGGGACAAAAGGGGGTACCCCTCTGCCCCATATCGTGCTGGGTAGGCCTATATCACAGGAACAAATAATCGAGCACAGACATTTTTATCCAGAGACTAGAACTTTGTGGATTAAGCCACAAATAATCTCTGAAGAGCTGAATACAAAGGGGAGAAAGCAAACAAGAATGCGATGATGCCGACTTATAGCTGGTTGCATAAATGGGGTAAACTTCTGGGGTGGGGGAGGGGGACCTGGGGTGCACACATTTTTTTCAGGGGCACTGAAAGTATTATGAACTGCGGTTTGTTATATGTTTTGTTCATTTCAAGATTTCACATGGGGGGGTACCCGGGGAACCCAAGATGCCAGCTGGGGGGACGTCCCCCCCCCCCCCCCCCGTAGTTACGCCACTGTTTCTAGCATGCAAGAAAGGGTATACAGAGCCGGGAAGCAGGCAATGCATGCAAAGTGGGCCAACCATCCTAACAAGGGGAGGGTCAGGGGTGCATGGGGACTTGGTTTTGTTGTTGTCATCGGCGTCGCCGTCTTCGTCGTCTGACCACGCACAGTTGACAACCTTTTTACGGGGTGAAAAAATACGGCTACAAAAAGATGGTCGGGGCCTGCCACCCTAGCAGAGCACGTTGGAAGGTTGTCACCGAATGTATTGGCGAGGACCCAGCATGCAGCTTCGCAGCACTGTTGTTTGCAGAACCTAGGTTGGCAATGACCGTTTGAGCACCAACCACTCGTGCTGGAGCGAGCACTGTGGACCGTGGTCAAGGACGAGTCTAGAGGCCGAGTAAAAAAAAAAAAGTTTCACGTCCGGGTTTTTAAAAAAAAGGAGGAAGAGGGGCTTTCTATTTTTTATTTTTTATTTTCAAGATGGCCTTCATTTAAAAAACCATCTGGCAACCGTTGGTGTTTCCCTGTTCAAAGACACATTAAAAATGAAAGAGACATGTTGGACAAGAGAACTGAACACATTTAAAGTGTTTTTGTATGTTTGTAGCACCATATCAGCATAAAAATAAAAAATCCGACTCGCAAGTATTTATTTTCCAATTGACTGGTTGACATTTTTGTTCTTTTTATACATAATTTGTCTGTGGTAAAAAAAACAAATTCCAGGCGGCCTCCAAAAAGGAAGCGGGCGGGGACGCGAAACATGTTTTTTCTTATTTCGCCAAATGTCAATGTGTGGTGCACTTCCTTCCGCAAAAATATTGTTTCTGCTAGGCTCGTGTCAGTCCATGCTCACACAGTACCACTGCATTCCAACATTCTGCTCAGTGACACGACAGATCAGACAACCAGGAACTTTAGATCAGAAGAGGTGTACGGCCAAAAGGTAAGCTGAATCTGGCACGACCATTTTTATACCGATCTGTGCAGAACTAACTATGCACTATAATTATTAGGTTTTCGATGTAGGCCTACGACGTGGGATCTGGTCCATTTCTCAAACCTTCTCGCTTAGCTTTTGGCTTCGACTTTCCTTAATATGGTCCTCTGATGTGGCTCGATCTGGGGACTTTGGGGTAGCTTGAAAATTCCAGCTCTAGGCTCATGACATGTGAGATTCGCCGTTTAGAGCTGGAAACACTCCTATAGGGCTTTGAGCGGTCTGGTTTTATTTATTGCCGAGGCTTCCGTTACCCTCGTGCAGCTTGTGATCCCCTCAAAATGAGAATATGCTCAAGTTAAACCCGAAAAAAAGTAAATGTTTCGTGCAACTTGGTGCATGCACAAACCAGCTGTGTACAAAGTAATGGAGCGGATTTTTGAACATGAACGATTTTTCCGATCGATTATCGGCCAGCGGCACTGCGCGCGCCTCGGGGCTCGATATCCAACGGCTGTTTGCTCCCCATCCTAGTCCCATTAGAATTTTGGGAGAGAAAGAAATGCACAGCAGCAAAAAATCGGGGTTAAACTTTATGGAATTAGCTGTATTGACTCTATTTGGTAACTTCTTTTACAGAAATGTAAACTTTTCCCAAAAAATCGCATCAAACCCTAAAATCAGACATTAACTAAGGACAAATGTTTTCGGCAAGTTATTTTATCTGGCTCTAAAATAATATCAATCCGGTTAAATGTAGTGTAGCCTATATGATTGGTCATTGCTACAATTTTCAGAAATTGGGCGGATTCGGGGTTAGTATTTTATCGTTTCACTAACCTGTTTAAAGTTTTGCGTTCTTGGATGGCGAAAAAACGAGAGAAAAACGGCGTTCGTTTTTAACCGTCGGGCGGCAGTTAACTGGATTTGTTATAGCGCCCTCTTGTAAAATAAACCAAATTTTTGTAAACGAGATCGTTTTCAATTGGTCACATTATATACCGGTACTACGCGAGCCGACTGGTTACAACCCGTCGCTTCGGTACACTACGCGACACACACTTGTACTATAATTGCAACCTTGCTCCCGTTTTAGGATTGTTAACCCATTTTAGACGCAACACGGACTAATTACATTCGGTCAATAGAGGGCAATATTTTAAAAAAAAATCATTATTTTTCCAACGATTGTTACGCGGAACAATCGTTGCAAAACGATATAAATCTCAACTTTTCTTGAAAACGACAGCACACCAGGTGCCATCATTTCACAGGATGATTGAGACTGCTATTAACTTACAGTCTAGTAAGGTATTTCGTAATAATTTTGGAGGATTACCAATTGTGTACTACCTTTAATACATGTAGGGTATAATGGGGCAAGATGGGACACGGGGGAAAACGGGACATTCAAACGCAAAGCCTTTTTATTGAAAAGAAAATAGAACGACTGGAAGCAACTCTATTAAAAGAGTTTCCCCTGCTTATAATCCGCCTCTCATGGGATCCTCCCTTTTTCGTGATGCACGGTGGCGAGTCACAACGTGCGTACATGGAATCAAAGGTTGACGGTAGATTTTTCCTGTGAACCAGTTTCATGATAAGTCACAGATCTGCGGCACGCTATGATTGTGATCTAGTGTTGGAACGGATCCCGTTGTGCAGTAGTTGTCCAGATATAGCTTTCATGTTTCGACAAAATGACATTGTAAGGCCGAACATGGCCGACTGGTTGTTTTTGCCGCTGTTTTTTCAAAATGTCCCATATTGCCCCAATCGTGTTTATCTTTGGGGCTACTCTCTAAATCCCAAAGAGTGAAATTAGGGACTAGACGATTTAGAGTGAAAATCACTCTGTTTTTAGATTGAATACTCTACAAAAAGAACCAATTCAGTCGCCACTCGAGTGAAAATTCGATCTTTTCGATTGAATGATTTTCACTCTTAAACTTCTGGTCCCTAGTTTCAGACTGTGGAAGTTAATTTTTACTCGAATGGACTGAATTTTCACTCTTTGGAAATAAGAGAGTAATTGGGACAAACATATTGATTTTAATATACCGAATAATTTATATGGGGTAAAATCTGCAGGCGTTCCATCTTGCCCCATTTTGCGGGGTAAAATGGGACATTTGCAAAAATTAGAAAATGCGCTAAAATTAAACTATTTCTAACCGAAGCAAACTTTGAAAAACACATGATGGTAAAAATATATGCATCTTTTCATTTAAGACTACCCCCTGTATACTCTAAAGTGCAATATTACAGTTATAGCACAAAAACAATAGCATGTCCCATCTTGCCCCAGTATACCCTTAGTTCTACCATCAGTTCGGTTAAAATATGGCAAAAACGGAGTCTGTGATCGATTTTTAAAAAGTAACAAACTTAGCTACATCGGTTTTACGTGACATGCTTTATTGTCCATATTGGATTCTGACCAACTTATTGGCTGTATTGGCTAATCATTGTTCCAATTTGGGCATCAATAATTGGGTAATAGCACATTATTTCGCATGTAGAAATCGGCATTTTTAAGAGCTTAAAAATCAAATTTTCCCAAGTTAACAAATTGGTTGATTTTTGTGTGTGTGTTCAGGGCAACCATATAAAGGGCTCTGAGTAGAAATTCGGCTGTTAACCAAAATGTCAGGGTTACGCATTTCTCATGTCAATTCTTACTGGACTATTTTGTTCATAAGCCGCCCTTTGTTAAAATGTGCTGGCGGTATGCGGCACGCCTTGTGTTTTGCACATAATTCACAAGGCGATCTGGCCTTCGACGTCAAATTTTATGCAAACCACGATGCGTGCGCATACCTCCAGGCACATTTCGATACTGATGTAAACACGTGACGTCAGGGCGGGGCTCTTAATAGGCTTAACATTTCATTAACGGTTAAGGGGGATACTACTAAAATCATTGTCACTGCCACGTTGCGCCTGTAACTTCATATATCCTTACGAGGAGATTGTTGCAGTATAAAGCAGAAGCAGCAGCAGCACATCGCCTATTAACAGCGCCCGCTAGTGTTAGAAAATGTCCGACCACAACAACCCCCCCCCCCCCCCCCCCCTCCGGCTTTTCGAAATTTCCATGGTCGGTGGGTTTCGGAAATGTCATCATCACCCCCCGCCGACTTGTAGACTCGAATCTACACCCCTGCCCTTCATGGTCTCAGTTTCCCCCCAAAAAAATTAATAAACTGAACTGCGGTCAGACATGGTGTTCAAATCGTCGGTAACGTTATGTTCACACCTGTCTGTAATCATGTTTTAAAAAACGGATGATGGATCCGAGAGGTTGTACCTAGAACGTTATTGCGTTTGCGTTATGCGATACGAATGTGACGCGTCGACGTGCGTATTTATACAGCGAGCAAGCCTCGCCACTTCACGGTTTTTGATCACATTTTTATTTGAACGTCTTGTTGGTACCAAACACTGACTAGTCTAGCGACGGACTCTTTAGTCTGTCTTTATTTATTTATTTATTTATTTATTTATTTATTACATTTCTTTACCCTGGGTATGCCCAAACAGTTTAAAACTGGTTTCCATTGGGGCCCTGCATACAATACATTTACAAATGAATACACACATGTACAAGAACAATACATTATAAATACAATACACTAAAATAACAGCACTGTTTAATGCATAATTGTTAAGCAACTAGTATAAATATTGTTCAACTATTACAACTACATGTACAGTGTGAAGCAACATCTCTAATTATGAGGTGTGTTAAGTGAACACACAAAATTTGGAAATATTTTGTGACATCAAGAAAATATATGGCTATAATATTCGCTGATTACGGGAGGGGCGAAAAACCGCGAAAAAAAACTTTTGGGAGAAAACACGGGAAATTTCCCATCCGGCTTCTTATTGTTATGCCAACTAAGTTTGTAAACTCCGTAGATCAGCACAGATTTAGATTTGTATAATCAGTGAGACAGCGAAAAAATACATATTTGCGGAAATATTACTGACTGAACGTTTGAGTGTAATTTGTTCATGTATGCTGACGACTCGACATTAACGTGTAGTTCTACCAGTGTTGATAAGATAGAGAACAACTTGAATACAGCCCTAGCTAGAATTTACGATTGGTGTGTCAGAAACAAACTTACAATAAACGCCAGCAAAACCAAATCCATGCTCATTGGAACTAAACGAAAAGTATCCAGTACTGACCTTAATGTCGGTATCGCTGGTAGTCCAGTGGTAAAGGTGAGCAATTGTAAATGTTTGGGTGTTATTATTGATGAAACTTAAGTTGGGGCCCACACGTTGAATACGTGAAGAAAACCGTTTCCTCTAAATTTGGTATGCTAAATAGAATCCGCGACCATGTTCCCGAAAGCAGCCTCCACTCTCTTTTTGTTAGCTTAGTTATGCCATCTTTAGATTATTGTAGTACTGTACGGGGAGGACGGTACACATCTCACGACAATATTCTTAATAAATGTCTGAAAAGAGCCGCGCGGATAATCCTTAAGTGTGCATTCTTAACTCCTTCAGCCGATATGTTTGCTAGACTTAATTGGATGTCATTTTCTGAAAGAGTTGATTATAAAAAGGCTATTCTTGTCTACAAATGTATAAACAAAATTACTCCTTTGTATATGATAAATCTGTTTACACCACTTATTCAGAATCGTGAAACGAGACAATCCACTGACATGGCGCTGAAGATTCCTTTTGCGAAAAAGAATGTTATGCCTCAAGCTTTGCTGTAACAGGTACAATCATATGGAATAATTTGCATGTACAGTTGAGAACCATGACTTCTCTGACCTCGTGCAAATCTTTCGTTTTACTGTCTTTACCCTATAGCAATTGTGAATGATGGGTTGATATTAAGTTGAGGTCAAATTTGTCATTATTTTGGTCACCAATTTGCAGTTCTAAATTGAAATAGGCCTACATCTTTTTTCCTTTACAAGAACACATTATTGTAGTTCTCGTAATTCAACTCTGTTATTATAAATATAATATATTGTGACGGGTTAGAATATACCCCCTTTTAATTTTCATTAGTTCCTTTAATCTGTATTATTCCTTTAAACATGATTACATAACAAATATCACTCCGCCACTTACCGTAAAATAGTTCAACTACACATTCAAACACTGTGATTCACCCGAGTAACGTCATCCTGTATCACTCTCTCACAGGTAATATATATATTTTGCTTAATGTATTTCTCATCTTTATAATTATCTTTATTTAGTTTCATTCCTACTTTTATTATCAACTTACCTTTGTAGATTTCACCATGTTTCCTACCCTCCATGATTCCGTTATCTTGCATTTATATTAAAACGTTTGTGGCATTTACTGTGTGTTTTGGAATAATAGTTTGGCTGAAAGATGCACGGCAGCCCACGCTGATCGTTTGGCGCGAATCGCCATACTGTTAGATTATTATAGTTCATTGAGGTTGCATTATTTGATTGGATAAATCAGCAGAAAGTTAATTGTATTTTTACATGTACATTTAGTTTGGATTTTTATCTATTTACTTAAATAAATGTTCAAAGTATACAAAGAAACTGGCAGGAGCGGGATTCGAACCGGCGACCTCCAGGTTACCGTACCGGCGCTCTACCAACTGAGCTATCTTGCCCTATAATGTTGGCGGTCTCCCAAATTGTCAGTATCTTTGTTCGGGTGGGCGCTAGTCAGAAGTCTCTTGTAGATTGACGTACTTAAATAAATGTTAACTACATTTAAACACTCTGATTCACCCGAGTAACGTCACCCTGTTTTACTCTCTCACAGAATAAAGAATCGCCGTCTGTCAACATAAAACTGGCCTTATTCCAAGTCTCCCTATTTTCGACGCCGATCCTTGGTGTCACATTATTATTAATATTAATATTATACCGATGACTGTATACACTCTTCTGTGTTTCCCCCAATTCTTCCAACACTTCTCGCAGTGAACTGGGTGCTTCACTTAATAATGATCTGAATTTGGCTTGGGGACCGACTCGCTGGTAACCCGTTCAAAACGAAGAAAACTAAACTTGTTTTTGTCATGATCTGAGACGACTCATTTCCTTCAGTTCCTATGGGTCCCCCTGACTTTGTATATGACCTATACGTCTTCTTGTCATCTCCCATATAGCCTAAACCCCTTTTACGGGAGACGTCGGGGTGTTGTTGCGGTTCTGGCAGCTAAGTGAACCGCTACAATGTGTTTGTGCAGTCAAAAAACATGACATTGACATATACACAATAATCCAACAATGGATTGAAACTGCACAAACAGCGGCCAATGGCGTCATCCGGCCTGGCGGCACTGTTTTTGTTGCGCCATATGGCGTCATCCGTACGCAAGGGGTTTTAACTGTAAGAAGTACAGGTATATCTCAGGTATTGCAAAGAGTGCTTCCATCCGAGTCGGTTGTTTTTGTCGAGGTACGTGGGAAGTACATTTATTTTCTGATGCTGTACTTTACCTTTTACAAGACAAATATTATACATGTACTTCCTCGTACATGGAGTAGCCTTTACTGTTCCCAGATCTGGGATGGTTCCTCTCTATACGTCTGCACTATAGTAAG
Source organism: Hippasteria phrygiana (assembly GCA_037893225.1). NCBI lineage: Eukaryota > Metazoa > Echinodermata > Asteroidea > Valvatida > Goniasteridae > Hippasteria > Hippasteria phrygiana. Next base: position 971,804 of record JAZGUH010000003.1, read on the forward strand.
CAAGAAGTCGTGGGTTCGAATCCCGCCCGAGTAAACCTGTGAATTTTCTCACACAGGCTCTCGGAAAGCACTGAGTATACAGTGCCTCATTACGTCGGGACAGGGCAAAAGAGAAAACATCTCTGTTCTAATTTACATGGTGCCTCTTCTTGTCACTTATCTTTATTAGATAGATTACAGAAGCGCATTGTTAATTTGGTTGGAGAAGAGTTGGGCTCATTCATACAATCGTACTCCGATTTAGTCTGATCCTCCAGTTGGGATGTTTGAGCGTGAAACTCGGCTTTCCGCTTATTTCTATACTCTAGCTGATGTAGAACAAAAAGCTATGCCAATGTTTCCCTTCATCTTACGATCTTTCCTGCTTCAAGAGAAATATTAATTCCTACCCTCAATTGTATCTTTGATTCTGTTTCTATTTTTAGCTCCGTATACCTCGAGTGGCCTTGTTCGGGGCGAACTTGCATAAAACAAAAATAGTAATGAGATATCATAACTGTCTCGTGCTAACATGACATCGAACACATTTAAAAGGCCCAAGGCGACAAGAAAACCGACGAGAAGCACCGAAACAAACAAACAAACAACACGCAAGAACAAAACAAACTGACAACCATGAACAGTATATTGAGAGTATGTTTTCAATTATATAGGCCTAGGCCTTTGTAAAGCGTAGATTATATACAAAGGTGCAGTGGCGTATCCAGCGCGGGGGGACTGCCCTTCCCCCTCCCCTCAGCATCTGAGGCGTCATAAAGAAAGAAAAAAAAGTGTTTTAAGACGGTTCAGACGTTGTTCCCCCCCCCCCTCCCCCCGGCACAAAAAAGCTGGATACGCTCTCTACTGCAAATGTGAGTCAGCAGAGAGCACGTCCATTTGACGCCGTTGTCCATGTCAGTTGTGATGCAGGTCATATATCGTGCACGTCAGGGCTATAATGCAACAATCGATTTCATCCAAGTTTTGTTTACATTGGTTTCCCCGAAATGTATCCACATTGTGGTCTGATACCTTTTAAACAAGGCAAAAATGAGAATATGAACGTGTTACACAGAGAGAGCGAGATCAATAAAAAGACAAACGCTGAACTTTACACAACGAGCGTAAAAGAACCAATTAGACTTTCTATGGCATTTGGTTTTTGTTCATGAGCATCGCCCAACACATGGCCATAAGGCCACTCGAGGCGTGGGCTACAAAAGACAAGGAAAGAATTCACACGGATAGAGGGTATCGATTCGCATTTCGTTTGAACTGTAAAAGATTATAGGTGGAATAATAATAATAATAATAATAATAATAATAATAAAAAAAAAAATTATTCTTAATATAGCGTCTAACATTAAAAATCTCAAAACGCTTTCAAAAAATCACAACTACATTACAATAAACTGATATAAAGTAATATCGTTTAAAAATTTCCGCTGGGATTTAAACATTCCAAATTCATTAACAATCCTTAAATAAATAAATAAATAAATAAATAGGGAAGCAGGCTGCAAGTAAGGAGTTTCAAAGAGAGAGGCAATAATGGGAAGACACTTGGAAGAGTATCTCACAGTAACAACAGTGAAAGGATGTAGGCCTAATGAGACAGCCAGACGAGTGGAGTGCCTGAAAGTGTTGTTTTGTGTATTACCATATTCGAGCACTTTAATTTAATTTTTTTTAAATAATATTGATAATGATGATCGAATCAAAACTAGGCTGGCGCCATTATGAATAACCGACTTCCATGACAAATCCGACTCTTACCCATGATGCATTGCAGCACAAGTGTGCTTTTATAATGAACACAATAAATATTTTGGAAATTGCGTAACCTTTAACCTCACCCTAACCCGCCCTAACCCTGTACTTAATGATCCTAATCCCATATATATATCTCAACTCTAACCCTGTTTCTTACTGTAATTCTACCCGGTACCTACTACCCTGTTTCTGATCGTTTTGGTACTTTTGTACGGGGCCTACTGAGCATGCGTAGTATAACAACACGAACGCGCGACCTTTGACCCCACCCCGGGACAGAAACGTTTCTTGTACGCACGTCACACGCACGGTCACATAGTCGTAGTTTCCCAATGCTTGGAGGACAATGCTTTGTGTTTCCTATTGTTCCTTTAATATAACCCAACCCATCAGACTAAGCAGGTACTTCTACTTGCAAGGACCGATTTCAAGAAAAGACTTGACTTGCGAGGACTGAAAGGTTTCTTTGTATTTCATTTCTCCTCTTGTCCTCGGAAGTATACTGTTACAGAACCTGTACAGTGTGTGGGTAAGGGTACGGGCGCACGTGTAACCATGATTAGGACTTACAGAAATCTGTAGCGTATAAAATGTAACAAGAAACATCTTTTAGTCGTGCAAGCGAAAGCTGCACATGATAAAATTGGAACGAAATACAGAGAAGGTTAGCATGGCCCCTTGACGCAAGGATGACACGCAAAATCGTGAAGCGTTCCAGATTTTTCCCCCCATTTACAAGATCAGACCGGTAGGCCTATTTAGTAATTACCCATCATACATTCTAAATTTATGACAAATGAATGTAAAAAAAAAAAAATTGAGAAATAATGACTTTCTTTAAGTGTTCAAATTTTTTCCCCATCAACTAGTACACGTATTTAGTACATGGAATTTCAATCAGGCACTACAGAATCTGATTTTCATTTAATAAAGGGACACATTGCCTTCAAATGTCATTAATTTTTGGTGTTTGGAAATGTTCCTTATGTTTTATAAGAGTTGTTCACGCAAAAAACACGTATAATGTGTTGTAATTAGTGAGTAGTGATTACAAAACAAAAAATTGGCCTCTGACCCCTGACAGTGACCCGCGAAACATAGACTTATTTCTAGTAGTAAAACAGCATTGGGAACCAGTACTTCTAGTACCACACAATGCGTTGGCGCCAGGCTGGCCCCGCGGCCATCCATTTACGAGTACCGTCCGTGTCCCGCGACGAGACAGTACCGACATCCCCACCATATATCACCCAAGACGCGGGGCAGGCTTCGCTTCACCCGGCCAGGCTACACAAGCTCCTTACAAGGCTTGCGGCTTGACCATAATGGAATAACAAAAGTATTCCAACATGTATTTTTATTTATTAACTACAAAAAAAGTAATTGAATATCACAAACAGACGGTTATTGTAATAATAATTGCCCAGACGTACTTCAACCAGCTGCGACTGGAAATACGACTGGTGAACACAGTCCGCCATTTTGTGGAGTCAAAAATTTGTCACGAAATTAAAGAAAAACCACGCAATTTGAAGGGATAGTTATGTGAATCTTTATATTCTACTTTTAAAAAAGCTTCCCAACTATATCCATTTCATTTTTATAGCCCAAATCGCCAAATCCAAAGCAATGTGTCCCTTTAAAGTATAAGCAAACATAACTTGAGAAAAATACTCCCCTGGCTTCTCAGCAAAATTCAAACTTTTCAAACTCCAAGCATCTTTATTCATGATGTTTTATCGATTTTGCCAATATAAGGGCCTGTTTGTTTCTCACAGTGCCTGACAAGTTTGGACAGGGGGAACTAATGATGAAAGACCACTGGAACACTTTCCATGGGTGCGTTCAATATACCTTTTATTAGGCTACACGCGTATTAAAGTGAAACTTACACGAGACCGTTCGATTAGTCATCACGTGATACTCGTGTCTACCACAGCGAGCGATCGCGAGCGGGTCTCTGGTGGCTGCCCGGGTGTAATGACGTTACCTCGAAATATTATTTCGTTCCCTCGAAATATTATTTCGTTCCCTCGAAATATTATTTCGTTCCCTCGAAATATTATTTCGTTTTCAATTTTCCATTTTCAAATGAAGAAATGAAAATTGAAAATGAAAACTTAAGGGCCTCATCCTTTTTTTTCAGTTGACTGTCTGGAATGTTTTTTCCGAGAAGGCCGCACCTGCAGCAATGCGCAGTGGCGCGCTCAAAGTGCTGGGGGCGGGGGGTGGTCGGGGGCTTAACACATTAAGCCTCCCCCATGTTTGCTTTTTTTCTCTCTCTTTTTTGTCGCACGGGTCAGTGATGATATGTATGTGGCATATTCGAGTAGCATAAAACCAACGTCAGAAAATGGCGACTCGGGACCTCCACCCACTTTTCTAAATTATTTTTCTGGGTGAAAATTTTCGGGGCAACTTTTTGGAACATTTTAAAAGAAAAAACAATGAAAAAAAATGGTCCCCCCGTGAAATCCAGCCTGTGCAACTGATGGTGGGCATAGGATTTTTCTCCTGAACGAGGGGAAGCTCTTCAAACTACATACTTTTAAATGTATTATAGGTGTATAATGTTTGTTTTTTTCCTATTATGGTAATGTTTACTCTTTCAAAAATGTTGAGGTTATTCCGGAGGTCGCAGGTTCGAATCCCGCTCCTGTCAGTATTCTTTGTTCACTTTGTAAATGTTAAGGTTAAGTGAGAATGCACCGTCATTAACATTAGATAAAAGCTGCACATTGGAAAAGATGACTTTTGAATGATGAGTTTCCTTATTCATTTGCAATTATAAGTTTAAAATGATTTACGGATTTACACCACCGCCTGTTGTTTTAACTGGCGAGTATAATCTGGTGTTGTTATTTTCAATTATGTATGCCTGCTTTTATTTGTGCGTTCAATAGGAGACCTTTAACAATAGAAGACAAAGGGTGAACATTACCATAACCCCAAATCTCATAGACTTTGTATACGAATTTTCTACGCGGCACTTTGGTCACTAAACAACCTCAGATCTAATACTCAAACTTAACACAAACATAGACCCTAAGCTAAAATTGTATGCCGAAGAGTGACGTCATGATGACGTCATCACGTGTCACGTGACGTCATCTTAAATGTGCATTTTTCAAGGGCCCATATCAGAGAACCGTAGGTCCGATTGCGTTTAAACCTGGTATGTTGGTAGGCCAGCACGTGTTATAGATGAAAATTGAGGTGACGTCATGATGAGGTCATCATACGATTTTATAGTAATTTTAAAGTTTTTTAACATTAAAGTTTCTTAAAGCCATATCTCATCAACAGAACATGCTAAATTCGAAATTCTTTTTGTAATAGCTTTGTTAGCTCATTTTCTTTTTTATATTAATGTGAAAAATGTGTGACGTCATCATGACGTCATCAAAAATGTACTTTTTTAACACAAAAGGGTAGTTCCGATCGTCAATTGGTGGGTCGGTAAATATTGTTACTGGCATGCGAATTCAGAAGTGACGTCATGATGACGTCATCGACTGATTTTATATGATTTTTTACATGGTTCAAATTTCATTCTCTCAAATTCTTACACTGTCATTGATCAGATTGACTCCAATCTTGACACAGGCCAAGACCAAGTTTCAAATATTTGTTTTCACAAGTGCTGTTTGATGACGTCATCATGGGTCATGTGACGTTATCTTAAGGGTGCAAACTTTAAGGTCCCTTATCTAGAGAACCGTGGGTCTGATTCGGTCCAATGTTGGTTTGTAGGTACGCTTTTGTTATATATAGAAATGGGTGTGACGTCATGATGACCTAATCATACGATTTTTATAATGATTTTTCAATTTTTGAACCTTTAAGCTACATCTCATCAACATGGTAACTTCGAACTTCTTGTTGTAATAGCTTTTTTAGGTCATAGATATTTATGTCATTTGTCGAAAGGCCTTCCATACTTACATTTATTTCGAGGGAACAAAATAATTATTTCGAGGGAACGAAATAAACAAAAAAATTCATCATGCCTGTCCCTTTAGGGGCTCTGTACTTACGGAACTCGGCCAAAACTGCAGAGAGTTTTAGTGGCGACGTCGGCTGTGTAAACCCGGTGTATCGCCCATGATAGAAACCGGTTTGGAAGTTGTACGTGTGCAGACTTCGGTTATGAGAGGCCGTTCAGTTCGAGTAGGGCTTACACGTAGATACGGAAGCGTATTTAGGACATGAACAAAAAATAATTTCCCGCTCACTATTTCGCCCGGGCGGATTATTATTTCGCCCGGGCGGATTATTATTTCGCCCGGGCAGATTAGTATTTCGCCCGGCGGATTAGTATTTCGCCAAGGCGGATTACTATTTCGCCCGGGTGGATTAATCGGAACATATACTAACGGGTTTTACCATTTCGACAGTAATCCGCCCGGGCGAAATAGTAATCCGCCCAGGCGAAATACTAATCCGCCCGGGCGAAATACTAATCCGCCCGGGCGAAATACTAATCCGCCCGGGCGAAATACTAATCCGCCCGGGCGAAATACTAATCCGCCCGGGCAAAATACTAATCCGCCCAGGCGAAATAGTGGGCGCAAAATATTTTTTGACATGTCCTAAATACGCTTCCGTACTTATAAGATCCGTTTGGTTTATTAAATTTACTGGAAGAGGATAATTCCATGTCCATCCGGCGGAATGCACTTTCTATTACATGTAATCCATCTCTGTCTCAGACAAGAGGCTTATTTGAAACCCAGGACAAACAGTGTCGGAAATCAACTGGGAGACACGGTGTCTATTATATCTGAATTCGTCTTTGGGGCCGTCCATAAAGTACGTACGCACTAAGGGGGGGGGGGGGGGGGGGGTGGGGGGGGGGGGGGGTGGGGTTGACATTGCGTACACCATGCGTGCAGGGGGGAGTGGGGTCCAAGCCAATGCGTACCGTACGCAAACCGACAATTTGCTTTTAATGAATTGTCATGAAATAAATGTACTGTCTCATATAAATAAATAAATACCAGGACCAGCTTTTGTGCATCGAAAAACAGTTATAACCAACACAGTACCCTTCACCCCAACCAAAAGTAAATTTATCTTCCCATCCAGCGCCACCGCCAGCCAACCCCAGCCTAATTTTAGACCGCAACAAAAATACTGCTTTATAAACCGGCAGTGTACACCGGAAACGTATGGGTGTCATGGTATCGCATTACACGTGAGGACAGAAAAGAGGGTATAACAAAGGGAACAATACTGTCCTCACATTTTTTTTCTTTGTTCGGGAAAATGTGAGGACAGGCAAACTAGTGCTTAGTCTATGGGGATGGGTTATATCAAAGGGAAACAATGGAAAGTCCTCACATGTATAGCGATACAAAAATATGTGTACTTGTATCAATTTCACCCGCGAAATCGCTCATGTACTGCAGGTAAAAAAGAGAACAAAAAAAGATATACGTCTTGTATATCAACTGCCTCTTGTTCAAACACATATTTTCGTGAAAAGCGTTATTCACTATCTCAATAAACCACTCATGAAACGTCAAGAGCAAACTATGCAAAAAGTAGTGTATTAGGATATATTTTTATCCTTTTTTGGTTCATGTCATCAATGACTGCTGTTTTGGTTCAAAATATATCACTTTTCAATCATTTCCAGGTCCGTTAATAAAACAATTTTTTTTTCTGTCAACATTTTGTGATTTATTTCAGACTTTAGATGCGACATGTGAATCATACTACAACAGCAGGTGTACTGTGACGTTTAATGATGCTAGAATAGGGTAGTCTGAGAAGTAAACAAGATATGTGGAATGCGTATGCGTACAGGGGGGGGGGGGGGGGGGGGGGGTAGGAGCCACTGCGTATGCCATGCGTACAGGGAGGGGGGGGGGGGGGTTAAAAAGTCGGCATCTCGTGCGTACGTACTTTATGGACGGCCCCGGGCCGCTCTATTAAAGAGCTCGTGGCATCGAAAAAGCGAGATTACTTCACCTCGAAAAGTCGTCTGTTACGCGTACGGTGTATCAAATGCCGACACTCTAATGTTTATCTTTGACTTCAGGGAAAAAGGCTTCACCAGCGAAGAGGTAATTTATACACCACCTATGGGGAATCGGTTGTATATCACAGAAAGGAGAGAGAACACCATAGAAACTCGTGTAGAAAGTGGAGTGTAGTATTTTTAGAACGATAATAATTACAATGTATTAGATTTATTTCAAGGTTAACTAAGATTATGTGAAGCCATCTGATGTTGAGAAGCAAATTTATTTTGGGGGATTTTATAGTTGTTTGTATAATCTGAAGATTAATCATAAGTCTTTTTGCTATTGAGACCATTTTCAACAAGAAGAAGATGGAATTTGCGTAGGGGACGGTGTGAATTTATCCTTGACGAACGGGCCAGCCGACCCCGGAAAGTTCGGTGGTCGAGTGGTTAGGACGTCTGCGATAGTAAGCAGGAGGTCGTGGGTTCGAACCCTCTCGAGTAAGTCTGTGTTGATGTTTTTCTCACAGGCTCTCCGAAAGCATTTGAGCATACAGTGTTTAACATCAAATCATAAAAGACAAAAAATCCGTCAATAAAAAATTCAACTTCAATATAGGACCTTCACAAAGGCCTAAAGTTTTCAATGTACATCTTGAAATGGTCAGCAAAACATTCCTCTTTTCCGTTCCAAGTTCAACAGTAATTCAGTAAACGTCGGGAAGCCGCCAGCGAGAATAATTTCGATAAATTCCATGGTCAAGCATCACCAGGCCCGTCGCTAGCTCCGGACATAATCAAGGGGGGGGACACAATCAAGGGTGGATCCGGGGGGGAAAGAGGGGCCATGGCCCCCCAAAAAGACATATTTTTTTTTTTTAACTGACGTCGCAAAAAGGCAGCCACTGCGTACACCTACCCACAAAACTCAGCCAAAATGTTTTTTGGCCCCTCAAAAAGAAATTGCAAAAAGAATGTTTGGGCCCCCCCCCCCCCCCAATTGTGTTCTGGATCCGCCCTTGGACACAATACCAGCTATAGGGGGCCACATCGCAAGAAAAAAACCACAACTACATGTAGGCTATATATAATTTGGATGGTTTTGGTTTTTAGCAATGGGGAGGGGATTTTTGTTTATTTTTTTTATGCAAGATCGCCCCAAACAAGGCTAAAAGCCACTCAAGGTATGGAGCTACAAGGAAAAGGAAATCAAAGATGGAAGAGATAGGAATTAACATTCCTCTTGAAACAGGAGAGATCATAAGATAAAGGATAACATGCACCAGGCAAAGAGTTTCACAGAGATACAGAACGAGGAAAAAAGCTATTGGCATAGCTTTTCGTTCTACATCTAGGTACAGTCAGAATATATTGGTGGGAAAAGGCGGAGAGCCGAGTTTCACGCTCAAATACCCTGACTGGAGAAACCAAGCTGGATAAGCCAGTGGAGCATTTACCAGGGACAGCAGATCACCAGTGGAGCGGGAATGGCGAAAGCCATACTGGCAGTCAGTAAGAAGGGGAAAGAGTTCCGTATACGGACATCACTATTTTGCGGTTGTATAAACTCCAACAAATTCAAAACAAAAAACAATCTCTCTTTACGTCTTCCTGCTCCTCTGTCCTCCGTTCCACCACTACGCATCTCTATCACTCCATTTTCCTTTTTCCATTCCCTCGCCAAGGTTCGAACCTCCATCGCAATTAAGCCTGTAAGAGAACGAGTGTTAATATATAGTGCGCTTACCCGCTCGACCATGAGCGATTGTTACCCCCATGAAGCATTTTAGTCATACTTACGGTGTATGTCGCAATCTGGAATATTAATTCATGACGTACAAACTTTGGAATATTCCAAAGTCACACGGGTGGAACAGGTATTGAATAATTGGGTTTACAATAAAAGTTGTGTTTTCCTATACTGCTGAGGACAATGCTTTGTTTCCTATTGTTCCTTTAATATAACACAACCCCATAGACTAAACACGTATTTTTACGTCCGAGGACCGATTTTAAGAAAAGACCAACTCTCGAGGACAAGAATAGATTCCTTTGATTTGCCAACACAAGGTGCATGCATCCTCCATGGTGCATGCCGCGCCGCGGCACATTGTCCCTCCGTACAACCTGTTGCTCCCTCTATTACAAAATTCAATCCACAAGGGAAACTGACTAGGTAAATTTGAATACATTTTCAAAGTGAACAAAGAAACTGGCAGGAGCGGGATTCGAACCTGCGACCTCCAGGTTACCGTACCGGCGCTCTACCAACTGAGCCACCCGAACAAAGATACTGACAATTTGGGAGACAGCCAACATAGGGCAAGATAGCTCAGTTGGTAGAGCGCCGGTACGGTAACCCGGAGGTCGCAGGTTCGAATCCCGCTCCTGTCAGTTTCTTTGTTCACTTTGAAAATGTATTCAAATTTACCTAGTCAGTTTCACTTGTGGATTGTTTGACGAATTATAAGTTTAAAAGTCGTATCCTCATTGAGTGATCCCACAATGTCGCTTCCTAGGTTGTGTCGTAAAATTTATTGGGTGTGATTCCTGGCTATACGGCATTCTGGGTTTATGACTTCTGACTAGCGCCCACCCGAACAAAGATACTGACAATTTGGGAGACCGCCAACATAGGGCAAGATAGCTCAGTTGGTAGATCGCCGGTACGGTAACCCGGAGGTCGCAGGTTCGAATCCCGCTCCTGCCAATTTCTTTGTTCACTTTGAAAATGTATTCTATTAAAACATGGTAGAAACCCAATGTTATTGGCCAGTGCTTTCGTGCACATCCTGATGCTTCAATATGGCTGCCTACATGGTTGAATGTATTGAATGTACGAACGATATGTGCACTCAAACTATCGCCTGAAAACCACTTCAGTTTTCCCCTTCAATGAAGACACAAGGTGGGGTAAAATTTGTTATGTTTGGTAGCGATTCCGCGATATCCGTATACGGAACTCTTGCCAAAAACTGAATAAGCCAAACACATATTGTACAGCTTGGCAAGGATAGCAGATAGTTCGGGTGAACACATTTTCAGAACAATTACAGGAATTCCATCAGGGCCCGTAGCCTTGGAGGCATCCAAGGTCTGAATGATACGGGCAACCTTCTTGGCGTGATAAGAGGATCAGGGACCTCAATATCTGTACGGGAAGGAAAGGCAGGAAGTGGATGCCCCTCTTCGTTGACTGTAGAATTAGAAACAAAATGGTTGCCGAGGGGGAATTGGTTGCTGGGGGCGTGGGGGACTGGCCCCTCCGCCCCCCCCCCCCCACCCCCCCCCCCCCCCCATTCCCCTTTAGCGACGGGCCTGTGCATCACGATCGCATGTTATCACTTGAAGTGAAGTCTTGGTACCCAACACTGACTAGTCGAGCGTCGGACTCTTTAGTCTGTCTTTCCCCTGCAGCAATGAGGATGATAGTAATGTGATGTGATCTGTGAAAACCCTTCGCATTGTGAAATTTATCATTCTTGTGTTATATGCACAACATTAATGAAGGCCGCACTGTGTTGTTTTTATAACTGTTTTATTCATGATTCTAGAGTGTCTGTAACTTGAGTTATGCTGTCAGGAATTTAAGAATACCAGCTGACTTCATTTTGAGAAATCAAGCTTTAAACTTCTGCGTAACTCATTGAGTTTGCACAAAAAGTGACTGAAAGATTGCAAATTGTTATACATTTAAAATGATGGCATTTTTAGTTAATATTTTCAGGAATGAAAATGTTGATATTAATAATTTTATTGGTAGTGGAAACTCAAATTATCCACAACAACGAAACTAGGGGGACTATTGTGCCATTATCTACAATGCAGGTTCGGCGACATGTGAAGGGTTTTCTTAGACCACATCACAAATACTGTGCTATTATTTTTTTTACATTTTCAAAGTGAACAAAGAAACTGGCAGGAGCGGGATTCGAACCTTTGAAAATGTATTCAAATTTACCTAGTCAGTTTCCCTTGTGGATTGTTTGACGAATTATAAGTTAAAAAGTCGTATCCTCATTGAGTGATCCCCACAATGTCGCTTCCCAGGTTGTATCGTAAAATTGGCTGTGATCCCTGGCTATACGGCATTCTGGGTTTATGACTTCTGACTAGCGCCCACCCGAACAAAGATACTGACAATTTGGGAGACCGCCAACATAGGGCAAGATAGCTCAGTTGGTAGAGCGGCCGGTACGGTAACCCGGAGGTCGCAGGTTCGAATCCCGCTCCTGCCAGTTTCTTTGTTCACTTTGAAAATGTATTCAAATTTACCTAGTCAGTTTCCCTTTTGGATTGTTTGACCTATTATTTTTTTCATTAATTTGCTATATTTTACAAATGTTGTGAATTGAAATCCATCCTTTGCCTTTACCGGGACCACGTTCTTGTTTCCCTGCTCAGTCCAGTCAGAAAACAAAGAAATTAAGGATAACTTATGGAAAGCAAGTTAGAATGGTTACGTATGGTGTATGAAAAGCTTCGGAATAAAATCTTCGTTTCCGACATGCTGGTAGACCTTTACCTAGAGTGGCTTTTAGCCTCGTATTGGGTGACTTAGGCCTATATAAGAAGTCCGTACTCTCTTAATGTAAAAGAGTGAAAAACTCACTCTCAAAAAGAGTGAATCCCTTCTCAAACCACTCGAAAAGAGTGAATCTCTTATAAAAACCACTCGAAAAGAGTGAAAACCACTCGAAAAAGAGTAAAAACCACTCGAAAAGAGTGGAATTTTTACTCTTTCGAGGAGCCATATAAGAGTTGTCCCTTATATGGCTCCTCGAAAGAGTGGAAATTTCACTCTTTTCGAGTGGTTTTCACTCTTTTCGAGTGGTTTTTATAGGAGATTCACTCTTTTCGAGTGGTTTGAGAAGGGATTCACTCTTTTTGAGAGTGAGTTTTTCACTCTTTTACATTAAGAGAGTACCTTGTTGAAAACGGTGACAAATAGGTTGTGAAATTATGCGTTACTCAAGGGACGAGTCTCGGTCTTCAGTAAGTTCCCAATTACTTAGACCCTGAACGCTTCATACAACTCCCTCACCGACGACTTTTCTCAAGTCAAGTCAAGTCGCAAGTCAAACTTTCCCAAGTCAAGTCAAGTCCACAAAGTCAATTTTGTTTAAGTCAAGTACCAAGTTTCGAGTCAATTGTTAGTAAATAAAAATGACAATGCATAGGCTAGCACGCATGTACTGTACAAAATCAACCTGGTGTGCCATTTCGACAATTCTCCATGCAGCCGGCCAGCGCTGCGGCCCTGCATATACGTACTGGACACCCAGCTTGCTATTATGTGCTATCGGCTTGTTTTTTAAATGATACCTGTATGTTTGTGTTTATTTTAACAGAAGTATTAATGTCAGCAAGTCAAATTTATTCAAGTCAAGTCGAATCACAAGTCATGTTCTTTCAAGTCAAGTGAAGTCCCAAGTCATTTTTTTCCAAGTCAAGTCAAGTCTCAAGTCAAAAAAATTGCGACTCGAGTCCGATTCAAGTCAAGTCAGCAAGTCAAGTCAACAAGACTGGTTTCCAGTATCGGCAACGCTAAAAGTTGAATCATCCTGGCCTATAGCGCCACCATCGGGCAGCTCGAACCTCGGGAGCATTACACAAGGAACATCTCGAGTGGTAATGTAGTACGGGCTCACGCTAGCCCTGGGTGACCATCTGTCGTAGCTTACGTGTGGCTTCAGCTGCCTCTTTTAAGTACCAACTTCCAGGGATGAATTAATCACAACACGGACTCCACAAGTTGACCTGTAGGAAGAAATTGCACAACTGATTAAACGAGGAAAACTGTTCGGGAGGTGATCACTTGATGCACGAACCATTCATCGTGCTTGATATCACCCGTGTGTCAGATCAGAGGAGCGTCGTCACAGGCTGAACGCACCATTGACTGTACGCGGCTGTCGAAGTCAACGGCTCGTAGTCAAAAACGTTCACTTGTACAGCAAATCAGGTGAGTCTCACATGTTATGTTCAGATTTCATATATTATTGATAAAATATGTGTTTGAACACTTTCGAGCGACATGGATTTTTTCTGTGGTTGAATTTTTGGATTAATGAGACTTTATCGAATACATGTAGGCCTGGTAACGATCATTATCCTCGCTGGTTTTCATGGAAAATAACTCTTCCGAAAGTGGAAGTCATGATAAATCTATAATAGTTAACACCGAGAAGAGATGTTAAAAATTTTAAAATGTATTTCCATACATTTAAAAAACTATTTTTAATATGGCTAATTATGATCCCTGGTAATTTTTCCTTTCTTTCTCCGTTATTGTGTTCTCATGGAAGATCTAGTGGTCATTGAACGTGCTACCTCTGTAATAGATATCGGTGCTCTTCTATTGAGCTATACATATCTACATCTGTAACGTTTGCGGTTCCCGAATTTTTGTTAATCAGTTAAGGAGAAACGACGAAAAAGTGGACATTCTTTGATTGGAATGGGCGAGGACGCAAAGCCTCCGAGTTCTTTCGAATCAAAACGTCCCTTTCACACCCATTGTCAAGATTTCAAGGGAACAAAAAGTGTCCATTCTTAATAATGCTTTGAGATAAATTAAGTGAATTAAGTCCGTTGTTCAGTGGTGAGCTAGCTGCATGAAAGCTTTACTCCGCTGATCCCCTTGTTGTGTAACGAAACAATGGAATAAAAGGTTCGGTTCTTGAACGCGCTCAATCGAATTCAATAATGGCGTTTGCAGTCATTTGCTGCTGCTCGCTCTGCCAAAATGTCTTCCAGTGATGACGATTCGTACATATTTCTGAGTTGGAATACGTTTCCAGATAATGTTGTAAATGGCGACTCAACCGAGACAGAGGCCAATTTATTAGAATTCGTTAGTGATTCAAACCAGTGCAATGTGCCCTGTATTTTTGGACATATCCGACGATGTACTTGCGAAGCGGCAGAATCAGAGGCGAAGGAACGTCATATACTCTATGATTTGCAAGGCCCCAGCCGATATGGAGTGTAACAGATCAAGAAATGGTGGGGGGAAAGCAAGAAAAGGTAGAAAGAATTTTTGTTTTAAAAATTTGGCGTTGTAATTTTGCTCTCAGTAACTTATTTTCGCTTATTTTTAGACTATCAACATACACAACTCTTGCTGTTAATATCAAGCCAGATTAATTTTTCGCCATTGATTTTTCGCCATGCATGGAGTTGTCATATACAAATTGCAATTTATGTGTCGATTGAGTAGTGTTTTTCTGTGTCGAGTTTCTTTTTAAAGAATGTACAGTTAACTGTAGGCCTACATTCTTTAAAATATTCGGCACTTTTCTGAACAGAGTGACGTCACAAGAGTAGTTTAATTGTCCAGAAGTGTTAGCGAGAAGACGAAGTAGACTGATGAGATTTGCACCATGTACCAGGGTTACGTGATATACGGTCTAATTAGACTTTTGATTGAAGCCCTTGTACAAAGATACTTAATTGACATAATCGGAAGACTCCCAACGTAGGGCTGGGTAGCTCGGTTGGCGGAGCACCGGCAAGGTGATTTGGATGTCACAGGTCCGATTTCCGCTCTTGTCAATTGTTTTTGTTCAACCGAAAATTGATTTACGTACCGTGTTAGTTT
Organism: Hippasteria phrygiana; assembly: GCA_037893225.1. Lineage (NCBI taxonomy): Eukaryota > Metazoa > Echinodermata > Asteroidea > Valvatida > Goniasteridae > Hippasteria > Hippasteria phrygiana. The sequence goes on from JAZGUH010000003.1 coordinate 987,130, forward strand.
TCGTGATGTGATTAATGTAAGCCATTTATCATTATTGTCAATCACGCGATGAAGAAACAATTTCAGAATGAAGAAAATTGTGGAGTGAAATGATTTATAGAAATCTTCAGTTTAAGGGGTTGGACAAATTCAGCCGAGTTTTCTAGGGCAACTCGCGGAAACAGTCAGGGGATTCGAACCCGGGCATGCACAGATGAGCAAGAGCGCGGAAAGCACCACTGCGGCAATCTAACCTCCAGCGTGATTGCCATTGAAATATGGCCATCGGAGGATGCACGGACATCCCTAGGTTTTGTGTCTTTTCCCTCTGGTTTGACCAAGGTGTACTTTAGTCAGGTCATTATCTTTACGGTCAGGAGGGGTTCGATCGGGCCCTTTGGCGCTCGACTTTCCGGTCAGTTACGTCCTTGGAAAGAAATTAGCTGCAGTGATACTTTATTTAAGCAGAAAAGTGAAACTATATAGGCTAGTTACCAAATTGAAATCACTTTTTCAAGCAGTTTACCCAAAAATAAAGCAAACCTTTATACTGATCAATAAGCGCGAAAACAGAGCCGTTATCAGTTTGAGACAGAGGTTTTTGTCAGTAAATTTTACGCTTAGGCCTACCCTTCAAAGTTTATTTTTAAAAACCTCCGTCCCAAAAGTACGGGAAGTTTTTTTACCCTAACAGTCCTGAATTCCTTCAATTTTAATATGATTTTCCACACACCCTAGGGGGTTAGGGTTAATGGATTACAGCACTGTCTCCGCGCTTTTTGGATCCGTAAAGTTTTTGGCTTGCTTTATTTGGGGGAAAATTGCGTGAAAAAGTGCAAAGTTCCCGTTTGGGTACCGATTTCGCCATTGACATGTGCACTGTTTTTCCCCAAAAGCGGTCGGATACACTTGCGCTGTACAGTCGTATTTGTAATTACTACTTGGCTTATAGAACTTGCTCACCCACGTGACCGGATGGAATGAAACACAAACGTGAAATGTAAGCAAAACCACGGCGTGTGGACCGCCTTGGAGGAATCATCGTATATTTGTAGGCCCCCTATCGTGCGGGGCAAGTTAAGGTACAATGCGCGCACATGACACGCTTGAATAAGCACTCGTCTTCTTTAGCATCACTGTGCGGTCCATGATTAAGGTAGTCGTCATGCTCCGCAATGTGTAGGGAATGCTAACGAAGTGCTTAGGGCCTATTCAAACTAACCAGTCAAGCCTGCTGTATGCGCGCACGTGGTTTAACCTGTACGATGATCACTCTAAGGCGGTACACACGTAAGTTATTTGTGTTTATAACACCTCATCCACAGATTCTGTGTCTTGATTGGCCGAGAGCGAGTCACATGGCATTTTCTATGTTTGCTATCTTCCTGTGCACGGCCAAAAGTACTATACCCATGGCGCGGTATTTGTGCGCAGATGCATGCGGGTGTGCGCGTTGAGCGTTGCGCGTAACGCGTATTGTTCCAAAGTGCCAGCGCTACAATACTGGGTTCAAACATTTCGTTAAGGGGTGGTTTTTAAAAGAGCAAATACATTTTCCACTAATTTTGTATTGAAATAGAAGTCCATTTTAACTGTATTTAGATTTAAATAATGTTAACATTTTTAAATTAAGCAGAATCTGTGGGTGAGGTGTTATAAAACAAATATTTACTGCTTTTATCTCGTGGTGTGGTAAAACTAGCCTTCCTCGGTGATCCATTGAGCATTCTATTTTCCCTCGGCTTCGCCTCGGGAAAATAGAATGCTCAATGGATCACCTCGGGAGGCTAGTTTTACTACACCAATCGAAGCAGTAAATATTTGTATAATATCTGCACATTAGTGAAAATGGTCTATATTGGCCGGACTGCACTCGTCGTCGTTAAGGTACTTTCATACAAAAGGGTCTGCTTTTTTTGGGGGGGGGGGGGGAATCACTATTTCTGAAATTTTTCATCATATTTGTTATTGTTTATCACTTGCGAAACACTTTTTTACAACTTTTAGGAATTTGTATTCAGAAGATGATCTGGGTCGCCTTTATTGTCCACTTCTGGGGCGACTTTGTCTGGTGCAACGACAGGCTCATACCGTACCGATCATCGGCTCCATTGGGAACATGATCACAGTCCTCTCCGTACCATGAGCCAACCAAACTGCTTGCTTAACTAGAGTAAGATTCATCTTAATATAGTTCTTCATCGAAGCTGTGTTTTCCCCAGGAGTTGTCACTTTCTGACATTTTAATTTCGACGAAACTTCCGCAATGATCCTGCAGAGGTGCAGTGCTACTTGTACTGTAGGCACGTGCGTACAGCCAAGCGACCGGCCGGCCGCACGCGATGTTACGGTGCATGTGTCGCGTTGCATGCTCCCCGGTAAAACGTCACAAAAATGAATATTCATTAGATGTAAATGAACTTTGACGTCACGAAAAGAAAGAAAGGCAACAAAAATGCCCTTCTTTTAAGGAAACGTGCTTCTCAAACTGGCCGGATCACATTTTATTTCATAAATAAATTCATTTATGTATTAAATGTGAATTAAAAGCCAAACTGGTTCAAGTGAAGTTTTAGTGTGATTATTTGCCGCCCAAAAATTGACCCCCCCCCCCCTTTTTGGAATTTGTTGAGACTCAAATTAAGGGCGCTGTTCGTGACGTAGACCGAGGCGCCGAAATTTATGGATTGATTCGATAGTAGTCTGGACCCGTAAATGACGCATGTACATCGTATACACACTATAGGTCTACACGTGCAATTTCGTAAGTTGCAACAACTAACATCGAACTTAATTACCCTGATTTTTTCTCTTTTAGCGAAGGCTCCTCTGGGAATGGGCCGTTTAACTGCTTTCGCCTGTACCTTACTCACATCTGGGAAATTTGTTAAGATGGCAGTGGACTTGAGCATATTTTTAATGGTCATCCCATGATTTGAAAATACCAGTATCGAAACACGACGGCTCAAAGTGGTCGCTACATAACGCTGAAAAGCTGCTGGGGCCGGACCACTTCGCTCTTGTCACCTTCACTTTCGCCGTCCAAATTCTCCGATATTTCGCATCAGTTGGAAATAAATGAAGGCTTACTCCATCCTTAGTTGTTTTGCTGCACCCAGCAGCCACACACCTTGTTGGCATGGCCGAAAAACACTATATTTTGCTTAGATTTTAGACGAAGAATTTTCGCCGTTCTACACACACACACACACACACCGAGTCATGTAAACGGGTGCAATCGTGGACCTCCCATTGTTCCTCTTTTGTTTATACTCTAACTTTTTCGGAAGCCCTCCCATTGGTTTTGTACACGATTTTCAATCGTGGACGTTAGGTCAAACGTGGACCCCTTTGTCTACGCCCGAATTATTTTGTCCTAGGTCCACGATTGCCGGCATATACAAACTCACGCACATGTACACTCAATGCATACGCGTGATGAATGGGGCCGGCTCGCGCAGCAGAATCTGTAATGTGCCTCTATCTACGTCACACACTTATGTTAATAAGGGTCCCACTCGGGGGGGGGGGGGGCGGAGTAGCTTGGACAAACATTTTCAAAAAAAAATGTCTCATATTTAATATGGGAAATAATTGACTCTGGACACAAAATATCATTGTCAAGATAATACTTTATTGTTTTAAGCAGGAATAATGCAATATAAATCCTAAATCATGTTTCCTTTAACATAAGACCAGCGTCAAAGATAGGGATATTGACAAGTATCTGTTTTATTTGACATAGCTCTTCTCAATTAAATCAAAACCTAAGAAAAGTTGGGAATCGTTGGAGTTGTCTTTAAAGCTTATTAAAGCAGCAATCAAATTACGCTCTCGGCCATCTTACCAACTGTTAAAAAAGTTGTTTTTAAAAAACGTACAGAAAGTCTACGATATTGAGGGTATTGCCTCTAAAAATTGTACCGGTATTTTCTGGGAATGTCATTGGATTACAACAATATTTCTGCTTACAATAAAACACAAATAAAGAAAATCCATTAAAAAAAAAGTAAAAAAGAAAAAGGCATTTGAAAATGGGTTTTTTCGATGGTAATTTTTGTTCTTATTCCCCATTTTCTTTTTACAAATATCAGCTTCAAAAAATGGAGTTGATAGAGTGAAAATATAAGGTCTAAATATGTGTTTAGAATAAAAATTGAAAAGGAGGGGGGAAATTGTCATTGTAATTGTCATTGTAATTGTAGGAAAGTACCTTACCGTCTCGGTGTTATGCCCATCTGCGCTCCTCCGGCGTAGTTTCAGCTATATATAATTTGTCAAACAATCCACAAGGGAAATATATAATTTGATTCGCTGTGTGGTGTGACGGTCGATTTAGAATGTGAATTTGGCTAAATCAATGACTTTGGTTTCAAAGCCATCCAGCAATAGAGAGCCTTTTCTCCTCTCGTCGTGCTCGATGCATTCATTCAATTAGGCAACATCGTTGTTCTTTGTTGGGGGAAACGAATTCTGCAACATATTAAAAACACATGGCGCGTTCTTAATGAGAAAGGGATGTTTCACTTCGCCCCGAGTCAATACAATCTTACCTCCGGATGGTTTGAGTTAATTATTATTTTTTTCAAGCAATGCGCGAACTCGTTAGTCCAGAACAAATAAAACCACAGAAAATCAATTTGCCCACTTGACTTTTCCACAGCTATTGAAGCCAAACCTGGAATATCGAAATGGTTTTTCATTGGAATATTGAGCTATACGCCTAAGTGCCGAAATGTATATTTGTTGGTGGCTTGTCTGGGTTTTAGCTTGGGGGAAACATCTTAAAAAGTTCCGGGGGGAAATAATTTAAGGGGTACCCAGGTACCGGATAACCATCTAGGGTCAATTTCTTTGAGCTGCTAAGCAAACAACATTGCTGTATAAAAACTGTGTTTAGCAATTAAACACAATCTTGCTATCAGTTTGTAAACGCGTTTAGAAGCTAAACATTACGTGTCCAATTCCTAAACATCGTCGTTCAATGGCTAAACACTATCCGTCAATACGCTAAGCACGTTTAGTATGTAAACGTGTTTACCAACTGATAGCAAGAAAGTGTTTAGAAAAGTGTTTACTTGCTAAACACTGTTTCTACAGTGTACTGTACATGGCTCGTAATTGACTTTGAGATATCACTGAATTTTACATCCTGATGATAATTATGTGGATGAAAACTGAATGTCCTGGCTATAGCTCTGGCGTGTCCGTAGCATCTGGTGTACATTCATCACATACCATGCTCTGTTTGTGCGCCCTATTTTAAGTGGGATGGTCAGGGCCTATAGTGAGCTCAGGAAGTCTGCTGTGCCGTACACTCTAAAACTATGTTTAGCAATAAAACACAATCTTGCTATCAGTTTGTATGTTGAGAAGCTAAACATTACGTGTCCAATTCCTAAATATCAATGTTCAATGGCTAAACACTATCCGTCAATACGCTAAACATGTTTAGGGGCCTATAATGTAAACGTGTTTTTACAGTACTTTTTATAGGGACTATATAGGTAGATTTGAATACATTTTCGAAGTGAACAAAGAAACTGGCAGGAGCGGGATTCAAACCTCCGACCTCCGGGTTACCGTACCGGCGCTCTACCAACTGAGCTATCTTGCCCTATGTTGGCGGTCTCCCAAATTGTCAGTATCTTTGTTCGGGTGGGCGCTAGTCAGAAGTCATGAACCCAGAATGCCGTATAGCCAGGGAACACACCCAATTTTACGATACAACCTGGACACCCGAACAAAGATACTGACAATTTGGGAGACCGCCAACATAGGGCAAGATAGCTCAGTTGGTAGAGCGCCGGTACGGTAACCCGGAGGTCGCAGGTTCGAATCCCACTCCTGCCAGTTTCTTTGTTTACTTTGAAAATACTTTTTATAGTGTTAACATTTTTCCAGTTTGCCAAAATAATTGGTGTGCGGCATTTAAATTTTACCGACTGCGTTGTATTGGTATACTCTGATAGTGAAAAATCAAAACTTGTATATAGTATGTCGTACAGTGGTAGTGTGTACATTTGCTTACACTTTTTTAAAAATTCAATTCAAATGGTTACACTTTTTAGGTTTAATACACTTGATAATGATTTGGGGAATTATTTCATATTTTGCCAATATAGATCATGTCCAAGAAAATGGATCATTCGATTCTCAACATTATTTCAGGAAACCAATATTACCAGTTCTGTTTTTGAATATCGCTGCAGCAAAACCAAGACAGACCAAATACAGAGCCTGTACGGTATTCAGCAGATTTTGTTGTGTGTTTTGTTAATAAAAGCACAATATAGCTACTTTCCTGGAAAAAGTATACCAACACGGGCAAAAACAGACTGTATACCTGCAGATATAACCCCATTTAGCGCCAAATTAGACATGCGTGCAAAAACAGAGAGTAAGTTGGCTGACGTAAACGACACTTCAAATGAACCTGTATTATCTTACACTTCGGAAGCCGTGAATGTTAGAAATATACACCGTCGGTGTAAAATTTAACCCATCCTTTGTGTCATTTTGGGTAAGGATTTCGGTGTTCATTAACTCCAGTTCCGGAATAAAGATTTACCACCAAACCCCGACATTCTGAGAAAACCTGGCGAAAACCCCGTATTAATGAACACCTAGATCTGGAATAATAAAATAAAACAATTCTTTGTATATCATTTACGTTGTACAGACTCCAAAACCCTCCTGAATGAACTTCATCCATCCGGCTGTTTATCTAGTTGCTTGGGTTATTTAACAGAAATCTCAACACTCACGAGTTTGAAATAAGTTTGGTGGTAAAATCTAATACCACAGTTTTTGCAGTATGTTCAGACAAGCAGCAAAAAAAAACGCTAAAAGTGAGCCGCTATTTTTCTGCATTTCCCGCCCAGGCGCTTACAAGACATTCTACTAACAGGCAGCTTGAAATCTTCCATTAGGCCTACTATACAGGCATTTCACACTCTCATCGGTGTAGGCCTAATGTCCTAATTCGCTCGGACAGTAAAGGGTTGAAATCTCGTCCTACAACCCTCTTAAGCTTTTCAAGTTAGTGGATTTCACTTTCTGACCCGCTGGGATTACGGAACACTTTAACAAATTTTCCCGACGGCTGTCATGTAATTGACTGAATCTGCCGCCAATTTATCCGTTTGACAAATTCCCGGGGGCGTTGACAACAAAATGCATAAGGGCTGGCCCACATCATCTAACTTTGCGTCATATCCGATGGGCGAACTTAATGCCGTGGGAGAATATATTAGCAATCGAAAGTATACACGGTGAAATGTCTCCTTCAATATTGTTCCAGGAGGTGCTCCGTGTCTTGCAATTTTTCTATTGTAACTTCTTAGTAGTCCTGCCTCGTGCATGTTTTATCAGCTAGATTTGGTTGACAACTTTGGGGTGAATTGGAAATTTGTTTGCAGGATTGCGGTGTATTTAAAATTTGTGCTGTGATATAGTTTACTATTTGAGCGTTCTTATGCCGATTATTATTATTATTATTATTATCGTCGTCGTCGTCCCCCAACAGTCCAAATCGTCCAATTTTAATATGATTTTGCATGCACCTAGGGGGTTAGGGTTAATGATTTCTGTAAATTTGCAACCTAGCTTCCATTAACTGACGGTATTTTTACAGGGAATCGTTTACGGTGTAGACACTTAAATAAACTGGTCCAATAATAAATAATAAACAGAGCTACCCGTCTTTTTACGGGAATAGCAACGGTTATTTGAAAGGGACAGTATAATGCCAGCATTCGTGAGTCGTTTTGAAGGGCGAAGTTCTGACGGGCGACGTTTTGAAGGGCGACGGGCGACGTATTGAAGGGCGACGGGCGACGTATTGAAGGGCGACGGGCGACGTATTGAAGGGCGACGGGCGACGTATTGAAGGGCGACGGGCGACGTATTGAAGGGCGACGGGCGACGTATTGAAGGGCGACGGGCGACGTATTGAAGGGCGACGGGCGACGTTTTGAAGGGCGACGGGCGACGTTTTGAAGGGCGACGCGCGACTTTTTTAGGGCGACGGGCGACGTTTGAAATAGCAGATATGGAATTCCATAGTTAGCGCCCTCATCCCATAGGCTGCCGTTTTTTACAGGGTGGTACTCCCACTGTGAACAAGTAACAATGGATTTAGTGCCAAGGAACAATGGATGTTCATTGTTACACTCACAGAAAAAAATACACAGGTTGTGTAAAATTTTACATAATTGCAATGTGCCATACGAACCTGCTAATAGTTAGGGTAAGGTGTTGGGTAAGGTTTTTCATAAAAGTTTGGTAAAATTTTACTTGTAAAATTGGTACGAACATTTGCCTAATATCTCGGTAAAAACAATTTGGTAAAATTTTACCAAATTCAGAAGTTAAAAAATACGTCGTTTCTATTTAGAATGACTGGAATTTTACTTTATTTTATGTTTTTTTTTTTTACTGTTTCACCATGTCAAAAGTTTACTAAATTTTCAGGTAATTTGGTATTTATTAATAAAAGGTTAAATAAGTTTCTCATAAGTGAAATAAATCAACACATAAACAAGAACATTTAATTTGTTCTCACTCACTTATTACAATTTCCAAGTAATCATTGTCCAATTTTATTCAATATTTTTAGTTACAATATACTTCAGAAGTATTGTTTGTCCATAATTCAGTGTTGATTTGCAACAATAACAACAGCAAAACACAAAGTTCAACAGTTATATACATGTACATGTGTGACACAAAAATAAGTCAGTCTTTAAGGCTAAAGCTCTAGACTGGTCATCAAAACTCACAGGTATCTCATTAATTAGATTAAAAGAGTTAAAGCTAAAAACTACAGAAAATCTAATCTTTTTAAGCAAGTTTTTCTTTCTCAAAAGATACATTATCAGGTTTGTGTTTTAGTTTATGGATAAAATGCTTAGCAAACAAATGCAACCACACATGTTTACTTATTATGAGTGAGGTTCTTTAATACAACTGTCTCTTGAATAGTTTAATTAGCATCACATGTCAGACAAAAGATTTTGACTCTTTTGGGTGTTGTAAGAAAAGTCGGTGGTCATTTGAAATATGGTCTAGGCCTATGTAGTTTTGTACAATTTTTTTACTTTGATGTGAACTTTTTTCTGGCTTCAACAAACTACCATTCGAAGATTCTTTAAAACTTCTGGAAAATGTTAAATCCACAATAATGCAGTCTGCTTAAAATTCAGTACACTGAAATGTTTTAGAACTTGGCAATCATAAAGATTGCCTTGTACTGTACTGTTCTGATCACTGTTAAATTTTCAGGTCGGAAAAAAACGAAAAGAATAACAAACTTAATTTTCTTTTTACATATTTGTACTGTCTTAATTACTACAACTTGTTATGGTCATTAATTAAACTTTAGATTACCTGAAACAATTATGATGGGCGTACATTTTACTGGAGCTGAAGTCTCTAAAGTCTCTGATAGTGCTACTTTTAACAATGCCCTTGATGTCATACACTATTCTAAACACTCCCATGCCCCATCACACTTATCCTGATACTGTAGACTACACACAAAGTAGGACTTGAAACAAACATCTAGTGCTTTAAGAAGTGGGATGGTTGCATAGCCCTCCTCTCCCTGATCACGAAGACTTGTGGTGATGGTTGAGGCGGCCGATTTACTTACGGTCAAGTACCGTGTTCCAAGTCCATCCCTAAAGAAGTACAAAAAAGCAATATAAATACTGTGTACATAAACCAAATCCCCAATTATTTACAACAAAGAAAAAGTCAACTTGAAAAACATTTCTTTACTAAACGTGTATAGCCATGTAGGCATGAACTTTGTGTGCATTTTAATGATTTAGACTTCAACATAGAAACAAACTAAGCAAATTCAGTGAAGCTAGCACAGCAACCTCCATAAACAGCACTTCAACTGAATGACAGATCTACAGTAAAAACTAGCACTAACATTTGATAAATATTGGGGAGTGTGTAGATCTTAAATGTGGTTCACAACGCTGCTCAGGGCAGGACATGGACAAAGTAAATTTTCCTGAGAGTACATGGGCAGGCTAAGAAAGGAAAAGTTGTGGGCAGAACCAGCAAAAATGTCACTACCTTCAAAGAGCATTGTAGTTGTCATATTTTTAGTGCATATGACTGAAACTGTACTTGTATATTATTGTATAGTTGATGGCAGTGTATCATTCATAGTATTATGCCTGTCATATTTGTCTTGTGACGGGTGACTTGCATTAAAACAATTATTTTGACCGGGGTCAAAATGTTTCCTAATGAAGGTCTTAAAGTTGATGCTTTGTTCCAGGCCTTAATTTTAGAGTGTGAACCGTTCGTTTAATTAAATAAAAGATGTAAGATTTAGCTACTTATATACTCCCTGGAAGTCCATGAATGCTCCTGAAGACTCACTGAAACTGATACGGCCACCTCTCCCCTTCCTTCTTCCAGTAAACAGGAGTGGAAGAACATGTATGGCCAAGTTCTTACGTTGTTCTGGATAAATAAGAATATAACAACATTCATTATAAAAACAACAGCAATAATGCCATTTTTTTTTTATATTCAAATCTCTTTTTAAAATGAAATATGTGATTTGGTTGTATCCAAAGTTCATAAAATCTGGGTAGGCCTACAGGTGAAATTGCTTTTGGGTCATTATTGGGGTTATTTCTTATTTAGTATAAGAAATAACCTCAATAATGACCCAAAAGCAATTTCACCTGTACCAAGATTTTATGAACTTTGGATACAACCAAATCACATATTTCATTTTAAAAAGAGATTTGAATATCTATAATAAAGAAAGTCGTCATGAACGGAAAAACATACTTTGCAACAGCTCCGACATTTGTGGGCTTCAAAAATATAATAAACGCAGTGGCTATTGTTACGGCAGCCCTCGTTACGGAACTGCCTATTGTAACAATATAATTTGAAAGGCGCGTTACGGCTGCCGTAAAAATAGCCACTACGTATAACAAAATTTACAATATACGAAGGAAGTCCAGTATTTTAGCCACATGGATTAGGAATCCGTTTTTGACAGTCCGCGCCACTGATTTATAAACCGTGTATGCTATTTGTGTACCATAACCATCGCAGCCTACAGTGTGTGGCAGGCCTGCATGTAAATGTATAGGCCTACATCGTAGCCTACATTTCTCAAACACTTTCACCGGCGTCCCTGCACTGCCCATGTTTTACCAAATCAGTAGCTCTACACTGAAAAATTACTGTACCAAATTGTAATGTGGCATGTTGGCCTACGTTATTGTTTACCTTCGAATGTCCATATGAGATGATCAAAACCCCACCCGGACAGGCTTTTCTTCATGTTTTCCGTCGAAGCTCGTTGTGGACGACTGTCCGTTATGAATCAATGCGAAGCACATTGGGACTCTTACAAAAAGCTGCGGAACAATGTAACTAATAAAATCCGCACTAAGAAGAGTGAATACTATACATCAGCCATAGAAGAAAATCAAAGCAATTCATCTATGCTATGAAAAAAAACTAAAGGAGGTACTTCCTAAAAAACAGAAAATTGCTCCAAATTCTATCACTTCCCCAAATGGAGAAAATATTGACGATCCCACTGACATTGCTGATACATTAAATGAACACTTTTCTACAATAGGAAAACGTACAGCTAGAAATTGCCCATCGGGTGAACTTGAAAACAATGATACCTACGCCTCTATCGTTGATTCTCTGGATGAACTTGAAGAATGCACTGTACCTAATATTACAGAAGAGTTCGTTCAAAAGCAAATATCATCCATGTCGGTTGGGAAAGCAACAGGTCCGGATGGCATAAGTGTTAAAATGATTAAAATTGCTTCCCCTTATATTACTAAATCTTTAACTTATATTTTTAACCTCTCCATAAGATGCGAGCAATACCCTAAAGATTGGAAACACGCCTTGGTAACACCAATTCACAAGGGAGGAGATAAATGTAGTACAAGTAATTATCGGCCTATTTCTATACTGCCAATTATCTCTAAGATTATAGAAAGATGGGTGCACTCGGCAGTATATAACTACCTCGATGATAACAACTTGTTACCTAGTTGCCAATCGGGATTTAGACCCAAATACTCAACTGAAAGCACTCTACACGATTTAACAAACAAGTGTTTTGAGGCTATGGAGCAAGGTAAAGTTACAGGTAGCGTGTTCATAGATCTCAGTAAAGCTTTTGATTGTGTGGATCATGTAATCCTACTAGGCAAATTGAAGAAGCTGAATTTGTCATCTTCTGTAATTGATTGGTTTAAGTCGTACCTAGGCGGTCGTAGTCAGTCTGTAAATATTAAGGGCACAATATCGAAGGTCTTGCCCATAGACATAGGCGTTCCACAAGGGTCGATCTTAGGGCCACTTTTATTCATTGTTTATAGTAGTGATTTTCCATCTTGTATACCCCAAAATTGCAACTTATTTATGTATGCAGATGACTCCACGTTAACGTGTAGCTCCTCTAGTATTAACGAAATAGAAAGGAACTTAAATGTAGCTCTTGCTAGTATTCACAACTGGTGCCTAAGAAACAAACTAGCATTAAATGCCAACAAAACCAAATGTATGCTTATTGGTTCAAGGCAGAAAATATCCAACGTCGACCTGAACGTGTGCATTGCTGATAAGGTTATCGAAAAAGTGAAATCCTGTAAATGCTTGGGTGTAGTTGTTGATGAAACATTAAGTTGGGGTACACATGTTGAATACGTAAGGAAGACTGTTTCGTCTAAATTGGGTGTGTTGAACAGAATTCATGATTACGTTCCCCAAAGCAGCCTGCACACACTCTTTGTAAGTTTAGTTATGCCATCTTTAGAGTATTGCTGTACGGTGTGGGGAGGAAGGTACATATCTCACGACAATACCCTCAACAAATGTCTAAAAAGAGCCGCACGGATAATCCTTAAATGTACCTCCCTCACCCCCTCAGCTGATATGTTTGCCAGACTAAATTGGATTCCTTTTAAAGAAAGAGTTCAGTCCAAAAAGGCTATCTTTGTTTTCAAAAGCCTTAACAAAATGACTCCTTTGTACATGACAAATCTGTTCACACCACTTACAGTGATTCGTGAAACACGACAATCGACAAAAATGGCACTGAAAGTTCCTTTCGCCAAAAAGGAATGCTACGTGACAAGTTTCGCTGTGAGTGGTGCCAGTATATGGAATAATCTGCCTGAACAAATGAGAACCATAAACTCCTTAAGTACATTTAAATCGGAGCTACGTAAAGCCATCTATCAGTGATATTTCTGTCATTTACGCTGATCTGCGGAGTTATAAACTTGGTTGCCAAAATACTTTGGAGCCGGATGGGAATTTCCCCTTGTTTTTCACCCTTGAAGGTTTTTTTCGCGGGTTTTTCGCCCATCCCGTATATCAGGAATAGGCTTCTGGAGAGTTGAAAAGTTAACAGAAAATTGATTTATTTGTGTAAAAATTATTGTATTTGTTTAAATATTTTGTATGAATGTGTAAATATTCAGTTTTAACTAATAATATGCAGGGCCCCAATGGAAACCAGTTTTAAACTGTTTGGGCACACCCTGGGTAAAGAAATGTAATAAATAAATAAATAAATGGCGTTGAATATCCATTAACCAAGTAATATTTACACAACGCGTGACAGATTTCACATCGAATTGTGTAAAACTTACGTGGTCGCTATGAAAACTTGAGCAAGATTACATAACTTGTGTAAAAAACCAAAATTACATTTAAAACAAGATATTTTTAACTTACAGAATAGTTGCGTATTTTATTTTGGTCATAATTTACTTAACTTGTGTAATATTTTACCAAACTGTTTTTACCGATAATCTTTTTACCATTCATTGTGTGTGTGTAGTGCACTGTTTTCTTTTGTTAGATGTTCATAGTGTCCTGCATCCAAACTACCCGGAATTTCCTGTAAAAAAACCCGACATTTCTTTTACAGTGATAGTTTTAGGTAAAGGTGGGGTAGAAAAGGTTTGAAGTAATCGCACATTTAAACTAAAATAAGAATGACGAATAGGGCAAAGCTTTTGGCAATTATGATTCCCAGTAACGATATCATCTGTGCAGGATAGAATGAACAAAGCACCGTCAATTGCTTCCAAGCTAAAGTTATGCAGCACGACATATCCGTTATTGCGTCCCTAATGCGTGCTTATCGGCTTGGGGCCCAAACCTTGCACTCTATAATTGGTCTTTTGGCTGCTGATTTCAGGAGACAAATGTTCATTTCGTTCGAGCACAAATGATACTTTGAAACGAGGGTCAGCTCCTACCGAAAGATTCGTGCTATTTCAGGCAAGGCCACAATCTGCTGCAATAATCATCCTTTTATAGAACTGGGGAAAATGACACATTACCGGTACCAGAAGAATAATGGGTTGCCTATCTACACAACCTGTGTGTTGGTGTAAATACCGTGTTTAAGTCTACACGATTGGTAATCCAATTTTTTTTACTGAATTATTACGAAATACCGTACTAGACGGTAAGTCAATAGTAGTCTCAATCATCCTGTAAAGTGATGGCACCGGGTGTGCTGTCGTTGTCAAGAAAAGTGGAAATTTATATCTTTTTCCAACGATGTCCGGCCGAAAATCGTTGGAAATCTTTAGTTAAGGCGCGCGTGGCTACCCGGACTAGTGGCGCGCCCCGGACATTCTGGCATGGCATTTCTGGGGCCCGTCACGGGTCCAGGTGTAGCCATGCGCGCCTTGACTAAAGGCTATCATCCGCGCGACGGTTCAAAACGAACGCCGCTTTTTCTCTCGTTTTTTCGTCCTCCAACAACGCAAAACTTTGAACAGGTCAGTGGAACGATATTTCCTATAAAATACTGACCCCCAAATCTGCCCATATCTGAAAATTGCAACAATGACTAATCATGTGCAGGGCAGGGCTAGGAATTTTTTCGGGAGGGGGAGCAGGTCTTACGGATTCCTTTACCCCTATAAAGTAATATCAACAAAACCGCGCATAATCTAATTATAGAGGAATTTCACATTAGCCCCTTCTGCGCACTTCCGGGTTGCAAGCGAGAATGTCAGTGGCAAACAAAACAACGCTTTTCAGAACATTCATTCATGCTTGAATTTATCATGCCATAAAAGGCAGCGCAGGCGCACGATCAGCATAAAGTTGTTTACTGTGACATTGAGATCCTGGTTTTCAAACGCGGAAGTGCGCAGATCGGCGCTAAACTCGTCGTTGTGGGATTCCTCTATACTGACAATTTGGGAGACCGCCAACATAGGGCAAGATAGCTGTTTGTAGAGCGCCGGTACGGTAACCCGGGGGAGAATTTTCCCAAACGACATCCGAATGGGGTTAACGCTATGAGATTTCGGACTTGACTTCCCTTTTTAAAAAAATCCTCCGGAGCCACGAATTGGGAAAGAAAAAAGAATTCGAACGTAATGAAATTCCGGACTTTATTTCCCTTAAAAAAAAAATCCTCCAAAGCTGGAAATTAGAAAAGAATTTTTTTGGGTAATGTTGGGGTCTCGAACCCAGTGCCTTCTGCCTCATGGTCTAGCACCGTATCCAGTATTCACAGACCACCGTATCCAGCAGACCTCGAGAATTCATTGCATTATATACACAGCCCTATAACGCATGCGTACGTATATTAAAAGTATTATAGAGGGCGCTCAACAATGAATCCATTCGGATGTAGTTTGGGAAAAGAATTTGCAACCCAAAGGTCGCAGGTTCGAATACCGCTCCTGCCAGTTTCTTTGTTCACTTTGAAAATGTATTCAAATTTACCTAGTCAGTTTTCCTTGAGGATTGTTTGACGAATAATTATTTTCTTTTGTATTATATTCTGCTTAAATTTTATTTAAGTATCCATTTAGTAATTTTGAAATGTAGGCCTATAGGGCCCGAAGAAAATCAGTTTCAACTGTTTAGGCACACCCTGGGTAAGAAATTTAATAGATTATTGGTTTAAAATCGGTGAATGACTTTGTGCAACATGCTAGGTTGATTGCTACCGTCAGCTTAAAAAAAGAAGTCAGAAAAAGCGTATTGTATTGGATGCATCTGTGTTGACTTCGTAAAGAAATTATAATGTGAAAAAAATAAGACCCTTTTCCTCTTTTGTGATGTGATTTAATTCAGTTAAACAGATTGCACTGATTTCAAGCGCAATTTTTAACAGCTGTTCATTGACCTTCTGCAAAGTACAACAATTTGCTTAACACAAAACAGACTCTTTATTTTAGTAGAAACGGGTTTAATACCATTCAAAACGCCATGCAATTCTTATGCTAAGCAAACAACAGCTGAATACCGCCACAAGCGATGTACACCACGTGAAAACTTGGTTCTTAATCATGTTTTTACTAAGAGACACTTCTCATGCTTAGCCAATGTTGCCATAGGCGTCGCGGGGGGCACTTGCCCCTCCCCCCGGAAATAAAAAAATAAAAAAATGTTTAACAATAATTGTTGAAAATACAAGAGGGTCAAAATGAATATCGTTCTCAATTGAATTTATATTTAATACACTCGAAACCTGCCTAAAATGTGGCTATATACAATAGGCCAAGGTATCGCGGTCTTGAACAAAGCGTCGAGTGATGTCCAGCATCCCCCTCCCCTTTCGATTTCTCCCGCGGCCGGTGATTTCTCCCTTTGCTGCTTTCTGGTGAGTGCTTTGCCCCCCTCTAGAAAACATTCTGGCAACGCCAATGAATGCTGCTGCTTAATTTTAGTACCTCCATGATGCACGGCATGGTCCCGTGTGTATAGTGTTGGGCGCCTGTCGATATATCAAAGTGCCCAATGTGTACACTCATCAGCGTCGATTAACTTAATTAACACGTTGCAGGCTCACGAGAAACCTTTCAATTATGAAAAGGTACGTGACCCCGCCGACTTGTTCATATGATCGGCTGTGACACCCGCGTGGGAGTAAGGGACATTCATCTTTTCCCATAAAGCGGTGTGGGTCGATGCTGAAGGTCGATTGTTTAAAAAAAAGGACACTTCAGAAATTGGACCCCAAATCATTGACTTTACTGTTCACTGAATTGGTTTATTTGAACTTGCTTCGCTCAATTAGCTTAGGCAATCATAGATTTGTCTGGGGAAGGTGAGTTGGTCTCGCCAACGGTGGAATCTAATACCCCGCATGGGTAGGTCTGATAATTTGGAATTTGTTTTGGTAACTGTTGAAGATTGATCCTCTACTTAATCTGGACACAGAAAAAAACAGTTAGAGTGATAGGGCTGGCAACCTAAAATGTGGCCTCTGTTTCATGTAACCCTTTACCTATACAGGATGTCCTTAAA
Source organism: Hippasteria phrygiana (assembly GCA_037893225.1). Taxonomy (NCBI): domain Eukaryota; kingdom Metazoa; phylum Echinodermata; class Asteroidea; order Valvatida; family Goniasteridae; genus Hippasteria; species Hippasteria phrygiana. The sequence goes on from JAZGUH010000003.1 coordinate 1,004,422, forward strand.
AAGGTATACCCATTTTAAAATGTATATTATCGCAAAACTACTGAATATTTCAGAAAAATCCAAATGTCCGTGGAAAGGGTAGAATGTCCTCTGTCCAATGGTATAAGGTTCATTCTGTCATTGCCATGGATGACTGAACAAACAAGACAGTTATGAAAGGTACTGAAATCAGCACTGTGACAAAGGCAGGTGTTTCGGGACAAAATGGCCTCCAAGGTGACCAGATCTGACACCTTGTGATTTCTTATGGGTCACTTAAAAGACAAAGTGGTTATCACACCCCCAGCTAACATTCAGGAGATAGGTCCGAATAGTGGAAGAAGTTAATCATCTCCGCCAAGACCATGGGATGATCAGGCGGGCAGTAAGAGACATGAGACGAAGATGCCAGCTGTGAATTAACAGGAATGGTGACCATGTGGAGGGCACATCACCTTAAATTTGTCAGGTTAGTGTAACACAAAAAGAAAGGATCAGAAAAATTGATTCATCGCCCCTGTCATCACTTCTCCAATGTGTTCAAGCAAAAGAATTTGTCCTTAAAACACCTGCCAGAGCTTTGTCACTCAAGTAAACACCTTGTCACAGTGCTGATTTCAGTACCTTTCATAACTGTCTTGTTTGTTTAGTCATCCAGGGCAATGACATAATGAACCTTATACCATTGGACAGAGGACATTCTATACCCTTTCCACAGACATTTGTCTTTTTCTGAAATATTCAGTAGTTTTGCGATTATATGAATTTAAAAATGGGTATACTTTTTTAAGGACACCCTGTACAGTGGCTTTCATCCTTGTGTTACGGTCTGAAAATCTCCAAACAATCCGTTTCACGGTTCACAAATAAATGTCTCTTGTCCGTAATACAATTCAGCTCTCACGCACAAACCTCCATTCGCTTCAAGTCCAACACAGACGAGTCTTATACAGATCACGGGTACCGAAGCCTAGATACCAGTCCAAAATCCAAACAAAATCCTCCGTCCAAAAATCCTGGTCGAAAATCCAAAGTCCTATGCCCGTATTTATAGAAATTTCCTACATTCCAGAAATTACTTACAGTTCAGAGATGTCTTACAATTTCTCGAAATTCCAAAAATCAACTTACAGAATTCCGGAAACTTCCAAAAAATGAACTTTCGAGTAAGGCCTCACGTAAACAAGAATGATGACCTATTAGAGAGGTTTAGCAGCACGTATTAAGCGAACGTCAACGCGAGCGCGCGTGACATTTTTGGAGCAGCGGTTAAACTGAATAACGCGGGCGTTCGGACGCGCAATGAAACGTTTAGCTGCACGTCACGACGGGTATCATGACGGTGTTTTCCAACACGAAAGCTTTATAAAGCAAGGGATTTTTTAAACTTCAGAAATACATCGAACTGGACTAAGTTTGACCCAAAAATGCATCTTCAGTGTTGTATATTCAATGAGCTTTAATTCTCATGAGACAAATATTGATTGCAATGTCTACAAATGTTTTTAAAATGTTGCAATTAGGGCCTACTCACGTTATGACCCAACGTTAACTCACCATTTTCACGTATTTGACGTCCGTGTGAAAGTCACGTACGTGAGTAACAATACGCTGGAATTGATGACGTCAGCAAAAGAACACACAATTTTCGCGTTCGCGTTCACGTAAAACGTGTTGCTAAACCTCTCTAATATTCATAAGGCCGAAAATCCATGTGTCCGTGTTCGATGTGCGTATTGCGTTGTGCGTTTATCTGTTGGGTGATACCTATTTCTTTTCGCCGTTTACGAGTTAACCACGCCCCTATGGGAATTGTGTGTGGTAATAAAATGCTTGCGAGCAGTACCGAGTAGAAAATCAGGTCCTCATCAAAGTTTGATCGGCTTAGGTAAGTTCACATTTTAACGTAAAACAGACAAGAATCATTTAGCAAATAGGAAATGAATATTTGTTTGGGTTTTTGTTTTTAATAATACTCCGAGTTATAGACCACAGAGTTCCTTACGTTTCCGTCTTTCCTATAATGGTATTTATGACCTGTCATAACGAAATGAGCGCCAGTAAAGTTGGATATTGCCATTTTGCAACAGTATAGGTCTAAGCCACAATTAGAAAGGGTGGTAGATTTGTTTATATTTTAAGTGAACCCCATTCTGTTATTAGTCCTGTTGGACCTCCCCCACTTTCGTTTCATCAAACGCCCACCGCGTTTGAATTAATTCCCGGTTTATTCACTGAACAGTGGGATTTGTAAATGCTATTTTCTCCCCAAAAAGTTCCACAACTAACATTTGGTTGGGTGTCTATAGTTAAACATCAGCACCCCATATACCATCCGAGAGGAGCTTGTTCTTGTATAATCTGCCCCGACCTGCAATTTCCATGCATTGCTATGAAGAACTGCAACCCCCTGGCCCCAAGGAATAGAAGAAATCGTGAGACATTTTAAAAGAAAAGAAAAGGGGCATGAGCAAAACAAATTGTTTCGAAGTAGAAACACTGGGAACTTATTCACTCAACAATTTTCACGATGTAGGTACATGTACATGCCGAAATGAAAATGAAAATTTGCTGATCTTATAGGGGCAGTATATCTGCACCTAAAGAAACAAAAAACATAAAGAGGAAGCACAGATGGTGGGTACATCCGATAAATAGGATGCGTGAGCTGCATGGTGTGTCATCATCATCTCGTACAAGAGCTATCGCTGGACGACGGCTACTTCCTGAGATATTTTCGTCTCACCAATTTTCGTCTCACGTCAGCTGCTGTTTGACGCGGAGCCTCACCTTGTGAAAATTGCCTTGACGAGACAAGTGATCAGTCCTCGTGAAAGATTAGCCATATATATGCTTAAGGTAATTTACACGTGCTAAAGTTCAACATTTCATAACATCAAAAGAGCACACAAATACTAATCCTCTAACAATAGAACAATCTGTTTAAGAAACTCAAAGGAATGTGGAAGTAAAACTCTCGAATTACGTAAAAAGAAAAGCGCACAACTAAATAATTAATGTTCTAACATGCATTTGTTATGTACACAAGTAAATGCTGTCAGTGTTAGGAAATTCCCCTCACATAATGTATACGCCCCTCATTCAGTGTTATAATGTACGTGTACAACCGTTACAAACGTGGGCGGCGAGGCCACGCGCCACTTATTTGCATACGCGTGCGACCTCGGCTGACCCTGTGAATGAATGGGTCAACGTTGTTTACGCGAAGCCTATGTTCCAGAAGTTTCTGTGTATACTCGCATACGCCAGGTCAATCTCGTGTACGCTAGGCGTTTCGAGAACCTGTGTAAAAGATTATTTTTGATGTGACGTAATTTGTACGATTTTCTAGAATTTCTAGTAATCTCTGGAATGAATGAAATCCTTTATATACGGGCTAATTTCGGAATGAAATCGGGACTTGATTTTCGACGGTGGACTTTAGACGGACGGAGAATTTCGTTTAGGTTATCGACTTTATCGAGCCGTTCTATTCGGACCTGTGACCTGTATATGACTCGTCTGCGTAGGAGCGTCTGGAGACAGTTAAGAGCCGAGTTTCATTTCCGGAAAAAGAGACATTTATCTGTGAACTGTCGTCGGTTCATTATTTGGGGTCTCATATCCCCATAGTTTCGCGACGGGAGCCAGTTTGTGTCGTCCTCCGCTGTTTTCGTCTCTCTTCGGCTGTTTTGGAGGTGAATTCGCCCCGTGTTCCAGCTCGTCAAAGAACTGTATTCACTTGTATTATTGGAGTCGTCCTTGTCTGTTGCTGAGTGCCCAAGCCGTCCAAGTCCTCGTCCAAGTCCTCGCCCAAGTCCTCGCTCAAGTCCTCGCCCATTGCAGAGCTGCCCAAGTCGTCTGAGCCCTCAATAAAGTCCTCGCCCGTAAGATCTTTTAAGTTATATATTGTATAAGATCTTTTCTTAATTCTACACTTGTTAAACCCTATTGATTCTCGAATACTCTCATTATTAAATCAATTGTTTCTTTGTTCTTTATATCAGTGTGATCTTGTTTGATTACTTTGTTGCATCTGAGAAAATTCAGGCTTTTTCTAGTAATTTTTATTTACGGATAGTCTGGAGATTTTCAGACCGTAACACATTGATAAACGAATAACTAGAAAAGAACCCAGCAAACCACGAAGCTAGAAAATAAATCTAAATATCAAAGTAGATAGCCTACATCCCAAAAAAATAATTTGTAAGATTTTTCTTGAAAATCCGTCTTGAAGTTTACGGTATTATAATATAGGTTTTCCCGGCCAATTTTGCAAAATGTTCATTCATTTGGATACAAAGTTAATTCAATTCCGCCGAGATTTTGAAAATCGCTTTAAACACGCGTTTCATTTTCGCTACCAGAGCGTTCGATTCCATTTCAGTTCAATCAATTAAACACCGACGTTAAACAATTGTTTTTCTTCAAAAGAGATGTTTCGTCTTTCGACAAAACGAACCCACTCACGACAAACCCTCCTGTCCCTCGGAAATCTCAAAAAGCAGAGGTCTGGATTATTTGTAGTTTGGGTGCAGCCACCCACGACATAATTTCGAGGCATGTTTCAATCAATAATCTCCATTCCAGCCTGCCAGCTAGATCACGGCGAACGTCGATACGTTACAAGCATGATCTGCTTGCAATGCATGTATGATGTACACGCACCACCCGGTACCAACACGCAAGAGTTTCCAGCCGGCCGGGAGCTTCGGAGCACGAATAGTATAGTACGGGGGGCCGGCGGTGCGGTCCCGGTCCCCCGCACAAGCACTGCGGGCACCGTGCGTGCCACGGATCGGCGCACAGGGATCGGCGTTCGCCGTATACGTACGTACGTGTTATGTGGAGTTAGCTACAATCCCGGCCAAAAGGCTTGGGCCACGAGATGAAAAACATACCCTCCCCCGCGCCCCCGCTCAATGTTGTAATATCAAACCGGCGCGCATTCCGCGCAATGAGAGCCAACATTGACCAGGGGCAGGGGGGTCGGGGGCCCAACGAGATATGGCCGGGATTGTCTGAAATTTTCTTTCTAAAACAAAAAAACAAAAAACATTAAAGAAGACCTAAGTGTGAGAAGCAATTGATGGTCATTGCTTTCCGAGTGAGGAGTAATTAAAAGAAATGGAAGAGAAAAACAAAAGTTATTTTTTCCGGGTTGGATTCGAACCCACAACTCTTACATTAATTTTGAATGTACATGTCTAAACCACTAGACCATGTGAGTCACAGATGCCAAGAGGCTCAATTGACCGTTCAATTTTCGGACACAGATGATCCCAATTGTTTTGTAGTGCGCATCGTACACGATGTACCATGACGAATAACCATGCCATTTTGTTAAATAACTTTACAAAAGACATTTTTGTTCTACGCGAAAAGCGCATTACGCTACACAAACCACCTACAAGCCTCTTCCAGTTTTTCAGCCGTCTCATTGCGTGATTTGTCGGAAAATTCAACGGTTAACCCCCGCCACCAAAATAGTAAAGGAGAGTCAGTCATTTCTTTATTATTTTGATTTTTAGTGGCGAGGGTTAACCGTTGAATTTTCCGACAATTCACGGAATGAGGTAGTTGAAGCAAAACAAGTGCTGGCGCAAGCGCATTACAGCCAGGAATCGTCATTCTGTAACCCTATCCGGACCGGGCTTAGTTTGGTATGTACGGAGATTGGGGAGGGGCACCTCCTGCCCCCACCCCCCCCCCCCCCCCCCCCCCCGTGTTTTCCCAAGTTCACAACCGATTTTCAGGAAACATTGTGTGCGATGCGCACTGCAAAACAAGTGCTGGCGCAAGCGCATTACAGCCAGGAATCGTCATTCTGTTAACCCTATCCGGACCGGGCTTAGTTTGGTATGTACGGAGATTGGGGAGGGGCACCTCCTGCCCCCACCCCCCCCCCCCCCCCGTGTTTTCCCAAGTTCACAACCGATTTTCAGGAAACAGGCCACAAATATTCAGTTCAGGAAAGTCGCAATGATGACGTCCACAACTTTTAACAAGTGCCAACTGTATAGGGCATTGGGGGCTATTTTTCAACTTGGTGTGAAAACAATCGTATTTCTTCCGTAATTAACGTCTTGGTTGTCCGAACGGTCAAACAAAAATTATGACAACCTAATTAGTTGGACATAATCACTAAAATAGCATTCGATGTTTAGACGGGGATCACCGTTGGGGGCGATATAATCCGGTAATTTATACTATTTGGGTTGAAAAGTTAATTTTGTGTGTTTTCAACTCTTCATAGATAAACTAGGCGAACTTTCAGACAATCCCGGCCAAAATGCTTGGGCCACAAGATGAAAAACATACCCTCCCCCGCGCCCCCGCTCAATGTTGTAATATCAAACCGGCGCGCATTCCGCGCAATGAGAGCCAACATTGACCAGGGGCAGGGGGGTCGGGGGCCCAACGAGATTTTGCCGGGATTGTAGCTGCACTGACCAACAGGGCGGGGACACGCAGGTCAAGACGGCACGCACGGCCTTAATTCAAGGCTAAATGGCCGGTCACACTGGCCACGATAACGAAAACGAAAACGATGCGAATAAACGCTCCCTATTAGTGGACGGAACGCGCGCGTATTACACGCGCGACAATTCCACCAATTAGTGCCGTTTATTCTCACCGTTTTCGTTGTCTTCGTGGCCAGTGTGGCGTTAGCCGGCCATGGCCATGCTTTAGCTGTACTTGCTATACGATGCGCTCATGGCGAAAACTACAACCGCTGACGTCACGGCTAAGAGCGCGCCGCGAAGCGCCCTCGACGGCAGCAGGAGAGAGACGTTGGGAGTAAGCGCGAATTTTGAATACTTAATTAGCATCTTTCTCTTGTCAATTAATTAATACTGATGGATAGAAAATGACTATATTTAGCACGAATTTTGTTTCTTGTAATTCATAATCAAGATAATAATCTTGTTTAGAGAATTAAAATTTGGTTATTCTAGGTCTTTAAGCTGATGCATTATGAAGTATGAAGGAACACATGCAGGCTTTTGAATGAACGCACGCCATCGCCATGGGAATCACATGCATTTCAATTTGGAAAATATTGGTTTCTAAAATTGGCCATTTCACGAAATTGGCAATAACCTAGTTTTTCACAAATTTCCGGCATGGGAGGTATGATTTCCACCACTGGGACTATCGAAGGACAAGCGAAATGCATCCCTCACAATGCATCATGGAATTATGACAATATAGCAACGGCCAATGCCCATTCACTGAAGATCTTATTAGAAACTCATAGTTGGAAGAAATATACGTTTGGGTAATTCATAGAACGAGACCCTTTGTTGTTTTGCCATTGAAGTATAGAATTAGATTTGGGGAATTAATTTCACTGTGTTTTGCGGCCCTGCTCGTCACAAGGGATGTGATGAAATGCGTCTTGGTCCGATTTTTGTCAAGCCAATTTCAAATCCTGTTGGCTGTCTCTACATCAGGGGAAAACATCAAAAAAGGCAAAATTGTATCACGGTGGAAATCAACGAAACTCTGCGGATTAATTCAAAACAATCGTGGACGCCGTTCTAGACAAAGGTTTTGTTTTGGTGTTGAAAGTATGTTTAGATAGGAAACGAACTTCAGTGATGCTTTGAATAAGTTAGATTCGGAGGGACTTGTTTATCATATTCCAAAGTTTAACAACGAAATTCAAAATCAACATTTTTTAAGGTGGGATTTATTTTTGACTCGGGTTATAGTGTGTACAGGTCAACGTTTTTTAGCTTCATGTTCTCAAAGGATTAATTGATTAATATTCTCAAAACAATCCAGGCCAGAATTTTGAAATTATGTTTTGAAAAGAAATGAATTTCGGTGATAGTTTTGAATAAGTTACATTTTGAGGGAATTGTTTCACAAATATTCGAATTCGAAAAATGTCAGAACTTCAAAATGTAGGCTATTACTAATCTCTTCTCTCTCTCTCTCTTTGTTTTTGTTTTTTTTGGGTGGGAGGAGGAGCCCATCCCGAGCCTCGTCTGAAGTGGACAGTACAGTTTTTAATCGTAACAATAGGAGTGATTTCGTTCTCGGTCAGAATATCAGGCGATTTTTATTCCCAGGTTAAGTTTGACGTCATTGTTTGAGTTTGATATTATTGTTTGATGTCATTTAATTTACTGGCGGTGATAAAAGCGACAGATTGTGTGACAATCTTTGTTGATATCAATTTAGTGGTAACGTTTATCCAGGGTAGCAGATTAACAATAATGTGTTCTATGGGAGTGATAATAAAAATTAAAGAAAATATATGTATAACGTGTTTACAAACTGATAGCAAGAAAGTGTTTATAGAAAAGTCTTTAATTGCTAAACACAGTGTAGAGTGGCCTTTGTATTGAGCGACTTCCGTAACAAAAGAAGATTTTTTTAAGCATCTTGTATCAGAATATAGAAATATAAAAGACTGTTTAAAATGAGCAATAATTGTTCATAAATTAAACTGTACATACTACTTTCTGAAACAAAGATTACAATAAATTGAGGAGCACAGATAGGCCTACAGAATATATTTACACTTATTATACGCATTTCACTCGCAGGCTATATGTAACAGAAGAATACATTAATCTCCCTTTTTGGAATCTCTCCTTCAAGTAGATGGGAGGGACTTCTTCATTTCACGAAAAGATATTAAAGGTATGAGCAACAAAAGACCTCTCGGCGGTACGGTGTGCCGCGTGGAAACCAACGGCGGCTAATTTCGTAGATCACTCCTGCATAGTGGCGCGCTTCCGGAGACCTTGAGGGTGCACCATACTAAACTCCTATTGACTTTTGTGTAAAATCCATTAACTTCACAGTGAAAAAAAAATCATTATCCAAGAGTCTCAGTTTTTGTGACACCACTGAAAATTACAGTTTGAATCTTAATCTGTCAAATTCTTTTCAATTTTTTGGGCAGGTTATTAGCCGTTTAGAATTTTTGCTAATTGTCCCCACACTGCACTGAGTAGTAGTTACAGCCGGCCTGGTGGGATCGGGAGGAAGGAAAAGTATGACGACCGTCATGACCGTTTCCGCCCATTATCGCCGGATGTCAGTTGTGTAATTTTCCAAATGTTTTTCTCAGCTGTTTTCGCAAATTTGTCAAACCTTTCGATGCATCTTCTGCAGCGGCGGCAAACACTGTCATTGCGAATGAGCAGCTTTCTTGAACTGGATAAATGAGTAAATTTACTATCGATTGGAACAATTTTGATTTCCGGCCTCGACTCGAATTTATAATATGTGTGCCTTTTCAATCTCTGTTTAAACATAAAATACATGTATTTCCTGACCAGAAAAAATCCATATCGTTTATCGTAGCCACCAAGACCAGTGGCCTTGTCTTGATAATGGAAAAAGTGCTCGGAGTCGTTTTGCTGATGTGACGTGACGAACAGGATGTTAACGCGGGCGCGAGCGCACACAGGGCGTTCAACATTCGGATTACGCGCGCGGTTCACTTTCAGTACATAAATATTCATTTCGAATAGCCAGTCAGCGTCGTTTACGTATTCCTCAAGGCCAGAGGTTAGTGAAGGAACGCACACGCGCCCATGGAGTCGAGGATGAGCCCGGCTTAATTTAGAACCCATCGGCTGTAGGTAGGTAAATCTTCGCTAGTTTCGTTCTCAGTACGCTATGTTAAAACATGCGTAAACGAAGAAGGATACTGGATGTTAAAGGTCGTCACGAAAATTCGTTGTTTTTTTACCCATCGTCAAGTATTTTGTCCCCACTTTTACTTAAAGAATCCCAAGACAAAATTCAAGCGTGAATATTTCTTGGGGTGGTTACGGTTAAGAATCATTCTGCCAAAAATTGACCTATCGCCGTTCATGACCATTATCCAATCGCCCACCGGCCGCCCACCGGCCGCCCACCGGCCGGCCGCCCACCGGCCGCCCACCGGCCGCCCACCGGCCGCCCACCGGCCGCCCACCGGCCGCCCACCGGCCGCCCACCGGCCGCCCACCGGCCGCCCACCGGCCGCCCACCGGCCGCCCACCGGCCGCCCACCGGCCGCCCACCGGCCGCCCACCGGCCGCCCACCGGCCGCCCACCGGCCGCCCACCGGCCGCCCACCGGCCGCCCACCGGCCGCCCACCGGCCGCCCACCGGCCGCCCACCGGCCGCCCACCGGCCGCCCACCGGCCGCCCACCGGCCGCCCACCGGCCGCCCACCGGCCGCCCACCGGCCGCCCACCGGCCGCCCACCGGCCGCCCACCGGCCGCCCACCGGCCGCCCACCGGCTGCCCTTTTATATGTTTTTCTTGTGCGGAACTCCCAAAAGTGGCGGGGGGTGGCACTCCTGGGCCCCGGTCCCCGTTCCGCCGCCTAAGGTACTTTCCTACAATTATGGTCATTGTATGTGATGCGATCAAGCAAAATCAGTCTGAAGTAGGCCCTGATTAATTTTGGGATTTTACATATTCATTTGTAGCGTACTTCAAGCTATAATAGTGAAAACCCCATGTGAATACAACCTTTGGTTAAAAAGTTACAGATATTTGAATACCGGCACATTAAAAAGAAAGAAACTGAGAAAATCAAGTTTAAAGTTACAGTAGGCCTACCTTAATAGTCATTTTTAGCACGTTTATAATACATGTCATATTTTCATGTGAAAGAAGAATGTTTTTCCCTTCTGTTTTTGTAAAAAAGTCAATTTTGATTTTTCCACTACGAATAAATATTTTGGCCCATATCTCAAAAAAAGGATTGCCGAGTTCCGACTGATTTTGCTTGATCGCATTGTTATAACACACATTTGTACTGTATCACTTGTGCAACACATTTTCACAACTTTCACCTTTTTTGGGTATACGGCAAAGTAGACAAATCAATGAACGAGCTCGTGGATATCAAGGGTATTGCTTCTAAAAGTTGCATTTTCTGGGAATGTCATTGGATTACAACAATGTTTCTGCTAACAATAACACAAAAATGAAGAGAATCAATTGAAAAATACCGGTAATTTTTTTTCAAAAAGTTCATGTTTATTCAAAATTACGATGCGAGACAAACGCATTTTTTGGCTGAAAATACATGACATGGTGTTATGAAAGTCAACAATTTAAGCATGGGGGGGGGGGGTGGTAAAAACAAAAAGTGAAAATATAAGGTCCAAATATGTGTTTAGAATAAAAATAGAAAAAGTGGGGACAATTAAGATTTTGTCATTGTAATTGTAGGAAATTACCTTTAAAAGTGTAGCTTTCCTTGCAGCTCAGTAGGGTTCATTGCACGGACTCTGCATAGCGTCAACACGTTAAATAAGCCGCGGGCTACCTGTGTATAGTATGAATATCCGTCGCCCTGAAAAGCCGACTTGCGCATGCCTAAGTGGAGATAAATGGGACAGTGACCGGTGACGTGAGAGGGTTTAACCAATAATAGGGAAGAGAAGCCCAAATTTCATGGGAGTCGGATATTCATATGACACCGGATATACAACCTGTGTATGAGAAATGAAGATCTTCTCTCACAGCTGATGTCCTCTTGTATCTTCCGTTGTTGATGCCGAAACAAGGAGCCGGTGTCATATAAAAGTCAGACTCCTGTGAAAATCGGACTCCTTTTCCCTATTATTGGTTAAACCCTCTCACGTGACCGGCCAGTCTCCTAATTATCTTCACTTAGGCATGTGCAATACTACCAGTGAGCCCGTATTTCATATTGACTGAAATTCACGCTATACTGGCACACGGCCTATATATACCCTATCAGAAATGCTCATTGTCCGGATTAGAAATCCCGTTCAGAACCCTCGTTCAAAATTTCAAAGAAAATGAGCTGAATATTCCTTGGCCATTTGTGACTGGATCCTACAAAATGAATCTTACAGAAATGTGTTGACTTGGTGTAGAGTTTTGTTTTCCTGACATAAGAAAGAGCATTTTTATTGACTCTTCATAAAAAGGAGAAAAGGAGCATTAATTTGGTGTGCACCTGTCTTTTCAACTGTGCTCTGTCATTCTCTGCAACCAACGTGTTCTATTTCCCGGAATTGCTACCGGACCCTGAAAAACATTCGGCAAAGACAGTTTCAGCACGGTCGTTTATATAGAGAGCCGCCCCCATCGGCTTTTGAACCGCCTCACCGGAATAAGCAAAATTGATACTATCAACCTACTATTCTATTCTGTTGACACACCAGGCCTTTTTTCTTAAAACCTTCTGTCAGAGGGGCCGTGGGGTAAACCTGACTCAACAAAAAAGCACTCTTCCCCAGCTTCAAGAAACTCCCTTCTTGACACGGAAGGGATCGATGTGTCATTCACTCTATGGCTAAAACTAGCAGAAAGAAATATTTAAACGATGCAACTCTCCACACTAAAATCGATACTCTACAGTCGAGAACCTCTCCGGGCATATGACTCAAAATTGTGGCAAGGGAGCTTGGTATTAGGAGGATGAAACAATCTTGACGTCCGAGCGCACAAAGATTGACTTGTTTTAACCACCCTCAAAGAACCGGGCGGAATCCGCCCCCTCTATTTTTTTCCCCGCGCTTGTGTCTCTGTGCTATTTTTTTGCGTCTTTCTGACTTTATAGGCTATCGTCTTGGGCACATTTCGACAACAAATTTATAAAAATGGGGGGGGGGGCGGTACCGACGTACCGTTCTCGCGCAACGCAACATTTTTTCTGTCGATGGGTGAAAACTAACGTGATCGCTTCAATGACCATGTTAGCAATACAATTTCCCCATATCCACCACCCCAACCCACCCCCTAAAAAAGGGGAACACCAACATTTTTACCTAACAAGCATTATTATTTATAGGGTTTTGTTAGCATTCAGACAGAATGTCTGTATATAGGAGGCCGTCATTTAGTTTGAAAATCAACCCCACAATCATCTGGTGTCCTCGTCGTCGTCAGCGTCGTGTCATTATGGATCCAGAAGTGCAATGCAAATAAGTGAAAACGAAGTGTGCATAGATCCTCTTTTACTGATAGCCCGGAAATGAGGAGTTAAGGTATACGTTGCATGCATTGTGGGACAGTTTGCGCTAAATTTTGTGCCCAGAATCCCATAGGCTGTCTATCCATCAAAAAAAGGGGTCCAAGCATGTAACTTGACGCGTCCCAGAAGCCCACGTGTTTGGATCCGGAACACTGTTATTCTCTTGTATAAAAAACCGCTGTGTAGAAAAGATTTTAAACAATCATGTGTAATTATTGAACAAGGTTGTGTGATCATCCAAGTTGTGTAAATGCTAGGTTGTGTAAATGCATATAAATCGATATTGTCGCCAAAACTGAATTTAAACCATTGTTGTGTAGACTTTGAAGCACGTGATAAGAAATAAACCAATCACGAAGTACGACCAATCAGAAATGAGGAAATTTGTATTCACAAAAGTCAGGTTAAATTGCCGTGTTTAGTCCAAAAATACACTTTCTTGACTATAATATGTTGTATTCAAACAATTCCACAATAAAATTTAGATTTTTTTTTACAAACATGGGTGAAGAATCTTATTACATCTCCTTTAATTTCATATTCAAATATTGAAATTGTTCATGGGAAGCCATGACTTTATTACGAGGGGGATACGCTGAATATATAGTTAAATCACAACATCGTTCACTTTGTAGTCTTTAGTAGATTATCGTAGCATTTGTACACTCTACCTTAGTAATGTATAATAAGTTACTTCCGTTTAGTCTGGTTTCGAATTCATTTACTTCCCGTAATTGTTGAGGTTTTGTACCGTTTTTGCTTCAAAAATTAACCAATTGCCGTGTAAACCATTTACACAACTAATTGGGTAAATGAATTGTACACATTATTGTGTAGAAATAATACACAACTGTTGTTTACAAATTACACAACTAGAGTTGTGTAAACTGTTTACACAACAGTTGCTATAGGTTCATTAACCGCGGTTGTGTATAATGTTACACAACTTGTGTAAGATTTTACACAACCGTAATACCGGTGAAGTTATGCGGAGAGACCTACAGCGAGCACCAACGATGGATCAATGGGTGCCATTTTAATAGTCTGATTAATCAGTGATGTCAGTCAGCAGTGTGTCAGCCTGTGCTCATGCATCGGCTGCGATTTCAACAACACTATCGTCTCTGCTTTAAACCGTCATGTTTGCTATTAGCAAATGCTGAATTTTATTTGTCCTGGATGACAAGAGCTGGCCATCGACAAGCAAGCACTATAATCACATTAAATTGTACTAGCAATATAGCAACAGGAAATTGCAATTAATTTTTGCAGTTTTGCTCAATGCAAACACTGCGGAGATACTCCGCTACCCTTTGCTAGCCTTCCAGAAATATATGTACGCAGGCTCGAAAAGACACGGATGACGTAAACATTCTGAAAAAAAATGATGTTCACAGTCGGGCATCAGCAGTCGAGGAGCTTTCTAAATAGCCGGACTATTTTAAACTTATTGTCTGTGTTATGCGAACATACATGAACAGTTCTACCCGTCTTTTATAGTAGTGTCACTATACGTTACTACAATTTTAATATTCTGGTTAACTTTTTGAATAACTGCCTATTTATTATTCTGCAATTACTCAAAAACTCGTCATGCCTGTAAAGAGGAAGCTAATCTAAAGGCACAAACGCAAAGGTGTGACGGTGTGAAATTTATGCTCCGCCAACCAAATTTAAATAACTTCCGCAGGGCTGGCCATACCTTCCTCAATTTATAAGTAAAGAAAACGGGGAAAGGAAGGCTCTCTCCTGTTGATGTCACCTATCACTTGAGTCGGCGATTGGGTAGTTACGGACCCCTCCCTCTTTATATTTGATCCATTTCGAGTCAAGGTTGTTTTTTATCATTTCAAAATAAATTTATCGACCTAAAGTATACTTCTCTCAATTCTAATAACATCATTTTTTGTAATCTTTTTGTAAACAGTTTCCTGCGGAAGAAAATGCAATTTTTTGCGGTTGTTGTCTTGCGAATAAATACGGTCTTCGCCATCTTTATTTTCGTGTTGCGTTTTATCATCTTCGTTGTCGTTTTAAACAACAAATTCCCACAAAAAAAATTAAAACTCTGCCCTCTATCTACGACATACCTGTTGGTTTTTAATGTCGCAATCTAGTTTGCTAAGTCCAACAACTTAAAAGTGGATTTTGTTCTCTTATAACATGGAGGAAGGAAAACAGAGGAACAGTCCTCAAGTACACAATCGCCCTTGAGGTCAGCATTTTTAATTCCCCGTTCTAGTAGAATCTGTTGCCAATCAGACTAAACTACGCATGTGTGTGACGTAATTCCACCAGCGACTCTGCGTGGCACCCCGGATGCTGGTAACACGAAAAAAAGACCAGCGCGAGTGGCGAACTTCGCCACTCGCTGTTATTTTTTCGTGTTGAATGTAAGCATCCGGGGTGCCACGCGCGCCTTGACTAAAGGCTAAGTCTGTGGTGGCTGACCCGCTTGTGAGCCCCGGGTATGACGTCAGACCTAATCGAACGGCACGGGGCTAACCCACTGGGCTAACCCGAGCCGACCCGGATGAGCTACTCGAACGCGCCAATAAAAGGTTGACCTATGACCTACCGTGACGACGCAGTTACAGGCAGTGTGATTCGACGTAAACCTGCAAAAGTTTGAGTTCAATCCGTCATTTGAGTCATGAGAAAATAGCGAAGATCCGCTCTTCTTGTCACACTGGTTTTATGCACGTCCGTATGCCCGTGCATGTATTTCGATCGCAGGTCTTCAGATACAATTTTCTCGAAGATGACATTTCAGGCGAAAATACTTCGCAGGAGGATTGGAATGTTATCATCTTTAACTCTGCAGTGTGCCATGACGCTGTTTTGTTTAGTAGGTCACTGTGGTGTAACAATGCTTGTATATTGTCATGGCACACCACAGGGTTAAGCTTTCAGATTGAAATTATCATTTTTCCGATCATTACCAAAGCTATATCATATCAATTCACCATGGAAACTGAGACATCCGACTCGTTGCCTTTCATTGATGTACTCATTTCCAAACGGGTTGATGGCTCACTTGGGCATTCGGTTTACAGAAAACCTACACACACAGACCGCTACCTAAATTCCCGGTCGTTCCACCCACCGTCCGTGAAATCCTCTGTGAATCGCACCTTTTACTTCGAAGGGCACACACTATCGGTGATAAAGAGCACTTGCCATCCGAGTTCAATCATCTTAACGCCGTGTTAAGAGACAGTGGGTACAGACCTGATAAGCTCAAGTTCCTCCCGATTAGGAACGCGCCTCAACCCCTGAGGGAAGCTGACATCAAGGTCTATACTACCGGACTCGAAACAAGTTGGAAACGAAGTTACACACCCACAAGGACAGACATGATCCAAGCCGCCAAGCGGGGGTTTACCGAATTCCTTGCACTTGTGGTAAAGTGTACATTGGCGAGACCGGCAGAGACCTTACGTCCAAGCTCAAGGAACACAAGGGGGTGGTTCCCTCTGTCCCATATCTCGCTTCAAATGTGTTAAGGTTTCAAGTGCGTAGGCTGAAGACACAATGAACATCTAACAAAAGATAAACTATGAACTATGAACATCTAACAACATCCATTGTTACTTGGCACTAAATCCATTTTTACTTGTTCACAGTGAGAGTTGATTAGAAATAAATTGCATAAATTGTGTACAGACCCTGTGATCGTGGCCCTGAAGGGACTTGCAGATTTCTGCGCAGATTTCTGCGCAGATTTCTGCGCAGATTTCTGCGCAGATTTCTGCGCAGATTTCTGCGCAGATTTCTGCGCAGATTTCTGCGCAGATTTCTGCGCAGATTTCTGCGCAGATTTCTGCGATGTCGTACATTTAAAGGGACACATTGCCTTCAAATGTCATGAAATTTTGTTGTTTAGAAATGTTCCTTACCTTTGATAAGAGTTGTTCATGCAAAAAAATACGTATAATGTGTTGTAATTAGTGAGTAGTGATTACAAAACAACAAATTTGCCGCTTACCCCTGACATCTGACCCGCGAAACATAGACTTATTTCCAGTACTAAATACCACCGTCTAAATAATGCGCAAAATACGCTGTAAGAGTCTTTAGGCTGGCGCCGCAGCCAGTGGCCTTGTGAACTTATCAGATGATCGCCAGGTACAATTCTCTACCTCGCGACATATCGCCAGTGCTGCGCGCCGTGCCACAGTACATAAAAATGGATCAACAGAACGTACTTCAACCAGATGCGACTGGAAATACGACTGGTGAACACAGTCCGCCATTTTGTGGAGTCAAAAATTTGGTTCTACAAAATGGCGGACCGTTATTTGTCACGAAATTAAACACAAACCACGCAATTTGAAGGGATAGTTATGTGAATCTTTATATTCTACTTTTAAAAAAGCTTCCCAACCATATCCATTTCAGTTTTATAGCCCAAATCGCAAAATCCAAAGCAATGTGTCCCTTTAATCGCACATTTATTTGCAGATTTCGGCCGTGGATTGAGCCATGGATTCAGCCGTGGATTCAGCCGTGGATTCAAAATCTCAAACGCATCAAATAAAAGGTGGTCAACAAAGTTTGCTTTTTATACTTCAATGTGGACTAACCAAATAGCAATTTTTTCTACATTCGCGCACACCATATGTACGTGCACAATGTGCGCGCTCAGTATGGACCTGCGAAATGGCCAATTTTCTAGCTCGCTATTCCCCATACGTATGTGCACGGTCGTCGGTGTACAAAAACCGCCATATCCGGGAGCTAATTAGTTAACGTAATCGGTCTTCTCTAAATTTTGAGCATGTAGAATATATTCGTTACGTACTGCCGGTTTCACACTATGCTCTTACCCGGGTAATTGCCGGGTTAACGAAAAATTTAACCCGGCAATTACCCGGGTAATGTGGAGCGTTCCCACTACAATTCACCGGGTTAGAAATTCTCCGGGTTAACTGCTCCAAAACCCCACTTACCCGGGTAATTTATAGTAAAAACGTGTAATTTTGCTAAAACCTCTAACATTTGATCAGAGATTCGCTGCAAGAATGTGCTGCAATAACTATGCCAGGAAAGCAAGCGTCACCGCCATGTTACAGGAGCTAGGTTGGCCACCATTAGAGCTCAGAAGAATAATATCCAAACTAATAATGTTTTAATTTTGTATAAAATCACCTATGGACTAGTTGACATCAATCATGACCTGACTTTACAGACAAGAACGCATCACAGATATACCATCGTCTTCATACGAAAACCAAGATGTATAGCACTAGCTTTTTCCCATCAACCATACCTTACTGCATGCAATGCTCTACCTGAATCGATCATTAATATCACCAAACTAGATCAATTTAAGACCGCCGTTGCTGACCATATTCTCCAAGGGGTTTTCCAAATTTAGATATAGCTCCGCGACACGCAAACTCTAGTGGGATGCGGATCAACCGTTTTTCTAGAGAATCCAGATGTAGATGTAGATTTTGTTGATGGAACCCGGACCCCCAAAAAACACACTTTGTTGACCACCTTTTACTTGATGCGTTTGAGATTCTAAGTCTGCGGCTGAATCTACGGCCGAAATCTGCGAAAAGATGTGCGCAGAAATCTGCGCAGAAATCTGTGTGCATGTCCCTTCAGGGCCACGATAGTTGTGTGTCATACGTGGGCGTTATCATTGGACGCGTACATCGTGCGCGTCTCTTACTCCACAATAAGCTGGATATTATAGTGAGGATAAGAAACGTTCCATTTGATTGCCCACTTCCAACCTTCCCATTTTGAACGCCCATTCCTGGCAGCCAATTTAGCTTAATGCAACTTTGTCGTCATGGCGATCGAGATGTACGCTATACCACTAATTTCCTCCCTGGTATTGGATCATTTACGTAATCCATAAATCTTGGATATAATAATTAGGTGGATTACAGACGAGGTGTAATGAGTAGCGTAGTCTGGTGCTGCAGAATACTGTGAGCTTCTGTGACAGATCGAGATACAGGCTACCAAACGAAATCCATGCGCTACAGATGGTAATTTTCCAAGTAAGCCCTCTCAAAATGAACGTTAGTTGCACGTATAGGCCTAGAAGTGCACGTTGTAGTTAACGGTAATAACAGTAGCGACAGCGTTTAAAAATAGGAAAATAACCAAATTTTGTTCAGGTGATAGGACATTTTTTTACTTTTTGAATGTTAATTATTTATTGTTTGTCGTAGTTTGGGAAAATTCTTTTCATGGAATCGTTACGGGCGATTATTACAAATTATCTGCTTGCTATTTTAGTGGCCAATCAGAAAAGGGCGAGGTACATTAATTCCCAGCTAGGATCTACTATTGAGAACGAGGTTGAAAGTAGACCCTGGGGAACGAGGTCGTAGCTAATGATATTCATAGGTCATTTCTCAAACCCTGGCTTCGTCTTTGGCTTCGGCTATGCGTAATTTTAGGTCCCCAGGTTTGGTAAGATCTCAGGCACGTTTTTTTGGGGGGTACATGTACACGTATTGAAGTCATTTAATACAAAGCCAGAGCCTGTTCATTTCATTTACGTATTCAAGGCTTCAAATTGGTAGCGGGGCCAAGGTTTGAGAAATGACCTTAATGATTGGCTGGTACGCACCGGTGTGTGAATATCTTCTCTTTTTTGACGGATCGTAAGCTGGAGAATAGTGGTATGAATTTTTCTTCGTGGTCACATTGCAGCGGTGGCTATTTCTCGTCAAGGTTGGGGGACGGAGGGCACGGGGCCCATATAATATATTAGGACAAGGGGGAAATTATTTGGGGGACACTGCATGCCATAGCCATCCCCTCCCCCAAAAAATATTGGGGGACGTGCCCCCCCCCCCCCCCCCCGGAATCACCGCCCATGCTGCCAGCGGCGGCGATAAATATCTTGTTAAGGTTGGGGGACAGAGAAAAAAGCATGCACACAACCAACAATCATTGTGCTCGATGTACAAATTTGTACTCGTCTCTTGTGTATCCTGGGAAATTTTTGAAAATGTACGCTGATCTTTGGGTATTCTGCCGCATACTGGTACATGTAAAAAGCCAATGATCCATAAAATGTATATGACAAGGGAAAATTATTGTGGGGGGACACTGTCACAGCCGTCCCCTCCCCAAAAATATGGGGGGGGGGGGGCGTGTCCCCGCCGTCTTCCCCTGGGATCGCCGCCTTTGCAAAATTGACAACGGTCACGTTGGTTTCTTTTCCGCCAGATATCCGGGGACGTTTGGAAGTAATTAATCGGTATGGGTTGCTGAACAGTAGGCCGTTTCTTGATTGCATTTTTTGAGGTCAGTAGGTTTTTATTCCTCTTTGTTGTATTACGTTCAAACGTTCTGCAGAATCGTTTTCCATCAGTAATCTTCTTCTCTTCGAAAGTTACTCACGGTTTTAAATTAATAAGTGTGTGCATGCATGTCCAATATGTGACCACATTGGGAACTACATTGCAGGTAATCCATTTTCAGCCAAGGCCGGTTCATACTTCATGCGAATGCACGATGCAATAGATGCTTCATTGTGACGCACACCGTTACCAAGGCGAATTCGCTTCGCTCTCAAATTCGCGTGAAGTATAAACCGGCCTTCAGAAGACGGCGTGGCTGTTTGTTGGTATTTTTTAATCATCGCTCAACAAAATCGAGTACGTGCAACATATATAGCTTACAATTTGACCCCAAATAAAGATTTGCCTGCAAAACCATGAACAACTTCCCAATATTATTATACCGATGAAAAACGACGTGTTGCTGATGGTTCTTGGCAGCATTAATTGAACGTGTGTGCACCCGGCGACCCTGAAAATCTTCACAAAGCAGACTGTTTTCCTCCTTTGGCGTAATTTCAAGTACAAACAAAATTCATTTCAGAAATCCCGCGTGTTTGGCATATTTCTTTAATTGTAGGAATTCGTAGTCTCAATTAGGCAAATAAATTAAGCAGTGCTATAGTGTTCCGCTTTTAAGCTGGAGATGAGGTGCCCTCTGGCGTCACGTGTTTACATAAATTATTGAAATGTGCCCGGCGGTATGCGCACGCATCGTGTTTCACATAAAATTTGATTCAGAAGTGCCATCGGTCAGATCGCCTTTGAATTATGTGACCTTTGATGTCTCCCCTTGACCAAATTTATGCAAAACACGATGCGTGCGCATCGGGCAACATTTAAATATAGGGCGGTTTAGATATTAACAAACAGACAAAGGGAACATGGTCTATAGCAGTTGATGCAAAGTCATTTAAAATAAATCTGACTTATTCTATATATATAAACAGAATCCCGATACCTGGTCCAATTGGCACTCGATTATTTATTTTTAATCCGAATTTCTTTTTTCTACTGCTTGCAGCAAATTACACCTTAGCCAATGAATTGAATATTGACTGCTATGTATTTCATCAAAAGAAGCCAGATCCTGCTGTCAAGATTCATCCTGCTGTAACAAGAACTAAACATCTTCCCGCAAAGGCCTTCCAGCAGTACAATAGACCGATCCGGATTTGACCATAAGCCCCGCCCACCTTAGCAACGGCACGGCGACGCCATCACCTCGGCCAAGCTTTATGTTCAAGTACACAAACATTACGTGTAACGCACGGCGACCCGGACAAATACATGCACAATGTCGACGACGCGCGCGACTCGGTGTTCTGCCAAAGGCGGTGGTATGGGTTTAAATTCTTTAGGAGTGGACAAAATTAGCAAGCAGGCGAAAGTTAAGGGTTACAATTATTTTAAGGAGGGGTATGTACATAAAGTCATTTGTGAAGTCATGAAGGATGGTCAAATTGCTGTTGCGGGGAAATGTTATCGAAGCGCAAGCATGAGGAAGAGTGACACGCTACATAGCTTAAATTTGTGTTTCGGAAAGGACGGACTCGTTGCAGAAAGTAGATGTAGCTGTGTTGCTGGGTAAGTTAGTATTGGAATAAAATAAACCGCGGATGTTACGACGCAATTATACCATAGTCTAATATTAAAGAAGACTCTTTACGTTTTCTGGTTACCTCATATATTATACTTCTGTGCTTTCTACTGACATGACTGACCAAAAGAATGACTACTTTTTAAAAATGTTTCATTCCTCCTAGATTTCACCGATTTAATGGTAGGCCCTATAATATCAGTGAATATTATTAACAGGTAACCAGTTTGTAAGGCTAAAAACCATTGTATATAAACCTACCTCCGGTAAGCTCCGGCTACCTCCGAATTTTACCAACTTCCCACTTTTATTGAAAAATACGGTGCCCGGCCGCACCAAACACATTTGTTTGTGTACACTTTTCACAACGCATGTGACAAAGTTTGACCGAGCTTGACCGAGCTAATGGCGGACCACGCCTGTAGCAACTGTTGCTAACCAAAGGTCGTAATCCTATTGGTCAATGCGCGCTGTTTGATTGACAGGCCGGATCGGTCTATTGTTTGATACAGTAGCAACAACAATTGCACTTTTAATGTATTTTATTTATTGAAATTTATTTTAAATCTTTAGACATAATGAAAAAATAAAGAGAAACTAACAAACCAACATACAAAAAGAAGACATATATAATAAGGAAATAAATTGAGAAAATAGAATAAGATAAGCAGGGGCCTGTCACGGAATGAACAAAAGTATAAAACTGTCATCAAAAGATGTGTCCATCCAAACCCCTGATTACAATTGAGGTAAAAAGTAAACAAATAACAGTAAAATATATATATAGTGTATATAATTTTCTTTTTCTTTTTAAAAAGCAAAATATTACTAGAGAGGACAACCTTTATATTAGCCAATGCGCTTTAAAACAGATAATAGTTAATTGGTTATTTAGCTCTGGTGTCTGCAGTGTTTAAAATTGGATGTTGAATAAAATGTATTACAGAAACCAAGAGTGGATCCCATTCAGAAAGGAAGGGGAGGTTGAGAAAACTATAGGTTATTTTGTTAGTGAAGCTATAAACCTAAAGTCTACAGCAATTCCCAACGTACCTTGCGATACGCCAGACGATCAGACGGATCCCGTGGTGAAGGGGGTTTAAACCGTTCGGAAGAGTGCCTGTTGATGAGCCTGGCGACCAGTTATATAAGATCCAATCATTGCCAAGCTCGGCACGAGGGGATACAAGAGTTAACATGCAGACACGACAACAAAATAGACAACGAACAAGAGTTCTATTTGCCCGTAAATTGATAAAGAAGGGTGGAAATAAAAAATATAAATACATATATATATATATATATATATATACATAAATTAAAGAGGAACTAAAACGGCAATTCTTTTTTGACTTTTTGGACTTTTCCGACAGTTCAAATACTCTTTTAACTGATGGAGATTAGTTTGCAGACGAGAGGAATTTTTTTATTTAAAAAAGAAGGGTTGTTATTCTGAACCATTTATCCTGTTTCGCGAAAGCTCATTATGTATGTTAAATGTATGTACGTGACCCCGTGACGTACACGTGTAGAGTCGGTTGATGCTACAGCCAAACACTATGCATGTACGTACGTGGAGTTGATGCTGCTGAAGAGTTTTTGTCGACCTAACTCCTCCGTTTTCCCGTCTATTTTGTCTAATTTTGATATTATTTCAGTATGAGCATGGTTCTGAGATAATCATTATGCCTCGATCGTGTGTAGTTGGGGGTTGCACGAGGAACAGCGACAAAAACCCTAACCTAACCTTACTGCGATTCCCAGTGCTGAATGGAGCTCAAAGGCGACAGTGGGTCCGCTTTGTAGACAATACAATATCTGATTTTGGGCTGTCGAAATGGTCGAAAATATGTGCAGAACATTTCGCCAAAGACTGTATAGATGATAGTGTTAGTATGAAAACTCAGCTGGGTTTGAAGGCACAATTCCGTTTGAAGGCTGGAGCCATTCCAACTCGAGGCACCGAGCATTCCAATCGTGCCTCGGACTCACGCGCACCACCGCGACGACGTTGCCTGCGGTTGCCGTCTTGAGCAGCCAGAGCCCCGGCCGTCTCCCTGTCCACGCTCGCTTGACTCAACATGCATTGTACACGCATGGTACCGCATACGCTGCATGCGATTGAGTCTGGTACCTTATAACAGAAATTGTGTGTATGGTTCTGAGAAGGTGCGGGTCCTTATGAGGGCTGCATAAGCAAAGTCGCCAGACTAGAGTATAGCATCAGCTCACACACAACTCACCGCGCAGGTTCCAATAAAAGCCGACTGCAAACAAAGGAAAGTATGACTCATAACTAGCTTTTCAGCAAGAACAAGCCTACAACCCCAATTCTAAATGTGTCTCACAAAGATGTCAACACTTTAAAATATGTTTATCGTAGTGTTACTCCTGAATCATGAGCAAAAAGCACAGCAAGTAATACTAGCCTTAGACAAAAAAATACGTACAGACTCTACGTAAAACATTGTCGTATAATACAGTGACGTCATATGTTTCTACACGTATACGTCAATACTCGCGCGATACGGCACGCAGTTGACCTCGGCCTTTTCTGAATCGAGTCAAAGTGGCTCAGAAAGAAAAGGCTCAAAAACATTTTTTTTTGATTTTTCAGAATCATGAAACTTGTTACATTAGTTTTGGGGAGGCATAAACTATCAGATAAGTCAAAAAAGTCAAAAAAAACTATTGCCGTTTTAGTTCCTCTTTAAATGTGACCTAACCCAAATTTTCCCCATTAGTTATGCGTTATGGTGACCGTGAAATGTCGCCCTAAAGCACCCGGTCGCCCTATAATTAAAGAATAACGGTAACCGGTCACCCTATGTTCGAAAACGTCATAATAGAAAAATATGGACAACATGATTAACATATACTGATGTTAAATTCTAAAGTCTTGCTTAACTAACGCGAAAATATTCCTTCTAAAAAATATCCTCCTCACCGTGAGGTTTATCATCTCCAAATATTCATTTCTAAAAAATATCCTCCTCACCATGAGGGTTGGTCTTCTCCAAATATCATTTCTGAAAATATCCTCCTCACCGAGAGGGTTAGTCTTTCCCAAAAATTCCTTCTAAAAGATATCCTCCTCACCGTGAGGTTTATCTTCTCCAAATTTTCCTTCTAAAAGAATTCCTCTTCGCCGTCAGGGTTTATCTTCTCAAAAAAATGCTATTAAAAATATCCTCCTCACCGTGAGGGTTAGTCTTCTCCAAATATTCCTTCTAAAAAATATCCTCCTCACCGTGAGGGTTGTCTGCTCCTAAATTCCTTCTAAAAAACATCCTCCTAACCGTGAAGGTTAGTCTTCTCCAAAAATTTATTCTTAAAAATACCCTCCTCACCATGAGATTAGTCTTCTCTGAGCATTTTCGCGTTAGTTAAGCAAGACTTTAGAGTTTAACATCAGTATATGTTAATCATGTTGTCCATATTTTTCATTATTTCATTATTTCTCTATATATATATAGATATATATATATATATATGAAATAAATTCAGGATATGAGTTAAATCAACTTTGGCATATTTATTTCTGGACAGACTGTTTCGTGCCGTGTGGCACTCGTCAGCAGAATGACTTAGAATATCATGTAGCATTTTCGTACGTATCAAAATATGCGCGCGTTGCGCGTTTCACAACGAACGAAGCGTGTCACTTGGTACGTCATTGCACTTAGTGCGCACGATATGTCACTGAACTTAGTACGCACCTGTCCCGGTGTCTACACTTAGAGATGATTTCGCTTCTCTTATTTAGTGTACCTAGGTTAGGTTTGCATATGATTATGTATTTCTCCGCTATACACAAATTGCATCTCTTATTTACATTAGAGTATGGTAGCGCTCTTTGGATAATGTCCCATTTGATTTCAAAGTCCTTTTCTTCGTCCTTCAGGGTCCATACGTATTTACTCAGTTCGGTTTGTGCTCTCTTGTTCTCGCACCTGAACGACTGTTTGTGGTTCGCAAGTCTCGCCTTGAATGTTGTGGAGGTTAGCCCGACGTACGACTCTGTTTTGCCTTCACTCATGACGGTGGCCCGGTAGATAATGTTCTTGCTTAGGCACTCTCCATTTAGTGGGCATTCTTTATTGCGGGGGCAGTTGCACGTCTTAGCTTCGGTGTCCTCCTCTTGTTCTATTTTCCGCTTATTGATCGACTGGATTGTTGCTTTGACGTTTGGCATACAGCTGTACGACAATTTAACCGTATTCCGGTTCATTATCTTGTGGAGTTTATGTTCCTTGGGGAAGCATTTATCGATGATTTGGAGGAATTTCTTTCCAATGTTGGTTCGTACATTTTGGTTGTGTGGAGGGTTGTACCACGTCACTTCTCGTTTTCTGGTCTTCTTTCTTTTCTTTTCTCTCGGTTTGTATGTTAACTGGTATTTGTACCCGCTTTTCTGTAGAGCCTCTTGGTATGCTGGGGCAGCTTCCTCGAATGCATCCTTGGATGAAGAGATATTCGACAGGCGTTTGTTGATTCCCTCTGGTATCTGCTTGGTTACGGCGGGTGGATGGTTTGACTTGGCATGTACATAGACGGGCGCGTTTCCTGGCTTCATGTACGGCCTGTATCCTTCCGTTCGCAGGTCTAGTGTGACGTCCAAGAAGTTTATGGTTGTCTTGTTGGCTTCTACCGTTATTTTCAAGTCATTTTCTCGGAATACCTGGCATATTTCCTTCTTGATTTTTTCTATTTTCTGTGGGGTCTCGTTGAACACTCCTAGACCATCGTCCCTGTAGGGCCCTATTCTGTTTCTGTATTTCGGTTCCAGGATCGACAGCATGTATGTCACGACTAGCTCACAAGACTCAGCCCCGTCGAAGCTGCCCATCGTGATATCGAATTTACTGTCTGCATTTCGTTTTCTCCACGGAACTTGGTCGTTGAACACCACTGTCTGCTTTGCGTGGATGATGATGTCTTTCTCTTTGTCACTGATGTTCTCGTAGTTTTTCGCGAATTCCAGGGCCTTCAGGAGTAGGCTTTCCGTTATTGACGGGTAGAACTCCACAATGTCGAAATTTATGAAGCTCGATTCTTGCTTGTTTGGGATCTTTTTATACCACTTCAGTACGGCGTCAGTGCTTTTCCATAGGTTGAATCTCGTTGCGTTTATGACTTTACTGACAATTCTGTCGAGGATCGTTTTACTCACACGTCCTATCTCGGATTTTGTTGGGCTGATTAGCCGACACGATGGTCTATTAGCGAAATTTTCTTTATGGTCTTTCAAAGTAATGAAGACTTCCTTCTCGGCCAATTTGTCGATGCGGTCGCTCAGTCCGAGACTTTCAGCAATTCTTTTCGCTTCTCGATTGATTTCTACTACTTCTTTCTCTTTGGCTTTCTTGTATGTTCGGGTTACATTTGTCTGGACAAGTTTTACATAGTCATCCTTTTCCATCTTGTAATAATTTACAGTCTTATCAGCCTTGACGGTTAGTTTATCATCGTTCTTAACTGCATTTATATCTTCGTTCAACTTGCGTTGGAACTGGCTGGTATTCTTCTCAAAATCGACGTTTTGAATAAGACTCACCATATGGTCTTCGAATTCTTTCAGTTCTGGTATGACTGGTGGTGTTTTCCGGGAATTAAATCCGTACGTTTCCTCTTTCTCCTCCTTGTCTTAAATTGTCGTACAGCTGTATGCCAAACGTCAAAGCAACAATCCAGTCGATCAATAAGCGGAAAATAGAACAAGAGGAGGACACCGAAGCTAAGACGTGCAACTGCCCCCGCAATAAAGAATGCCCACTAAATGGAGAGTGCCTAAGCAAGAACATTATCTACCGGGCCACCGTCATGAGTGAAGGCAAAACAGAGTCGTACGTCGGGCTAACCTCCACAACATTCAAGGCGAGACTTGCGAACCACAAACAGTCGTTCAGGTGCGAGAACAAGAGAGCACAAACCGAACTGAGTAAATACGTATGGACCCTGAAGGACGAAGAAAAGGACTTTGAAATCAAATGGGACATTCCAAAGAGCGCTACCATACTCTAATGTAAATAAGAGATGCAATTTGTGTATAGCGGAGAAATACATAATCATATGCAAACCTAACCTAGGTACACTAAATAAGAGAAGCGAAATCATCTCTAAGTGTAGACACCGGGACAGGTGCGTACTAAGTTCAGTGACATATCGTGCGCACTAAGTGCAATGACTCGTACCAAGTGACACGCTTCGTTCGTTGTGAAACGCGCAACGCGCGCATATTTTGATACGTACGAAAATGCTACATGATATTCTAAGTCATTCTAGTGACGAGTGCCACACGGCACGAAACAGTCTGTCCAGAAATAAATATGTTAAAGTTGATTTAACTCATATCCTGAATTTATTTCATAAATATAGCTCTACAGAGATGTATCGAGCACTTTGGATTGTGATAAATGCCAATTTCATTGGATATATATATATATATATATATTCCCCCCCCCCCCCCCCTTATCAATTTACGGGCAAATAAAACTCTTGTTCGTTGTCTATTCTGTTTTCGTCGTTGTCGTCATCTCCGTGTCTGCATGTTGGCAATGATTGGATCTTATATAACTGGTCGTCAGGCTCATCAACAGGCACTCTTCCGAACGGTTTAAACCCCCCTTCTCCACGGGATCCGTCTGATCGTCTGGCGTATCGCAAGGTATACGTTTAGGGATTGCTGTAGACTTTAGGTTTATAGCTTCACAAACAACCTGTATATTAGCCAATGCGCTTTAAAACAGATAAAAGTTAATTGGTTATTTAGCTCTGGTGTCTGCAGTGTTTAAAATTGGATGTTGAATAAAATGTATTACAGAAACCAAGAGTGGATCCCATTCAGAAAGGAAGGGGAGGTTCAGAAAACTATAGGTTATATTCGAATTGATCTCCTCATTCCCAGTGATCTGCCCGGAGGGAGGGGTGGAAGTTACCGTACTGACCCCGCCGGGGTATACTGGGATAATTCATTTGGTATCCATTGAAGATTTATCCTCTATTTAAATCTGGACCCAGGAAAACGTTAAAGGGACACATTGCCTTCAAATGTCATGACATTTTGCTGTTTGGAAATGTTCCTTATCTTTTATAAGAGTTGTTCATGCAAAAAAACACGTATAATGTGTTGTAATTAGTGAGTAGTGATTACAAAACAAAACATTGGCCTCTGACCCCTGACATCTGACCCGCGAAACTTAGACTTATTTCCAGTAGTAAATACCACCTTGTAAATAATGCGCAAAATACGCTGTAAGTACAGTAAGAGTCTTTCTCGGCCACCAACTTACGCTTCTTAGCAGATGATTTTCGTGGACGTCCCCTAGTTGGAGTTGGAGATGGCATGGATGATGAAGGTCCACCGGATGCGTCCATGCTTCAGCTTTAATTCATATACAAATCTTCCCCTATGTTCACGTCTATATGGCAATAAATTTAGAAGCCTAATGAGGCACACAAACCGATATCTATACTATATCATCATGATACAAAAACAGCATTGGGAGCCAGACCTTCTTGTACCACACAATGCGTTGGCGCCAGGCTGGCCCCGCGGTTATCCATTTACGAGTACCATCCGTCTCCCGCGACGAGACAGTCCCGATATCCCTACCATATATCACCCAAGACGCGGGGCAGGCTTCGCTTCACCCGGCAGGCTACACAAGCTCCTTAAAAGGCTTGCGGCTTGACCATAATGGAATAACAAGTTTATTCCAAAGTGTATTTTTATTTATAAGGCTAACCATACAAAAACATTATTGAATATCACAAACAGACGGTTATTGTAATAATAATTGCCCAGACGTACTTCAACCAGCTGCGACTGGAAATACGACTGGTGAACACGGTCCGCCATTTTGTGGAGTCCAAAATTTGGTTCTACAAAATGGCGGACCGTTATTTGTCACAAAATTTAACAAAAAACACGCAATTTTGCACTGCATTGTGGGACAGTTTTTGATGGTAATTAAACTCTCAGAGGCGATCTCTCTTGAATAACGCCCGAGGAAAGAGGTCAAAAATGTGAAAGGGGTTAAGTTAGGTGTCTTAAAATAATCAATTTTTGCTAGCGAGCACGGATAATGCTGCTTTAATCCTCGTGGTTCTATACGTCACAAGGCATTTCTCATTGGCTTCGGCTTGGGCTTAGAATTAGGCTTCGTCTTCAGCTATTCCCCAGCCACATTGCCGATCTGAAGCCTTGAATACGTAAATACATAAATAGGCTATGCTCTGGATTAAAAGATAAGACTTGGATGTTCATGTGGCAAAAAGTGTCCCCAGATCTTGCCAAATCTGCAGACATAAAATTACGCGAAGCCGAAGTCGAAGCCAGTGTGGAAAAGGGCCATACAAAAAGTATACACCGAGGTGCATTCTGGGAGTTGAGGGGGAGAAATAAAGTTGGACTCTACATTTTGTTTGACAAACGTTTTGCTAGACTAATACAAATTAAGCAAACAATGCAATTTATTGTCCCTGATGTGAGTACATATAAATTACCACGTTGTCTCCCACCAAAGAGGCAACTTTTGCTCTCCCGCCATTTTTATTGCCTCGTTCGTTCGTCATCCCCCATCGGCTGACCGAGACCGCAACTGTACATGTCCGAAAATATGATTCTGAAAATACGCCACGGTCTAGACTTTTTGTTGGGATTTTTGTATGGTGACTGACAAAAGGTAAACACAACAACCCGTGCCAAATTAAAAAACCTTTTCAGACGGAAGAGGGGGCTATAGGCACTGCTTAAACATAATTATCAGATTATGTGGTGTTTACTGTTTTCCAAGTTAGAACTACATGTGTTGTGTTGCCTCCCACACACGTTGTCCCAGCACCTACGTATAACGCAAGCGCACTTTTAATGGAGTCGGACACGTTAAAGCTAGTACATGTATACATCATTTGCAAACATCAAAAAACAAAACTACTAAATTATTACGAAATACCGTTACTAGACTGCAAGTAAATAGCAGTCTCAAGCATCCTGTGAAATCCCGGCACCGTGGTGTGCTGTTGTTTTTAAGAAAAGTGGAAATATATATCGTTTTCCAACGCTTGTCGGCCGGCAATCGTTGGAAATAGTCTAGTTCCCCGACCTGGTAATTCCTTGACTCTATAAATTGCACCGTTTTGTTTATAGTATGGTCAGGAAACCAGACTACTAGAACAGATTTTTTTCCCTCTGTTTTCCCATAATATCTATGCACACGAAACTTTAATTTAAACAGGTCAGTGTTACAGTATTTGCGAGTACGCTATACTAACCCCCCAAATCCAATTATTTCTGAAAATTACAGCAAAATTAAATGATGTATATTACATTTAAATATTGTGAATGCCGTTTTTTGCTGACAGACCCGGAACACCGAAAAGAAGTGAAAGGCCTCGGTATTGACGAACAGCCATAAACTCATGTAATTTGGGGATGGCACGGACAAATAGAATTGAGCATGTGGATTGTGAATAACAACCAGTGCACAATTAAACAATGTGTTAAGTAATGTAAATAAAAACTACAAAACAGACTACTGGGATAATCACCTTAAATGAATTGGGGGCAAATTTAATATACATGCAGCTGCTTAAACACAAAACTTGCTTAAGCACAAACAAAATATTGCTTAGTAAAATCAGCTTACCAGCCCAAACTCCATGTCGTGTTCATTGCGTGTGACCGGTATTTAGCTGTTGTTTGCTTAGCTTGACAGTCACATGAGTTTCAGCTGGTAACTTGATTTTCCTAAAGCAAGGTTTTTGTGCTAAAGCAAATTTGTTGCTTAAGCAGTTCTATGAAATTGGCCCCTGAAATGCAACAATGATTTTACAGTTTGGGCTTATGGTTTTCTCAAACGCTACATTTAGCTTTTAAGGATATAAACGTCGGGCCCTTCTACATTTTTAAAAGTTCACGGTTAAACAAAATGTAGGGCCTACAGGAAACTTTTTAGGTGCGAGTGCACCTTGCGCGTTTTACAATACACATCCGTCAGCCAGACACATTGAATTGAATTGATTGTAGAATGTAATATGTGTAGAAAAGAACGCCTTGCGATAATTGAAGTTGAAACAAGAATAAGTGAATGTGTTTGAATTAATTAGTTAGGCCTATACGTTTAGATCCCTTTCCACTGAATCAACGAAATGAAAGCCGAATCTTGTACCACGAGCGCCATGCAGTTTTCCGAAAGTAATTGAATAGTAATTGAACCTCGATTTTATCTTCAGTGTTGTACGCGCGTGTACGGCAAGAGACGTGCGTGCGAGGTCGGTCGTGTAATTGAGAAGTCTCCTGACACCTGCAGTCAATCTTTAGTGCAGCTCGTGTTTTTGCCGATGTATGAACTGGTTCAAATCAATAAAAGAATGGCCGATGACAAACTGTTTTGTGATCCCCCCAGTCTCACTTTCCTGCAAGTATAATATTTCTTACCCCGCAGGCCTGTTAAAGGCAGTCATATCTATAGAAAGTATATCTGGAAGTATCCGTATTTGTTCCTTGTCGACCACTTCATAACCTGTACTACCACGGACGTAAATCTCGAGGGGGCTATAGAGAGAGGATATATCCCCTACTTTTTGGCCCACGGGGATGGTCCATACATTTAGCTCTCCCCAGAATGTCCAATTATGTACGATGAAAAAAAAAGCGCAATAAAAAATAAAGCGCAAACATTTTAATGATATTCTTGATTAGGGGGCCTATTGCTATTACGGGAGTTCTGCGAAGTTTCAGTGTAAACATGTTTTGAACTGCGTCCTTAATCCTTAATAGGCTAGCAATAACCATATCCCCATCCCTTTAAAAAACATTTTGGGGGGAATTTTTACGGGGTAACCTTGAGGGGTGATTTTCCAACCGAGCCGAGCCGAACCAAGCCAAACCAATACCTTGATCACCCCCTTCCCTACTTTTCGACACAAATTTACGCCACTGAGTATGTACTAACAACCAGATATTCTTACTGACGAAAAAAAGGGTCACATTTACCCAAAAAATCGTCCTGTTCTTTCTTCTGTCTGCCGCGGTAGGCCTATATATGGGACAATCGTATTGATAAAAACTATTTCATAGAAATGTTTAAAATGTGCAATTTTAGACATTGTAGAAATTTAAAAAATCACCCGAGACAAACGATGCAGTGTTATCAGGGGTTTGCTTGTGTATTTTGGATTTTTGTGCCTTTTGGCTTTTGTTAGATAAGAGTGAATTTAAATTGTTTAAGTGTAGTTTTAAACTTTGGGTAAGACAGTTGGAGAAAAGTATACCGCAGTCAGCAAAAGTTACTCGAACCATGTTACAATTTTCCCGTTCCACAAAATAGTAATATCCAGGTTCAATGCTGTTATTGTGCATTTGCCGTAGCACCAATTTTAGGAGTAGGCCTACATGTATACAAACGAAAGCCAATCCTTCACTTGGGGTTCGTGCGCTGATTATGGCTTAAAACCCTGTTGGACTGAAATCCTTGCAATGCGACGGTTCGCCAGGGCTCCGTATTGTTGCGGAAAGCCAAGCCCGTAAGCCACTGCAAAGTGAGTGTAAGCCACTGCAAAGTGAGTGCAGTGAAAAGTCTACCTGAGTGCCGTCTCAGGCGGTGAGTCTTGATAGTCAACAAAGCCTTCTCAACAGTAACAGTACATGGACCTGTAGTGGAGTCCACTGGAGGGGCATAGAGTACCAAAGTGATGACGTCAATGCAATGTTTGGAACCAGAATACTTTTATTTTGTGTCATGTGTTTGCATGACTGGCTGTTAACAAAGGAACAGTCGAAATCTCCATTTGTTTGGAGCCAGTTGTCGTGCCAACTGACGTCACACTTCGGTACTCGATATGGAAAAGCTGATCCTTGAAAGTGCAGAAGCCGTAACGATAAACCATGCATGCATGCATAACTGCATGATTGCACTTAACCAAACGTCAGGAGGAATAAGGGTCTGCTGTTTCGGCACTACAACACGAACGGCGTCAGGTGAGCTGTGATTTGTATGTGCGAGATAAAATGTCCTGGTCTGTGAAGAAATCAGGATTGAAGTGGGTTTGGGTTGCAAATTTCAGTTTGGGAGGATCATGAGTTTACACAGCCGCATGTTCTGTAGTTTAATTATAGTGTTGTGCGACGTCACGTCGTACACATCTCAAGATAATGGGCCTATATGGTGTCACACAATGATCTATACATGTAATATAATGTGTGCATGCCATTTACGTAGACAGAATCGCACGGACTTTTCTAAACGATGTTTTGTTGCCGTTGATCTTAAAAATTTGCAAAACTCATGGGTAGTATATATTAGGTATCCCTTCCAACTCTTAAAACTCCACTACCACCCTTGTTAATGTCTGTATTGAGAGCGTGGTATATGAGAGCTGTTTTTGTCGGTGCATAATGATCATTATGCAGAAGGTATGTAGGAATTCCAATATTGCATTATAAGAAAACTGTGAACACCTAAACCCTTTGTGCACACCGAAACACGTTGTGCACGGGTTCAGTCTTGGAGGAAAGCTGGTGGTGAAATTGTCCATCAAACTGCCCTAACCCTAACCCAAAACCCGTGATTAAAGCTGAAAACAACAGACGCGATTTTGTGTTTCCAAAGTTGGCATGTTAATTTTAACATCACATGCACATGCGCAATACAGATGCAACCACCAGAATTGCGCATGTGCAGCGATACTTCATTGAAACGTGCATTACGCTTTGACATGCTGCTATGGGAGCAGAGCTAGCTAGAGGCGGAGATCTAGAGCAAGACTCCCGCGTATTAACATACTCCTTTTTCATTCTCTTTGCAAGAAATGCAAGCCCGCATGAATCGTGTTTAACCTTATTTAATTGCTGTGGGCCTTGGCACATTTAATTTAGAAACAGATTTGCCACGCAGTGATGTTTCAAAGAAGACCTGTCAAATTCCCCTTGAAATTGCAATGATTCGCACATTATTGGTTCGTGTTACAATTACTTGCAAACATGATTTGTCAACTTGCATGTTTTTAATCTCGAACTCGAGACCCGCCAAAAGTGTTTCCAGCTTTAAAGCTGCTATGCTCTGACCGAAAATTTAAAGCATTTTCTGTCCTTTGGTCTTCTTAAACTGTATTGTATAGGCCTACCCGTGTTACATACGGCCCATTATGTCCGCATGGCCCATTATGTCCGCACGCTTTTTGCGGACATAATGGGGCGGACATAATGGGCCTGCGGACACAATGGGGCGGACATAATGGGCCTGCGGACACAATGGGGCGGACATATTGGAACCTGCGGACACAATGGGGCGGACATATTGGAACCTGCGGACATAATGGGGCGGACATAATTGGGCCTTAAAAAGCGCGCGGACATAATGGGCCGTAACATACGCGCGAAGATTTACATATACATCAATATACGATCTATACAACGATCATGACTATCATGAATGATGACTCCAAGGAGGTCTACACGCGGTGGTTTTGTCTACAAGTCACGCCATCTGGTCACGTGGTGAAAAGGGTCTATCGTAGCCACGAAGGATGCTCAATGACATTTTTCGGTTTGATAAAATATGGAAAACATTAACAGTAACGCAGTCTTCAGTATATATACGATGACTTTCCCCGTAGACTTTCCACTTTAACATTCGGGGAGAATGTTTGATGATATTATACAAAGCGACAGCTAGGTATTAAAACCCTAACTCCCTAGGGTGTGTGGAAAATCATATTGAAATTGGAGGATTCAGGACTGTTAGGGTTAACCCTAATTTTGATCGATGATGATTTTCGGCATTTCGATTCTCAGTGGATGCATGATGAAACTGAATCTGGGTTAATTAGAACACGGGATTCGGACCCTATACTTTTTGAGATGACGGATACGAACAATATTAATTGTACACTGACCCAGACCCCCAAACCAAGCCCTTAACCTATAGGAATTCACATTACCCATCATCAACAGTGTCAGAATCTGTGGTATAACCTTTTGCGCAGTGTTCAGAATTGCTTAGATCTCCCAATTTCCCAAATATTGGGACCGGCACCTCGGTAGTTCGGCATGGCGTTTTTTTATTGGCCCTTGTGCGCGCAAGCGATGTAATAATTTGTATAAATTGTGGAAGTTGGTTGCTGTTTACATCATCGTAAACAACTTTGAATCGGAGGGTGGGGGGAGGGGTGTTGGGTTGGGGGAGTTGTTTCCCCCTCAATTGTTCTCCCTCAATTGTTACTCCCTCAATTGTACCCCCCCCCCCCCCCCCCCCCCGAAACCGTCACTCTGGGTCGTCCTTTTGATATTTGATAGATTAATAGTCAAAATTGCAAAGATAATGGGACGAGGTTGTTGGCTTACACTATCCAATAGATAAACGTGGGCCATTCTTCAAATCTGACTTTAGCTTGGCTTCATTTCCAGGTAGTCAACATCTCCATTATCAATCTGAAGCAGTGGCCCCTATATAATTCCTCATTCGCTTCGCGTCTTCTATTTCAAATTGCATTTACGGTTTAATCACTGTGAATAACGCTTGTCAATGAACGATTAATTACAATAGCCGACCTACTTTAAAAGAGGAAATGAAGTTCGTTGCGAACTGTTGATATTTACTTCATACGAATCCCCCACAAAGGTCGCCTATGAGATTTTGTTTAAGGCCTGTTGCCTGTGGAATTATCAGAGGCCTACTAATTAGTCATTTCCGGTACACGAACAATAATGTAGAACTTATGTATGTGGTTATTGCTTTTCGACATTGAATGCAGAGATTTCACTCGAAACAACTGTCCAATACACCTACTAAGAAATGACGCCACGCCGTGTTTACCTCGGTTACATTCGAGCAGCCATGTGCATGGAGCAGCGCGTTGTGGTATCACAACATGCCTTTCACTACATATACAAGTTGGGATCGTGTCAATAAAATGTATGCCTATTTTTCGGCAAACAAAGACTACGTTCTACAAACTCATAAAGGAAGCAACGATGGTTTACTTTATACATAGGGGCCTTATATACGAAGATTACAAATCCTAGGCCATTACAAAAGTAGGCATATACAGTCGAATCTCATTAATAAGAGCTCGGTTAACACGAGCATTTTCGTCGGTGCGGTCCAGACCGAATTGTGTTCGTCGGAGAAATCGCATGGTAAACACAGTGTGACGTTATTTCTTCGTATGTATCCAAGTGACACCGGACGACTTTGTTTTAGAGTGTCTATTCTTAAAGAATATTCTGTAATTGTTTATTGAAACGATCGAAAGAAATTCAGAACCATTCCGGAAACCTTCAATTTCAGAGAGAAAGAGGGCAAGCCGCTGGAGTAATACTTGACAACCTGACAATTCAAGCATGCTCCATAGGATGAATGATTTAAGGCCTAAATTAATAGCACCCCCTCCCCCCTCCCCCTTCCCCGAAAATAACAGATTTCCGTAATTCGCAATCAATTGCAACAAGGATCATGAATTATGTCTATGCAGAATCTTCTTGATTGATAGAAGCCATATTGAGAACATTTTGGACTTTCTTGGAATCTTCCGGTGGTTTTCAGAACCAATTCCTTGAAAAGTGGGTGTTCAAAATTATTAGCCCGAGAATGCAGATTTCTAGAAAAGTCCTGAAAATGTTCACGGTATAGAGCGGTTCCGCAGTATTTCTGAAATCAAGATAATTCAAGATACTGATGGAATTAGAGCGGTAATGCAACCATTTTGTCATTTTGGTTATTTCTTGTTACTATAGGCCTAGGCCTGTAGGAACCAAATATTTTCTTTCTCTCATTCTATATGGAAGTAGGCCTACATGTACAAGCTTGCCACAAGGGCTCTTGAGCTAGGGCCATTAGCGTATCCAGCTTTTTGTGCCAGGGAAGGCAAACATCTAAACCGTCTTGAAAACAATCGCAAAAACACAATTTATTTATTTTGTTTATGACGCCTCAAATTCCGCCGGGGGGGGGGGGGGGGGGCAAGTTGCTCCCCCCCCCCCCCCCCCCCCCCCCCCCCCGCTGGATACGCCGCTGGCTGTTCTGTTCAATTTTTGTTGGGGTAAATAATTGTGGCCTTCGTTGTATATCAGGTAACCTAGTGCGTGCTTCTGTACAATTAATGTTGTCAATCAGATTTGGCAGACAATATTAATCATAGCAACTCACTGTGCTTACGAAACTCGTATCACGTGCTGATTATAAAGGCGACCATCGTCCCTTTTCTCCGTCTTCGCATTAATGGGGCCGTGGGCTTAATTAGCTTCAGCAAAAGCATGCCTAGTTAGGTGAGAAGAATAAACTTAATTGGACTCTTGATGAAGCCGATTGGCTTGATAATGATTCAGCCTACACAGTTCGGGCGAGAGCCGTGAGACTGCACCAATAAACACCAGCTCGTTTCTGTAACCGCTTGGGCTTCCGTACAATACACCCGCGTAAACTAATAGAGCTCATGGTCATCTTAATTTTACATTGTATAAACCCGTGGCCGTGTGTCTGGTGCATCGAACTCAAGATTCGGTGAATAATTCCAGAGATTGTGGGGTTGGAGTCTAGCCATGAGCAAGACATTTTGTCACAATTTGTCGTATCGCTTATCTCTGCCCAAGTAAATGGGTACCTGTGGGGGTAAAGAGTTGTTGGTGCACATGCTTTTGAATATTATGAGCTCCGAGCGCCAGTTTTGACCTCACAAATATTCAGTTATTCAAGCCGCCTGGCTTCCAATTTTATACCCAGCACGTTATGGGGCAGAGGGGTACCCCCTTTTTGTCCCTATACCCTATACATTCTCTAGACTATTATTACCTAACACATCCCCCCCCCCCCCTAGACATCTGAAAAGAATTCCTGAGATTCCGGGAACACAATGACCAACACAAAAGAGGGGGGTTTCCCTCTGCCCCATAATGTCCAATTCATCTGCTAGGTTTGAGGTTAGGAATGCGACGCCGCACAGAAAAAAACAGCGGTACTGCAATCAATACCGCACCGGACAATATATATGAATACTCCCTCAGCGCTCGGAAAAGCGGGCATTTGGCATGCATACAAGTACACGGACGAAAACGTCGAGTTTATCAATGTCTCATAAATTCTCCTTGTTTGTATCCCCTTGCATGATTTAATTAGAAAATTGTAAAAAGATTGAAAACCACAAACATGGTTGCAGGGGCTATGCCCGAAGACAAGTTGAATTGGGTGTTTTTCATGTTTCTTGTAATGGAACTTTTAGAAATCAAGTTGTTAGCTGGCATTGCTCTCTAATGCCAGATTTAAGTCGATAAGACATACAAACTGTCTAAAGATAAAAGCTATAGTAGATATATACACACCCCAACCTCCAGCTTTATAATAATCGTTGTATTGCTCCGGTGTCATATGAAAATCAGACTCCTATGAAAATCGGACTCCTTTTCCCTATTATTGGTTAAATCCTCTCACGTGACCGGCCACTCTCCTAATTATCTTCACTTAGCCATGTGCAATACTATACCAATGAACCCATATTTCATCGTGAATGAAATTCACGCTGCACCGGTATCCCTATAGGAGCTCTTGTCGTGATTATCAAATAATGAAGCTGAATCCCCGCGGGAGATTTAGGACAGACCCACTTCCATTAAGGAATTTGTTGATAGTTTAATTTATCTTATTTTGTATATGAATGCCGCTCTGCCAGTGAAAGCAAAGGGCTTTGCCGCGAGGCAGCTTGTAGTCGATGTTGTAAGACCAGAAAATTGGGCTTACCACGTCGTTGCAACTCTTCTTTGCAAACTGTGAACCAGCGTAGGCCTTTGATGTAAATTGTATTATTGGGTGAAACTCTCTTCATAGAAATATTTTGTGGACATACAGAATGCAACCAGTTTCGCACAGACCCTTTTTGGCCGATTTTAGCCTGCATCTTAACGACATTGCCCCAGTATGGATAGAGGTGCGACATGAGGGGTCAAAAAAGTTGGACCAAATATGGCGGATAATGCATCAGTATGGACACCGATTAATCTGCACGCTTCGCTGTATACACATAATGAAAAACAATCTTGTGCCAAAGTCTACAATTTTATTGCCACTTTCTTCTTTGGTCCAGGAATTTCATTTCCGCATGCAATGATGTATGTGCGTGTATTTATAAGGTGCACTGGAGTATTGGAGAGCGATTTTTATATTGCAGCCTGTTATCACTGAACCCATGCACCTTCAACTAAACTTAGCGTCTTTCACTTTGTTTTAATTTATGGGTTAACCAATAACGTGTGGCTGAAACTTCCCTAACCAGCCCTAACCCTGCCAGATGCAGCACAGTGCATCTGTGGTGACAGCTTGACCTTGCTGCACTCTGCACACAAGTCAATGTGACAAAGTATGCAATCTGATGCGTCTGGCAGGGTTTCTAGCAAAAATGCCCTGGAGGGTTAGGGTTAGCGTTTCTTAAAAAAAATATCTTCACGCTATGACTAAATATCTAAATGTTGTTAGGCCTATTCGACCAATTCTCGTGGCCTATGGGAGATTGGAGAAGCTGGTGGCAGCAGACATACCGGTCCCTTTTGCTCGTTCTGAGCATGCGCGCGTACACTCTAAAAACTGTGTTTAGCAATTAAACACAATCTTGCTATCAGTTTGTAAACATGTTTAGAAGCTAAACAGTACGTGTCCAATTCCTAAACATCAGTGTTCAATGGCTAAACACTATCCGTCAACACCCTATACATGTTTAGTATGTAAACGTGTTTACAAACTGATAGCAAGAAAGTGTTTAGAAAAGTGTTTCCTTGCTAAACACCGTTTTTACAGTGCACTTCTGAGCATGCGCACGACTGGTGAGAACTATAGCAAGAAGGACCGGTATGGCAGCGTCTCAAAAGTCTCCCATTAGAAGCTCATAAATCCTGACCTTGGGGGCATACTGTGTCTCAAGAGTAATTCAACTGCATGGCTCTCAAAACTACCTTTATAAATTGCGCAGGCAATTTTGGGCCTATTTGCGACCGTACACCTCGGAGCATTAATTTGGATCAATATGCAGGCCCCTCGCTACGGGGGTGGAGGGGCCAGGCCCCCTGGCAACCAAATGACCCCCCATTGGCAAAAACCAAAAACATCAAAATTATATATAATTGTTGTTATTTTCTGTGATGTGGCCCCCTGGTACTGTGCCCCCCCCCCCCCCCCCCCCCCTTGATGCCCGGAGCTGGCGACGTGCCCGACTATGGTTAACCATAGTCGACGATTGTTGGACTAACTTTACCTGAACGCTGGCTTGTGGACGATAGATGAAACCAGCCTTCTGGGCTTGGTCGCGGTGGTTACCATTAGCAGCTAAACCTACTAAACTGTGACAAGTAAAGGAGGAACTTGTGACACCGCTCGCACTTGGACATTACTGCACAGGGATCAAGGTACGTCACGAATCAACCACTGGTTAACTGAGGCCGTGTCCGAATTACGGCTGCGGCTTGAAATTACACACATGTCTGTGGTAGTGGCTGCAGCCACATCACATAGACTTGTTTTTGTATGCAAGATCGCCCCAAACAAGGCTAAAAGTCACTCAAGGTATGGAGCTACAAGGAAAAGGAAATCAAAGATGGAAGTAGGAATGTGTGTAATTTCAAGCCGCAGCCAAGTAATTTGGACAGGCCTGATGGTCGTTGATCGAACTTTCCCTCGGCAACCCCCTCCCCTACGACGCCCTCAACCGTTGGAAATGACTCGTCTATTTCTCTCCCTCTCTTCTCAACAGTACTACAGACGTCGACGTACGTGAACGACCGGAGTGGAATCCGCTCTTTGCCGCCTCTGCACCGTGTCCAATCAGCGCGTAAATCCGATGTTTGTTGTCGCCAAAGGTCTTTTCGTCTGCTGTCTCTTGGGCTTGGCGCTCGTGGGCAAAGGTAAGCTCCTGGGACTTGTTAGGTCTTAAAAGGTCCGAGTTGTGGTAGCTGGACGGGTACTCGCGTTGTCTCAGTGGGAGATGAACTAAAGCTTTGGAGATGTTGCCTTTATCGACGATACCTGATCATGCGATGGTGGGATGGATTTAAGGGAGTCAAAGGAGGCTATTTTTACGGCGATTGTGTATGTAGGGCCCCTCTTTAGTTTTGATCAAAAAATAGTCAAGGGTATTTTTTCTCGTTCCCAAATGACATTTTTAACCTAAAGCAAAATTCTCTTAATTCTTTTGACATCTTTTTTGTAATTTTGAACAGTTTATTGCGGTAGAAAATTAAATTTTCTTACGCGCTTTACGGCAGTTGCCATGCAAATCAACGCGGTTTTGCGTGTTTACTGTGCGTCGCGGTGATCGCCATCTTTTATTTTTGAGTTGCGTTTTGTCGTCTTCATCGCCGCTTTACCCCAAAATTTCCCTCAAAAACTAAAACCCTGCCCTTTATCAACGGCATACCTGTTGGTTTGTAATGTCGCTAACTAGTTTGACAATTCCATTAACCTAAAAGTGGATTTTTGTTTCCTTATAGGGAACAGGGCCCTACACTACACAATCGCCATTTTTACTACCCATGAACTATACTCCTATTATGTGCCTTCTTAAAATCACTGTCGAATCAAGTGGGATTTGAACCCATGACGTGGGCCCAATTTTAAAGAATCCATAACGCCGAATTCTGTGCTTAACGGCCTACAATATGCTAGCAAAGAAAATTGGCGCTCACCCCGTAAGAACCGAATTCTTAGTTACGGGATGCACAAGCCAAAATATTCCTATCAAGATTCATTCCGTTCATTACTTTAATATTATAGCCCATTACCTTTGGAATACTTTGTTGATGATGTTGATACGCATTGTACAATGAGGACATTGGGATCTCCTGAGAAGATCCTAATAAACACCTCGAGAAAAGCAACTTTCCCCCTAAATGAAGCTTTATATTTCCTGAAACTGACTAGCCCCATGCATACCTTCTGTTAATGTTATGCATGAATGAGCAGAGTGTAAAGATGAAATTGACACGCTTCAGAAATTGCAGAATGGTATATGTGTCCAGTGCAGGCATAGGCCTAATTCAACAGTCAGTTTGACTTTATCAGTGTCAAAGGACAGTTCCAGCTCTGTGTTTAGCAAAAGAATGCCTCGCCTGTCGATCCAAGATGGCAGTTGCAATAGGCCTCCTGGAGGCTCATACGCCAGTAAAGCAAGTTGCCCGTAGAATGAGAGTCCAAATGCAATAAGAAAATTGCATGATTTGCAATTTTTGAAGTGTCAATATCTCCTTTACACTCTGCTCATTCATACATAACAGTAGGTATGATGGCCTAGTCAGTTTCAGTATTTGTTCCATGGGTCCCACTGATGTTCCCCAT
Organism: Hippasteria phrygiana; assembly: GCA_037893225.1. Lineage (NCBI taxonomy): Eukaryota > Metazoa > Echinodermata > Asteroidea > Valvatida > Goniasteridae > Hippasteria > Hippasteria phrygiana. Next base: position 1,047,607 of record JAZGUH010000003.1, read on the forward strand.
CAAGGTTAATAAAATCTTAGGAAATAAAAAGATTCATTTAGGGGGAACTTATTTTTGTTGAGGTGTTTATAAGGAGGGGAGGTGTGTTGGTCTCGGTCTCGGTAACAGTGGAAGTTACCCCGCCTGATGGGTCTATGTGTCTGAAAATTGGAACGATTTCTTCTGTTTAATACTTTAGCTTTTCCCAGTCAATTTCGGCAAATAACTAAGCAGTCTATTTCACTTTCATGCATTCGTATTAAAGCGATTTTACCTTGTCAGTTAAAACCGTCACTCAATTTCATTTGGAGGCATGCAAATTCATTTATATTCAATTGAACATATAGGCCTACATCGCTTTTTTAGCCATGCGAAATTGGCATTCTAATGGGTAGAGATTTCCAGTGATATAGTCGGGGCCAGCACAAGGCCAGCACAAGGCCAGCACAAGGCCAGCACAAGGCCAGCACAAGGCCAGCACAAGGCCAGCACAAGGCCAGCACAAGGCCAGCACAAGGCCAGCACAAGGCCAGCACAAGGCCAGCACAAGGCCAGCACAAGGCCAGCACAAGGCCAGCACAAGGCCAGCACAAGGCCAGCACAAGGCCAGCACAAGGCCAGCACAAGGCCTTCAGTCTAAATTCAAGTCTGAAGCTATTCAAATGAACTGTAATAAAAGCATTCCTTTGTCATGGTTTATGCCTGTTACTTGTGCCTGTTGCAAGCTGGTCTTGTGCCTAGCCTTGTGCTAGCCTTGTGTCTGGCCTTGTGATGGCCTCAACTACATCACTGGAGATTTCTACCAAAATGTTACTTTCGTTTTCGTTAAAAGACAAGCAATTTGGAAAATGAGCATTCCAAAAAATATATCAAGAAACAAATGCAAACCATAGATTAATTGTACAAAACCGAATACTTTTTATCTTTACTTTACACCAAACTTAAATGTATTTATTTCGTTGTTTGTTTCGTTTTTTTAGTTTTTTGTTATATCTTTAATTCCTTATTTCTTTATTTCTTTATTCAGGTTTCGCGTACAATAGGAGACCATATTAGTGTTTCTGATGAATCTTTATGAGTAGAACCTATGTGTCATTGTTTTTTGCACTCGTTTCTTATTGCCCATTCGTGTGTTTTCTTAATCATCAATCTGTTGGCGTGCCAGGCATCTGGGTATGTTTGGGTACGGTTTATACCACTGCATGCGTTAAGTTGCACAAATTCCACACATGCCTTCCCAATAATGAATTTGAATGACGAAATGCATGCTGTGAAAAGCTGCTGCGAATTTAAATGCTGTTCGAGTGGATTATTCAATTGAATGGTTGTTTTCTTTTAAATCGCATTACGCAGAACAATAGCTTGGACATTAAATAAAATTGAATGCGTGTTTTGAGGAGCTTTCAATTTTGCGCGAAACAAAATGACGCGACGTTTAAATTGGCCACTTGTTTGCCGAAATTGGCCGGGAAAACCTACATTATCTCCTATTTAGATCTGGGCCCAGGAAAACTGTAAGGGTGGTAAGGTTGGCAGTTGATTGTCGCCAACCCTAGCATTTCTGATCGTAACCCCTTACCCAGAGTGGTTTTTAGCCTTGTATCGGGTGATTTCAATTATGAGATAGTTGCATCCCAACATCGATAGCATCTGCGGAACAGCTCAAAGAAATTGATTGCACGAATACATGTAAAATGCATTGAATTCAATGAAATATGAAATTAGTGAAATCGTGAATATCTGTCCTTGAAAGATGCATGGATAGTTTTGTGTTGCAGTATTTATGTACCTGTACTTCTGTCACATACAGATGCATTTGTAATTAGTTTTAGAATAGGTGCCCGGCAGAAGGGCATATAGAACGCTTTGACGCGTAATTACACTTTCCGGGAAAATTTACTTTAAAGTTTATGTGTTGGCATTTCTAAATTAGAACTCGCAAAAGGTTGATTTTTTTTGTCAGATAAAAATTATTGATATTTCCAATAATGCTGTGCATTTTTAAATACAAATATTGCTTAATTTAAAGTTATTTACATCTTTATGCTAAGGCCCTTTTGCCGGGAAGTCATTCTGGCTTAAACGTGCGCTTAACACTATGAACATCTAACAAAAGAAAACCCACGCAGTCCTTTGTTTGTAACAAAGGACTGCGTGATGGGTTTTCTTTTGTTAGATGTTCATAGTGTAAGCGGCATGTGAAATGCTAATGCCCTTTTGCCGGGAACAAAATTTGCTCGAAGCGCGCTTACGCCCCACTGAAGTGGAGAGGTGAACGCACTTTTATCATGTATTGTTACATTGGTATTACACGCTAATGCCCTTTTGCCGGGAACAAAAAATGCAAAATCCCCTTATGTCCTTTTCATTTTGTTAATTACGTCAGAATGACGTAGCCCCTTGAGACAAAATGTATATCAAAATGAAGATATTCCAATACTCTTTCGATTACCCCCAAAACCTGAATTTGACCTTTTGACCTTCTGCCGGGCACACGACGTATTATAGGCTTAATAACTGCAACTGCCAGGTACCGCAATGGTACTGTAATATGAGCGGAAAAAAATGTTTCACTGAAAAGTCGATTTTGGGATTTCAACAACTTTATATTTAAAAAAAAACCTAACCTATTCTATCATCCCGGGTTTTAAAAATGTTTTTTTACAAATCTATTCTCAAAATATTTGGGGGGGATTTCTTTTTGGAACTTGGGTTAAAGTGTGCAAAGATCACAAACTCTGAGCTTCATTTTCTCAAACCAAGAGGTTGAGACTGACAATTCCAACAGGTTTTAGATGTCTGGATTCGAAACTGCATCACCTGTTGACTCACATCAGCATGCTTGATGTACACAGGTAGTTCCCGAGCATTAAAAGGTTCCTGGCTTAGGCCTAATGGCTTTGCGAGTGGACTAGCTGTCAAGTTGAATTTGTAAAGCCGTGGTATTAATGTAATACCTGTCACGCTATTTAAATATTGCATCCAACAAGAAAAAAAGCCACTTTGAAATTGCAGCATACAGCCATTCGTGTAAAGGTTGTTCCCTTATTTCGAATTGAATAAAGTAAATTAGACGAAAATAGGAATGCATGCCAGCTAGCGCTGAAGATGCTTGCGAGTCTCAATTTCTGTACATTGACCGTACTGTGACCATTCCTCTTTGCACGCTGTACTATATAGTATACAGTGGAATGCCGCTATAACGAACACCGCTATACCGAACATTCGGCTATAACGAACACCATCATTGGCTCACCAAGGAATATAAGGGAAAAGCTAACTGTTGCTTTAGAATTCAGTTAGCTTAGAAAGTATGAACATGTAATTAAATGATTGAATGGGCGGCACATGTTCAAAGTCATCCAGGGTGTGCAGGGTGACGTGGTGCCAAGATGAATGGACAGTGGTTTCGTGTCTCCGTCCGCCAGTGTGTGAGAAATTCTACTACAATGACAATGATCAAAAAAGGGCGCCGCGTGTGAATACTGCAAGCTGTACGTATGGTCCTTGCACTATAGCCCAGCCGGCTTTTATTAAAATGGAAATCGATGTCAGCGGTAGATTTGATTTTGAAGACTAAAGTGGCCAAATCAACTTCCAATCTTCCCACTGACCCACTCTGCTGGTTACAGTGCTCGAGTACACACAAACATTTTTTTATCTGCTTTTAAACCACGTTTTCTGAAGTTTCGTTCAAGTTAATCATGGGAAAGAAAAAGCCTTTGACCCTTTCCCCCACACCCCAAACAAAAATAAAGAAAAAGAAGGAAAAATCATACCTTTGTCCCTGTCATTCTCTCCCTTTTCCTCATTTGTCTTTTCTTGTGTCAATTTTATCATCCATTTTTTTTAATTCTCAACTCAAAATTAATATTACTTCAGTCATACATTATTTTTGCAAGTAAAACCTTAGAAATAAACAACTTTTAAAATATACTTCACACCTTTTTTTCTATAAAAAAAGTTATTTAAAATTAAATTAAAAAGTGGGGCAAAATATTACATTTCCAAGCGGCAAATTTGGGGGAAAATGTAGTACACGTATAATTGCATAAAACCTTCAATTGCAATACAAAAAATGGCCGCACTTCAAATACGATGCAAGAGGGCGCTGTAAAAGAACGAATGCCATGTTGAAAAATCGCTATAACGAACGATCGCTATAACGAACAAAATATGTGGATCCCGCGATGTTCGTTATAGCGGCGTTCCACTGTACTACTATCCTACTTGTGTTTACGAGCATGCCGCTTGCTGAATGTTGACCAATGGGCATGGAAGTGGATGGGGGGGGGGGGGGGGGGTGGGGGGAGGGGTGTGCTGTGATTGTGAGATAAAGTTCAAAGGAGACGGTGAAGTTGTGGACTCTGGGCAGCATTGATAAATTGATACATGACTAGTCTTTCCTAGCGCGCATGCGCTGTACATGTACGCGACGTGAGGGCATGAATGAATGCATGCTAGGTTGGCCTACCAGTTTAGAAGTGCTGATGCGTTCGATACCTGTCTATCAATGCCAAAGTGGCGGAGCTTTCCTTTCCAAATTTAAAGAAGCACAGTGCCCTCGGGGCAGAAAAAACATCGATGAGAAAGATCATTAATGTAATAATGTATGCACAACCATCCCTTGAAAATGTACTGTTTGTCTAAAAACCATTTCTAAAAAACTATGCGTAGGCCTACTGCCCATTTTCCACCGGTCTGATAAAAGGAAGGAAAATTGGGGGAGACGAGTGAAGTTAACCCATTTTTTTAACACATTTTGCAGGGGTGTGAGTAAAGCCTGGTTTTCATATCGACGTAAGAAATGCGAGAGCAACACACACAGCACCCAAACTACAGTGCAGACATATGGAAACATTTCCTCCGTAAACGTCGCGGGCAACCCAGTCGGACGTAAACTATCTCGCAGACGATCGGCAAAGTTGAACTTGGTTTAACATTTGCCGATCATGCCTATCCCTACCGTTTGCCCACGATCGTTTCAGTGAAAGGAAACACATTTCCGTCGTTTTGCGTCACAGAATCAATTCCCACAATGCCATGCAGAGTACCCAATGTTTCCGCTTGTATTTTATTCGCCGTCTCCTACAAACCATGAGACTCAAAACACAAATGAGTCTGCACTCGAATAAAAATGATTTGTTGAGCGCCACCATATTTGACAAGCTGGCTAGATGCATGTATGCAATATCATTATGTCACGTATCGGATCGATCGCAGCGCCCTCCAGACGTCGCAGCACGTCCCGTTTACGACGGTCTGAGAAGGCGCAACGGCGATTTGGAAACTAGGCTTTAGTCTCACCGACGTTACCTCCCCTGGGTTTATAGGTCTCAAAATTGGGCTAATTTCTCTGGAAACTGTTGAAGAATTATCCTCTATTTAGATCTGAAGAAATGTACATGTAACCCGGAAAAATGACTCGCAATAAATAAATAAAGAAAAACCTAGAAAAAGAAAAGTCTTAACTGTGGGGGCTCGCTTGCAACAAAAAAATAACGTAACAGGGGTCTTTCAGGGAGGAATCGCGAGATAATCCTAAGAATAGAGACAACAAAAACAGTTTCAGATTTCCACAACAACAACAAAATAAAAATTTATTTCATGGGAGAATTCTCAAAAGATAATTACAGATCAACCGTGTGAAGAACAAAAACAAATATTTCAAACCAATACAGAATTTGATCTGCAATATCAAAACTGTGTATCAAGGGTAAAAAGAAAGTTATTGACGAGATGACTATAGCCTTTGAAACACAAAAGCAAATTGACCAAGACCGAACAAACCAAAACCTTAAGAATTCAAAACAATTTCACAGTCAGCCGAAATAAAAGTAACTATGAACCTTTGGAGACAAACCAACCAAGTAACCGAAACAAGACCAATTTAAAACCGACTTAAGAGATAATTTAAGCCATAACTTAAAAAAAAAGAACTGAAAACCGGAACTTAAAAAACCACTTTAAAACCCAAACTAAAAAAGCAATTTCGAACCAAAACCTAAAAAACCCAATTTAAAAACCAAGCCTTAAAAAAACCCAACAGTGTTCAAGGAAAATCACAAATCAAAAACACTCAAGCTTAAACAACCAAGTCTACAGCAGACCAAAGTTTTCAAGGCAGAAATAACTTAGATGGGAGCAAAGAAAATGTGATGTGCTCACTCCACTGCCGGTCTGCAAACTGAAAAAGCATTATCTTGGGGCAAGTCGCATGGGCCAGCAATTTGCATAGTGTCATGGGGTTGCCTGACTAAAAACAAAGGGGCAAGGCTCAGGGGTGTCACTCCTATTAAAGAAAGAGCATGTAAAATTTACACTGTCACATACACACAGTGAAAAAAATTCTCGCGGCGATACTTTACATACATGTGTATCAACACACACAACAGGACAGGGAAAAGGTCTTCTGTTTCTTTTATATCAAAATAAAACAGATACTGACAATTTGGGAGACCGCCAACATAGGGCAAGATAGCTCAGTTGGTAGAGTGCCGGTACAGTAATCCGGAGGTCGCTGGTTCAATTCCCGCTCCTGTCAGTTTCTTTGTTCACTTTGAAGAAATAAAACAAATCTCGAAAATGAGCATAACAATATGTTGACTTTTTGGGGACGTGTGTACCACACCGCCTAGATATTATGGGCCCGTCCAGCACAGTAATCGAAACGTTGAGTTCATAATTATGCTTCTTATAGTCTACATTTTCGAAGTTTTATTTCTTTTCATTAACACCAACTCCTCTAGATTGTATCTCCCGACAAGCACAGACTGAAATCGTTGTAGTTTAGTTTACCGTTCCCTCATTTGCCCGTATAGGTCTTAAAGTTGTCAAGAACCTGGGATACGATATCACTCAGACTCACAAGTCACTGAGGGATTCGCGGAATCAAACACCGATTCAGCCGGTGAAACCTTAGAGTGATTTGAGAATCTCCTTTAGTAGATGGCAGGAAATCACGCGGCATTAACTACTGAAGCTTGTCCATGTTTTCGTGCTGAAGATTATTGGCGCCACGGACTCCAAATGTCAAGCCATTATACTGCGTGTATGCATACCCTCCTTTAGGTGGATGTTGCGAGTCATAAATACACTTTTTCATAAATGGGTCATTCCACCAGGTTGGGACACAGTTTGTTATATGACCATATCATTAAAACCATCGTTACATTTAATTCAGCTATTTGATGTGACATCCGTCTTTGGGTGTGAGATTATTTGAGAAAGTTTCAATCATGTAAGTTATATTTTAACAAAAATATGATAAAAAGTGTGTTATTTTGAATGTAAAATGGACGTAACATGGACACCGTGTCCAACAATAAAATGTTTGTGTTTTTTCAACACTTTAATAAATAAATTTGGGAAATTCATTACGTACAATAATTAAAAGACACACTATGCAACAATGAAACACCTTTTTACAGCAGTCAGTGTCAAAATATAGCAGAAATAGCAAGAATTTGAAAAATCGGTGCATACGTAACATGGACACCATGTTAGACCATGACCATACATATATTTCTGCTGTTGTGCTGCATTTGGATATTGAATATCATAACAAATGTTTTTTGTGTTGCAGTTTGTGTTTTGTAATTATTATACAGAGTGAGTTTGCATAGGGCCTATGTTGAAAATGTTACAACATGGAAATGTGCATTTTTATGTCACACCATGTTAGTACTAAATGTTACGTCCAGACTGCCTTAATTTTTTGTCATTAAATGAATAATTATGCAACTTACTATATGTACTAACTAAAAGACACTCAATGCTACCAGAAAACACTTTTTGTTATGGTTGCCAGTGTCCAAATAGCTCAGAAACAGCAAGAACAATAAAAACATGCATGTGTGGACGTAACAGTGGACACAGTGTCCATGTTACGTCCACTCTCACGTCTGTTTTTGCTGTCTCTGCTATATTTGGACACTGACTACCATAAAAAAGGTGTTCTTGTGTTGCACAGTATATCTTTTAATTAGTACACATTGTGAATTTCCCATATTTATATTTAAAGTGTTGAAAAAACACAAAAATTGAAATATGGACGTGTCCTGTTACGTCAAACTGGTTATGTCAAACTGACATTTTAAAATCATATTTCAGTGGTAAAATATAATTTACAGGATTTAAAACTTTCTAAAATATTTCCCACCCAAAGACTGATGTTACATGAAATAACTGAATCAAATGTAATAGTACTTTTAAAGATATGTATAAATGTCACACACTGTGTCCCAACCTGGTGGAATGACCCAAATACCTTTACATATCCTAGAACCATCTATTTCGAGGTCCGGTAGAATGAAATTTAACTTCAATGGGTGTTTCTCAGGAATAATTATTTTTGATTCAATAAAGTTTATCACAAATTATCCAATTTTTAAAATTATATTTAGAACAAAGAGGTATTGGTAAAAAAGCCTGTTATTTTACGTAGATCAATTTACATAATTTACACAATTTACATAAAGATAATTGTTTAGGACACACATTGCTCATGCATATGGAGCGCATGGTATATGTATTATCTGCTGTACTTCAATAAGATTTCAAAGATATACTTGTTTTTTCCGTCTAAATATTTTCTTACATTTTCAAAGTGAACAAAGAAACTGACAGGAGCGGGATTCGAACCTGCGGCCTCCGGGTTACCATACCGTCGCTCTACCAACTGAGCTATCTTGCCCTATGTTGGCGGTCTCCCAAAATTGTCAGTATCTTTTGTTCATGTGGGCGCTAGTCAGAAGTCATAAACCCAGAATGCCGTATAGCCAGGGATCACACCCAATTTTACGATACAACATGGGAAGCGACATTGTGGGGATCACTCAATGAGGATACGACTTTTTAACTTATAATTTGTCAAACAATCCACAACTGAAACTGACTAGGTAAATTTGAATACATTTTCAAAGTGAACAAAAAAACTGGCAGGAGCGGGATTCGAACTTACCTAGTCAGTTTCCCTAGTCAGTTTCCCTTGTGGATTGTTTGACGAATTATAAGTTAAATTATTGTCGGCCCACAAATAATTCCACATTTCTAAAGTAATTATTCGATAACTAAACATGGCTGTTTTTTGTTCGATGTCTCATTCAAAAGTGAAATTTGTTGTATTGCTATATAGAAAATAGAAGTCTTGGTGTGCAGTTAATACATATTCACCTTGTTGAGTATGAATATTAATAAGCGCTTTGAGTTTAGTCTGCTTCTCCGTAATACAATCCCATGATTCTTAATGGCTTTTTGGATCATATTGGTTCCATCATTTTTCATAACCCTCGATCAGAAACGCGACTAAACCACACGACTGGACACTGCAAGATAAAACAAATTTGTTGTCAGCTGAGTACTCGATTATCAAAAACAAACAAAACAAAACAAACCTATAACGGCATAAATAAACCTTAATTATTAGGCAGAAGGGTAAATGGATGTTCTATTAAATCTGACGTGTTCACTTTTGTTTCATGTTTGAAGCTTTGATTGGCAATCAGACGGTATACAGGATAATGGCCAAAAACGACCCAGCTGCTGTGAAGATCAAAACCTATCAAATGACAGATTGAAACACACACAAACTGTGAGAGTTGGTGTTTAGAGTTTGTGATAGGCTGTGATAGTTATAAGTATAGGAGGGTTTTAATTAACGTCCGTCAGTTCACTGGTTGTATCGGCGCTTTCTGCTGCCATCATTAAAAGTATTCTGTAGCCTTGGTAATCATTACAAAATGATTAGTTTCAATCTAAAAATTAACGTTCTATAAAGATGGTATCAACGTACCAATCCTCTTGCGATATATTCTCGTCTGAATGCTGTCACCTAATTCAAGAAAATTGTATCTGAAGACCTTTAAAATGCCATTGCATATTTTGATAGGACAAACCGAAAAAGCATTATGAAAAATGGTTGTTAAAACAATGGTTTTTCTTGTTTTCGAATTACGGATTGAGCTGAAACTTTCGCAGTTTTGTTAATTTATGCATATGTTGAATCACACAAAGTATGAACACCCCCTGCAACCGTTTGGTCGGCTTTGCCAATGCTATACATTCTTATAGAGGTGGCAATTAATATCCAGTTCGACTTGTTTTCACACATAGAACGTGTTCAAGATGCTGTGTCCGTGTTTTAAAGCGTGGCACCCTGAAATTTAAGAATACAATTTCAATTTGGATGGTTATTTAGTTAGCAGGAAATAGGTTATAAGCTTTCCAAGGAGAATTCTGCACAAAAATTGATTAAAAATAGGTAGCGCAATTAAAGGTAGTGTACATGATTGGTCATTGTTGCAATTTTCAGAAATGGGCAGATTTGGGGGTTAGTATTTTATAGGAAATATCGTTCCACTGACCTGTTCAGAGTTTTGCGTTGTTGGATGGTAAAAAAACGGGAGAAAAATGGCGTTCGTTTTCAACAGTCGGGCGGATGATAGCCTTTACAGAGCTGCCAACTCTCACTGATTTTGCGGACTTTTATTATAAATATTCAGACAATAGCAGTTACAAAAAATACAGGTAAATTAAAAATGTATGAACAATTGACAATCCGGGAGATTGTTAAGTTGTCCGGAGTCGAGAGATCGACCAATCAGAGAAAGTTGGCAGCTCTGCCTTTAGTCAAGGCGTGCATGGCTACCTGGACGCGTGACGTGCCCCGGATATGCCAGCGTGTCCGGGGCGCGCCACTCGTCTGTGGGTAGCCACGCGCGCCTTGACTAAAGGCTACATTCATAAATACCTCAGCGAGTTTCACTATCCCTATTGGTCAAGAGCCTGTCACGTGGGTGTGTTTAATCGGTTGTTTAAACACGGCTGGAAGTTGTTTAAACACGGCGCGGTTTGAAACATTTTTTCCGGTGTTACACGAAATGTAGAGTCCTACAAAATCTGGTCCATTTTATTGGTTGAACTCTCGAGCGACCAGTCACTCTCCTAATAACGCAAGCGCAATACTACCGATGCGTCCGTATTTAGAGTCCATAATTTCACGCTACACCGGCACTGCTGCATTCTTGCACCACCTGGCGAGCGCGTCGCGCACCCGTCAATTTCCATATAAGGACTTGTTTACCACTACTCGCGGGTGGCACGAACCATTAAATAGCTGAAGGGGTGTTTTACAAACCAAGGTAAAACAAATTAAACAAAATCATTGGAAATTTATAATTTTCGGTGGTTTTTGCTTAATTATACAAACAAGTATTTTATGAATGGGAATAAATATGTGCTGGGCCGGTTTTAAACGTACGTTTAAAACCGGCCCAGCACATTTATTCCCTTATTAATTTATAGAGGGCAGTTTTCCAACGATTGCCGGCTGGGCAATCGTTGGAAAAGGATATAAATTTCCACTTTTCTTGAAAACGACAGTACACCTGCTGCCATCATTTCACAGATGATTGAGACTATACTATCAACTCGGTCTAGTAATGTATTTCGTAATAATTCAGTAAAACAAATTAGAGGATTAGCAATCGTGTACACTACATTTAATAAGTGTATATTTTGCAATAGGAGCGGGACGCTTTTATTCTTGCAGTGTAAATGTACAGAGCAATCGTAGCGCGAAAAAGACCATAGTTTGCAGAGTTCAGTTTTGTTTTCGTTCAAAAATACATATTATTCATATGCAGGCGGAAATTTTATGGGTTTGAAATTTTCAGCCACAGCCCAGCTTTAATTGAACAATATATTTTCCCTACACATGAGCCACGTGTTCTGGCAGCAGTCGATTGGTTTAGCAGCTTGGTCGGAATTAAGCGAGTCATTACTGCAGAGAGCATGACAAATGTTTTCGCTGATCCATGGATGTCACTGTGATTGATTGATCCTAATTAATCATTTGCCGTGAATTTCAAGCAATTAATTAAACGGTAGTCTTCTGCCTCTTCACACACATTATGTGTAGTCTTGTGTCCTAACGAGTAGGCCTACATTCCGGAAGGGAATGTTCTTTATTTCCACATGAGCGGTAAATCGCAGGTCCATTAGTCTAGGCTGAATGTTTACCACCTCGGTGTTGTCAAACTTGAGTACTACACTATTGAAAAACTTGGATGATTGATTTAGGAATTGAGTGGTTACGCTTTAAGAATTTAAGGTTCAAGATTTTTCCCTTGGGGGGGGGGGGGGGGCATGGGTGGGGCAGGAGGTGGTGGAGCAGGACTGTAACTGACGTCGGTGGTGCAAATCCACTGCTGCATTCACGTCACGGGCGTCGCTAGAGGGTGGTGTGGGGGTATGACACCCCCATTATATTGGTGATTGGTCGAAAATTCGTGCTGTCGGCAAAATCACGTCTCGGTCGGCAAAGTGCACGGTGTGTGACAGTACGTAACTACAATATTGCAAAATTTTCATCGCGCCCGCAACGTCATTCTATCGCCCCCCCCCCCCTACCTCACCCTCCCTGCCCTACCCCTCCCTGCCCTACCCCTCCCTGCCCTACCCCTCCCCCTCCCCGCCCTACCCCCCTCCCCGCCCTACCCCCCCTCCCCGCTTTTCAAATAACTTTTCGAATGGCAAATTGTGTCGGGCCACCATTTTTTTCTCTCACACTCCGTCGGGAAAATGGTGATCACACCCCATTGCGTTTTGAGCACCTATAGGTAATTTGACTAATGCAACAGTTTCTGGCGTTCCCACTTAACGATTACTACAAAAAAATAAAAAATTCAAAACTGTTTGAAAAGTAATTGTCAGAGCGTAGAGGCGGAGTGCCCCCCCCCCCCCCCCCCTCCCCCGGGTAGAACCACTTCCCGCCTAGACACGCCACTGGTTTAACCAGATCTCATTTCTTGTCTCTCGCTTCTGCAGCTCAATGGGACTGTGCAAACGTCTTCACGCGACAGTACAATGGCACAATATCCAGGGCCTGTCCCAAGAACTCCTTCGGATCCGCTAGTTGCTTCGACTGTCTACCATGGGCCAACGTCACGGACATGGAGTACGGACCCAAGAACGGATCTAATACAGGTTAAGGGTGGAATCATTTACATGTATCATGGTCACCAAAATTGTTTTCCACTCAGTGTTTGGTGCGCTATATTTCGGTTACCTCTTAAAGGTACCGTAATATACAACTTAAAAAAGGTCCTTAAATTTGACCGTCATACTAGCCAAAACGTCTGGTTAAAAAAACACTGCCTAGGAGGCACTGAGGAAAAATTCTTCGTCCTAAAAATTGCTACGACACCTGTCCGATTATTAAAAAGTACACATTTATTAATGTACACGGCCATCCCTTGAAAATGTGCTTCTTGTCTGAAACTTATTGACCAAAAACTATGCGTACGAATCTGGTTTCCAACGGTCCGACTCGGTTTTCCGAAATAGAACGTTCGTCCCCGGAAATATTTTCGTCAAAAATGATTTTCAGACAACGGCACGTTTTCAATGGATACATGGTCGTGTGTTATTTCAAGTAAAGTAGTGGTTCCAAGGCTAGCTCTACAGTCCTGAACCCATAAAAAAAAACCCAACACAACATGGTGTTGGATTTTGGCGGGTTTTGGACGATTAATTAATCGTCCCATATAGCAATTTGGGGGCAAACGTTTTTTTTGTAGCCCAATTGGGCGCCTCCAAGGGCATTTCTCAAACACTGGCTTGGCTTGTGCGTGGGCTTCGGCTTCGTCTCAAACTATTCCCCAGCCCCATTGCCAGTCTGAAGTCTTGAATACGTAAATAAATAAACAGGCTCGGGATTAAAATATATGATTTTGATTTACATATATAGCAAAAACAGTGTCTAAGATCTTGCCAAATCTGGGGACATAAAATTATGTGAAGCCGAAGCCCGAGCACAAGCCAGAGTTTGGGAAATGCCCTAAGAACTACACTGCATTGTCTTTTTTTAGCCGCAAAATTTTACTCAATGTTTCTGGCAACTTAAACAATTTCGCCCCCGCCCCCCAATTTCAATTCCCTGGCTCCGCCCATGACTTACGCCCTTTAACTTAAGCTAGCTGTCTTTCTTTTTGACACAGATTTGGTGGAGAACTACTGTCGATTCGTAGGCACTGGGGAAGGACCAAGGTGTTACTTCAAGACCCCGGCCGGTGACATCGCGTTGGATTACTGCAATATTCCTCCTTGTCACGGTAAACCATTCAATCCATGCATGTTTGCCGATGTGGGCTCAATGAAGAAAACCACTTATATTATTTACTGTCCATTTTGCAGCGTGCCTCTTTTAACATAGGTTTTCCCGCCCAATTTCAACAAAAAAATTGTACAACTCCAGGTCTGTAGGTAGGCTGGGGGGGGGGGGGGGGGGGGGGGTTCGGGGGGTTCAAACGAAAAGAAATCCCCCCCCAAAAAAATTGGTAGGTCACTATAATAACTCAGGCTAGTATAATAGTATATATTACAAATTTTGCCTTAAAAGTGTATTTATCACTGAGTGTTCCACTTTAACATGGTAAATGCAACTTGTACGACGCTTAAAAGCACATTGTGCTCACAATGTTGCGCATGTGCCAAAAAGTTAAATTTTTGGGTTTGAAGACCCCCACCCCCCCCCCCCCCCCCCCCCAGTCTCGGGGCAGGCAACGGGACTGAACAAACATGGGAGATTTCCAATGCTTTACATTAAAAATAGCGAAAAGGTAAATGGTAAGCTCAAAAAGACTGTATTCACATTTAAATTGAACACTCGAAAATGTGAAATTTACTGCCCGTAAACGAAAATGTAAAACTCAATCAGATACAAAATCCTGTGCGTTTCGATGACTCTTAATTTGGTCGCACCATTTGGAAATATATGGTGGAAATTTAACTTAAGGATGGTGGAGTTTTGAATGACTAAAACACAATCATTTCTGCACTAAAACAAAACAATGCAAAAATATCGCAAAAAGAAACCCTAGTTTAATTAAATTAGAAAAATGACGTGAATTGAACCAACCAAATTTTGCTGAAATTGGCCGGTAAAACCTATAATAAGACTACAGTGTGGCTATTCTTTGTGTGAAAAGTAAACTTCTTTGTTGGCACCAACATGTAAAAGTGTGTAATCACGATGCATATAAGATGTATATACCCCCCTCACTTTTTGACCGGGGGGGGGGGGGGGGGGGGATTGAATCATCCCCCAGATTGGTGTGATGAGAAACAAAAAAATGCTGATTTCGAGGTTATCTTATAACTTTCCAACAGTCAAAATGTATAAAAAACGGAATACAAATAGTACAAAAACTTTAAATGTACCATTATTTCTATTAAGATGTACACATTATTGTCATATCGGCCGGGATTTTGGTCACCCCCCCCCCACTCGCCATCCTCCATCCCGCTACTGCTTGCGTGTGCCAATGCAAATAGACAGTAGGCCTACCGGTAAGTCTTTAAAAATAATTTGGCATAAAGAAAAAGACATTTTAGAAAACGGAATTTTTATTTAAAAATGGGCAATTAAAACAAAAAAACGTTCGCGTCCTATTCGAGTATAAGCGTATATAGCCTATACTTAAACAGAAGGTCCTTCAAAAGGGCATCGCCACCACTTTAGGTTCACGTTTATATATAGACCAGGAAAATATAACCTTCGCAAAAAGGGACTTCTCATAAAAGAATAATAAACTTTATAGTCTGCCTGTATATTTGTAACACTTATGAACATTTTTCAATAAGATTTCATTCAGTTCCCACCCATTATCCAACCAGCACTATTTCTAGGAAGACGTGACCATCATCTAAAATTCACCATACCAGATGCATCCATAGACCCTTACAAATACTCTCTTTACCCACGATCTATCCGACTGGAACCAGCTACCAGCAGCCGCTGTGCTGTCACCTTCCATAACTAGCTTCCAGGAAGCTGCCCTACCAGCTATCAAGGGGATGAGGCTACCTGTGGGCTCACATCTCCTCTAGCTCGTCATAAGAAGCATGTTCTTTTTAATAATGCACCCTAAGTTCATTGTTCATCGATGTCGTCGTTCTGCACTGTTTGGTGGCCATCTGTTCTTCACTCGTATTTTCTATGCACCTTGCCTGTGACGTCACTTCTGCACCGTCCTAGTATAGCTGAATAGCTGAATAAGGATATCACCACTCAAGACTCGAGACTCAAGACTGTACAATTTACCATAGGCTACTTGTATATTTTATATCAAGCAGTAATTTTATATTAAGCAGTCATTTTATATCAAGTAGTCATTTAATATTGAAGAGGCAGGACAAAATTGACAGGTACATTAAAGGTAGTATACATCATTTGCAAACATCAAAAAACAAAACTACTGAATTATTATGAAATACTGTATTAGACTGCCAGTAAATAGCAGTCTCAAGCATCCTGTGAAAACATGGCACCTGGTGTGCTGTCGTTTTCAAGAAAAGAGGACATTTATATCATTTTCCAACGATTGTCAGCCGACAATCGTTGGAAATAGTCTAGTTTTCCTACCTGATAATTCCCTGACTCTATCAATCAGGGAATCAGACTACTGGAACATGTTTTTTGTTTTTCTCTCTCTGTTTTCCTGGTATCTATGGACACATAAACTTGAAACAGGTCAGTGTTTGTTTGCTAATGTGAGCCAAATTTTTAACCATCAATAATCAGGCACACAGAGACCAGGATGCGGTGGCAAATGTACTTTAATAGAACACGCTATACAAAGAAAACCCCCATTCAGCCTCTATAGGGTACTTAAGCGACTCTTCCAGACCAGTGTCGCCAAAGCCAAGAGCAGCTTGGCTCAGCTAGCCCCAAGGAGTGTCCAGCTGTTGTTTCACCCTGCTAAGTTGACTAAGAAAAACCTGGAAAAGTCCAGCGCAAGCTTTAAGATGGAGGAGATTGTTTAGCAGCTGACACAACTTGCACAGAGCCTGTCTGAAAGTAAAGTGGCCTACACCCAGGATCGATCTGGACCAACTGTCCAGCCTCTGTAAGAAGGGCAATCACCCTAAAGGCCTCCCATTCCACGTCACCAGACCAGGGATCAAGGCAGCGCATAAAAGCAAAAACCACACAAATTCGCTTGGACCCATGGGAAGGGGGGTGAGACCTGGAGATTTAGCAGCACACAAATGGGGTTATATTGGAGACTCTGGCAGGGAGTTTTTGTTTTAAAGGGACCCTTAAATGTTAATATGAGTTAAAAGCGCAAAAACATTAAGGTTTATATGTTTAGATAAAATATAAAAATACACACAAAAATAGTAACTAAACTACAAACAGGATATAAGAAAACAAAAAGACTAATATAACAAAGGGCTATAATTCACCCGGTTACACTAACAAGCTTATAAAACACTAACCCCCAAATCCATTTATTTCTGAGAATTACAGCAAAAGCACCATCACCATGCCTCTTGATGTATAAATTGAATACCTGATTGAAAGAAGGGCCCTTGCAAGTCCACAATTTTTGGCCAAACTGAGTTAGACACAAGAAGTTACTGCTTCATGTATGGCTGTCATGGGCTATCATGTGTGTGATTTTTTTTTTTTTTTTTCAAAATCTTTTCAAGAGGACTTGGCCCCTTCTTTCAATAAGGTATTCAATTGTCCAACCAAAGCCGCGCACCACATATCTCTCGCTATGTCGGACTATAATGTGCAGTCTGAATGTCAGAATGTCGCTGCTTCTGTTTTTTTTCCTCGTTTCTCTTTAAATATTCCACATTATGGTATAATTGTTTATACACTCAGACCTTGGAAAAAGGGTTGGTAAGGGGTTTTTAACTTCCTGTAATCAAATGACGGACCAGACAACGTGTGCAGTTAAGTGTCATCTCAATAGATGTCTACACTCGGATAGACATTTCTTTTAGTATGCTGATGCCCTTACAAAAATGTCCTGTGGTATTCCTGTGGTATTCCTGTGGTATTCCTGTGGTATTGCTAATTACCACACGAATTACCACAAGATGTTGTAAAAGGTCTCGGTATGACAGGAATACCACACGATTTCCTGTGGTAAATTACCACAGGAAACTAATTTCCTGTGGTACTGCTAATTACAACATGAAGTACCACAAGATGTTGTAAAAGGTCTCAGTATGACAAGAATACCACACGATTTCCTGTGGTATTCATGTGGTACTGCTAATTACCACATGAAGTACCACAAGTTTTAGAAAAAGGTCTCCGTATGACAGAAATACCACACGATTCCCTGTGGTAAATTACCACTGGAAAGTAATTTCCTGTGGTATTGCTAATACCACATGAAATACCACAAGATTTTGAACCAGATGATGGTATGGAAGGAATACCACAGGGATGTCATGTGGTAATCCCGTGCTAATGTCTTCTTGTACCACAGCAAACTGCATGGTTCTTGCAAGTCTCCATAGGTGGGAAAGTCAGTTTGACAGGAACATTTCATAGCTTCTTGAGATCAAACATTTTTATGACTAATAGAAAAGTTATTGCAATACTTTGCACCTTTGAGATGACGTCACGTGACACGTGATGACGTCATCATGACGTCACTCTTCGACATACAATTTCAGCTTAGGGTCTATGTTTGAGGTAAGTTTGGTTAAGATCTGAGGTTTTTTAAGACCTAAAGTGCCGCGGACAAAATTCGTGTACAAAGTCTAAAAGAAGTCAGAACTAAAAGAAGGAAGAAAAAAAAAAATCAGAACAAAAACAAGGCCTTTTCCGACTGACTTTGTCGGAAAAGCCAAAAACAGAATACAAATAGTACAAAAACTTTAAATGTACCATTATTTCTATTAAGATGTACACATTATTGTCATATCGGCCGGGATTTTGGTCACCCCCCCCCCCCCCCCCCCCACTCGCCATCCTCCATCCCGCTACTGCTTGCGTGTGCCAATGCAAATAGACAGTAGGCCTACCGGTAAGTCTTTAAAAATAATTTGGCATAAAGAAAAAGACATTTTAGAAAACGAAATATTTATTTAAAAATGGGCAATTAAAACTAAAAAACGTTCGCGTCCTATTCGAGTATAAGCGTATAAAGCCTATACTTAAACAGAAGGTCCTTTAAAAGGGCATCACCACCACTTTAGGTTCACGTTTATATATAGACCAGGAAAATATAACCTTCGCAAAAAGGGACTTCTCATAAAAGAATAATAAACTTTATAGTCTGCCTGTATATTTGTAACACTTATGAACATTTTTCAATAAGATTTCATTCAGTTCCCACCCATTATCCAACCAGCACTATTTCTAGGAAGACGTGACCATCATCTAAAATTCACCATACCAGATGCATCCATAGACCCTTACAAATACTCTCTTTACCCACGATCTATCCGACTGGAACCAGCTACCAGCAGCCGCTGTGCTGTCACCTTCCATAACTAGCTTCCATGAAGCTGCCCTACCAGCTATCAAGGGGATGAGGCTACCTGTGGGCTCACGTCTCCTCTAGCTCGTCATAAGAAGCATGTTCTTTTTAATAATGCACCCTAAGTTCATTGTTCATCGATGTCGTCGTTCTGCACTGTTTGGTGGCCATCTGTTCTTCACTCGTATTTTCTATGCACCTTGCCTGTGACGTCACTTCTGCACCGTCCTAGTATAGCTGAATAGCTGAATAAGGATATCACCACTCAAGACTCGAGACTCAAGACTGTACAATTTACCATAGGCTACTTGTATATTTTATATCAAGCAGTAATTTTATATTAAGCAGTCATTTTATATCAAGTAGTCATTTAATATTGAAGAGGCAGGACAAAATTGACAGGTACATTAAAGGTAGTATACATCATTTGCAAACATCAAAAAACAAAACTACTGAATTATTATGAAATACTGTATTAGACTGCCAGTAAATAGCAGTCTCAAGCATCCTGTGAAAACATGGCACCTGGTGTGCTGTCGTTTTCAAGAAAAGAGGAAATTTATATCATTTTCCAACGATTGTCAGCCGACAATCGTTGGAAATAGTCTAGTTTTCCTACCTGATAATTCCCTGACTCTATCAATCAGGGAATCAGACTACTGGAACATGTTTTTTTTTTTTTCTCTCTCTGTTTTCCTGGTATCTATGGACACATAAACTTGAAACAGGTCAGTGTTTGTTTGCTAATGTGAGCCAAATTTTTTACCATCAATAATCAGGCACACAGAGACCAGGATGCGGTGGCAAATGTACTTTAATAGAACACGCTATACAAAGAAAACCCCCATTCAGCCTCTATAGGGTACTTAAGCGACTCTTCCAGACCAGTGTCGCCAAAGCCAAGGGCAGCTTGGCTCAGCTAGCCCCAAGGAGTGTCCAGCTGTTGTTTCACCCTGCTAAGTTGACTAAGAAAAACCTGGAAAAGTCCAGCGCAAGCTTTAAGATGGAGGAGATTGTTTAGCAGCTGACACAACTTGCACAGAGCCTGTCTGAAAGTAAAGTGGCCTACACCCAGGATCGATCTGGACCAACTGTCCAGCCTCTGTAAGAAGGGCAATCACCCTAAAGGCCTCCCATTCCACGTCACCAGACCAGGGATCAAGGCAGCGCATAAAAGCAAAAACCACACAAATTCGCTTGGACCCATGGGAAGGGGGGTGAGACCTGGAGATTTAGCAGCACACAAATGGGGTTATATTGGAGACTCTGGCAGGGAGTTTTTGTTTTAAAGGGACCCTTAAATGTTAATATGAGTTAAAAGCGCAAAAACATAAAGGTTTATATGTTTAGATAAAATATAAAAATACACACAAAAATAGTAACTAAACTACAAACAGGATATAAGAAAACAAAAAGACTAATATAACAAAGGGCTATAATTCACCCGGTTACACTAACAAGCTTATAAAACACTAACCCCCAAATCCATTTATTTCTGAGAATTACAGCAAAAGCACCATCACCATGCCTCTTGATGTATAAATTGAATACCTGATTGAAAGAAGGGCCCTTGCAAGTCCACAATTTTTGGCCAAACTGAGTTAGACACAAGAAGTTACTGCTTCATGTATGGCTGTCATGGGCTATCATGTGTGTGATTTTTTTTTTTTTTTTTCAAAATCTTTTCAAGTGGACTTGGCCCCTTCTTTCAATAAGGTATTCAATTGTCCAACCAAAGCCGCGCACCACATATCTCTCGCTATGTCGGACTATAATGTGCAGTCTGAATGTCAGAATGTCGCTGCTTCTGGTTTTTTTCCTCGTTTCTCTTTAAATATTCCACATTATGGTATAATTGTTTATACACTCAGACCTTGGAAAAAGGGTTGGTAAACACGTTTTTAACTTCCTGTAATCAAATGACGGACCAGACAACGTGTGCAGTTAAGTGTCATCTCAATAGATGTCTACACTCGGATAGACATTTCTTTTAGTATGCTGATGGACCAATCATTTCTCCTGCAATTACGCACTCGTCATGCATTCCCTTCCATTATCATACAAGGAAATGCCTGAAATCAAATGAGGGACCGAATAGAAAACTAGACGGTCAGCGTGATATGGGGCATAGGGATACCTCCCCCCCCCCCCCCCCCTCCCACGTACCTTTTGTCCATATACACACTATAATTGTTACCTAACACATCCCCGTAGATTTCTAGCTGTCATACTTCAGGATGTACGTGTATACCGCCCGGAAAAGCTAGCTCTATACATGTACACGAGACGGGCAGATTCCTGTCATTTTGTTATAATCGTTTGCCATACACAAATTTGCTGGGGTGGGGGTGGCGGTGGCACATTTCCCTTCCACTATTAATAGCCTGAAATCAAATGATGGACTGAGTCATGAGAGACCAGCGACATGTGTGTTTTCTGTACCATGCACTTTTCAACAGCTGATGTCCACCCTCAAAAGATTGTACCCGGGGCGTGGATACATATTTTACTTTTGGTGTAGAGGATCGAAGTGATGACGTCACTGTACAATGTCTGTAGAACCATGCCATTATGTTTGCAGGCAGGTTGTTAATAAAGGAACTGTCAAATTCAAAATGGCTTAACTAAGGGTTAACTTGGTGTGCATTTATGGGTAGTACGGGAATCGGGTACCCAATAATTTTTTTTTTAAAGGCACGGGCACCCGTCAACCCGTTAAAGAAAGCCAATCCCAGAAATTTAATCTTGGAAATTGGTGTTCATATTGTTCATAAAGGTCCGCACGTTAATACTACCACATCGGCGCGTCAATTAATGCAGCAAGATGCAAGTGTGTACAGTGAGCTCTATAGCTTGACGGTGTAGCTAGGACTAAATTGCATTTTCGCAAGCGTAATAATTTGACCCGTTTTGTATTTTCATGTACCCTGGTTTTCATTTTGAAAATTCCCCACAAATGACATTCAAAAACTTTTTTTCATTGTCTGAGAAATTACTGATATATGTTAATTCAGTACATGATTCCATAATCTGGGACACCTGTCCCTAAGATTAGCGGTTGGGTATTTGGGTACCCGGGTTCGGATGCATAGCTCCGGTTAAGGGAACCATTTTCATTCTTATTTATAGGCTAAACACAGGTGTCAACAGGGTAAACACTTCAGCATTTAAACACGTTTATTCCCCATGAGTTTAAACGTGAAAGGCAATTTTTACAATGTGCCCTCCGCCTCGAACATGTTGTGGTTTCGATTGATTCTCTGTTATGAATTCGACCAAAGGGCAGGTGCAAACTGCCTGAAAGAGAACGATGGCCTTATAAAGACGTTGCAGCGTGTTTACCTCGGTGAATTCGTGCCGCGGTGTTGCGTGAATATCAGATTGCGCATGCAGCAGGTCCCCATATCCCCCAACCAAAGAAAAAGATCCCTGACCTTAAGATTCCCTGACGACTAAATCTTAGGTCAGGTAGTATGTACTCGCGGTTTAATAACGTTCAGTGTTAATCCGAGTGACGTCAGTGTGGCATCATTCAAATTTAATATTCTTGCAAAATCCAGTCGGCAAAATACTGCAAGAGTAGGCCTATATATGGCATTGATTTTTCAATTTTTATGTATAATTGAGAAATCACCTGAATTGCTGGATCTGTAACGGGCCTGACAGACATGTTTTTTATTGCGAACATCAATGTTAACAACCAAAAAAAGTTCAGAAAACTTAGGACATTGGCGGCGACTGGACCTAGCATTCATCAGAAATAGAATATTTTTAGTCTGGGAACCAGACCAGGTATTGGAGAGGGTGAGGATTTGGGTTGGGATTTGGAGAGCGATGTTGGATGAGGTTAGAGGTTATAAATGCCTTCGCCAAAAATAATTTTGTTTGTTAGAAAAGTGGAACTGTGTTGCAATGCAAGACGGGTAGAGATTCGGCTATATTCATGGGAGTCGGATAGGATATGGCCGAAAAAAACGCGCTGTGATATCACGACATGCATTTAGGGCTGCTCATTTTCGAATAATTTAGTATTCGACTATTCGAAACTCGGCTTGATTGAATATTCGAATATTCGATACTCGCCGATCAAGTATTTCAGGCGTCTGCTGCAACTGCATGCTGCACCGGTAAAAAGTTGCACGCAAAGCACGCCGGTGTTTTACATGCGGCGATCGATATTATAGACCACCCAAATGACATTTTTTGCATTGTATCAAGATCATTACAAGAACGTATAATGTTTTGATAACAAGAAACCAAACTCCAGCCTGAGTTTTTGCAATAATTAGTTTAGAAGTGTCAAGGGTTTTACCATGGTTTTACGGTTGAGAACAATAAGCCTCTGTCCACAAAAAATGCGGCCTTTTACACTGCTAAGCGCCGTAACTTTTCTATTAAAATAGCATCAGAGTCGTATCTGTACGTGCATCATATATATCTTTTTTGAATATTCAAACTGGCAAAAAGCTATTCGAATATTCGGTTGATGATCAAATATTAGAATATTTGCTATATTCGGGACAGCCCTAATGCATTTCATTAGGACTATATAATACATACAAGTCTAGCCCAGGACTCCATCCGTAACGTGTAGTGCAGTAAGTCCACTTGGGCTCATACAAGTCATGTTCATTTTAGTCTGTTTTGCGACATACACAAAGACTACATTTTCAAACATAGGGCCTATGGGCTCCGTGCACAACTACCCCCTCAGCGGAAAGAAAAGGCGAGTTGGGGGGTCAATATCGACGCCATCTTACCTGACTTCAATTTAAGTGTCTGGTTCCCTATGATATTCTTATTGAAAACCCAATTATCGAGAGTCGTCAAACAGACAAAGCAATCCCTGGTATACGAGTATCAAATGAACGAGGAGCGCAGTGCGTAATACCAGCGACGTACTCCCCGTGGAAGTGCGGTTGCTATGTGGACAGCGCCCTCTTTTGGTGACGCACGAAGCCCATAGTCCTGTTAAGGAAACAATGATGATGTCGTGTGATGGGTCCCGAATACGAAGTAAAAAATAATTCTGAAAATATGCATCTACGTACAAAATGTACAAAGCATTTGTGCCTGACCAATTTTGATACATTTTATACCATTTTGTAACTCTCCTCAGCGCATTCTGGATGCATGACGGGCGATGGAGCCGACTACCGTGATCTTGCCATGTACACGGAGAGCGGCTACAGTTGTCTGCATTGGAATGAGACGGCAGACAATGACGTCAATCCAACCTCCTACCCAGACGCAGGTAAGGGGATTTTTTTATTTGCGAAACAAAAGTTCATCTTAGTTTGTAACTAATAGAAAGTCACAGAACCTGGGGCCAATTTCATAAAGCTGTTAAGCACAACAATTTGCTTAGCATGCAAATGCTTCCTTGATAAAAACTGGATTACCAACCAGATTTCCATGTGTGGAATATTGCTTTTGACTGGCATTCAGCTGTTGTTTGCTTAGCATGAAAATTACATGGACTTTTGGCTGGTATAAGCAAGACATTTTCATGCTAAGCAAATTTTTGTGCTTAACAGCTCTATGAAATTAGCCCCTGGTCCTGAAATCCAAAGTCAGCAGGAAGAGTAAGCCAGTTCGGTATCTCAAAGGTCAAAGGTTATTTCGGGATAAAATTGCTGTTGTAATGTCACACCATGTTACGCGAACGCCCATTCTGATTGAATTTAACACGTGGGCGTTGCGCGACCACCTTTTGTGTTCACACGCGTGAGTTAGGTCACGCGGGTCATTCGGGATGAAATGTCACTGTGCACATGCGCAGTTGAAATACCGAATTGGCTTATTGTTATTAAAATGAAATAATGAAAGATGCTGTTACGGGGGCTGATTTTCCGATCCTATAGTGGTAGATCTTTCTCCGAGGTATTAAGACTAGGAATTATTATTTTAGAATCGAAACGTCAATCCCCCTCCTGTCATTTTATCAAAATGATTTAACAATTACCTTGCTGCCAACTGGAATCACCTGATGAGTTAGGAGGGTTTTAGGCTTTGACCCTAGCAGAGTCTGCCCCAAACCTTTTTATTATCAAGATCAAAGTTGATTGCTCCCTCCCTCTCGCGAAGGTTTAGGCACAGTACAATTCTGAGTTTGATTATATTTAATAACTGTATCTCCTGTACATATAATGCTCTTGGTATTTCTCGGCCTAAATCACATTGGCAGGCCGTTCCCGAAGCCCATATTCATCTTTATATTTAAAATGTGTACATGTCTATAACTTACAGAAATCTCCCTGGTACTGTCCGTTTTTCTTATTGTTTTTCCCCCGCTTGTATTTATTTTTCATGCATGAAGAGGAAATCAATGCCTGCATATATGAAAAAAAAAAATGAAAGTCTAACATGCCCAGCTCGAATACGTCTATAAATCCAAATTCAAAGCATTATTGATGAATTCTGAGTTGTTGCAAATACACAGCGGTGAACGCGTATAGTCACATTTGGCTTCAAGGGCGCGTTTCTGCTTGCTGCTTCGAGTGTATTCTACAAATATTTACTGCTTCAAGTGGTGTAGTAAAACTAGCCTCCCGAGGTGATGCATGGAGCATTCAATTTTCCCGAGGCGAAGCCGAGGGAAATAGAATGCTCCATGAATCACCGAGGGAAACTAGTTTTACCATGGGGGTATTTTTAATACCTCCATGGTTTTACCACACCACGAGATAAAGCAGTAAATATTTGTTTATTAACACCTCACCCAAAGATTCTGCTTGATTTTAAAATTTTAAAATGATTTAAATCTAAATACAGTTATTAAAAATATACTTCTATTTCAATACAAAATTAGTGGAAAATCTATTTTCTCTTTTCCAAACCACCCCTTAACGAAATGTTTGAACCCAGCCCTGTAGCGCTGGCACTTCGGAACAATACGCGTTACGCGCAACGCTCAACGCGCACACCCCCATGCATCTGCACACAGATACCGCGCCATGGGTATAGAACTTTAGTTGCTAATGCATATGGTATAGTACTTTGGTTGCTATGGATATAGTACTTTTGGCCGTGCACATCAGGAAGATAGCAAAAATAGAAAATGCCTTTTTGACTCGCTCTCGGCCAATCAAGACACAGAATCTGTGGATGAGGTGTTATAAAATGAATTATTGTTGCAAGTCCATATCAGTCGAGATACTCTAGTTTATAATTGCATCGCTTGTCAGGAGTAGGACACGCTGTTAATTGTGCTTGATTGCAGATGTCACAAGCTCTGTAAATTCATTATGTCATAACAAAATGTCCGTCAAGAAAAAATTGATTGTCTGGTTTGCTGCAATATACCTGTATACCGTCTAACCAATGAAAATAAAACTTTAAAGATGCCATGTCGATCGATGCTTTTGTGGCATATCACCCTGAAAAAAAAAATGTTCGAATTGAATTGCTATTATATTGGGGCTTTCCATTGAGGGCACTGCACCCAAAAAAAAATCAACGGACGATATTAGCATTATTTTTTATTTATTTATTTTTATTTTACATCTTCAGACATTACAATAATTTAAACAGGGGTTGTCATGGAAATAAAAAAGTTACAAACTGTTTAAAAAGATGTGTATCTCTGCCAACAATAAAAGCTAGATAAAATTTGACTCAAAAAATGTATACAGGGTGGTCCCCCAAAAAAACAGAACGGCATACTTCCACTACATAATAGTCAAAATCACCTGTACCGATAGATGGAGAATTATAAAGACCTCCCGATTCGGTCCAGTAGGTTTTTCCAGAGCCTATTTTGTATATTAAAAGCAAAGTCGGGTCACTTGGCCATTTGTTCCATGCAGAAAAGAATATGATGATGATACTATATACTTGTTATAATAATTGATTATATCTATAAAAAAACTATATACTGGACGGAATCGGGAGATCTTGATAATTTTTCTTTTAACAAAATTACCCATGCATTGGTATAGGTTAATTGTTTGAGTCTCAGGGTAGCGGAAGTATGCCGTTTCGTTTTTGGGTGGCCACGCAGTATATTTGAAAAAGTAGGTACAAATAAGATATAACTACCAAAAAGAAACTTTAAAAAATAGAATTAATTAAAAAGACAAGTAAAAACAGTTACAAAAGATTACACATGTATACACTTACATGGGAAAACTAGCGAGACGAGAACTCTGAAACGACAAGAACAAGATGCGGCGAAATGAGGCGAGAAAAAATAATAAGTGTCAAATTTTAAATTGGGAGTATCAATGTATACCAGTATTCGTGTGCCTCATTTTCAACATAAAAGATCACACAGTCGTACTTTCCCAATACTTGCGAGGACAATGCTTTGTGTTTTTCTATTGTTCCTTTAATATAACCCAACCCCATACACTAAGCAAGTTTTTCTACTTCCGAGGACCGATTTCAACAAAAGACTTGACTTGCGAGGACTGAAAGGTTTCTTTGTATTTCCTTTCTCCTCTTGTCCTCGGAAGATATACAGAACCTGTCCAAAGATAGTGTAGTAATGCTGAACAGCGGACATCAGCTTTATAGAGTGACATTTACATGTATGTTGGGGGGAGTGACCGAGTGGAAATGACATCATGAGGTTTATTTTGTGTGTACATATATGTATGTTTAGACAACCAAGGATTTTCATTTAAATGAAGCCTGTCATTTATGTATTTGGAACGACTATTAAGTTAAGTTTAGAAGGAACGGAAATGACATGCTCAATCTATGAGACATGTTTAGACAACCAAGGAATTCCATTAAAATGGTTGAGAAGCCATGAGTGAGCTTGAATGGCAAAGGTTCAGACTGCCCAGGTAAAACTGCACGTACCGATATGATAGAATGTGACCCACTCTACAAAAAAGGTATTATGTCGTACTGTGAAAACACACACAAGGTTGTTCTATGTGAAGCAGGCGAAACATTTGTTTACATTAAGTGATTTATTTTTTTATTTTTTCTTCTGTTATATCTATATTTTGAGAATGTATTTTCAGAAACATTAATATTGATGAATAAAGATAAAAAAAATAAATGTTGATAAAATTATCTTATTTCTTGGCACAAATTTGTATACTCCTATTTTCCAATTTAACGGAAGTGCGTTTATCTCTAAACGCACTTCAAACACAGAATGACATAGGGGTCAAACCTACACCAAATTAAAGCTTAGGATGTGCAAATTCAACTATGTAGGCCTATAACTAATTTTTCAAATTTTGCGACATATTACCCCTTTTTGCAGAGCCGTTCACAAATGTCATCGCACTTCGGTTGCATCATATCTCGGTTGCTTGCGTTACGACTATCAGTCATGGTTGAATAACAAAAAAAGGATGTGTTCAGTGAGCGATAATTTGTGGTTCGGTAGGCCTACACAAGACTGGAACGCCATGCTGGAATACTTAGAAGGCATTTGAGTTTAGAAAATGTCAAACCAATAAAGAATTGACCATTAAAGATATCCAGCCGCTCGTTTGACCTCGAGGAGTTATCGTCAGTAGATTATTAATCAATTGCTTAATATAATTGGGAAGTGTTGGCTGCCATTTTCAATTAAACGTAGGTTATAGGATATGTTGGTGAAATTGCTGGTTGATGGCTCTCCACTCTTTATTTTAATATTATTTTGTCTTTACATTTTACCATCTTTGCTTGATATTACATAACTTCTTATCAGCAACTCCACGACCCTTAGGATTCAAAATATGCTTCTAATATCTCTATTTTTGGCTCCTTCGTTATCTAACAGGTTTAGATGAGAACTATTGTCGCAACCCCAACAATAACACAAGGCCGTGGTGCCACTATCGAGACCAAGATATGCAAATTAAGATGGACTTCTGCCCAATCAACACATGTGAGTAATGATGCGCATTATAAACTGTAGGGATATTTTTCAGAATTTCAGAATTCATGAGTGAATGACATTTACGGCATTCTTTTTTTTTATTATTACAAGGCTAAAAGCCACTCTGGGAAAAGGGTTACGATCAGAGGTCAGCGACATTTTGAATTGCCAACCCACGCAACCACGTTTTTTCTGGGTCCAGATCTGAAATGGAGGTTAATTCGTGAGCAGATTTCAGAGAAATTAGACTTTCATCGTCGGTGAGACTAACTCACCTCCCCCACTGCACACATCCTCGCATATGCACCCATACGGGGTACCTCTATTGTAGACTTTACTTTCCTTCTTTTATTCTCCTTTGTCCCTATTGAAATCTCAAACTCCATAGCATTAACTTTGTGGGGTACCTGGATTTCTAAAGACTCCCTTCTGGGGTACCATTGTCCCCATTGTTACCCTTTCTTCCCGGTACCCTGTAAGGAGACTAATGTAGGAACATATTCCCTTGTAACTTGTTGAAGTTCTATATATCAGGCATGCAACTTTTCCTCGGATCATCTGATTTCCTCGTTTTTCACTTACCACTTTAAGCTATTGAAAATTGAAAACACTGTACAACTTTAAAGTCTAGTAAAGATTGGAATTTCCTCGTTTTTTGTGTTAATTCCAAGTTGCATGCCTAGTATATCCAGAAATGTGTTCACCTTTTGACAGGCAAATCAGATGCACTTAGCCGGTTCGAACGCCACTACAAGATCTACATCCCGTCCAACAACCGCAAGTACCACCTTGGCTGGTGGTGGGATATGACCGCCGAGGACTGCGCCCGTTTCTGTCTGGAGGAACAGACCTTCGTGTGTCGGTCCTTTGAGTACCGTGAGCAATATTACTTCGATGACCGGCGGTGCATCCTCACGGAACAGAGCCTGCACACGCTGGATATCTACCGGACGACCACGTCCGGCACATCCATAGATTTGTTCACAAGGATTGATACGGGTGAGTTTGTATTCAAATCATTTTGACCTCTTATGCTATGTCACGTGTGCTCTGATTGAAAATTTTAAAGTTATTGGATTCCCCCTAGTAACGAATTATGAAAGAAAATTGATTTTTTTAAAGAAAAACTTACTGTGCACTATTGGTCTTCCTTGTGCTTCGCACAACGATTGGTATACGTTGATACCGTCGCGCCCTCCTGCCAATTCAAAATTATCAGTTTCTTATCGTTAGTCCATTTTTTGTGCAATATCCCATCTTTACTATAATAAAGAGCCTAAACTTCACCCAAACATAGCCCAAACATAGTTTGGCAATAGTTCTACCATCGTGAACACTTCTCTTGGGTCAATGTATTATTGGGCCGATCATACCGTGGGTTTGCCATCTTATGTGTCTGAAGATTTAGTGAAATAAGAGAGGTGTGTTTCTACAGCTTGAAGACGTTGGATATTTACGCTGAGATAACTCGGACTTTTATAGGAATACGGACATGCAGGAATTTGGACATGCAGGAAAAGATGCTTGAAAAAAAAAAGGTGAAATACGATTGAATGAGCCTGGGGTTAAAATGAACGGAAACGTGGTGAAATTGTTCGGGAAAACCTATATAAAATCACTTCATCTCAAATATATACACTCTGCACTTTACTGACCACTATCACACCTGGTCATTGCAGTTCTGTCTCAATTCGTTTTCAATAGATGTATCCGTACGGTGGTCACTTCCCTTTCCTATTGAAAATTTGATGGGCAAATGG
Organism: Hippasteria phrygiana; assembly: GCA_037893225.1. Lineage (NCBI taxonomy): Eukaryota > Metazoa > Echinodermata > Asteroidea > Valvatida > Goniasteridae > Hippasteria > Hippasteria phrygiana. The sequence continues at coordinate 1,078,467 of JAZGUH010000003.1, forward strand.
ACAAGAGCTCACACGTTCTCACGCTCAAGTCATGGGATAACAGTGGGCTAACTATTAAATCATAAATGACTGGATAGATTTTTTTCAAGGAGAAATGGTCGTGAGAACTTATTGTCCAATAGGCATGCTTTTTAGATCAGCATTTTATTAGGGAATTTTATACATTTTCTGAATGTCATCACCCCAAGGTCGTGTCGCTGTACCTTTCGTTTTGACACTGTGGTGATTAAAAACCTTGGGACATGCAAGAAAAGAAAAAAACTAGTTTATGCTTCATGGATGTGCACTAATAAATAAGAGCACATAGCGTGTCAGTGTTTTTCTTAAAACTAAATTGGTCGTTATTTGTCAGGCACTAACAAAGACAATCTTCATCCCTATAGAAAACTGAAGATGTCTTCTTTCATATTCTGATCACCCCAGATTTATACGTTGCCTGGTTTTAATGCCCTTTTTGGACTGGTAAATGAGCAAATGAGCAAATGCGATGAGCAAATTTCCGAAACTTTTCAATATGTAATGATTAATCCAACAGATTATGCCCCTGGCCTCCCCACAAAATCAAAACACAAAAACAAAAATATGTACTATTTTGAAACTATCACTATCACTACGCCCATTCCAGAAAATAAGACCCCCCCCTATAGACGTCCATAGACGTCCATAGACGTCCATAGACGTCCATAGACGTCCATAGACGTCCATAGACGTCCATAGACGGCATCCGGCTTTAGGGTTTTAAATTCCTACAATACACAACAGTATACAACTCCACCCATCTAGTGGGTTGGAATTAAGCTTGTAAGTTATCTAATGTTATACAACACCTGAATAAATCTCTATCACATGGTTCTATCACATGGTTCTATCAAACGGTATACGTGTTTGATAGAAATTCCTGCCGTTACACATATGATACACGATATGGGACGTATACAGAGCGAACCCCCCCCCCCCCCCCCCCTCTTTTGTGTTGGTCATTGTGTTCCCGGAATCTCAGGAATTCTTTTCAGAAGTCTAGGGGGGATGTGTTAGGTAACAATAGTCTGGAGAGTGTATAGGGTATAGGGACAAAAAGGGGGGTACCCCTCTGCCCCATATCGTGCTGGGTATACCGTTACAACATGATGGCTTTCATTGGACTGGTTCCCGGTCCCTCCATTGTCCTTCGGACTTCAAATGTATATTATATACATATGGGGACCGGGAACCAGTCTAGGCTGTCATTCACACAAAATGGCGGACGGTGTTTCCGAACCGCGGTTTGTTTTCCTAACAGACGACGAAATATTGGAACTCGTAGGTGATGCTGACGCTGCTAACACAAAGAGACAAATGAAATATGCAGTCAAATGATTAGTGGAATTTGCAAGACACGCAGGAACAACAATTAAAGCTTTAACCGATTCGGAACTGGACCACTTTTTGTCGCGGTTTTATGCGGGACTGAGAAGGTAAAACGGGATGTTGTACACCAAGAAATCCATGCATGCAATCTGTCGGATTTATTCAGGTGTTGTATAAAACAAATAATGAATGTTTCACATTCGTGCAATGGTGAGAATAATTTCATTCGGTGACAGATGGAATGTCCCATTCCACTCGGCGTCGCCTTGTGGAATGGAACATTCAATCTGTCGCCTCATGAAATTATTCTTACCATTGCACTCATAAACATTCATTATTTGTATACTAACAAATTAGCAATTCAATTTGTTTTCAGGGCGATACACCTAAATACTAGCATGGGCATAGACGCCTAAAAAAGTTTTTTATTTTTTTTTTAGATCAACACCCCGGATCCTATTCAAGATTTTGTAAACCAGTGCACTAACCCCCATCTACTATATTGCACAACCGCATGTACAAGCTCACTACAGCTAAATTGACACACAAAAATAGTTTGGTTGCCAGGCCATCGGCCATTTGATATGATTCGTTAGGTGCGAACAAGTCTTAGTTTAGAATGGCGCCCATGTGCATGCTTCTAAAAATTGCACACAGGAAACAAATCCAGAGTCAAACAGAGTCAAACATGAGTTGAAAATGATCATACATAAAAACCAAATTTGTTCAAGATTTTGCTCGTTTTCTATTCTTTGTCAATTTTTCAAAATGCTTCAATTTTCAAGATCTTAAAAAAAAATGCAAGCAGTGGTAACACTGTTTTAACAATAAAACTGATTCATACCATTACCAATAGAGTATGGTTTCAATGTGCAGCTAGGGCAGTAATTAGGCCTATATGTGTCTCACTGTACGTCGCAACATTTTCAAAGAAATTCTAAAAATTTACGACTATTAGCAAAGGATAACCAATTTCCATTTTTTTTTCATTTCTGAATATCCGATCCTCGATTAGAAGTTGACATCCTGACATTATTTGTAGCCCCCTGCTGGAAATCATTGGAAAACAATATAGATTTCCACTTTTCTTGACAACGACAGCACACCTGGTGCCATCATTTCACAGGATGATTGAGGCAACTATTAACTTACAGTCTAGTATTGTATTTCGTAATAATTCAGTAAAAAAAAAATTAGAGGATTACCAATCGTGTACACTACGTTTAACTGACCACTCCTGTGTTCCATTGATCCAAATATCAATAATGCCTCGCAGTTAGGGGACACAAATCGTGACGAAGCATGTCACTACTGAAGAAGACCTGATTTGATCATAGATAACAATTTATTAGGAAAACGATCATTGTCAGAAATTGGACAGTATGGAAATGGGACTGAATATATCGGACACTGCCATTTGTCTACTATCACATTGTTTTTGCCATCCCTGTCCACTTGACAATTTAGTTGACAGGTGTCGCTGTGAAGAGTTATTTATCGACTACTTCCATGTAATAAGTGCATTTCTGCCTTGAAGGCACTGTCATTTATCAAACATGTTTCTCAAGTCAAAACCTAAACAGATGAAAACCTGCAGTCGGTTGCAAACATATAGTCTTTCCATGCATACATGTATTAAACACTGAGATGTTTGATTTTTGTTTTTATAGTGACTGTGGGCTAACCCCAAGATTGATCTATTCACCTGTTATGAATCATTCTGAAATGTTGGTCATTTTCATCATTGACTTGAAAATAACAAAATATCATCTCATAGATTCTTTCTCTTGATAGCCTTTGAGTATGTCACGAAATATTCAATCTCTTTTAACTATATTGCTGCCCACCTCCAGCTGGCCCACAGGCAAAAAAGTACTATCCCATGGCCAAAAAGTACTTTTCCACAGGCCAAAAGTATATCCCTTCCATACCAAAATATTATACCTGTAGCAATCGGATATTATACTGCAGCCAGATCCAACAAACATATTGCCCTTATATTCTGTGCAGTTTTTGGAGTGTGAGCAGAATATCTGTAATCCAAAACTATGCAGACTAACTAATTTATTTTCGTAATCTATGGAAGGCCATGCTATAAAACAACAATTGACTATTTTCATGTGTGATTCATTGTATTTTCCTTCTCGCTACCGTTCCCTATAAGTAATGATCATTTTTCTTGGGCATGGCAAGCAATGATTTTTGCTTTCGAAATAAAACAGTCAGAAAAGGGTATTTATTTCTTTTTTATACTCAGTCTTGATAAATTAAACACAGAAATATTGTAAAAAGTTTGAGGCCTCACCATCATCTTTGAATTTTTGACCTCTATTGGAAATTTTGCATGGCCACAGGCCTATCGAAGTGATTGAAATTGGATCAAGGTTTTCTTAAATTAAAATATGTGCATATATATCTCTTTAAAGTTTCGAATTTGTGTGGTTTTTCCTCTTAATTCTGTTTGCAGTTTGCGATGCCTACCAAGCTAATGCAACTCCGGGTGAGTGTTGCGTTTGATGCTGTTTAGAACAGAATTTGATTTGAAATGATATGTTTTCAAATGCATTTAAATTCATTCAAATGAATTTAAACAACAGACTTCGAGTCGGGCCTTAACCCTAACCCTGCTGAATCCAACAAGATCCAACACATTTCTCTTCATCAAACAAACCACAAGGGAAACTGACTAGGTAAATTTGAATAAATGTTCAAAGTGAACAAAGAAAATTACTGGCAGGAGCGAGATTCGAACCTGTGACCTCCAGAATACCGTACCGGTGTTCTACCAACTGTATGAGCTGTCTTGCTCTATGTTGACGGTCTCCCAAATAGTCAGTTTTCTTTGTTCGGTGGGCGCTAGTCAGAAATCATAAAGCCAGAATGCCGTACAGCCAGGGATCATCAGGCCCAAATTTACAACACTACCGGTATGGTATTCCTGGAGGTCGGAGGTTAGAATCCCGCTCCTGCCAGTTTTCTTTGTTCACTTTTGAAAAACAACATTTTTCTGTTTGGTTTTGTTCATTCGAGCAGTGAGCGAGAGATCTGCAGCTATTGTGTGGTTCAGCAGCTTTCACACTTCAATATTTGTTGGATATTGTTGGATATACACCATGGTTCTACCTGAGTTTGTTACACATTGTCTGCGACAAAAACACATTAATTTTTTTGCTACTTAACTGCTCTAATCCTGCTCCTGCCAGTATTCTCTGTTCACTTTGAAAATGTTTTCAAAAGTACCTACATGTAGCCAGTTTCCCTAGTGGTTTGTTTGACAATATTATAAGTTGGATCCTCATTGAGTGAACCCGAATGTCGCTTCCCAGGTTGTATCGTAAAGTTGGGGTGTGATCCCTGGCTATAAGGCATGGGTTTATGACTTCTGACTAAGTACCCTCCCCCTCCCACCTGCCTCTTTCCCTCCCACCTGCCCCTCCCCCTCCCTGAGCAAAGATACTGACAATTTGGAAGACTACCAAAAATATAGGCCAAGCTCACTTGTCACAGTGCTGGTACGGTATTCCGGGGTTCGCAGGTTCAAATCCTGCCCCTGCCAGTTTTCTTTGTTCACTTAGAAAATTCATGAACCCTCACCCCCACGAGGTATTCTCTGAGCACCCTGCCAAATGCAACAGAGTGCAACACAGCTGAAATAAGAACCCTGCCAAATGCAATGTTGCACTGTGCTGGAGGTTTATTTATGTGCAACTTGTGCTTCTGTTAGCCTGCTAAATGCAACAGAATGCATCAGACCAGGACACATACACTGACTGCTAAAATGCAACAACTTGCAACAACTTTAGACCATTGGTGCATTATGTTGCATTTAGCAGGGTTAGGGTTAAAAAGCTATTTCATTTTAAAATCCTTGGCCAAATGCTGTATATAGTCACACATTGACTAGCATTTGTCACATATGGATACAGCCAGCAGCAATGTGCAAACTAATCAAACTGGAAGATTTTCGACCTCTGGAGTTAAAACACTGATTTCCCTCGGTGTCAATGTTATTGTGTCAATTCTAAATGGGGGAGAACATCTGGCCTTTCTCGAGATCTCTCCTTGAAGAAAATTACCTTCTCAACCTCAATTGCACGTATTTAATAAAGTGCGGCTTTACGGAGGTTGAGCGATCTTGAAATGAGTCCGGAGAAGTTGATTGAAAATTGAAAATAGAATTTGTCTTCCCAAGGCAAGAAATTTGATTGGTTATCTAGGAGAACAGAAACATTAACCCTTTAGAGCTGCAGTTTTGGAGGCCACATAGAGCTGGAGGTGTGGGGGCACAGACTCCGTCCGCTTCATCTCGGCCAAATTTAGAGAAACAGTTTTCTTTTATGAAATTAAGTATGCAGATGAGGATATATTTCTATAATAATTACCAGTGCAAATATCATTCCAGGGTTTTGTATTAATATTTGATTATGCATAATTTACACATTGCACCTTGTTCTGTTAATACACGGTTTCTATGTATCACATCATAGATTTTGTGTTTTATCAAATTTGGTGTCAAATTACGCCAAACAAAAACCAGAAAGGCTCAGCCTGGAAAAGTACTGTGACACAGTCGCACAAAAAATGAGGTAGACAGATTCTCCCCCCCCCCCCCCAGCTCTTTGAGAGTTCATGAAGTACGTGTGTATTTTGCATACAGAAGGAACTGATCTAGGCTTGGCTTGGTTTTTAACAGTGTACTTGGTTCTTCCTGACATGACTTTCATTGTTTACATCCTATATCCGCTACTTCCTGTACAACCTTTGACCTTCCTGTATGACCTTTGACCAGTGGAAGTTGCCCTAAAAAGTACACCTTAGATTTGGGAGCTAAAATTTAAGGCGTGTAGCATTCTGTCTTGAGGAAATGTATTGTTTTCTGACTGGGCTATGCTGGTAAAATGAAATAAAAGTTATAATAAAACAATAAAAGAATTTTGCAACCTACTGAAACTGCTGGAAAATTTTACTTCAACTTGCAGTCAATCAACCATGTACATTGCCGTTGCATAGGGGTCCGTTGCTAGACTAGTCAGTGTTTGATATCAAGATTTCTCAAAAAGTGCCAGTGATTGTAAAGCTGCAACACATTTGCACATTTCATTGGAGAGTATGTTGCAATGATGACAAGCCAGACAGCCCAGTGGGTGGGAAAAAAATAACGTGTGGGTGATTTGAGGGAGCCAGACAAATTGTCCTAATCTTTATAGTGACTTGCCAAAAGTTTCAACTTTTTCGAAAAAAGTTGACAAAATAAGCACTGATATTATCAATATAAATGATAATAAACATTTTATTAAAACAAATAAACTCTCCTGGATTGTCCTGAGGATGGGCAGTGTATACTGTCTGAAACGTTGAGTTCCCTGGTTCTTTTCAGAACCCTACAAACTCACAAATTTGAGATTTAATTGCCACACGGTGCTATCGCAAATCTTTACCTTATTGCTATCTTTATAAAACCTTCAAATCTTATTTGAAGGCAATAAAGCAATACATTTTTTTATAAAATAGGATTCCGCACATTTTGTAGTTTCTTTATAATGTGCCCAGAAGGGGTTCTCATCAAATTTCCTTGGATTTTTAGGTACCGGTATATAACTTGCACACTCGATCAAACTCATGAGCTGGATGATAATTGATTTTTGTGTATCACCTGATTGATACAGATGAGTGCCCGCTTCGGCTCGGGATGGGGGATGGCACCATTCCAGACTCGTACATCACGGCATCGAGCTCCGTAGGCCCTGCCCACCTGCCCGAGCACGCTCGGCTGGACGGCCCCTCCTACTGGAAACCGGCCCAGAATACCAGCGGCGATCACTGGATACAAGTCTGCTTCCCCCGGCGCATGCTGATATCGGGCCTGGTGGTGCAGGGTGGGGGGCAGGGCGACCGGGCGGGGTGGATCGAGAACTTTGAGCTGGAGTACACCCAGGATGGAACCATGTGGTGGAAGTACAGGGACTTCCGGGAGTTTCATCGGATTCCAAACGTCATGGTGGGTACAGCTTCTGCAAGCTCAATACTCATGAGCTGCTCTTGAATCTCACAATTATGAATTTTAAATATGTAAAGATGTACCCTGTCCTTGTCCTTTTCAAGTTTCACACCGAAAAATAAATCATTTTAAAAAAATGTCTAGCAATTTAAAAGTAAATCGATTTTAACCGGTTCGCCAACTAATCAGCCAACTTCTGATATACAGCCAAATGCCACGATATTTGTACGATATTTCTTGCCGAAACCTCATATATTTCAATACTCCGGGTGCACCCACCGGAGCGTAAATTGTAGAACAGGCCGTGCACAGCGGCCAAGTTCAAGTTCAACACACGGTCCGCCTCCACAGACTTCTCGGACTTTGTGTGTGTGTACAAAACAAATGAGGGATTAGCGTGTTGAGACGTCACCCGGAGGTGAGTCGAGGCAAGCTTGACGTTTTAACCCGTCAGCTGTGCCCATGCATAGCTGCCAACTGGTACGAATTTTTCGTAATTTTTACGAATTTAATAATTACGAAAATACGAATTGCCTTTAAAGAGTTACGAATTTCAAATTTTCCACCTAAAATAAAAAAATAGGATAATTTTCACAAAACGATACTATTAATTTTGAAATTGTTATGTTGTTGTCGAATTTGTGTAAAAAAGTCGATACCATACCTTTGGAAACGTAGTCATTACACACAATACTGAAACACCGAAATACTGCCAACATCGATTTGTTCAGTATCGATACTGTGTGTCAGGGTACCAGTGTTACATGTAGAAGTATGGAAAAAGGTGTGGGAGCCATTGACAAAACGCACGTGCGGTATGGGGTATAGGCCTCCTTGTATTTTCAAGATGGCTTCCTGCAGTCCTGCAGCCGATTTCACGAAACCTTGCGCAACTCTACTTACGCCACAATTTATTGCGTAAGTTGCGCAACATTTAAAAATCGATTTCACGAAAGTTACGCACTCGTTTTAGGTGGCTTAAGTTGTTGACACAAAACACAGAAATGATGACTTAAGCCCTGTACGCACTGGACTTATTTTGGTAAAACTTACCGAGACGATGGGAACTTTCCCATTTTAAGTCCAGTGCGGACAGCCTAGGACGTTTTCCTCTCAGTTACTTTTCCTGAGTGCAGCGGTTACTTCTACCGGCCAACTGCTGCCCAGGAAATCTGACCAGGTAACTTTTCCCGAGACGGTAAGTCCAGTGCGGACAGTGCGTTGCGGTAAAAGCGGCTCAGGAAAGCGTACATCCGGCCTGAGCGCAAGGTCATGCTTCACAGGGAAACCACGCATGCGCTTTGCATTGTTTTACCGCGGTACACGTGGCAAGTTTCCAAATTCCAGTGCGTTGTTTCTCTTTTGGTCGCAATCATGGTAGATTTTATTATTATCGGAAGTTTGATTGGTGCTAAAGACGTAGGCCTGCGTGTACACATCGGCCGGAAAAATGAAAAGGCAGGCGTGATTTGGGTCAATCGCGTCAATGTAGAAAGGTCACGCAAAGCGCCCTCGTGAGTCGTTATATTTACAGCTCGGTTACTTCTCCCACGGTCTTGGTAAAATTTTCCCGTATCTAAAGTCCAAGTGCGGACAGTGGTCACATTTGACCATTTTTCATTTTACCATCGTCTCGGTAAAACCTTCCCAAAAAAAGTCCGGTGCGGACACGGCTTAAGCTAGCTGAGCGTGAGCACAGCAGAGCCGTTAGTTGTTCAAATCATTAATTAAATTCACTAGATTATTTCAGAGAGTAATTAAATGATCATCCGCTGCAGGTTTACCTGTGAGATATTTCCGAATGTTGCCATCAATTTTTTTTTCGGAGCGATGTTTCAAAAGTGACTAGTTTCAAAATGGCGCCCCACAGTTCAATTTTACGACTGTTCCATGTATTTTTATTGTTGCACTAAAACAGTCGTCGTAAAAGTGGCATTCAGCCTCGTCCGCGATGTATAAAATAAATAAAACATTGCGCAGCTTCGCACTGTTTCGTGAAATGGATCGCAAGGATGTAGCGCAGCTGCGCAACATTTTTATAGCGCAAGTCTTATGCAATGGCGTAAGTTGCGCACGGTTTCATGAAATCGGCTGCTGAACTGTCAACGTTTTACGAACTTTCTGAGATTGCATTGTGAAACAAGACTATCGAAGGGAATAGATGAAAGGACATTTTTACAGTAGATAAGCCTTTGAGAATTTCGCTGTTTTGCTGGAAGGTAAATAGCACTTGATGAACGGCATGAACGTGATGAAAATGCGGGAAAACATGTGCACGAACGCAGCACAGCACATCGTGAGTTTAATGTTATCCTAGGTATACATCGCGATTGTCAAGTTTAACTGTTAGTTCGAAAACTTTACAGAATTTTTCGAGATTTCATCGTTTCTCATGGCTTCCAAAGGTAGACAGAAAGGACAATTTTATAGTAAGAAATACAGTGATGAATTTGACAGCTAGTTTTTAAAGGGAGACAAATCAGCTACCTACAAAGCACAGACATGACTGAGAGATGACAGCACCAAGGATCTATATGTATGTTTTTTGTTTAATGATACAATGTACTTTACTCTGTGGGGCCACACAAAAGAAAAACATTGAAATTTCATACAAATTATGTACATGTACATGTCAAAGGCTGTTCCGCACTGCGCCGCACCACGATATTTTGTTACTAATTGGAATTTTCAAATGTTGGCAGCTATGCTATGTATAAAAACAGCCAGATCGTGTTAACACGTCCTCCGACGCGAAAGGGTTAAATAAGACATTAAACAAAAAAATTGTGGTCAGTTTAGTGGTCAATAATTATGTTACTAATTTTGAATTAATGGCTGATAATTGTTAGGGAATTATAATTACACAACTTCCTGTCAGTGTCTTCATTGCCTCCTGGACCACCCCCCCCCCCAGGTGTTCCGAGCCAATGGAGAAGCCAGCTGTCCACGCCCAGTCATCCTGCCTAGCCCCTTCAGGGCCAAGTGCATCAGAGTCATCCCCACCCTCTGGAACCACGCCCTTCACCTACGCATGGACCTGATTGGATGCTTAGACAATGGTTGGTTGATTCTGTGATTCAGTGGGCAGATTATACTGAACGAGTTGACAGTAATGACTACATATGCATTGATAACAGGACTAACAACATAACTATTCCACCTGGGCAGATGACTATTTTCACCCTACGGAATAGTAATCTGCCCAGGCATAAATATAGTCCGCCCAGGCAGAATAGTACTCCGCCTGGACGAAGTAGCAATCCACCTGGACGAAGTAGCAATCCACCTGGACGAAGTAGCAATCCACCCGGGTGAAATAGTGGGCAGGAAAAAAAATTTGTCCTGCCCTAAATACACTTCCGTAGTTCTTTTTGGCTCTAGTTAAATATATATCCATATTTTTCTCACCACAGACTGTGATGTCATCTTGGGGCTGTCTGACGGGCGAGTGCTGGACTCCCAGATCACTGCTTCGAGTAGTGCAAGCGAGACTAATGCAGCTAAGACTGCTCGTCTGAACCCACTGGACCAGCTGCCGAGCACCGGTTGGGTGCCGTGGACCAGTGACCTTCTGCAGTGGCTGCTTGTCGACTTAAAGCATAGTCACGAAGTCCAGGCCGTGCTGACACAAGGTTGTGGTGACAAGGAATTATGGGTGACCTCGTTTAGGATGTTTTACGGAGATCCGGCTAATGAGACTGCTGCTCTTGGGTTGATGCCTTACTTGGACCAGACTGGTGTAACCAAGGTAAATAAACTTTCTATTTCAAATTTGTTATGGGTAGCATCCATCACAAGGCCAGAGGGCCACTGAAAGGTGTAGACTGTTAGCATAGAAGTACAACAACAAAAAAGAAGAGACAAAAATGATGGTTAACCTTTTGAATATGGACGACGGCTATTACCGTGGTTTGAAACGAACCTCTGGCCATTTGACGTCTATAGCCGCATTCCTGCGGAACTCAATCCATTCATATTTACAGTAGAACGCCGCTGTAACGAACATCGCGGGATCCACAGATTTTGTTTGGTAAAGTGATCGTTTCGTATAGCGATTTTCAGCCGCCAGTTACTTAAGGATGCCTTAGAACATGTGCTGGCCATTGAATCATGTAAATTACATGTTCATACTTTTCTAAGCTTACCGAATTCTGAAGCAACAGTTGGCTTTTCCCTTCTTATTCCTTGGGGGAAATAAAAGCCACCTGTCACTCTTCAACATAAAGCTGCGGCCATCCAAATGCACAGTAGCTACATTTTAAAAATCCGTTGCCTTTTTTTTCAACAACAATGTTCGGTAAAGTTTTGTGCACAATTTGGGAGCCAAGGATGGTGTTCGGTATGGCGGTGTTCGGTATGGCGGCGTTCCACTGTATATTGTTCTTGAATGGCAGTGTAATGAATAGATGGAGCTTTTTCAGACAAAGCTTTTATTCACAAAATAGGACCATGCACTCTATTCAGTGTGGTGCCTATTGTTTGCATTTACGCTTGCATCTACGCTTGCATTTACGCTTGCATTTACGCTTGCATTTAACCCTTGCATTTAACGCTTGCATTTAACGCTTGCATTTAACGCTTGCATTTAACGCTTGCATTTAACGCTTGCATTTACGCTTGCATTTACGCTTGCCTGCACAGTCCGTTAAAAAGTGGGGGATTTGACTCTCCCCCCCCCCCAAAAAAAAATATTTTAAAAAACCCCCAAAAAAACTCTTTACAGCCCTTGCATTCCATTTTCTTTGCCAAAACAATGATCTTGATAAACACTGAATGTCTTTGTTCAAACAATGATTTAAAGGTTTTCATTGGCAATTTGGATCAGCACACCATCGTCCGGAATGACCTGCGACCTGAGGTTGTGACCCGCTACGTCCGAATCGACCCAGCCACATGGCATCCGGCAGGCATTGGTCTGCGTCTGGAACTTGTTGGTTGTCTGCACCGAAGTAAGTTATGTTCCTGATGCACATTGCCCACCAACTGCGTTAGTTTGCGAAACTGCTTGCGCCAGTTTGCGAAGCCAAAAATAGCGCAAGTAACGCAGCAGTGGGCAAGCGTTCTTGCGAAAGCTTCCGCAAATTTAGCTTGTGAAATGGCTTCGCAAGCTGTTGCGCTAGTTTTGAGCCTGCCCAAAAATAGCGCAAAATAGCGCAAGCCAAGCTGCGCCAGACGTCTTTTGCAATGCATCATAATGCATCGCAAGCAGTGTACAGGCCTAACGTAAGCATGTGCAACGAGCGCAATGCAGCACAAGCATTTCTGGGAAAATTCTAGGTGTAGGCATAGAAAATCTAAGTCAGGCACCATTTGACTTTTGGCCATCCTAGTACAATTAGTTTTTCGAGTTTCAGGTTGCTGCGTTCTCCTCTTCGACAACAAAGTGAATTGAATTGAGATATACCTGAAAAATCTCGAGATTTTTTGCAAATTGTTTCCCTCGTTGCACCTGTGGGCAACAGCATTAAAAAAAAATTGCATCAAATTGCAAAATTTGCAAATAGCGCAATATATCACAAATTTTGGGGAAAAAAATTTGCAAGATAACGCAAGCTGACATAGTTTATGGGCAAGTTGCATAATTAGTTGGCTTTGAAATTGACCTTGATTATTGGGGTCTGGTTTTTATTATTTGTTTGCCTCATTTTGCCAAAGCTTCTCCTCGGTGCTCTTGGCATTTAATAAAGAATGGATATGCTTCCGAGAAGAATTGATTTTTTCTCATGCTAAGAAATTATGAAAGAAAATTTGATGGTGTGACGTAGCCTGAGATGTGTGACACGTGACGGGCAGCGTGGGATAGGTAATGCGACAAGCAGTGGGTGATACAAGACTGGGGGAAACGACAGGTGGTACAATGGGCGATGCGACAGGTGATGCGACAGGGACATGACGAGCGATGACTACTGGTGACGATATAAAAAAAAAATTGCTTTTTCAGAGTGAACAACAAAAACTGGCAGGAAGGGATTCGAACCTGCAACCTCCAGTTTATTGCACCAATGTTCAACCAACTGAGCTAGCTATCTTGCCCTATGTTGGCAGTCTCTCAATTTGTCGATATTTCTGTTCAGGTAACAAACACGCAATGTCGTATTATATCCCTGCATCACGCCACAACTTCACAGTACAACCCAGGAAATTTAACTGTAAAGTGGGGATCACTCAATGAGGACGATACATACAATTTTGGTTTACATATCCTTACACGGTTTGTCCGGCAGTTTGCAGCCAGCGCCTGGGCATGGAGTCCGGTGCAATTGCCAACGACCAACTCTCCGCCTCCTCCTACTTCAAATCCCGGCCCCCTAAAAGCAGCCGTCTGCACTACGAGAATGATAGGCGATATGCCTGCTGGGGGCCGAAGCACGAGCTGGGGCTGGCTGAGTGGCTTCAGGCCGACCTGGGTGCCCTGCACACTGTTACGGGGGTCATCACGCAGGGAGCGGGCAACACCTGGCGATACTACTGGGTGGAGGAGTACAAGATACAGTGGCTGAGTGCCTATGAGGACGGGGTGTACCGCACCTACAGGGACTTGCAAGGAAATGATATGGTTAGTGGGTATTGATGAGTTTTTGTCCATTTTTGTGTATGGGGGAATAGCAGGGGCAGATCCACACATTTTTTTCTGGGGGAGGGGGAGTCATCAGAACAATCAGGTCTTTTTTGTCTGGTCTGCAACCGGCAAACAGGAACCCCCATCCACCATTGCATAGTGTTAATTGCTGTCATTGGAGTTTTTTGCTGCACGTGTAGAATGGGATAGAGATACGTGTAGAATGGGATAGAGTATATCACCAGCTGCGAAATGTGGAACTTTTGTAACGAAAAATACAGTACGTCAAACAAACCACAAGGGAAACTGACTAGGTAGATTCGAATACATTTTCAAAGTGAGCAGGATTCGAACCGTACCAGCGCTCTACCTACTGAGCTATCTTGCCCTATGTTGGCATTCTCCCAAATTGTCAGGATCTTTGTTCGAGTGGGTGCTAGTCAGAAGTCATAAACACATAATGCCGTATAGCCAAGGATCACACCCAATTTTACAATGCAACCTAAGAAACGACATTGTGGGCATCACTCAATGAGGATACGGCTTTTTAACTTATAATTTGTCAAACAAACCACAAGGGAAACTGACTTGGTAAATTTGAATAAATTTACTTGGTAAAATAGTAACTAAATTGAGTAAAAAGGAACACCCTCTTTGAGTTCATTTGGTCATTGGGATATCAGGGGTGAGATTTCAACAGATTTTTCCTGATTTGCTTAGTAAGACGTCTTCCAGATTTCCGGAAGATTTTTGGGTCCTTAAATTGTTTTTCATCATTTGAAAATGACCTATGTAACCTAAAACAGTTTTAACCCTTTGCGTACGGAAGATGCCATATGGCGGAAAAAAAACAGTGCCACCAGGCCGGATGACACCATTGGCCGCTGTTTGTGCAGTTTCAATCCATTGTTGGATTAAACAGTGCCACCAGGCCGGATGACACCATTTGCCGCTGTTTGTGCAGTTTCAATCCATTGTTGGATTAAACAGTGCCACCAGGCCGGATGACACCATTGGCCGCTGTTTGTGCAGTTTCAATCCATTGTTGGATTAAACAGTGCCACCAGGCCGGATGACACCATTTGCCGCTGTTTGTGCAGTTTCAATCCATTGTTGGATTATTGTGTATGTTACGCTTGACTTCCCTAACATAGGAAATGCCATAGGAAATGCCATAGGAAATGCCATAGGAAATGCCATAGGAAATGCCATAGGAAATGCCATAGGAAATGCCATAGGAAATGCCATAGGAAATGCCATAGGAAATGCCATAGGAAATGCCATAAGAAGGAAATGTCATACGAGTAAATTGGTACCTGTGAGGGCAGTGATGGTTATGTGTTTGATTAGCCTGTGTGCGCTTAAAATAGCAGCCGGGGCTGTATACTCCCCAGGGAACTGAGAAGGTTTCATGAATGATTAATGTGCACGATGACCAGGGGTAATAATATTTGTAAAGCGCTTTGATCTTGCTAAAAGCGCTATATAAGAACCTGTATTATTATTTATATTATTATTATTATTATTATTATTATTATAGGAAATGTCATAGGAAATGTCATCCGAGTTATTCCGCCATCCTTTAAATGTATAAACTTGGTTGATCAATTGACCTATTGTGGCTTGTGAGTTCTTGGACAACTTCGCATATGTGCAGCCCGTGCAATGGCATATAGCTCCGCAATGCAAGAAAAAGCACTTGCAGACAGTTTACTGCTTGTATCTGACCGGAGCTGTCTTGATTGTTGTCCGAGACGACTTTTCTCATCGTGTACACATGCATGGATGTACAAACTACGTGACTGGAATTGAATCACAGTTTGCATTTGACGTGCGTTCCCGTGTTGAGTTTCAACAAACAAGGCACATGTTTTCTGTTTGTCTCGGATTTAGAATGTCACATGATACACAACAGACGCTATGATTGGCTAATGCTTATGAACAGCGATGGTCGTAATATCAGTATTTGAATCACCTCAGCCAGTCTTAAACCTCCCTTGGGTGCATGTAAAACCATATGAAAAGTGTTTTGCTGCACGTGTAGAATGGGATAGAGATACGTGTAGAATGGGATAGAGTATATCACCAGCTGCGAAATGTGGAACTTTTGTAACGAAAAATACAGTACGTCAAACAAACCACACGGGAAACTGACTAGGTAGCTTCGAATAAATTATCAAAGTGAGCAGGATTCGAACCGTACCAGCGCTCTACCTACTGAGCTATCTTGCCCTATGTTGGCATTCTCCCAAATTGTCAGGATCTTTGTTCGAGTGGGTGCTAGTCAGAAGTCATAAACACATAATGCCGTATAGCCAAGGATCACACCCAATTTTACGATGCAACCTAAGAAGCGACATTGTGGGCATCACTTAATGAGGATACGACTTTTTAACTTATAATTTGTTAAACAAACCACAAGGGAAACTGACTAGGTAAATTTGAATATATTTACTTGGTAAAATAGTAACTAAATTGAGTAAAAAGGAACACCCTCTTTGAGTTCATTTGGTCATTGGGATATCAGGGGTGAGATTTCAACAGATTTTTCCTGATTTGCTTAGTAAGACGTCTTCCAGATTTCCAGAAGATTTTTTGGTCCTTAGGTCATTTTCAAATGATGAAAAACAATTTATGTCATGTATGTAACCTAAAACAGTTTTAACCCTTTGCGTACGGAAGATGCCATATGGCGGAAAAAAAACAGTGCCACCAGGCCGGATGACACCATTTGCTGCTGTTTGTGCAGTTTCAATCCATTGTTGGATTATTGTGTATGTTATGCTTGACTTCCCCAACACATTTTGGCCGTTTCGCTTGGCTGCCTGAGACGCCTTGACACCCAGGCGTCTTCTGTGTAAAAAACGTACTCAAGGGGTTAACTCTATTTTGGTAGAAAATGCAGTTTTCTTGTGCATTTTTCAGCAGCGCCATACCAATTAAATGCCTCTGAATCTTTCACAGCTTGTTCATTTTCCTCAAATCTCGCCCCTGAAACAGCGGGGAGAGATTTGTATATAGAAATATTTTTGCTTTTGTAACGTAACAAAAAATACAGTAACTAAATTGAGAAAAGAAGAATGCCCTCTCATGATTGTGATATATTGGACAGGTTTTGTGCTATATTGGACCATGCTTGGAAGGTCCCATCTGTCCAGTGGGTAGCTGGATAAGAATCCAGACGGCCAGTATTTTAATCAACATTTCTTACAAATCAACAAAATTAGCTAGCCTAATGTTTCAAACTTCAGCAAGTCCTTTCTCAAAGGAATTTGTTGTTTTTGTTTTTGTATTTTTTTGCCTTTGAGAGAGAACTTGCTTAAGTTTGAAACGTTAGGCCAGCTAATTCTGTTCATTTGTATATTTCAGATCAATTCAGTCAGTAAGCAGTTTGCAGCAGTTTACTGTATTTTCAACAGGCATTGTTAGTTGCACCCGGGTATCATATATGAGAAAGAGTAAAGAAGGGTAGTGATTAACATTTGGTGCCGGTGTCCCATGAATATCCGTCTCCCTGAAAAGCCGACTTAGTGGTTCTACTGCGCATGCCTAAAAAGTGGAGATAATTAGGACAGTGTCACATGAGAGGGTTTAACCAATAATAGAGTACCGAAGTGATGACGTCAATCAATGCAATGTTTGGAACCAGAATACATTCTAAACTGCATGTGTTTGGAACCATTGCCGCGGCAACTGACGTCAGACTTTGGTACTCTATAGGGAAGAGAAGCCAAAATTTCATGGGAGTCGGATATTCATATGACACCGGTCACAGAGGTTATGATAATACCTAGTCAACAATGTATTAAGTCTTCAGAGAATGGCCAGATTTTAAACATTTTTTTGATTCTTCACTGCAGTGCTCTTTATGGTATTGTTTATCCCACATCAAGCAATTTTAGGCAATTTTCCTCAAGCTCCATTACACCCTCGCATAGTGCTTACAGAAAAAGGCCAAATTAAAAATACCTTGGATGCCAGCACTGTTAAAGAATATAAATCTAAATAAATGGAACTGACCTTTCAGTTTTTATTGCTTTCATTCTCTCCACTGCTTCCAACATGTTTTTATGTTTGTCGTGTGGTAGGAGGTATTATGAGTGTGAATCAAAATTTCAAGGTGCAGTGTCCACGCTCTGTGGCTGAAAATTTCAATTCAACAGATTTCCTCCTACAAAAGACAAAAAACAAAAAAAATTCTTATACTATACACTCTACAATCTATTTGGTCGTAACTCTACGCGCAATGATTGCCCTATACATAGAATAGGAGCTGCTGTGCTCATATTGTAAACATTGAAACTTATTGACCGCGTTACTTATCTTTGATCGTTTTTTTTTGTTTTATGGAATGTCTCATTGGAAAGCTCATAACTTATCTATTTGAAATTGAAATTAATTTCTTGAGATGCCACTCCCCAAAAAACACATGTGTATGCATTGATGTACAGAAATGCCATAGGAAATGCCATAGGAAATGTCATAAGAAGGAAATGTCATACGAGTAAATTGGTACCTGTGAGGGCAGTGATGGTTATGTGTTTGATTAGCCTGTGTGCACTTAAAATAGCAGCCGGGGCTGTATACTCCCCAGGGAGCTGAGAAGGTTTCATGAATGATTAATGTGCACGATGACCAGGGGTAATAGTATTTGTAAAGCGCTTTGATCTTGCTAAAAGCGCTATATAAGAACCTGTAGTATTAGTATTAGTATTAGTATTAGTATTAGTATTAGTATTAGTATTAGTATTAGTATTAGTATTAGTATTAGTATTAGTATTAGTATTAGTATTAGTATTAGTATTAGTATTAGTATTAGTATTAGTATAGGAAATGTCATCCGAGTTATTCCGCCATCCTTTAAATGTATAAACTTGGTTGATCAATTGACCTATTGTGGCTTGTGAGTTCTTGGACAACTTCGCATATGTGCAGCCCGTGCAATGGCATATAGCTCCGCAATGCAAGAAAAAGCACTTGCAGACAGTTTACTGCTTGTATCTGACCGGAGCTGTCTTGATTGTTGTCCGAGACGACTTTTCTCATCGTGTACACATGCATGGATGTACAAACTACGTGACTGGAATTGAATCACAGTTTGCATTTGACGTGCGTTCCCGTGTTGAGTTTCAACAAACAAGGCACATGTTTTCTGTTTGTCTCGGATTTAGAATGTCACATGATATACTTTTGGTTGCTCAATGACTTTATAATAATAATAATAATAATACTTTAAAGGTATGGAATTCTGTAAATTTCACTTTATATTTATAATGCCCCAACAGGTTTGGGGTATAGTTTGTTGTCAGTGTTGGGTAATGTTTTTGGTCATTGTTTACGACAGGAAGGAAGATCGAAGCCCTTTTCCATGTGTACCTCTGAAATGAAACTTAATTCATGGATAAATTTTATGAATATTTTAAGGAAAAAACAAAGAAGTTTCAGATTGACAGTGATTCATAGTTCACAGGAAATTTTGGTTTGTTATTATCATATTAAACCTTAAACGATCTTTCATTTGGCCAATTTGTTTTGAATCTGAAACTAAATATTCATCAAAAATATATCCAGGCATTTTATTGTACCGGTTTGACTCACAGGAAATGTTCTAAATATGTTTTTGTTCCTTTCAGATTTTCCCTGGGAACAGCGACCAGAACTCGGAAAAGCGCAGTGATCTTGATAGACCCTTCATCACCAGTCAAGTTCGCATTGTGCCCCATGCATGGCATAACATCACCGCCTGTCTGCGCGTTGAGTTCATCGGATGCCCATTCCAAGGTGAGGATTTGTATTTGCCACTGTACAAGTTGCTCATTATACTTTTGTTGGCCGCTTTGTAGTTCCATGAAATGACAGGTATTTTGTTCAGAAATTAAAATCACCTAATACAAGGCTAAAAGCCACTCTAGGTAATGGGTTACGATTAGAGTAGGTAGGGTTGGCGATATTTAACAATTGTTGACTGCTGTGACGGATGTGGGATATGACATTTTTAACATCCAAGGGATGCATAGCACCAGAGGCGAAGCCGAGGGTGCTATGCATCCCCGAGGGTGTTAAAAACGTCATATCCCACGTCACAGCAGTCAACAATTGTTTTGTTATATCGCCAAACCCAGTTTTTTTCTTAGTTCAACTTGCCTTGCTCGGTGGAAATTAACAAATCACGCGATCAAAACAGCTGATCATCTGCTAGTCCGCTGCTCCCACTACTTTACTAACGTCAGCAGTGTCGGTGAAAATTGCGTGGGTACCAATGATACAGCTCAATAGCTAGCCTGTCATTTTTATAGACCGGACATGTGATCGTTCTAGGCCAATCAAAATACAGTATCCAAGAGGGAGATATTTAACAATTGTTGACTGCTTTGATGTGGGGTATGACGCTTTTAGCGCCCGAGGGACACATAGCCCTCGAGGATGCGGCTTCACAAAAGTATACGGGTGGTAAAACACAAATATACATCATAATCTTTATTTTGTGTGTGTATTCATCATTGTTTTCAGAACCATTCATGGCATTTTTCTATTTTAATTTCTGTGAACCTTATTTTATCTGCCATCCTGAAACTAGGCAAAGGCCGAGTATGTGGCAACCTGGCCCTGAGCGGCTACTGCGTGGGGTCCATCAACAGCCAAAGCCCCACGGCCTGCCAAGAGATATTCAGCGAGGGCAGTCAGTCACTTATCATCAACTCCGGAGAGCTGCAGAATAAGCTCTGGCAGAAAAGGAACGACCTGCTGATAGAAAACCAACACAGGTAAGCAGGAGGCATCTTCAGGCACATGGTTGGAGTTGTTTGTGACATTTTTAGTTTTCAAAGTGAACAAAGAAAACTGGCAGGAGCGGGATTTGCGACCTCCGGAATACCGTACCGGCGCTCTACCAACTGAGCTATCTTCAGTTGCCCTGTGTTGGCGGTCTCCCAAAATGTCAGTCTTGTTTGTTCGGGGGCACATTTTAACAGAGTTGTAGTCGAGTCCCTGCAAGTCCTTTCCCAAGTCCTTTCGCAAGTCCAGTCACAAGTCCTTTTTATAAAGCTGGTCACAAGTAACTGGATGAACAATGACAAAGGAATGTCTTTGACAAAGCTCATTTGAATAGCTTGTGATTGCAATTAGGACTGGAGGGTTTGTGATGGACTTGCAGGGACTTGTGAAAGACTCAAATACATCCCTGTATTTGAAGTTGTTAAACAGGGCACCACATCTGTCTTGAAAAGTAGTGGGATGATGAATATTTCTTTTTGAAATCACCAAAAAAAATACCCCCCCCCCCCAAAAAAACAAAATAAAAATAACAAAATAGAAATGTTTGGGTGCTGTTTACAAGAGCTAGGCCTATAGATTATTGTACATGTATCTATAAACAGAGCCGAGTGCATTTTTTACTTTTATTTAAACAGTTAACTTTTGGCTCAATTTTCACTTTTGTAAAAACGCTTTTATTTTTCATGGTATTTCTGAGGGGAGGATTATATGGACCCTACCTCTCCCCTAAAATCAAAAAGTGGGGGATATAACCAACCCCCCCCCCCCCAAGTTTATATCTGTGATTGTCTCTGCCTACTCTCTTCCGTTTAATGAAATTTGTTTCATTGTCTTATTGAAAGGCTAACTTCTCTCTCCTTCCTCTTTCCAAAAAATGTAACTTGGCCAATTAGGTAAAAAAATGGTTGACTGTACTTTTAGCCACTCTTATTTTTGTTTTCTTGGCACCCTCCTTTTGACTAACTAATTTCTTTGAAACCAAATCTGATAACGGCACATTTTCTAGACATCTTGGATACGTACACATTTCCAAAAAAGTGCTGATGACACGTAGAAAACGTGTCAATGTGATTCATTCAGCAACTGCATGTCAGTAACTTGCCAAATGTTACTTGCACAAGAAACGAACACAGTGCGTTCGATGCCACATATGGTGCGTATACAATTTGATTTTGTGTGGTATCGATATTTTGTATTTTTTTTGTTTTGTGTGTATCGATATTTTCCCAGTCTCGACCTCAAGACTAGGAAATTTCAAGACCTCAAATGTCCGAGACCACTGCATAGGTATCGAGACCGAGACAGGTCTCGAGACCTACAACACTGATTAAAGGTGCACTATTCTAATTACTATATATATATAGAACTATAGGAGTGATTTAGTTGCGACTTGGTATGTTCCTAGACCAAGATGTTATAAATAACAAATTGACATAACGTGACTCCCTGGATGTATCTAGTTTTTAAAAAATAATACAATGGTTAAACGATTTTCTTGATTTTTTAATGACAATAACAAATTGAATTGAAATGAATTAAGTAACTGCTCTTTAAGTGTAGTCTTTGAAAGTGTGCGCTCACGATCTGCCAAATTACAAGCGTCAACCAAATTTGCAAATGTAGTGTGGTCACGACAACCCGTGAAATTTAAACCCTTGTAAACAATTTGGACCCCCGTGCAATTTGGATCCCTGTGGAATTTGAACCCCTCGTGAAATTTGAACCCCTCGTGGAATTTGGACCCCCGTGAAATTTGGACCCCATGAAATTTGGACCATCGTGAAATCAAACATTTTCTAATAGTTGAAAAGATATTTTCATTATCTTTTATGAAGTATCTAACATATGTAGAATGATGTAGCTGTAGAATGACAAAATTAAGTCCAATGGGGACACGCAGTAAACTGACGTCCCTGTCAACTGAATGCGAAGATATCCGCGTGGCCACAGAAAGTTGTACGATAAAACGTCCAATGGAAACAGCCCCACACTGTAGAACTACCACGACCATGCGGAAAACTACTGTGTAAACAATGCATCTTCCTGTATTACTACACAATGATTATCACTAGTGTGTGCGCGAAAGTGGTGGTATGGTTTCCTGTCTCTTTGTGTATAGTTCACCCACATGTGATCACATGCAGTTGAACTAGCCGTCCCTGTCGTGCATGCAACTACTACATTTTTCGTGCGTTCGCTGCTTGAAACAAGGCCGATTTGAGCGATTTTAGGTTACCGCGTCTATCCGGTTTAGGTCAAAGGTTGACAAAAATAAGTCCAATGGAAACACTGCTATAATTGAGGATGGAGCACAAGTGTTGTGAGTATACAGACATGATACTTTGCCAAATGAGGCTTGTGATGCTGTGGACGTGGGTTAAAAACTACTGAAAGCCTGCAAAAGTCATACTTTTATTCTGGTTTTGTCCTCCAAAGTCCTTCTTTTGATTCTGATTTTTCAGCTAGTCTGCTTGAAGACCTGTTATTGACGGTAATGTTATGGCTGCTATTGGTATCAAAAAAGTATACTGATGACAGGAACCATGCCGCATCCGTGCACACAATGCCTGCAGGAGTATCATCTGTCATGATAACTTATATAACTAATATTGCGTGGCAATAATTTCAATTCCTGCAGGCTATAACATACATTTTATTTAATTTCAATTAAGAAATTAAAAATTAAAGCCTTCAAGAGCTGATGACAGATAAATATTTCATGAGGAGAATGTAAAGTGTATCAGATATTTGTAAATATGCCTATAATATATTTAACAGACCAGGTAACGAGTGGTGCGAGCAGAGCCTACCAACTGGCTTTTAGTCTGACAGTAATACACTGATGAACAATCCATCATGGAAAAATGATTGTGCAACTCCAGATGAATCTGTCTTGAGCTATTTCTTTGTAGCTATTCTGGGGAGATATTGCTTTTTTTTTGCTTTTTTATTTTTAAGTTCATGGAATTTTCCATAATCATGAACCAAAGTATGAATTGGTGCCTCAGTAGTAGTGTGTACCCAAGATAACGAACATTTCCTTGGAGTTTTGGAGCATAAATGGCATACCATATGGAAACGTTTACCCGGTTTTGTCTCATAAAAGAAGTTGACCACACGCGCGCTCTGTGGAGCGATGTGTACACAAGGTCGCGGGCCACTGACCTGCAGTGCAGGGTAGTTCCATTGTGGGAATGGGTAAATATACAATGGCACAGTGGGGGACAGGCATATATAGTGTAAGCATACAACGGTAACAAATTGTTGTGTAGTTCCATGTATTTTAATGCTTTACTCTTCTGATCAAAACACCAATGTAACCACTGAATAACGCGTACGCAGAAGCAGAAGTCACTAACGTACGTGGATGTAGTTGAAATTTGGCGCGCGCGGCCTGTACAGTTCCCAACCCCCTACGAGTTTTAATGGTACGATCCAATAAATAGGACTGAAAATCAGCTTTAATTGTAAAATATCACTTTAAATTAATCCCAAAACTGAAAATACTAGCTTGACAAATAGTCTTACATATTAATAATTATTAAAAACTATATTAGATATTGTAGAATTGTAGCATTTGACGAAGAAAGACACCAAGTAATAATTTATGACGTCACAAATGAAGCTTTGCGTGCTTGTGCATCCGGGACCTTTAGACGAAAGGTCATTTCAGACGCTAGCTGGTAATGGACAGTCTTTTTAAAAGGCTTTCTTCCGACGAAATTATTTAACCAATCAAAATAGGTTTTATATCAAAAGAAAGCTAACAATCAGCATATTCATAAACCGCTAGGCCCGAAGCAGCCTGGTCACGGTGAAACGAGTGAGGGCTTGCGAAAGCGGGTCATGTACGAAGAAACTCGCTGTTTTGCCAACTCTCCCACGTAAAAACGAGGACATCTTGCAGACTTACTATGTTTTTTCCGACGAAACTGAGGAACTGACTGGTATTATTTCTAGGTTTTGGATTTGATGAATAGTTGTTCTAGTGACTCCCGGGCGGCCCAATACTAGCAATGAAAGCACTTTTTTATAAAATCACTTTTTCATGAAAAAATGCTAATTTTCCCTATGTACGCAGGCCGCACGGAGCGGATGAGACAACGTTTCCATATGATTGCCGTAATTCCCCCCCCCCCCCCCCCCCCCCTCAATTTAATATCTTTGGTTACTTTAACCCTAACAGTCCTGAATCCTCCAATTTTAATATGATTTTCCACACACCCTAGGGAGTTAATAGGAGTAAGGTCTGAGTGTAAAAATTCTGCCATATGTGTAATATTTACAGAGAAATGTAACAAAAATTGAAGCATTGATATCCAGACATTCAGACTGGTGCCGCACATATGCATTGCAACCAAAGCACTATGGACCATTACAAGTCTGACTTTTCCAAACCTAACTGGCAACCCCAAAATGATTTTCGTCAGTGATTTTCAGACAAGCAGCACATTTTCAAGGGATGGTCGTGTACATTATTATGTTTAACTTTTGAATGATCTTTCAAATGCAGCAATTTTAGGACGAATGTTTTTAGGAGCCTAATGACACCTCCAAGACAGCGTGGGGATGTGCTCATTTGGAATCTGTTTCTTACCAACATACCTTCCAAACATTATTGAAAAGTTATTTTGGAGGAATGATTTCCATTCTTTTATTACGTTTTTTTTTAAAGGAGTGCCTTCAGTTACCAACCAAAAATAGTACTCTTGCATGATTAAGTTGAAAAGATTTTAAACAACTAAAAGTAAAACCACCACTTTCTATTTACTTAAAATGCAAACAAGCATTTAGATCATGCTCATATTGTTGTTGAACTTTATAATAATATTAATAATAATAATACAAATCGGCATTTAGGAACACTCGAATAGTAAACTATATCACAGCACTTACAATATTTTTACTCCTGCTCATCAGGCCCATTAATCATTCCTGAAACCTTCTCACTCCCTAGGGAGTTCATGTATACAGCCCCCAACTGCAAGTTAAGCACACATGGGCTATAGTCAAACACATAACCATCACTGCCCTCACAGGTACCCATTTTAAATTTATTTTATGCAAGTCACCCATCACAAGGCCAAGGGCCACTCGAGGTGTGGGCTACAGAGAAAAATTGTTGAAGAACCAGCCCCTCACACTGAAACAAGACGAGATAATCTGATCTCTTCACAGTATGAATAGGGTCGGAATGGGTAACTATAGTCCACTGCAAGGCATTAATGCCTCTACCCATATTAAGTGTAGAAGTGCTATAGCCCAGGACTAGGCTCAAACCCACAACTTGCAGAATTACCAGCAGACCAGAATTTACTCCTGGGTGGAGAGAAGCAACATGTGACAAAGTGCCTTGCTCGAGGACACAAGCGCCATGACCCCAGCCAGTCTCGAAAGACTCGAACCCACAATCTGCAGTGTCACCGAGATCTTGAGTCCGGTACACTAAAGGCCTTTTCACATTACGAAAAATCTCTGTGTTGTACATGGTTTTGACACGTGTTAACTAGACTGACCTTTTCACACTGCAACATTTCAACACGGCACTGACCCGTGTAGAGCGCTCAACCCATGTCGAAACTAACCCTGCTCGGGAGGTGGGTTGAGAACTCTCGACCCGTGTAGAGAAGTTCGACCCGTGTTGAAAGTAGTAGTGTGAAAACCTCTGGGTTGATCGAGTTCGACCCATGTAAACCAATTGGAGTGCGCATGTGGGCACAGCACCACACACTGTAGTTGTTAATTTAGCAACGAAACAAACAAATATCCTTTAACCTGCGGCATTGTGCCATCTAATCACATTTCACCCTTCGGAAGTACCTTCGAAATGTAGCTTCATTTTCCGACTTTGTATGTGCTCTGTACGGGCCCTTTTCTTTCACAAGATACTTAAATATATACATAAACATCGCAAACATCTGATAAACTGAAGGTGCAGCTATGTTTATAGATTGACAGTGGAGTGACGTGCCGCAAAAAAATGCAGTTTGGGGGATTTTCTGATTCGATCCGTGTGTGTATAGTGTGAAACGATCGCACGATACACGGGTCGAAACATTACACGTGTAGCGCAAATGCTGGTGTTGCGTGGAGTAGTGTGAAAAGGCAGCGTAATTGACCCGTGTTGAAATTTCTACATGGGTCGGACCAGTGTAGATTTCGACACGGGTCGAACGTACATAGTGTGAAAACACCTTAAGCCACCAGGCCACAGCACTCCAGCTTTCCATGGTTCCTTTAATAGACCCAACTAGATGTAATATGACATCACGCTTTCCTACGGGGAGCCAGGTCGGGATAATTGTCTGGCGTCCTGACCTGGCTCCCATAGGAAAGTGCACATGTAAACAAAGTCATTACGTCTTAGGTCTATTGGCTCAAGTAGTTAACCCCGTGTGTCTGGCTGTCGTGGTGGGGGCTGGTATGCCAAGAACAGGCTGGGCAGCCAAGCATAAATGCAAACAATAGGCACCACACTGAATACAGTGGTCCTATTCATCGAACTTGGAGACCCCTCCCTTTCGTGGGAATGAAAAAGCTATTCATCCAAAAGCTATTCAATCTATTCATTAATTTAATTACACTCCCATTTCAGAACAATATAGTTAAAACATGAATGGATTGAGTATGCACAGGAATGTGCATATTGTCGACAATGGATAATTAGCCCTCGTCCGTACTTAAGAGGTTAAAATGTTACCATGCAAAATATATAAATCACCTACTTTAATTATTCAGATATCTGATTGGCCTAAGCCTGCGCCATTCCCTCGGTCACGACTTCTTCCAGTGGGGGGACGGCACACCCCAAACGTACAGTAACATCCGATGGCCGCTGGACAGCTACAATCGGTCCATTGATTACTGCATCTCTATGGATTCTGAGGATCTGTTCAACTGGAGGGAGGATGATTGTGTGGCTGATCATGTCAGCAAGGCGCAGATTTGCCAGATTGGTAAGACGACAGTCATGTGCGTCTTGAAAGGGGGGGGGGGCAAGGGGCGGGAACTCCCCCCCAAAAAAATTTCCCCCCCCAAAAAAATAATAGAGAAAAAAAGAATGACAAATACAAAGACGATGTGCGAAGTCACAATAATTTAATGCACATTTAACAACATGGACGTCCGGGGTGTCATGGTGGTTGGGTGGGCAAATGTCTTCCCCCAACCCCCCTCCCCTTTTGATTTATCCACGGCCAGTGATTTCTCCCGTTGCTGCGTTCTGGCGAGTGCTTTTCCCCACTAGAAAAAATCCTGGCGACGCCCATGACAACAGTGGTGTCATTGGAAAAGCACTGAGCAATAGTGCTTCATTTATTACATCAAGAAAGGGCAAACAAAAATGTCTACTCTAATTTTCATCACCCCGGACGCAAATTCCGTTTTCTCACTATCCTATTCATGTTATGTAATGTGCAATGTTTTACGTCATCATTATAGGGTATAGTTCATCCACATGTTGGACAAAGCTATCATGAATACTCCATTCCTATTTTTTTCTATTGTCCATGTAGCCTTTCCCGTATATGTTGTGATGTCATCTCTCCGTCTTCTTTTTTGTCTACCAGTCTCTTCCACGTTTGCCTGTTCACGGTTGCCATTCTGTTAGTTTTTGTTGTCATTGTAAATATAATATCCTATCATCTGGCCGAAGTCATTGAACCCCTTTTTTACTTTCTGTGAACATCGGCCCATGCAGAGTCTGGGCTGGGAACGGACCACCATTATCCAACTGGACTGAGGAAAATGCTGCAAAGTGTCTTGCTCAAGGACATTTCCCCCCCCAAGGATGGGTTTATAAACTTGCATTCATAAAAGAACTGCCATGGGAACATGAATCGAAAATGACCTTTAGAACGAGACACTTAAAACCCTAACATGGTTTTGCTGGTCATTTTGCTCAGATATCGATGAGTGTGTATCAGTGGATCATGGCTGCTCACATGACTGTGTCAATGTGCCTGGGTCCTACTACTGCCAATGTCCGCGGGGCTATCGTCTTGATGAAACCGACCTCAAAACGTGCATAGGTGAGTGTTTTCAAATTTTCAAATTTTCATCAACCGGTAATATAATCCCTCGTCCATCAGTCATCACAAATAACTGTTTGTAATTGGCAAACATCATTTTCTTAATGCCTGTATAGGATCTTAACCCCTTGAGTACGGATGACGGCTACAGAGTTACGAAGTGATCGTGACGTCAATCAATGCAATGTTTGAAACCACAATACATTCTAAACTGCATGTGTTTGGAACCATTGCCGCGGCAACTGACGTCAGACTTCGGTACTCTATAGCCGCGGTTTGAGAAAAAAACACCTGGCCGGTTGACGTCTATACCCGCATTCTTCTGCGTATTCATTCCATTGTTTGTCTTTTGTGTGCATTACGCTTGACTACACCAACCCGTCTGGCATACCGGCGCCGCATTATAAAAGCTGTATTCAAGTAAAAACTGGACTGGTACAAAACAACCTGTTAAATTCTGTCTGGTGTGCTATATCATTTATAAGATGCGACATTCATTGTAGATCTTTCCCAATCGATAGACATATCTTTTGCTATGATTAAATAATCATGAGAGTGCAGCAATGAAAACACAACGTGGACTGGATGAACACAGTGTGTCAACCATGCTATCGAATGACAGGTCTCTTGCATCATTTATCTTTGGCTTGTCCAAATGAGAGTTTTTGTGTTCGATGCGTCCGTGGCTGAATTATATATGTTTGTCGTTCCAGATGTTTGCGACTTCCAGGAATATGGCTTGACTGTAATCCACGTTGAAAGTGAGGGCAGTAGTTGCTACGGCGCTTTTCCTCACAATGCTAACTGGACAGAGGCAGTGGCAGTGTGCAGTAACATCAGCAGCCATCTCCCATATGCTGATGACGACGTCTTCTCCTGGGTAAAGAATTGCTAGCAATCGCTGCTTTCATGGACTTATAAACGAGCAGTCTGGTTAATGTGTAAAGTTGCATTGTCTTAAAACCCTAACTCCCTAGGCATTTTACTAGGAATAAAAAGAAAATGACAACTTTAACCACTAATCTGAGCTCAACAGTCACTAATTGACCAGTTAAATAATACACAACATAGATTACACAACGATAAAACGGGAAAAAACGAACAGACGCACCACACGATTTGAACGGTACTTACGGTACATTTGCAAGTCTATTCGGTCCCTCTGGACTGGTTTCCTTTATTTCCAACAAGTGAGTAGAGTGAACGTAAACAGCAACCAACGAAAACATGACTGCCTGGCCCAGAGCGCCGCCTGCACGCGTGGCCCGGGCTGAGGCGCGGCTTCTGTGACTGATTTTATTCTTCAAATGTTGCCGTATAAGCCGCCCGGAGTATAAGCCGCAGGGAAATTTTTCAGCGTGAGAATCAATGTATAAGCCGCGGCCTATATTCCGAAAATTACGGTAGTTGGGGTTAAACTTCAAGAAAGTGTCCCTGTTTGTACAAGCGTGTGAAACTAAGCAGGCTTTCAAGTATTCCTATTTTTCCTGTTCTTTATGCTCCTAAATTCCTACTTCTTGAAATAAGCCAGTTTGGTATCTCAAAGGTCAAAGGTTATTCGGGATAAAATTGCTGATTGAATTTAACACGTGCGCATTGTGCGACTACCTTTTGCATTCACATGCGCGCGTTATGACACGCGGGTCATTCGGGATAAAATGTCATTGTGCACATGCGCAGTTTAAATACCGAACTGGCTTATTCCGAATGAATCTCAATGAATATCTTTCATAACAGTGTTACACACTGAAAATCACGCAATGAAGGACTTGGGTGCAGGAGTACTGCAACTTTACTTCTAAGAGCTTAGTTGAGGATAGAGCACAAGTGTTGTGAATACAGAACATGCCAAATGAGGCTTGCGATGCAACGGACATGTAGATTATCATCGAAAAACTACTCTTTAAAAGACTGCAAAAGTCCTACTTTTGTCCTGTTTTTTATCTTATAATATTCTCCTACTTTTTCACCTGGGTGCGCTTGACAGCCTGTATTTTGGTAAACAGGGATAGGGCATGCAACTTGTCATAAAAGCCAGCTCAATTTGTTTCTGAATTCTAGACTTCTGTGCACATGATAGGAATTAGTGTGTGCAGTGTCCAGTTTTTGTCTGACTGTGGGCTGATCTGGTGAAATATAATCAAGTGGTTCCGTGAAAGAAACAACAGCATTACAATTTTCAAACATATTGAATATACTGCAGATTTGATCTCAACTCCCAATCAATTGATCTTGCATATTGCTATTAGCAAAACAAAGGAGTCCGTGGCTAGACTAGTCAGCATTTGATTCAAAGATGTTCACGGGTAGGTTGACAAATTTACAGTTGAAATGATTTACCAGTAATAATTATTGAGAGAAAATATATATGTTCAAGGCCAGATTTTCTATCTATGATTTCAACAAAAGAAAATAAAACAAATTCTGGCTTTTTTTAACTTAATGCTTGCTGTGTGTGATATTAAGGGAGTTTCAAGTAATATTCTGTTAACTTTTCTTAGTTAGATACAGCACAGAATGAATCGTTGTCGTGGGTGAATGCTGACGTTAATGCTTCAACAGTAGACAATAGTTGCCCTGCTGTACGTACGGATAATGGCAGTGGCACAGTCGAGGACATCAGATGTGCCGATGAATTACCCTTCATCTGTCAGAAAGGTGCATAGAAAATATTTTAATTAATAATAAGTATTAATAATTATCTGATGTTCCTGCCTTACAGTTGATTTTATTTTGGCTTTAGAACTTTCAAGATTTGAGTTCTTAAAACTTCTTCTGCCTGTTTACAAAAAAATTGGAACTTCAGGCGCAGGGGGACATTTTGCCATTTAAATTTGTTTTTTTTTCCCAGACATTAAAAGATACTGATTGCACAAAATCCCATTCACCCGACTACAGAGTACGAGGATGTGAAATGCAACACACTGTGGGCATCAAACACCAGCAGCTTAGAGACGACAGTGACCGAGGGTTTTATAGAGTCCCTTAGCTACGCTCCCTGGTACGACGCCGGCTCATCATGTACTGTCCACATCAGGGGACCAGTGGTCTACAGAGTCAGGTACAGTAGCACCTTGGGTGATCGGTTTGAAAAAGACCACCTGGCCGCTTGACGTCTATAGGTGCATTCCTGTGCTTACTAGGGGTGTGCATCGGAACCGGGTAACCGAGTGCCCGACCGTTCGTGTCAGGAACCGGTTCCGGATTATGGAATCGAGTACCCGTACAACTTTAGTAACTTCCCAGATAATGAAAAAGGAAAGGTTTTGAAAATTATTTGTCGGGAATTTTCAAAATTAAAACCCGACTACCTGGGAAACCAGCACTGATTTCACATTTATGACGCTCACGAAAGTTCACAAAGGGAATTTACCGGTCGCGGTTTTAGTAGTCTGGGTATGGATAAGAGAAATAATAGCATGCCTCATTCCACAGTAAATACAACTGTATAAATCTTCCAGACAACCGTCTTTTGTGATATGCCAGCACATGCACATATACGGCACATGCAAAGGCGGAGAAGTGATCGTGTTTACTGGACTGGCATCAGATTTTTCAGACTTTTGTCTGAAATCAGACTTTTTGAATCTCAGAGAAAGATGTTATTACAACTTCCAGGATTGGAATTTTTGGGTTGGGTTTCTTTAGCGGGTAACCGGGTACCCGTATTTTTTTCAATCGGGTACCCTGTTCTTTTACTACCCGTAAATGCACACCCCTAGTGCTTAATCAATCCATTCATTTTTCAACTAATTTGTTCTTGAGTGGGAGTGCATGTAATGAATAGATGGAGGTTTTTCAAACCAAGTTTTCATTCACACGAAACAGAGGAGGGGGGGGGGGGGGGGGGTGCTTCAAGTGTGATGAATAGGACAACTCTATTCAGTGTGGTGCCTATTGTTTGTGTATACACTTGGCTGCACAGCCCTGTTCTTGGCATACCAGCACCCCTTTAAAAAACAGACGGACCAAGAGGGTTTAAGCAGCGATACTTTACTGTTGGAGGACCTCTATAAATGCCAATTTAATTTCTGTGAAAAAAGAAAATTTTCAAAGTGAACAAAGAAACTGGCAGGAGCGGGATTCGAACCTGCGACCTCCGGGTTACCGTACCGGCGCTCAACCAACTGAGCTATCTTGCCTTATGTTAGCGGTCTCCTAAATTGTCAGTATCTTTGTTCGGGTAGGCGCTAGTCAGAAGTCATAAACCCAGAATGCCGTATAGCCAGGGATCACACCCAATTTTACAATGCAACCTGAGAAGTGGCATTGTGGGGATCACTCAATGAGGATACGACTTTTTAACTTATAATTCGTCAAACAATCCACAAGGGAAACTGACTAGGTAAGTTTGAACACATTTTCAAAGTGAACAAAGAAACCTTGTGGATTGTTTGAAAAAAGAAAGAAAATTGATGCAAGTGGGATTTGAACCTGTGACCTCCGGAACGTCATACTGGCACTAGACTAACTGATCTTTTTCTTGCCCTATGTTGGCAGTCACTCAATTTTGTCAGTTTCTATGTTCAATCAGAATGCTGATAAACAATAACCTGGGAAGTAACAATGTTAGGATCATTCATTGTGCAGGGGTGAGATTTGTCAGGATTTTTCCTGATTTCAAGATTTTCTGTGGAATCGCTTTTGCAATCTGGAATTCCTGAGTGTGTTGTCCTAAAGGTGTTTTTACCTGTAAAAGTGGATATAGACCAATAAAAAAGGATATTTTAAGGGGTGCCTTTAGGTAAATACAAACTATATGTTGATCTAGGGTCCTCATGGATTTTTTTGTAGAATTTTTGTGGGATTTTTGTGGGATTCTTCGTGGATTTTTCGTAGATTTTTCGTAGATTTCGTGGAATTTTCATTTTTGGCCAATCTCGCCCCTGATTGTGGACACTTTTTTTATCGTATACATGTAATATCAGTAAGCCCTCACAAAAACTGAGAAGATGGTTTAAATAATTTTTAAGAAAGAACAAGGACAATTGACTAGAGTGTAATTTCAACCTGCAGTCACCATGTTCCGGAGGTCGCAGGTTCCAAATCCATTGGTTTTTTTGTTTTATGCAAGTTCATCCCGAACAAGGCTAAAAGCCACTCAAAGTACGGTCTACAAAAAGAAAAAGAATAAAAAATGCAAGAGGTAGGAATTAATAATATTCCTCTGGAAGCAGGAAAGATTGTATGATGAAGGAAAACATGCACCAGGCAAAGAATTCCATAGAGATACAGAATGAGGGAAAAGCTATTGGCATAGCTTTTCGTTCTACATCTAGGTACAGCTAGAGTATATTGGTGGGAACAGGCGGAGAGCAGAGTTTCACACTCAAACACCCGAACTGGAGGAACGAAGCTGGACAAGCCGGTGGAACAATTACCATGAAAATACCTGTAGAACAGACTAAGAGTAGGAACAGACTGCAATTTTGTTTATGGCTAAAAACAAGCCAACTGAATTGGCCGATATCCTCTTTTTTTCTATCAGACTCCTCATTTCGCGGATGAGCCTGAGAAAGGAAACCCCCGGCAACAGCCAGATCTCCCGATGCGTGGACTCCCTGGAGATCACTGACAACATCCCTGGTTACGGTCTCTACACTAGAGGGCGCTATTGCGGCATTCTGAGAGACGTGGAGGTGGTGACGTGGTCCAGCGACGTCCGCGTGGTGTTTACCATTGGCCAGCTGAGTGCCGACATGCCGTCGGAGCTAGGCTTCGTGGCCAGCTATAAACTCATAAGTAGGATATTTTTTTTCTTCAAACTTTGCAAATGAAGAAGCATTTGTAATGAAATGGAAAGCCTGTGGGATTTAATTTGGAACTGTCTTTGTGTTTTGGTTGTGCCCCTGCACAAGGTCACGTGTCTGAGTTTATTGTGACCGGCTCTACAAAAATAAGTGTTATGTCGCAAAATTTGAAAAAATGAGTTATATACATAGTTGAGTTAGTCACATCCTAAGCTTTCATTTGGTGCAGGTTTCACCCCTGTGGTATTTTGTCGAGATATCTTGACATTTGCACAAACTCAAATTTTCCAATTTAATGGGAGTACGTTTAGAGATATAGCACTTTAAACATAGCAAATAGAAAGAA
Source organism: Hippasteria phrygiana (assembly GCA_037893225.1). Classification (NCBI taxonomy): domain Eukaryota; kingdom Metazoa; phylum Echinodermata; class Asteroidea; order Valvatida; family Goniasteridae; genus Hippasteria; species Hippasteria phrygiana. Next base: position 1,113,271 of record JAZGUH010000003.1, read on the forward strand.
ATGAGAAGTAATTTCTACCAACATTTGTCTTTGCATCTTTATTCATCAATCTTAACATTTCTGCAAATAAGTAATAAAAATATAGATATAAATAGAAGCCCACAAACCAAAAACCAAAACTGTTATCAAGATTTGTTTGCCCTCTTTACAAAGAACAGCCCTGTGTGTTTTTCGTGTAGCGAGACATAATACTTTTTTTTTATATACGATCGGTAGGACTAACTCCTGTTGTTTACATTTAAGCTTGGCTGGAAGCCCGTCTTGGCATACCAGCCCCCATCAATAACGGTCATAATTTTGCATGTCACAACCCTCTCTCCTATAACGCCAGAAAGAGGCAGGTTTAAAGTGTTGGCGAAGTTTAGAAACCCTCACTCGCATTCTAAACACACCATACGCAACCCAACAACAATGGCCGCGCCTAGGGCAGCTTCAGAGAACGCACACAACGGAATGAGGAGTTGGCACTCTAATAATTCAATGTCGCTCTGTGGTCTCTATTCAGTTTGCAGCGAGGAGGTATGCAGCACAGATTGCGGTTCAAACTCCACACACCTGACTGCCCCCAGCGGTAGCCTAGCCACTAGAGACTTCCCGGCCCGCCTCCCGCCATTCAGCTCCTGCATCTGGCGAATCAGTCTACCCAGAGAAAGCTTCATCCGTCTGGAGTTCCCAGACTTCCGGGTGGTCCGGGATTCTGGGACGGGACGTTGCGTGGACTCCGTCGTCGTGGTCCGACCCGAAGACATCGGTAATCATATTATCGACGGGGATAACTCGACCGGAAAACTGTGTGGCACGCCCCCGCCGCAGATACTTTCCGAGTCGGAAGAATTGTTCGTGTTCTACCTGACGGGGCTCGATGTACTCTCTGAAGGATTCAGGGCCACCTACTCATCAACTTGTAAGAACAAGTTAGAACTGTTATTGGGCTAGGATTTTCACCACTGGGATTTTGACTAAACATCTGTGAAATAAAGAAATAATCCTGACGTTGACCTGAAAAAAAAGATTTTTGCTCTTTCCCAGCATGTAGTGTATGAAGCACTGTATGCTCGGTGCTTTCCGAGAACCTGTGGGAACAAATTCACAGGCTTACTCGGGTGGGACTCGAACCCACGACCTCCTGCTCACTAGTGCAGACATCTTAACCACTCGACCACAGAGCTTGCCGGGGTCGGCTGGTCGATTTAAATCCAATGTAGCAGCAGGTACCTCATAATCAGTGAGAAGATGGAATTTGCAGTGGGGATGAAGTATATAAAGGAGAAAAATCTTTTCATAATTTATTTCATCCCTGAAGCATATTACATCTGCTCACCAGTAAAAGCTATTAAAATTGATGAATTCCATTGTAATGACTGATGATTCTTAATTTGATACATATATTTTAGCAAGGTGCAAAACCTTGGAACTCCATGGGAAATACATGTTCACGCATCGTCATATTCCCTGTAGATAGTTATTTTGCAAAATTTACCAATGACAAGTGCATTTCTTTGTATGCAAGTTTGCCCTGAACAAGGCTAATAGCCACTCAAGGTATGGAGCTACAAAAAGAATCAAAGATACAAGAGTTAGGAATTAATATCCCCCTTGAAGCTGAAAAGATTATAAGATGAAGGAAATATACACCAGGCAAAGAATTCCACAGAGATAGAGAACAAGGGAAAAAGCTACGAGGGCATAGCTTTTTTGTTCTAAATCTAGGTACAGCTAGAGTATATTGGGGGGAACGGGCGGAAAGCCGAGTTTCACGCTCAAACACCCTAACTGGAGGAACCAAGCCTGACAAGTCTGTGGAACAATGAAATCTGTAGAACAGACTAAGAGTAGCCCCAACTCTTCTCCAACCAAATTAACAAAGCACATGCGTTTTAATGGCCATTCCTCTGATCTCCGTTTAACCATCAGCTCTGCCTGGCTGTGGTGTTGGCCTCCAAACGACCTCAGAATCCCTCCAGTGCCTCGCACCGGCAGCCGTCCTGACCTCTCTCTACCATCCCCTCCCTTACCCTGCCCACTCCCACCGCAGCTGGCAAATCACCACACCCGCGGCCACCTACGTCCAGCTGACGTTCGGGGCCTTCGACATACCCTCACAGACCCCCTGCAGCGAGGATCATGTGACCATCTACGATGGGAGCGAACGATCAGTCGAGCTGCTCGGGGACTACTGTAACTCGAGGCCGCCGCCAGGGGAGGTGCTGGCCAGCATGAATCAGATGCTGATAGACTTTGAGACTCGCGAGTCGACCGGAGGAACGGGATTCAGTGCCACCTACCAAGCCATCCAGTTTCAGCCAAAGGTGCACTTGAGTAGTCCATATGACGAAGGCAAGTTGCAAAATTTTTATTTTCACATTTAGAGCAGTGAAGGCACGTTAGATGCAAGATAATGTTTCTTGGTGAATAGAGCTTCCATTGGGTTGCAAGCGGCTTTATGCCAAAGGAATCACTCCTATCATGTGCATTTTTTAAGTATGAACTATTGCAATAGAGAATGACAAGTTCCACAAACATGTTTAAAACGATTTTTTTGTATTTTTTTGAAAATGTTTGAAACTAATTCACAACTTTTCAAACAAATTTCAGGTTTTCAAAACTTGGTTACCAACATAATTTTAGCTGTCCCAAAATAACACAAAAACGTGGTCTAGGACAGACAATGCCTGGTGAAGTGATTGTGACACCTTAAATATTAAGGAGGAATTCAAATGTTAAAACCTGTCTACAGTAAACCTGCGGAGTTTGTTAAACCCATCCACGGAAACACACCGCGATATAATATTGAATAATAATGAATAAAGATATTGAAGAGATGGATCTTTTTCAAACAAAGCTTTCATTCACTCATCAAAAGGGGGCTCCAAATGCAATGAATAGGACCACTCTATTCAGTGTGGTGTCTATTGTTTGCATTTACGCTTGGCTGCACAGCCCGTTCTTGGCATACCGGCCGCCCATCAGTGACAGCCGGACACAAAGGGTTTAACAGTTGGTTACTATTGTCTTATGCAGACTACAGCTGTGCCAACAGGTGGGCCGAATACTACGGCAGCTGCTATCATTTCCACGAGGAGAACGCCACTCTGAAATGGAAAGATGCCGAAAGACAGTGCGTGACAGAGGGCGCCCTACTGACCAGCATCAGGGACTACGGGGAAATGAACTTCATTCATATGATGCTGACGTCGGATTGGTTTACCAATGAGACAGCAACATACATAGGTAGGTTGTACAGGAACAAGTGTCGGATCAAAATTGTTCCCTATTAAATGCTCAAGTGTCATTATAGTACCCATAAGCTTTTGTATCTTTTATTACCTTGGTCTGTGTAAATTTGTTGAAGGGAAAGTCCACCCAGAGTTTATAATAACATAATGTTAAAGAACGTCAACTGCAATTATGACTTGCTTTCTTTTTCATTTTTATCGGTTTTGGTAATTGTATAAACTTTAGATTTTTTCATAACACGCCTGCTGTCATGCGAGCCGCCCTTTTGCTCTGGAATATCGGTACATCCGGGATACTGTGATGTAGTGGCTGCACTACCAAGCCAGCCGGCCATAACCGGCCGACCCCGCGGCGTGGCCTGAGCTGTGCGAGTGCAGTGAACGTCCGTCAGCATAGCCCGCTGGTACCATTTATCTAAAAGTCATCGCGGGCTAGAGCGGACTTGATAAAAATAGCTCTCAAGTCACTTTTGACAAAGGCATTCCTTTGTCATTGTTCATCCAGTTACTTGTGACTTGACTTGCCTTGCGAAAGGACTTTTGAAAGGACTTGCAGGGACTTGACTACAGCCCTGGGGCCAATTTCATAGAGCTGTTAAGCACAAACATTTGCTTAGCATGAAAATGTCTTGCTTAGTAAAAACAGGTTACCAGCCAAAAAAGTCCATGTAATTTTCATGCTAAGCAAACAACAGCTGAATACCAGTCAAAAGCAATATTCCACACATGGAAATCTGGTTGGTAATCCAGTTTTTATCCAGGAAGCATTTGCATGCTAAGCAAATTGTTGTGCTTAACAGCTTTATGAAATTGGCCCCTGGAAATGAGTAACTGATTGACTCTGTCTTTCTCTGTTAGGACTCACTGATATAGAAGAGGAAGGACGGTTTCGATGGCTGGACGGACGGCCTCTCAGTTACTCAGATTGGAAGGTCAGCAGGTAGGAACCCTGCAGCTTTAACGTTTCCTCTGACTGTGCATGTGAGTCTCATGTGACTCAGTTTTTTCAGATTCAGATTCACTTTATTTCCCACACACAGAATGTTGGTAATGTTTAACTATAAAAGCAAAGCCTGTCGAGTACGGACCCCCAGTTACAATCATAACAATTATATATGTTACAAAAACAAAAACAGATATACACACAGACACCCAACAAGGAACAGTTGCTTTAAGCATGACGAGTATGATTATGATTTGTCACTTGCTTGACTGTTTGTGTGGAACTTGGTAGGGGTAGGGGCCACACTCCCACCCCCCCCCCCCCCCCCCCAAAAAAATAATTGTCAGTGGCGGAAACATTTTTGTGACCGGCCATTGGCTTATTAGCTATTTTCAGGCATTCTAGCAGGCAGTATTGAAATTGTGCCAGGCCCAGCAAACATTCCTGGAATCCGCCCCCAGATTTGGCAATTACAGGCTTTCAAATATTCCTGCTTTTCTTACTTTCCCCTAATTTTTTTTAATTCCTAGTTCCTAGTTTTCCTATTCTTTTCTTTAAAATTCCTATTTTTTCCTATTTTTTCCTACTTTTTTGTCCCACAACTTAAAATAATAAATAAAATCTCATTGAATGTTTTTCATGAGTGTTACACACTGTCATATGAAAATCACACAAAAAAATGATGGGTGCAGGAGTACTGCAACTTCCAAGAACAAAGGTAAAGAAAATGCCAAATGAGGCTTGTGATGCTGTGGACATGGGTGAGTATAAACCAAAACTACCTGGGCCCAATTTCATGGCTCTGCTAACCACAGCTTTCCGCGCTTAAGATCACCATTTTGCGCTAACAGCGCTAGCGAAAAAATTCTGCGCTAACCCTGTAAGCACAGAATCCTTAGTTACGGGATGTACGCATGCTCAGGAGCCAAAATTCCCCGCTAACGCGTGAAATACGCTTGCTGTAACCACAGAATTTTCTGCTACAGTAAGCAGGGATTTTTCGCTAACGGTAAGCAGAGCCATGAAATTGGGCCCTGTACTCTTGCAAGCCAGCAAAAGTCCTACTTTTATCCTGATTTTTATCTTCCAAAGTCCTACTTTTGTCCTCTTTTTTTTCTTTTTCTTTTTTTTTCTTTTTTTTTTTTTTATCCTACTAGTAATCTCTTAATTCTTAACTTGGTTCTGCTTAAATGTTTGCCATTAAAGACACACCCATCAAAACCAGACTATTTCCTTCATATTATGTTAACCACAGCGAGGGTAACACCCAGCCCGATGGAGGTCTGCTAGAGGACTGTTCCGTCATCATGATGCGGAGTCTCCACTCTACCCAGAACTGGGAGGACATCCCCTGCTCCCTGAGAGCAGCCAAGCAGTTCATCTGCAAGAAGCCAGCCAACAAAACGGGTAAAAGAGGCTCAACAAAGCCCACTGGTACAATGGTGACTGTTGCAAGTACTATATACGTGTCAAGAAAAAAAAACATGTCCTACTTTAGATCCTAAATAACTTTGTTGTTTACCAATGGAATTAAACCAAAATTTCAGATCATGTAAACAAGGCATGACAAATTTTATGGAGCGAATTTCATCAGCTTTGTGCAAGAGGGTGAGATTTAAATGCCATACGAAAAAAATGCTAATTTTCTGAATCTGCCACTTTCGACTTGGCATCCTCCAATGTCGATACAGCGCTGGAGACGGTGTGACTTCGTCTTATGGGGCTATTTCAAGGAATTAGTCTATGTCAGACGTCCCTTTGCAACTCTTGATGTGTTGCGCCAAATGATCTTGGAGGTGTGCAATGACATCAGGGGTGATCCTGCATTCCTTTAGAAGCTTTTGGCCGCAGCACACGCCTTCCACCACCGTCTCCACCGCTGTATCGACATTGGAGGACACCACGTCGGAAGTGGTAGTTTCTGAAAAATAGCAGTTTTTTCGTATGGGGTTTAAATCTCACCCTCTTGCACAAAACTGATGAAATTCGCTCCATAAAATTTGTCATGCCTTATTTACATGATCTAAAATTTTTATTTTTTTTAAATTCCATTGGTAAACAACACAGTTATTTAGGATCAAAAGTAGGAGTTTTTTTTTGACACATAGTACAAAAAGGAATAGCCAAAGCGATCTTTAAGCCTTGAAGTCTAAATTTCTACTAAAAAATGTGTTGAAACATTTAGCCTTATATTGTTATTTGGAAGCTGCTATTGAATCATACTGATTTTTTTCTTTTTATTTTGCGAGACAGATGGCACTGAGGATGTCATTACACAAACTATTGGTGAACTACAAACAAAAGGTAAGAAGAAGAACGTTTGGGTGAGGTTATTTTCTTAAATCTGTGACTGATTTTTACCCCTCGTTAACAATTGTTGAATGCCGTCATGTGGGATATATGGCACCCAAGATGTGCTTTAACTTTCAATTAAAAAGTCGAATGGAATTAGTGTGCTTTCAGCGTGGCTGGCCTGTGTGACATTTGTTTTATGCAAGATGACAATCTGATGAAGGCTACTACAAAGTACAGGGGCGGATCCAGGATTTTGTGCAAAGGGGCGGGGGGGTCAGGTGGTTTCTGAATTTGTTTCTGTACATTTGCCCAAAAAGTTGACTCCCAAAATGCCTGCCAACAAAATTTGACAAGGGGGGGGGGGAAGACACTTTCTCAACGTTGGTTGTGCCATTTAACCTCTTTGTTTTGTTCTTACCCATACACGCAAAATAAGACCTTTACAGGGTATTTGCTTTTCTTTTCTGGTTTGCTACGATACTTTAGGCGCAGGCCCTTACAAGCAACAACAACAAAAAATCATTAAAGTCATTAAATTGTGTTTAGAAGTTTGACAAATGCCATTTTTATACCAATGGGAGACCTTTCAGACACTGGTGGCAGCAGACCGGTCATTTTTGCATTGTTTTCACCGGTCGCCGTGCGCATGCTCAGGACTGTGTGCACATGCTGAGAAGTAGCAAAAAGGACCGGTATGTCTGCTGCCACCAGCGTCTCAAAAGTCTGCGATTACACTGTACACACAGTCGTACTTTCCCAATACTTCCGAGGACAATGCTTTGTGTTTCTATTGTTCCTTTAATATAACCCAACCCCATAGACTATTAAGCACGTATTTCTACTTGCGAAGACCGATTTCAACAAAAGACTTGACGTGCGAGGACTGAAAGGTTTCTTTGTATTTCCTTTCTCCTCTTGTCCTCGGAAGTATATACAGAACCTGTGCACCAGTTGCGCTATCATGCATCAAGACATGATATGTATGTAACAGTGGTTTATGCACCTATCACCATTTGTGTCTTGTTATTGTAACAAGGCACAAAGAACTTTATTGTTAATCCCAACTTAGCGGCATAATAAAGGGCATTTTGTTTATTCCCACAGAAATAGGAATAGGGTCTTTTTGCAGGGCGTAAAGGGACCACATACGACCCACTGATGGCTCACATTTTTCAGAAACTTGCTGCATGACACTTCTGGACCAATGAAATGACACTGTACAAGACATGATATAACATCTCAATTTTAACTCATTCAGAGACGGATTCCTCTTTTTTTTTTGTGCCCTCATCATGCAGAATGTGACGGTGATTTGTGGCTCGCCGGTGACATGTGTGTCCGCCTCGCCCTGACGCAGGACACACTTCCCAACTCTCCGGACCCACGCGACTGCCTGACCGACATTCCGGTCACACCGGACGTTCTTGTCTCAGTGCTGTATCTCGTCAAACACGTTTGGGCCAACTCCACTCTCGAGCAAGAAGGATTTCACATCGGTGTGGGCCGGCTGGAAGGGGAGCAAATGTGGGACTTTGGGAGTATACAGGAGACCAACTATGGAGGCTGCGTGGGGTTGATGTACACCGGTGACCGGTGGGTGGTGGAGGAACTCGTTCCCTGTGATGACCCTGTGTCAGCGGTGTTGTGTTACCAGCAGGCCAGAGGTAATCTGATTTCCGTTCATGTCCGGCTGTTCTACACGGATCAAATCAGAAAATCCCCCATACTGCATTTCTGGTCGTTCTGTCAAGCTGGCTTTGGATGGAGCTGTCAGCCCAAATAGCCAACATAACATTCACCTCCTCCTCACTCCATATAGGTCTTTTGTCTGATTTGAGGCCCATTCATTTTCTCGGACATGTTGGAGGTTAAAGTATCTTGTGAAAGTCGCATGCACGGTTGAAATTAACGCGTGGTATAGGTGTGGTGTGAAAAGGCCTATAGGTTTACTTGGGTAGGACTCGAACCCAGGACCTCTCCTGCTTACTAGTGCAGACGTCTTAACCACTCGACCACCGAGCTTGCCGGGTAATCAGTGTGAAGATGGAATTTACGTCGGGGTTGATGCAAATTAGAAGAGAGATTTTTGCCCTAGCTGACCTTTTTTTTACCTTTTATCATTTGAAATGATGGCACCAGGTGTGCTGTCGTTGTCAAGAAAAGTGGAAATTTATATCATTGGAAAACTGCCCTGTAGCCTTTAGTCAAGGCGCGCGTGGCTACCTGGACGAGTGGCGCACCCCGGACTTGCTGGCATTCGGGGCGCGTCACACGTTCATGTAGCCATGCGCGCCTTGACTAAAGGCTATCATCCACCCGACGGTTGAAAACGAGTGCCGTTTTTCTCTCTTTTTTTTGCCATCCAACAATGCAAAACAGGTCAGTGAAACGATATTTCCTATAAAATACTAACCCCCAAATCCGCCCATTTCTGAAAATTGCAGCAATGACCAATCATGTACACTACATTTAAGAATGCGAGTATTAAAGCCAATCAAAAGTCCACAATTGGGACTGGTCTGAGACTATCGCACATATTAAAAGGAATTAGCAAACAAAAATATAAACACAAAAATATAACACAAAAAGAAGAGGGGTTTTGCCCCTCTTTATCCCACACCCCTTTCTGGAATGAATGGATCTGCCCGAGAAATACGAACAAAGGGTTTCTTTTGAAAATGATATTTATGAACAGAGGTGAGATTTGTTGGGATTTTTCCTGATTTCAGGATTTTTTGTTATTTCAGAATTTTTAAAGAATCTCTTTTGCAATCGGGAATTGCTGAGGTGTTGTCCGTAAAGGTGTTTTTACCTGTAAAAGTGGATATAGACAAATAAAAATAGATATTTTAAAGGGTGCCTTTAGGCAAATACAAACTATATGTTGACCTGGCCTTGGGGTCCTCGTGGATTTCATGGATTTTTTATTTTTGGCCAATCTCATCCCTGTTATGAACAAAAAAGTACAGTAATTCGTCGGACAAACCGCAAAGTACAGTATTTATTTGTGGAACTTGACTCACTTTGTAAAAAAAAAAGATTAGGGACAGGTCAGAAAACGTACCCTGTCACGTACCCTGCTGCCATTTTAGAGGTTTTTGGATGGTTACATGATTGCATGTCCTTAACATTAAAGAAAGATCCTGTTAGGATGGAAATGTCATGCCCGTCTAAAAGTAGATTCAACCTAATTAATATACCCGTCCTTCTGTATTTTGGGACTACCTGGATTGTATAAAAGGGGGATCACTACAGTAATAATCAACGGTATTGGATAAGCCCATCACATGTTTCTTCCTACACAGGCTATTGTTCTAACCTCGGCTGTCTTCACTAAGAGGAGTTTCCGACTTATAATGTATTGAGAGAGGGATATTTTAGCCCCTCACAACGGAGGTCCTTTCCTCCACAGAAATGTTACAGGGAGCATATGTGGTTGCATCTTCTGTAACTTTTATCATTGATAGTTTCAGGTCATTCCGGTTGTCAAGCAGTTTGTACGAGAATATTATTAGGCCAAAAAATAATTGTTGTTGTTGCCTTTGGACAGGAAAAAATTGGAAAAGAAGGTCAGTCGGTCAGAAATCTTTTGTTTATATTATCTAATACTATTGGAAACGAGGTTGAAATTAAAGTGAGCCCTGTGGATGAGGTTAAGCCATGCTGTCATGTGACCAATTCGAAGAAGCAATTTAGTTGCTTTTCTCTCTCGGTTGTTGTAAACATTAGGGCTGTCCAGAATATACCGAATATTCGATATTCGATCGTCAAGCGAATATTCAAATACCATTTTGCCAGTTTGAATATTCAAAAAGATATATATGCACATACAGATACGACTCTGATGCTAATTTAATAGAAAAGTTACGGTGCTTAGCAGTGTTAAATGCCACATTTTTGTCAATCGTAACTTTTTGTGGACGGAGGTTTATTGTTCCCGTCCGTAAAACCCTTGATACAACAGGGGCAATCAAAAAATGCTGTTTGAAAGGTCCATAATATCAATCGCCATACGTAAAACACCGGCATGCTTTTATACGTGCAATGTTTTTTTCCGGTGCGGCATGCACTGAAAAACTTGATCAGCGAGTATCGAATATTTGAATATTCGGTCAAACCCAGTTTTGAATATTCGATTACTAAATTATTCGAAAATGAACAGCCCTAGTAAACATCGAGAGATCCGACAGTTTTTGCCGATTCGATTTGACTCTTCCGCTACAATATATTTATACATGTCTAAAAGAGATTGGATTGGTTGTAGGGACACAGCATTTCCACATGCGCTGTCCTTGTTTTGTTTATTTTTGCTAGACCTCCTTATTTAGACCCAAAGTTTAGGGTTTTTAGCTAGGCTACTCTTCAGCCCAAATGGAGCTTTGACGAGCGCGATGGATCGAAGTCATCTTCACGCTCACCCGGGCGTGTTTAGGCCTCAAGGTTGGACGAACCGTTTCATTTTTTACATGAAAATACGCATAAATTTAAGAAGGTATACATCAAATACAAACACTTTTTGAGACAAAGAGGCCGAGTTATGTTTTTATTGATATTTTATTTTAAAAAACAAACAAAAAACAACCCTGAATCTGTCGATTTGTACGGTTGGTCGGTCCGAGGGCAACACAATTTATCTTATTGTTTAGTTTTATTTGGATTTCATATTTCCTATGTACTGCTGTTTCAGAGATGTGAATAAGCGGCAAGATCTCACAAATACTTATTCCTCCATTCCTTAAATGCTCACAGACGCGTCTCAGCAGTGCAGTGAATTGATGTTTCATTGCGGTAGCGGTGAGTGCATACAGCACGTGTACGTGAGCGATGGCGTGGTAGACTGCATAGACAGGAGCGATGAAGCGACATGTGAACAAGGTACCATTCAGTATTTCCATACTAAGATAATGAATCAAAAGATTTGTTTCAAGGTTCACAGAAATGACAAATACTATGAATGGCTCGGAAACCATAATAAATGCAGAAGAAATGATTGTTTTTCAAGACTTATGGCAGAAACAAATTTAAGGGCGTGCCCCACCCACCAAAAATACCGATTCTTGGCTGTGATGCCTTCAGCAGTAGAATATATATCACTTGGAACACCCTGGTTGTCCAGCAGCCGATTTCACCAAACCTTGCGCAATTGCATAACTCGGCTTACGCCACAATTTATTGCGTAAGTTGTGCAACATCTGTGACATTAAACAAAATTGATTTCACGAAAGTTACGCAGTCGTAAGTCGCGTAACTTACTACGCACTCGTTTTAGGTGGATTAAGTTGTCCGCACAAACACCAAAATGATGAGCATAGTAGAATCGTTAGTTGCTCAAATTATTTATTAAATTCACTTGATTTTTTTAGAGATTAATGAAATTATCATTCGCTGCAGGTTTACCTGTGAGGTATTTCCGAAAGTTTGCCACCAACTTTTTTTTCGGAGCGAAGTTTCAAAAGTTAAGTTTTAAAATGGCGCCCCACAGCTCAATTTCACAACTGTTCCAGATAGTATTCAGCCTCACCTGCGATGTATAAAACAAATACAACATTGCGTAGCTGCGCAACATTTTTATAGCGCAAGTCCTACGCCATGGCGTAAGTTGCGCCCGGTTTTGTGAAATTGGCTGCTGGAGCTGTATGTGAGTATGTGCAGCTGTATAGTGTGCTCTTTAAGTTTAAGACTGCGCCTTTAACACATCTTGTATATATGTTAGTTCAAAGGTCAACTCGTGTGGCATTCTTGAACTTGTTTTCTTTCATGGTCGTTCGTTCCAGAGTTTTCCCGACATCAGACACAGTTTTTACAGTGCATTTGACTTAAGCTAGGAAGTTAAAAATCACTACTGTTATAATATTCGATGTCAGTTAGTGGACATCGGCAAGGAAATCCTAGTGTGCTATTCAAGTTATTTTAGAGGACTTTTGTGAGTATTTATTGACTGAACTTTTCACCGAAATCGTGGTGATTCATCATGTGAGTTCTATATAACCAACTCGCCCTGTATGTATTCACGGCGCGATCATTGCTTTTCGCCTCCAATCTGCATGAATTACTCGGCACGGTTTTGGCCATTTATAATAAATGCATGTAAACTCCGACATTTTGTGAGTCGTCTAACTTTACAATAAACCAGATGAGTCCATCTAAAAACTACAAAGCCGAGGACACAGAACAAAAGAATGACATTTATTTATTTATTTATTTATTTATTTATACTGTGTGTCCCATTCAGTGCTAACAAAATCACTGATCTGCCATGGGTCCCAGTGGGAGGGGGGGGGGGGGGGATAATAGACGGTTATAAATCACTAAGATACTAAATTAGAATAATCTCATTGCACAATAGTAAGTCTACATAACTTAAAAATTGTTTAAAACTTAAAAACTGCATAAGAGGACCAAAAGGTCCTCACATTGGCAAATTGTCTTCAATCGGAAATTCTTTACAAAACCAGTGAGAGGAGTTGGAGAAAGTTAAAGTAACGTGACAATAATATGAGTTAAAATGTATACTCCTCAGGAAGTTGAGAAGGCTTCAGGAATGATTAATGGGCCCGATGAGCAGGGGTAATAATATTGTAAGCGCTGTGATATAGTTTACTATGTTGAGCGTTCTTAAATGCCGGTTATTATTATTATTATTATTATTATTATTATTATCCTCATGGAGCGCTCCCAACAATGTCGCTTCCCAGATTGTCATCGTAAAGTTGGGGCATGATCCCTGGATATACGGCATTATGGGCTTATGACTTTTGACTAGCGCCCCCCCCCCCCCCCCATTCCGAACAAAGACACTGACAATAGAGGAATCCCACAACGACGAGTTCAGCGCCGATCTGCGCACTTCCGCGTTTGAAAACGAGGATCTCAATGTCAGAGTAAACAACTTTATGCTGATCGTGCGCCTGCGCTGCCTTATATGGCCTGATTAATTCATGCATGAATTAATGTGCTGAAAAGCGTTGTTTTGTTTGCCACTGCCATTCTCGCTTTCAACCCGGAAGTGCGCAGAAGGGGCTAATGTGAAATTCCTCTATTTGGGAGACTGCCAACATAGGGCAAGCTAGCTCAGTTGGTAGAGCGCCGGTACGGTATTCCGGAGGTCGCAGGTTCAATTCCAGCTCCTGCCAGTTTTCTAAGTTCTTTTTGTAAATTCATCAAATTATCTAGTCAGTTTCCCTTGTGGTTTGTTTCACAACTAACATTACTATAATTCTTTTTTTGTACAGGGCAAACGGTAGGACAGAGTGAGTGGTTTTCTTGTTCGTGTTGTTGCTCGTTCTAATTATTTAACTCACCTTGGACTGAAGTAAATTGTTGCGGTTCTAAGATTCAGTAACATTTTTGGTTTAAAATTGTTTTAATTCTGTAACTGCACATTGTCAGTGTTAAGGTTATTAAAAAAATAATTGAGAATAATCCCGTGGTTTTGAGACCCTGTAACTTTTGTGTTGCACCAGTTATTGCCGGTTCACCTTGCCAAACTCATCCCGAAGTCACTTGCACCACAAATCTTGTTTCTCAAAATATGCTGTGTTTCACCTGTTTTGTCTTTTATGTTAGTCACGTTTCACTTGTTATTTCGTAAAGAATGGTTTTAATTGATTTGCATTTCATTTCAAATGACTCTTTTTATTTGCATTACACATCTTTTTCAGATATGACTGATGTTGGCTGTGAAAGCAGCATGTTCCATTGTACCAAAGGGGGTTGCGTATCTCTCTCCTTTCTGTGTGATTTCATTCATCAGTGTCCCGACGGCTCCGATGAGGAGCATTGTGGTAAGATAGCTTGGAACAAATTTCATCCAAGAAATGTTTCAGACATTTAGAAGACACAGAAAGAAATTTCAAACATTTTAAGGAAAAACTGTGTCGCTTAATTTCTGTAGTTTCAATGTGCAGTACCAGCAGTGTTGTAAGCAAGTCATTTTTTTCACAAGTCAACTCAAGTCCTAGGGGTGTGCATTGGAATCGGGTACCCGAGTACCCGACCATTCATGTCGGGAACCGGTTCCAGATTATGGAATCGAGTACCCGTACAACTTTACATTATCGCATAGTTACTTCCCAGACAATGAAAAAAGAAAGGTACTGAATGATATTTGTCGGGAATTTTCAAAATTAGAACTGGACTATGTGGGAAAACAGCACAGATTTCACGTTTATGACGCTCACGAAAGTTGACAATAAAGGGAATTTACTGGTTCTGGTTTTTGCAGTCTGGGTGTGGATAAGAGCCTCGACGAGACATAATAGCATGCCTCAATCCACAATAAATACAACTGTATAAAGCTTCCGGACAAGTCTTTTGTGATGATGCCGGTGCATGCGTGTGCCGGCACACGCAAAGCTGGAGAAGTGACCATGTTTACTGGACAGGCATGACTGGAGATTTTCAAAATTGTGTCTGAATTCAGAGAAAGATATTATTACAACTTCCGGGATTGGAAGTTTTAGGTTGGTTTCTTTAACGGGTACCCGTATTTGTTTCAATCGGGTACCCGGTTCTTTTAATACCCATAAATGCACACCCCTATACTCAAGTCATTTTTTTCACAAGTCAAGTCGCAAGTCAGATTTTGAAACAAAAAAGAAAGGATGCTGTTAAAGGAGGCTAGTTGATATTCAACATAGGCCGTGTCCGAATTACGTGACTACGGCTTGAAATTACACACGAGTCTATGGGAAGTGGCTGCAGCCGCTCCCATAGACATGTGTATATAACATCCAGCCGTAGCCAAGTAATTCGGACACGGCCTAACTGTACACTTTTGAAATGAACTTGCTGTTTCCAAATTTAAATGTATACCATTTGTCTGTGCTCCATTTTTGTCACCCTGGTTCAATACCTTCTCATGTGTAGCACCTTTTCCATCTAATGTTTTGATCAAAGGAAATATTAATAATAATAATAATAATATAGACCATGTGCCCTTTATTTACATCTAAACCAAATGTGCCTGGCGGTATGCACACGCTTCGTGTTTTGCATAAATTTGGTTAAGAAGTGACATCAAAGGTCACATAATTCAAAGGCGATCCGACCTGTGACGTCACTGCTAAACCAAATTTTATGCAAAACACAGTGCGTGCGCATACCGCTGGTCACGTAAAATGCAAACGTGTGACATCAGAGGGCACATCATTTATACTGCTACAAACTTCTTGCGAACTGGAAAAATATAATTGTGACTCTCTCTACAAAAATGGATATTATGTAGCACACATGGTTGAATTGGTCACATCCTAAGCTTCACTTTGGAGTGCTGAGGTTTTGGACCCCTGTGACATTTTGTGCTCTTGAGATATCTTGACATTTGTATATTTTCCAATTTAATGGAAGTGCGTAATAGAGATATAGCTTCTTAAACCTAGCAGGTAGAAAGAAACGAGATAAAAGTAATTTTTTTTTTTATTCATCTATCTTACCATTTCTGAAAAAATAAATTATAAAATATAGATATAATAGAAGCTGAGAAACAAAAAATGACAAAAAATTACTTATGTGAAAAGTTTTTTCACCCTCTTCACGTAGAACAGCCCTATGTGTGTTTTCGCATAGCGTGACATAATACCTTTTTTTGTAGAGCGGGTCACAATTTCAGTTTGAAGGGCCTGATATTTGGACCCTAACTGAGTTTTTTCCCTCAAAACGACTACATGACACGAAAACAGAAAACGATGTTTTGATCGGCAGAATATCCCCAGTGCCAGACGTCTGAGTTCTCATGCAGTAACGGCCAGTGTATCGACAGGGAGAAGCAGTGTAATCTGCATTTGGACTGCGTGGATGGATCAGACGAGAAAAACTGTGGTAAGATTATTGCTAGAGAATTTTATTTTGCTCTTCCCAATGTAAAAAGAGGGGGGTGGGGTGCAGCCTACGATCAAGAAATTAATCTCACACAGTCACCTATGGGCAGAGCCTGTGGCTGCTATCCACAGTTCTCATTAGTGTATAAAGTAATAATAATTTTTAAAATAGTAATAATTATTAGAATTCCTACGCATGCCGCAAATGGGCCACACTGCCCCCAAATAACTCCAAAGGGGCGACAGTTCTGTCGCCCATTTAGAGCACTTTCCCCACGCACCCTACTAAAAAACACTCCAAAGGGGCGACTTTCACAATGGGGCGACAGTTATGTGTCGCCCTATTCGACCGCGTCGCCCGAACCCATTAGGCAATTGAGGAAAATTACCGACGATGGGTCATTTCAAAGACATTGCCATGGACGCGTGCACACATTTTTTTCAACTTTCAACCCCACTTTCCCTTATCCTACCCCCACAAATTTTGGTATATTTATGTTTTGGACCATTCTCTATCGATACAACTCACTTTGGACAGTAAAATTCTGCCTCTAAATAGGAGCTGTGACATTAGGGAGACACTGAAATGTCTCCCTAATTCCACTTGTCTCCCTAAGGTATCAAAATGACGACAAAGTGTCTCCTTAAGGATACTTTTGCTATTATAATAAAAATTATATAAAGGGGCTCTACTCTGTAGCGTTGTAACCTTTGCAAGAATAACACACATTGCTTACTTTCGTTGACACAGTAGACATCTTTAAGTTCTATTTAAGCTGTATTGAATTTTCCTCAATTGCCGGTTGGGGTGACACATGATGCTCGAAAAGAGTGGGTTCGGGCGACGCGGTTGAATAGGGCGACACATAACTGTCGCCCCATTGTGAAAGTCGCCCCTTTGGAGTGTTTTTTAGTAGGGTGCGTGGGGAAAGTGCTCTAAATGGGCGACTCGCGCGTCGTGCTTTTGGGGATATTTCGGGCAGAGTCGCCCGTTTGCCGCATGCACAGGAATTCTAATTACTAGAATTTATTAGAATTGCTAGTAACTCACTGTATAGAGTGAAGCCTGCGTGCTGGGCATATTTGTGTACAAATGTTGGAAGAGCCAGAAATTTGGTGCATGCAAGATGAAAGGTGCATGTAGAACGACCATGCACTGACGCCTTTACTAGATAATTTTACTTGTTCTTCATTCAAGCACACAACATTCACACCCACCAATTACGGCCGCTCATAGAGTGGCTTCAAAGTATCCACACGAGGAAGTGCGTAGTTAACGGCTCCAGTAACTTGGTTCTATGTTTGTAGACACCTGTAGAATGGCATTTCAGTGCTATGATAGTTCCTGCATACCTGACCACGCTGTGTGCGATGCTACCCAGGACTGCCCGGGGTTCATACGTGAGGATGAAGTACTCTGTGGTAAGATCAAAGAATCATCAGTCTTATTTGGTTCCCCAGGTTCGGTTCTAGACTGAAAAGTGTTGGGGAGTGGGAATAATCAATATTCTGAAAGCAACCAATTTGGTGAAAACCTGATTGGGTAAATACAAGAATGTTTGGAAAATTTGAAAATTGTTGAAAAGTGTTGGAAATTCACCCAAAAAGTTCTTTTAAATGAAAAACAACAAAAAAAAGGGTAACATTTCTTTTATGGGCATAAGTTGTTTTTTTATTGGGACTGTAACCCTCCGAATTTCCCGCTCTACCTGTAGAACTGCACCTTAGGTTCTCATTGAACTTTTTCACACTTTTTTTTTATTGACTTATTTTTGGGGGAAGGGGTGGGGGTGTTGCAGATGCACCCTTCAATTCTCCTCAGGATTTCAGGATTTTTGGTTAGACGTTTTCCAGATTTCCGGAAGATTATTTTGGTCCCTAAAGTGTTTTTATTATTCCAAAATGACCTCTGTAACCTAAAACAGTCTTCAAATTTTAATGACTGTATTTTTTTGTACTGTATCTTTCAGTAGAAAATGCAGTTTTCTGTATGCATTTTTCAGCAATAATGTACAAATCAAATGCTTCCAAATGTCTCGTGGATTTTTTCATTTTCCACAGATCTCACCCCTGGTAATAACAGCATAATGAAGTTCATCTATATGCATGTTTTTGAATGAGAATTAAAGTCAAGACAAATGAAATCAAAACATGTAGAATGTCTTAGCATCTGACCAGGCAGTTGAATACAGCCTTACGCTGTTAGTCTCCCATCAGCCTATTCCACAGACCCTGACTTTCAGTGTGGCCCTGACCAGCTCCGATGCAACAACGGCGCCTGTGCAGATATGAGTCACTGGTGCATCTATGACTTTGACGAGTTTGGTTACCAGACCGGCTGCCGTGATGTCACTCATCTTAGATTTTGTGGTATGTAAACGAAATCACACGGGCCATATTACACTATGAACATCTAACAAAAGAAAATCGGTGCACTAACAATGAACATCCATTGTTAATTGGCACTAAATCCATTGTTACTTGTTCAGTGTTAGACCGATGGAAGGTGATGCCCAAAGTATAAGAGTACTTCATTTGCTAGGGCTGTCCCGAATATAGCGAATATTCGAATATTCGATCATCAACCGAATATTATATCATCAACCGAATATTATAATAGCTTTTTGCCGGTTCGAATATTCGAAAAAAATAAAAATGCACGTACAGATACGACTCTGATGCTATCTTAATAGAAAAGTTACGGCACTTTTTAGCAGTGTCAAATGCCACATTTTTTGTGGACAGAGGTTTATTGTTCCCGACCGTAAAACCCTTGACACTTCTGAAATAATTATTGCAAAAACTCGGGCTGGAGTTTGGTTTCTTGTTATCACAACATTATACATACTCAGAATGATCTTGATACAATGCAAACAATTTCCATCGGGTGGTCTATAATATCGATCACCGCATGTAAAACACCGGCATGCTTTGCGTGCAACTTTTTAACGGTGTGGCATGCAGTTGCAGCAGATGCCTGAAACACTTGATTGGCGAGTATCGAATATTCGAATATTCGGTCAAGCCCAGTCTCGAATAATGGAATACTAAAATATACAAAAATGAACAGCCCTATCATTTGCTAGAGTGTATCAAGTTTTGTGAGTATCATCGGTAGTAGGGCTGTTCATTTTCTAATAATTCAGTATTTGATTATTCGAAACTGGGTTTGACCGAATATTCAAATGTTCGATACTCGCCGATCAAGTTTTCACGTGTCAGCTGCAACTGCATGCTGCGGCGGTAAAAGTTGCACGCAAAGCACGCCGGTGTTTTACGCGCGGCGATCTATATTATGGACCGCCCGATCAAATTTCTTTTGCATGCGCAAGATCATTACGGGCACGTCTAACATCCTGATAACAAGGAATCAAACTCCAGCCTGCGTTTATGCAGTAATTATTTTATAGCCTAAAAGTATCAAGGGTTTTACAGACAGAAACAATAAACCTCCGTCCACAAAAGTTGCCGTCAACAAAAGTGCGGCATTTGCTAAGCACCGTAACTTTTCTAAATAGCATCAAAGTCCTATCTCTACATGCATATATACATTTTCTAAGAATATTCCAACAGGCCAAAAGGTATTGAAATATTCGGTTGACGATAGAATATTCGGTATATTCGGGACAGCCCTAATCGGTAGTGACCTATTGTGATAGAAATGCATAAATTCATCAAACTGACAAGAGAAACTGACAAGGTAAATTTTTAATAAATTTTGAAAGTGACCAAAGAAAACTGGCAGGAGCGGGATTCGAACCTGCGACCTCCGGAAGTCGCAGGTTCGAATCCCGCTCCTGCCAGTTTTCTTTGTTCACTTTGAGAATTGCATAAACATAGTTTGTGAAACAATGTCCAATCCCGTCAACTCTAAGGTGGCTTGGAGTGTGCAAAAATCTTTGACGAACAAAAATTACTGTACAAATTTCCATTGAAGCTGTCTAAGGGGCATGGTCATATCAGAGCTGCCAACCAGTACACAAAATACAGAAGTACAAATGTTTGTTTTTACATACGGATTTTGTGAATTCTGACCATAGGAATGTTTTGTCATGCATACTGGCTCATTATTGCACTCCCAACCGAACGGATGCAACTTTAGCTTTGAAAATATAAAATAAGGAGACGGTCCATCCAGTGCGTGGGTTCGATGAACTCACCAGGCACGTGGCATGCACGCATAGCATGAGCTCAGATTTTCAGGTAAAATTTAAAATTCATGAAAAATATGGATTTTTATGAGCAAAATACAATTTTTTTATCTTTTTCTGAATACTGAAATGATTTTGAAAAGGTTGGCAGCTCTGCCATATATGCCAATGAGTAATTCAATTATAAGGTTACTAAATACGCTTGTATCCGTTTCTGTAAAAGTGCATGATTAATGTGACGTTTGGTCGACCGTAGGGTCTTTTCACACCTGAGAAATGAGACACAGGTACTCTTCTTAGAGGATTCAGGGGCACTCGGTCGTTTATTCTTACAACTCTTTCACAAAAACAACTCGATTGCAACTCCCAAGAAATGCACATTGCTCTACTGCACCGGCGCCCTCAAGCAACAGGTGTCCCTGGCTGACCAGCAGGGGCCCCACCGCTACAGCTCCACCATTGGTCCGTGCTGGCGCCCTCTGCCGGGTGACCGGCACCGAGCCACCAACACTACATTAACTATTTTTTTTTATCCCAAAAATGGCATTGTTACAACACCTTCATTTGGTAAAAAATATGGCCCACTCTGGAGTATTTTTTATGTCAAGAATTTATGTTGCCTGTCACGTTAAGTTATTTGTATCCTTATCATGAACTTACTGAACAATTTCCAATTTCAGCAAAATTCACTGTAAGTTGCTTGAAAATATGTAATAACCATTCTTTTGAGTATTTGCTTTTTTGTCTTTTTAGCTCATTTTTTGTTGTATTGCCCTTAGAAGAATTGATCATCTCAAACTAGAAAAGTTAGAAATGCAACTGGATATTGTATGTTATCATTGAGCCCCCTTTTCCACCTGTGTACAAAAGTCTTACCAGTGATCAATGACTATAAAAACTTAAAAACTGGCAAGAGCAGCATTTGAACCTGCAACCTCCAGAATACCGTGCCAGTGCTCCTCCACCTGAGCTGTCCTATATTGTCAGTGTCTTTGTTCGGGGTGCGCTAGTCAGAAGTCATAAACCCAGAATGCCGTATAGCCAGGGATCACACCCAATTTTACGATACAACCTGAGAAGTGACATTGTGGGGATCACTCAATGAGGATACGACTTTTTAACTTATAATATCGTCAAACAAACCACAGAATAGACCGCCAACATAGGGCAATATAACTCAGTTGGTAGAGCACCGGTACGGTAATTCCGGAGGCCGCAGGTTCGAATCCCGCTCCTGCCAGTTTTCTTTGTTCACTTTGAAAATCCATTCAAATTGGTCGTCAGTTTCCCTTGTGGTTTGTTTGAAGATTCAGTGTTTATTTACAGAGCATTTTACATGCGGTGCCTTGACCTATAAGTGCCCCCGGTCTTACTGCATTCCGCTGCATCGTCGCTGTGACAATGTAATGGACTGCCCTAATGGTGAAGATGAACTGTCTTGTGGTAAGTTATGTCACTCCAAAAGAACATTTCGGACAGAATTATTGCATTTTGTTCCACTTGGTCCAGTACCAACTCTAGCCATGTTCTCATTGGACTTTTCCTGGTCGTAACCATGACTCCCTGTCAACATTCTTTTTGTATTTAAAAAAAAATTGAACGGGGGTGAGATTCCCCTGGATTTTTCTTGATTGCAGGATTTTTTTGTGAGACGTCTTCCAGATTTCCGGAAGATTTTCTGGTCCTTAAAATGTTTTTTTTTTTGGTCATTCCAAAATGACCTCTGCAACCCGAAACAGTCTTCTTAATCTAATGATCCCAATTTTCAGACCTATAGACCCAGGCGGGGTAACTTCCACCAGTGGTCAGACCAACTCGTCTCCCCCAACTGCACAATTTTACAGCTGTTCGCAGTTGGACTGTCCTGGCTGGTGCGTTGTCTTCAGACTAATCAGTGATCAGAGTCCCTGTTAAACTCTCGTGGCTGGACGGAAGTCTCCCGTGCTTCCTATCGGATGTTAGTTTTACATCGCAGAAGCAGTAACTTAACAGGGACGTTAGTTCTCTGTCCTTTCCTATTGGACAAAATTTTTGTTACTCTACAGGAAAGAAGTGGCAGATGGACAAAAACAAAACGCCAATGGGAACATGATGGCTGTTGAAGGCATTTTAATATCAATTGTGCATGTCTGTTGTGTTACCACTAAGAATCCTTTCTTTCC
This sequence comes from Hippasteria phrygiana, assembly GCA_037893225.1. NCBI lineage: Eukaryota > Metazoa > Echinodermata > Asteroidea > Valvatida > Goniasteridae > Hippasteria > Hippasteria phrygiana. The sequence goes on from JAZGUH010000003.1 coordinate 1,135,876, forward strand.
ATTAATAAGGTAAAGACTCTCCAAAGCAAGTCAACTACTTGGAAGTCAAATCAAGTCGCAAGTGAACTAAATCACCATAATAATGACTTCTTTTCAGAATCTTCGGCCTGCCCTGTAGGAAGCTACAAGTGTCACGGGACCCACGTTTGTGTGACTGAGGACCATGTGTGTGATGGAGTCGAGGAGTGTCCGCAGGGGGACGATGAGCTGTTCTGTGGTGAGTTTCTTCAACAGATCTACCCCCGTCTCCCCACACCTCACCCCTAGCCCTCACCCCCATCCCTCACCCTCACCCCCATCCCTACCCCTCACCCCCATCCCTACCCCCACCCTTCACCCTCACACCCCACCCCTGCCATTCCCTCCACACCCTGCACCCTCCCCCCGCCTGTTTGATTGGGTTGGTCGGTCGGTCAGGAATTGAACCAAGTATTCTTAGAACAGAAAACTTATTCACTGTGCTAGTCCCGAACCTGTCTTTTGCTGTGATAGCCTTTTTTAGTTGTGATATTTATTTAAAATTGACTGCACCAATGTTTTGTTGTGGGCATGTATCATCATTAATGGTGCACTGACGTGTAATGGTGCTACGTATTTAAAATCAGTGATTATTATGATTTCAAGAGATTTGTCTGATTTCTTCCACTCAGATGATTTTGATTGTTGTAGAAAAAAAATATGCGTGCCATTGTTCATACAAAAATTGACAAACTGATAATACAGACTGTCACTCTGTGAAATAATTACAACTGACAAATAAATGAATCGTGCCTTTTTATTTGAAAGATCCCTCATCAGCATTCAAACTTAATTTTTGAGCCCATTTTCCTAAAATGTTCGTCACATTTTTTGCCATGCCATTAATGACAATCGTCAATCAGTTGAATTAAATTCATTTCAAAATATTCCATCACGGGACAAGTTTCAGTTACTTCTGATTCTGTGTTGGTTTTCAATGGATAACAGATGTCAAGTGCCCTGATGGATGTCAGTGCACGGGCCTATCATTCACATGCGTGGGTGCTGACTGGAACCAGACTAAAGCGGAAAACATACCGGATAGTTTAAGAAGATTGTAAGTTGTCACTATCAGTATGTATCACCCACTATGTAGTAATTAAGGTGTTGCAGGAATTATTTATGAGTCGACTAATCTAAAAGATATAAGTTTTCAATTTGTTTTATGTCTTGTGCTTTGATGGGTTTTTTTTTGGTTTTTTTAATATATATATATATACAAATATTTGAATTTTTTGCTTTTTCACAAAGCTGTATGTGTCTGGGACTGGAAAATATTCCGAAGTGAATGAAGATGTCTGCCAAAGAACATTAACTCTTGAACTTCATTTGCAGAAATTATGTCTTAAAACAGAGGATGGCCATATAGCCACGGTTTGAAAAAGACAACCTGATAGCTGGTTGTCGCCTTTTGCCACATTTCTGCACTTACTCAATCCATTCATGTTTTAACTATATCGTTCTTGAATGAGAGTGTAATGAATAGATGGAGCTTTTTCAAACAAAGCTTTCATTCACACGAAAGGGGGGGCTCCAGGTGTGATGAATAGGACCACTCTATTCAGTGTGGTGCCTATTGTTTGCATTTATGCTTGGTTGCACAGCCTGTTCTTGGCAGACCAGCACCCCATCATTAACAGCCGGGTGCAAGGGGTTGTCATAAAACAAAAAAATGTGAAAATTACCATTTCCACAGGTTAGATTCATTTTCACAGAGGTCACATGTTGTTCTTTGTAGTTCTATGTTGGCTAGCAGCAGAGTTGTGACTAATACTATTAAGCTCTTTTCACTCCCAAGGTTGCAATGATGGTTTCAGGACTTTTTTTGGAAAACTAATGATCTGGGGTAAGGGGAAATCAGTGAATTAAACGAGTGGGTAACTCGAGGGTACCACATGCTACATGGCTCTCCAGCCGTGTACAACCTTGAGGGCAACCTGTAGTCACTACTTCTTGAATTCTGCATTCCCTCCAAAGTATTGTTTCAAAGTAATACGTATTTTATAACCTCCCGAAACAAACCAAAAAAACACAAGTAATAAAAACACAGTAAAGTAATGATTAAGCCAACCAAAATACAATGCGCGATTATATAAACGCAGTAAAGTTTATAATAAGGGGAAATTTAATTCGAGATGTAACACTGTGAGCATAAGCTGAGAAGATGAACAGTGTGCAGTCGAAACGTCACTTTCCACAGCGTTGACTACAACGTGAGACAGTAGATAAATATTGCCATCAAAAACTGACTTGTCCCATACAGTCATGCCCAAGCATCAACATAACCTGAATTTTGCCCAAATCGGATAACTAATCCAACAATTACACTGTAAAAAAGTTGGTCAAAATGTCTAATTTTGCTCAATGTTGGGCAACATAACAACCCAAAATCTTAGGCAAATTCTTCCCAATAATTGGTCCATTTTTACCTGAATTAACCAACAATGTGGTAAATTAGTATCAATGTTGGGTAAATAACAGTTGCCCAAATATGTTTTACCCAATGTTTTTACAGTGTACAGCACAAAGGTTATTGTCATCCAATCATTGATAAATTATAGTGTGATGACCAAAACATTCAAGTTTTCTTCATGAATTTACCTAAAGTTTTCAGATGCTGTAATAGAGGCACTTACCTCCCAAAATCAGTTTTTTTCTGTCTATTTGTCAGAGTTCTGATCAATGCCGTTACCCAGGGAACGTCACAGAGGCTGAGACGAAGGGAGTCCATGCTTAGTGCAACCCTGGAATTCACGTTATTCATCCGACTTGAGAGATTCCACTTCTTGTATGATCTGTAGGTATACAGTACCAAACAAAAGGCTGGAATTGTTAGAAATTTTAAAGGAGAACTAATAAGCCAGTTCGGTATCTCAAAGGCCAAAGGTTATTCGGGATAAAATTACTGACGTAATGTCACGCCATGTTACGCGAATGCCCATTCTGATTGAATTTGACACGTGCGCGTTGTGCGACCACCTTGCATTGACATGCGCGCGTTATAATTAATTAGGTCACGCGGGTCATTCGGGATAAAATGTCATTGTGCACATGCGCAGTTGAATTACCGAACTGGCTTATTAGAGGGAAACTTAGCTTCATTGTTTTACAGCCTAGCTGTTAAACTCGCTACCTTTCTACCTGGAGCTTAGCCGGGACAGAAATATTTCCAACTCTGCCAAAAGAGCTTTTTGGCGCCTTGGCTGCTTGTATCTTGTACCTTCCTCCATCTGTCATTCTCCACCTATACAAGACAACCATACATCCTCTCATGAAATACTGCAGCCACATCTGGGCTGGTGCTCCGGCTTACTATTTGTCCTGATTGGTCAGGACCTGGGCCCAATTTCATAGCGCTGCTTAACGGTAAAGCAGAAAAGTTGTGCTAACTATAGCAGGCAAATTTGCTTAAGCATTAGCGTATTTCATGGCCAAGTTGTGCTAACGCTTGCACGTGCATGGAGATTTATATTGTTGCGTCACTAATTTAAGCAAATCCTGCTTCTTGAATTTGTGTGTACGCTGCGAGTCTTTATAGTTGAACACTTAATTTTATATAACTTGCATAATTGAAGATAGTGGCCCTTGATAAATATACATGATAAATTTCTCAGATGATCCCCGATGTTCACCTTTCGTACGAGTTAGCACAAATAATTATCCAAGCGTTTTTAACCTTTTGATCGAAAGCAGGGCACAGCACCCGATCAGGAAAATTGGCTTTATTTAACACCATAATTTTTATTTATTTTTTTGGTCTCGGTCCCGGTCTCGGCCTGCAAAAGTGTCTCGGTCTGGGAAGTGTTGGTCTCGGTCTCGAAAGCCTCGGTCTCGGTCTCGGTCTCGGTCTCGGTCTCGGTCTCGGTCTCGGTCTCAAAGGTTTCGACTACAACACTCCTCTTCACTGTACTCACTGCTTACAGTCTCTATGAAATGGGCGAGGGTTCCGTAAGCAGAAAATCGTGTGTTAATCATGCTATGAAATTGGGCCCTGGCATGTTCCCTGGAACCCTTTCATGCCCGACGCTCTGTGGCGTCATTGATGAGCCTCTTTTATCGATACTTTTATCGGTGGCCTTTCATTAGTTTCCCCGTCCAAACTTTTAGGCACTTGACTCGCCTGGCTGTCTCATCACATCCTTTCACTGTTGTTGTTCCAAAGGCTAGTACTGTGAGATACTCTTCAAGTTTTTCCCCCCTCGTACTGCCTCTCTTTGGAACTAGCTTACCTGTAACCTGCCTCCCTTTTACTTATAATCTTTCACAATTCAAACGAAATGTGAATTACCTTCTATGCCGGCCGGGTGATTTCTGTCTTTTCTTGTCTTTTGTTGCCCACAACTTGAGTGGCCTTTTCTTGAGCAGTACCCATAAAATAAACAAACTTGCTACCTTTTGCCGTGGAAATAAAGAATATAATAAAAAACCTTTTGATTTGATCATTCTGATGCAGAGATATCTCTGGCAACGGCATTGAGATTCTGGAACCGGGCATGTTCAGTCAACAGAGAAACCTCTTCTCCCTGTAAGTATTGTATGAATGGCAGAGTTGTAGTCAAGTCCCTGCAAGTCCTTTCGCAAGTCCAGTCAGAAGTCCTTTCATAAAGCTGGTCACAAGTAACTGGATAAACAATGACAAAGGAATGTCTTTGTCAAAGCTCATTTGAATAGCTTGTGATTGGAATTAGGACTGAGGGTTTTCGATGGACTTGCAGGGACTTGTGATGGACTTGCAGGGACTTGTGATGGACTTGCAGGGACTTGTGATGGACTTACAGGGACTTGTGATGGACTTGCAGGGACTTGTGATGGACTTGCAGGGACTTGTGATGGAGTTGAATACATCCCTGATGAATGGTGTAATTGAGAATGGACAGCCCACATAATCTACTGTAACAATTGAACTTGGTTTTGTCTGTGTTACGTCCAAGGAAATCATATTAATAACACCTCATGTCGATTTACAGCTAGTTATCAAATTTCCTGTGATACCTTTTCCCCCTCTCTTGCTGTGTATAGGTCAGTTGCAAGGAACAGATTGTACAGTCTAGAACCTGGAACCTTTGAAGGCCTGCGCTGGCTGCAAGAACTGTAAGTTGATTTTAAACACCACACTTAACGGTTTTTCCAGGGCCCAGATAAATCTGATTCCAGAGAAACTATCCCAATATTCAGACCTATATAGACCCAGGTGGGGTAACTTCCACTGTTGGTGAGATAAACTCACCTCCCCATTTTGCTGTTTGGTGTGTCGGTGCTTTCTGTGGGGAACATGGCTTTCTTGTGGTGAGGCTGCGTCCAATCTTTGCTCATCGTATAACTTCCTTGGTATACCATTAAATCTTGAATGGAAATTATGGGATCGTTATCGAGTGTGTATCCGTGAAAAGCCTCGTTTCAATTGGACTTATTTTTATCAATCTGCTACGACTTTTCTATAGAATGACAAAATTAGGTCCAATGGGGACGCGTGGTAAACTAACGTCCCTGTCAACTTACCGCGACCTTGATGTAAAATAACCAGGCCGAAGGCAGTCGTAGGAGATATCCGCGCAGCCACGGAAAGTCATCAGGGACGATAAAAAGTCCAACCGGGAAACAGCCCCTCACTGTAGAACTACCGCGACCACGTGGAAAGCCATTGTGTAAACAATGCAACTTCCTGTATTACATCAACTACACAGGGATTATCGCTAGCGTGTGTGCGAAAATGGTGGTATGGTTTCCTGTCTCTTTGTGTGTATAGTATGCCCACATGTGATTACATGCAGTTGCGCTATTGCTTTGCAGCGGAGTGATTTGACAAATGATCCTGTATGTGCATACAACTACGTTTTTTGTCCGATCGCTTCTTGAAACATAGCAGATTTGAGCGATTTTTAGCGCGTGAAAAGCTATGCTAGGTCTATCTCGTTTAATAGGTCAAAGGTGATTGTGCACAGTGCCCGCAACTTGTGACATTCTGCCAGCCTCGCAAGGCGAATAAATGTTCTGTCGCGGTTAATAAAGTCCAAATGGGAACGCATGGTAGAATTACGCAAAGGCGTGTCGCAGTAAGTTTTCGCGAAGCCGCGGAAGAAAAAGTCCAATGGAAACACGGGTAAAGTGAACCTCCACTGTACTTCTATATAAAAGCTATCACTCTAAACAAGCTTATGTGAAGTAGACAATATCCTCTAGATCTGAACCAAGTTTGATATTTTTTTCAGTCCATCTGATACGAGTACTTAAAGGGTGGCTGCAATGGAATTTTTATTGTGTATATCGATGAAATAAAGTTTTTGAAACACAACTGTGTGTTGTTTGTATTTTTTTATTTCGCGTAAGCATTTAAAAAAAATTTTTTTAAGGCGGGAGGGGGTCAGCCCCGCCCATCAAGTGGTAACGCCGATGTGACGTCATCCCGGGAACCGCCGGCTGGCTGTGGTGGATGGTCGGCCATACACCGAGCGTGCGTTGCATTGACATGCACGGTGTTTTTCGCTGTGTCGTGGAAAGCTTTCAGTGTTTTGCGAATGTTTTTCGTGGATAATACCGTGTCGTTGTGTTGCTACTGGATTCAGCAACACCACTAAGGATGGTGTAAGTCTTTACCTCTTTCCAGTAGAACCGAAATACCGTCGTATTTGGACTCGGGGAGTGTTATTTAGCCCTCCATGTTTAGCCTAGCAATCGTTGTTTTCAAGTCTTTCACGCGTTCCGCATCGGGAGTCCGATTCGGAGTCTTCAGTAGTTTCGCTGTTACTCTCACCTTCTGGCTCATACATGTACGGAAGAGCTCCAAGATCCTCCTCTTCCTCGCCCCAATAATGTTCCGAAGAAGTGTCTTAATCAACAAGTCTAAAATCGACACTTCATTGTCAGATTCAGGTCCAAAAGATTCTGTTTGAAGATTTTAACGCGACGAGAAATGTTTCCCTGGTCCCTTCATCCAAAGCTATTTAATCGCGCGTGGCTGGTTCCCTCAATAACGGTATACATCCACACGTACACAAACGCACACTGATCAAACTACTCTCGCTGAGTTTCCGTGTTCCCGAGATGACGTCACGCAATTAGGGGCGCGGAAACAATAGATAAAGGGGGGGACTTTATTCCGGGAAAATTAAACACCAAAAATGGGCAGAAACGCAGAAAACACATTTTAATCACATTTCTTATATTGTAAAAGAGTTATACAACACAAAATTAAATTTTTTGTACAATTTCATTGCAGCCACCCTTTAAAGCATATTGAGAAGGGATTAACCATTCTGAATATTGTGTTATAACCGTAGTCTGCTGAGTGCTTTGCAACAGTGGCATAGCCAGGAGGGGGAACTTTCCCCACCCCCTGGGAAATCCCCTTCTCCCCCTAGAATTTGTTTGAATTTTAAAATTGTTTTTGGTAATTTTTTTTAAAGAATTTGTTAAGGAGCTGGCGACTTGTCATGTGAAGTGTATGTTGATATGCGTTCAGTTTCGACAGAGGCCTAAATGTAAAGAAATTGTTTTACTAGGACCCAACAAAAATCTCCACACTTTTTGACTTTTCCTAAAAATTAACCTTTTTTTTCCTTTTCTTTTTTATGCAAATCTCCCATCACAACCCCTGGGGCACTCGAGGTGTGGGCTACTTAGGAATATGTGGAAGAACAAGCCCCTCACACTGAAACAAGATGATATAATCTCTTCACAGCATGAATAGGGTCGGGATGGGTAACTAGTCCACTGCAATGCATTAATAATGCCTCTACCCATATTAAGCATAGAAGTGCCAAAGCCCAGGACTGGGCTCGAACGCACAACCTGCAGAATTACCCACAGACCTTGAATTCAATGTGCCAAACCACTAGGCCACGGCACTTCCACAAGTAAGTGGTCATGCCACCCCCCCCCCCCCCCCCTTGCTCGATCCCCCCTGAACAGAACCTTGTTATGCCACTGCTTTGCAAGAGCCTGATGTGCAAACGCTTCAGCTTCCTTGGGCTTGATCCGAACCTATGACCTGCTTGCAGATTTCTTAACCACTCAATCCCAAACCTTGCCAGGTCGACAGGCTGAGGCTGATATATCCAGTATATACCACCGCGAACTGCTATCAATAGACCAATATCATCAGTTTGTGCATTCTTATCAATTGACAAATGTCTTTTGCCTTGACAGGGATTTATCTGGCAATCCGCTGGTTCAGATCCGTCCTGAGGCGTTCCAACATCTGCAAAGTCTGCCTTACATGTAAGTCCATGGTAATTGGAGCACCAGTCCATTGTTTATTACTATGAAATTCTCAATTCATGGCAGAAAACCCTGGAATAAGAACTGTAATTAGCGTGCCAACAGCCCCACTGAAGTTGTTGTCACTGAACATCTAACAAAAGAAAAACGGTGCACTAACAATGAACATCCATTGTTACTTGGCACTGAATCCATTGTACTTGCTCAGTGTGTTCCCCCAATTGGCCCTACAGAATTTTCCTAATGGTCTTGAAGTGGGTAAAATTTTGATTCTTAGTTTGAGCAAAATCATCATGGGTGGCGTTTTGTAAGAAAATGATTGAACCATAGGCTATTTAGTTTAACCATATTTGACGAGTCAGATCTTCCCGACTGTCAAAACAAATGAATTATACTTTTGTGCTTTAAAAAAAATATATTTCCATGGTATTTTGCAGGGATCTTGGTGGACTTGACATCAGCCTCATATATTCAGGATCATTTGATGGACTGGATTTACTTCAGGAACTGTAAGATTCTATAAGTTTCTAGATCATTTCTATAGGAACCTTGAGAAGTGTCTACTTTGTCTGCTAGAAATTAGCACAGAAAAAAGACAAAAAAGGAGACTTGAAAATGACAGCTAGGAATGGGTAAAAAAGTGGGTGAAAAACTGACGGGGCAATACAATGTACAAAAGAATTGGTCAGATATGATCAGCTAATATTTGTACCATCTGTCACACTGTAAAACTACTCAGTGTGGCAGATTGAGATGTTGGCTCCAGACAGTGTCTCGGTCATGGTCCAACTTGAGTCACATTTTTTGTTTTACTTGTGACTTGAATTGACAGAAGCCAGCACATTATGTCCAGCAGCATTTTATTCCACGGGACATGGCTAATGAACTGATACTGGTCTCGACGAAAAGATTTTAGACAACTGGGTATGTATGAAGTATAGTAAAATAGATATAACTTGTTTATTTTGGATGAATAGGTAATATTAGCTCCCCGAGGTATTGGAAGTTGACGAACTATAGTTCCCTCGGCTTTTCCTGGGGAATTAGTTTGTCAACTTGCAATACCTCGGGAAGCTAATATTACCTATTCATCTGAAATAAACATGTTATATTTATTTTACTATACTTCATACATATCCAGTTGTCGATTTTCATTTTATTGCTTAAAATGCTAGTTTATGTAAGTTAAAATCATACTGTTTTCGTTTTTTAAATTTTAGTACAATAAAATGTTTTAAAAAGGGATTTTTAATAGTGAGGTAACTCACTGATAATCACCGGAATTTGTGTTTAGTTGTCTTCATAAGATTCATTATTTTTCGGTTCGTGTACCTCTCCATTTTGAATGCAAAAATAACAAACTTGGTATCAATTTAAAGCTTGTGATCTAAACTCTTCAGTGATTGGCCGATCTGACTGATATTTCCCCAAGTAAACCCTAATCGTGAGCCGTTCAGCGGTGCGGAAATGAAGGACAAACTTTATTGCTTGATTTCTACAACTAAAATTATCATATCTTTTTTAATACTGCTCCGATTTTAATAATTCTTTCATCCTTTTAAAGCTTATGATGTGTTCTTTCCAATGGTATATAAATCTAGAAATTATTTTTTTGTGATGAGAGACTTGTCTATTGAGAGCCCCACAGTTGCAGTTTGTGTATTTGTGTTTTGTATCCCCAGTGACCTAAGCAACAATAACTTGTCGGAGCTTGAAGCCGGGACATTTGAAGGTCTTTCCCTGGTCACTGTCTTGTAAGTAATATGAAATATTAGGAGGGCAGCAGAATTGTAATCAAGTCAATCACAAGTCAATCACAAGTCAATCACAAGTCAATCACAAGTCAATCACAAGTCAATCACAAGTCAATCACAAGTCAATCACAAGTCAATCACAAGTCAATCACAAGTCAATCACAAGTCAATCACAAGTCAATCACAAGTCAATCACAAGTCAATCACAAGTCAATCACAAGTCAATCACAAGTCAATCACATGTCAGCTCACAAGCTACATGGGATGAACAATGACTAAGGAATGCTTTTGTTATATAGTGTGTTTGAATAGCTTGTTACATGGTTTGAGACCAGAATTGTGATGTGACTTGTGATGTGACTTGTGATTGACTTGATTACAACTGTGGAGGACAGCCAATTTTCTTGGGTGGCACCAGGCTCGCACGCACTCCGAGCTTTTTTGGCCAATAAGGTCACCAAATTGCACGCTTGCGGCGTATGGTTATGCTACCCAAAAATGGCTTCTAGTTTTGTTTGCTGGATTTAGTCTATGCCCACCTCCCACCCAAGCCAAGATAATTGCCTGAAGTAATGTCTGGCATACTAATACAGACTTTGCCATTTGAATTTGTGACCCCCTATGCAAAAACACACACGGGGCTGTTCTATGTGAAGAGGGTGACAACATTTTCATACGAGTGATTTTTTTTTTTGGGGGGGGGGGCCTTTGTTGGTTTCTATTATATCTATATTTTTATTTTTCATATATCTATATTTTTATATATAATTTAATTTCGGAAACGTTAATATTGATGAATAAAGATGAAAAAATAAATGTTGCTAGAAATTACTTCCATCTCATTTCCTTCCACTTGCTATGTTTAAAGGGCTATATCTCTACAGATGCCCTTCCGTTAAATTGGAAAATATGAGTATGTAAATGTAAAGATATCTTGAGAACACAAAATGCCACAGGGGTCAAACCTGCACCAAATTAAAGCTCAGGATGTGACAAGTTCAACTATGTACAGTGTTATACAACTCAATTTTTAAAATTGTGACATAATACTCATTTTTTTAGAGCCGGTCACTTTTGTTCTCATTGTCAAATCCTTAAAGGTATGGTGTATGATCAAGAAACAGAAAGATTAGTTTCAATCTGAAAGCTTACTATTCACATAAAGATGATACCAGTAGCAATCCTTGTGAGAAATATTTCCATCTGAAATGCAGTCAACTTTGAGAAAATTGTAGCCTGAAGACCCTTGAAAAAACACGAAGGCTTATTTCAGTTTCAACAATTGCAATGAGGACAAAATGAACGTGCACAAAATCACTGTTGAAACGGATAACTCGATTGGTCGAGTACCGGTACAGTATTCAAAGTTCAAATCCTGCTCCTGCCAGTTTTTGTTTGTTTTTTGGTTCACTTTGAAAATTCAACTTGTGTTGATCTTCATGATGACAAATTTGTTTCGCGTTCACTTTCGCCTGAAGTACGAACCGGCCTTTAGACAAGAATAAATCAAGAGTTTGAAGAGGCTCTGTTGTCATTGTCCGGCCATTACTTGTTTGAATGTTTCAGGAACATCAGCAAGAACAGTCTGGAAGAATTCCCTCAAGATCTCTTCTCTAGCCTAACATCGCTGCAGACGCTGTAAGTAACATTCATTTGCCCATGTATGCTGTGTATGACGGGGTGAGCAGCAACATTAAAGGCAGTGTACATGATTGGTCATTGCTGCAATTTTTCAGAAATGGACGGATTTGGGGGTTAGTATTTTATAGGAAATATCGTTCCACTGACCTGTTCAAAGTTTTGCGTTCTTGGATGGCGAAAAAAACGAGAGAAAAACGGTGTTCGTTTTCAACCGTCGGGCGGTAAGCTCACTGGATTTGTTATAGCGCCCTCTTGTAAAATAAGCCCATATCTGTAAATGGGATCGTTTTCAATTGGTCACATATGTACATAGGCCGAGCGGAATGTACGTCGTGCAGCGAACGTCCAAGATCTGCTGCATGCACTCATGGTTACAACTAGGGGTGTGCATTTACGGGTAGTAAAAGAACCGGGTACCCGATTGAAAAAAATACGGGTACCCGGGTACTCGTTAAAGAAACCCAACCCAAAACTTCCAATCCCGGAAGTTGTAAAAAAGTCTTTCTCTGAGATTCAAAAAGTCATATTGCAGACAAAAGTCTGAAAAATCCAATGCCTGTTAGGTAAACATGATCACTTCTCCGCCTTTGCATGTGCCGGCTCGAGCATGCGCCGGCATATCACAAAAGATGGCTATCCGGAAACTTTATACAGTTGTATTTATGGTGGATGAGGCATGCTATTATGTCTGGTCGAGGCTCTTATCCGTGCCTTGACTACAAAAACCACGACCGGTAAATCCCTTTATTGTCAATTTTCGTGAGCGTCATAAACGTGAAATCTGTGCTGGTTTTCATGTAGTCGGGTTTTAATTTTAAAATTTTCCAACAAATATCATTCAAAACCTTTCCTTTTTTCATTGTCTGGGAAGTTACTATGCGATAATGTAAAGTTGTACGGGTACTCGATTCCATAATCTGGAACCGGTTCCTGATATGAACGGGAGGGTACTCGGGTACCCGGTTTTGATGCACACCCCTAGTTACAACAGGTCGCGTCGATACACTACGCGTACGCCAGTTTTCGGATTGTTAACCCATTTTAGACACAATGCGGACTAACTACATTCGGTCAATAGAGGGCAGTATCCGTTATTTTTTTCTTGAAAGCGACAGCACACCAGGTGCCATCATTTCACATGATGATTGAGACTACTATTAACTTACAGTCTAGTCGGTTATTTCGTAATTATTCATTAACAAAAATTGGGAGGATCACTAATCATGTACACTACATTTAAGTGCCAATCACATATCATCATTCCAAAATCACATATCATCATCAGCCATTTTTACATCACCTCTACTAGAGATTCTGACCAAAATCCCTTCAACAGTTCTGTGGTTTAAAAGGAAAATTGGTGCACTTTTTCCTTTTGGATTACAATCTTTGCCAAAAATGTGCATAATTATACACAAATGCCCAAATTTTAAGATTTGAAGGTTTGCATGGTGAAGACAGCAATAAGATGAAGAGATGCGGTAGCACCATGTGGCACCCGTTTTGTGATGTTGTGGGGTTCTGAAAAGAACCGGGGGAAACTCAACATTTTGGACAGTATCCTGTGCCCATCGTCAGGAGAGAACCCATACTGGTTATTACTGTTTAAATGTTTAAAACGATCTTTGTGTACGAGTCTCTATTTTGCATTGAAATTTGATTTCCTTGAAAGGTTTGCACAAAATCAAAGTCATGTCACAGCCTGAAGGGGTTATTTTTTGTTGGCGGGGCATCTGTCCAATTATTTTTCCCTGTACTGAATAAAAGGCCCACAATCCATGTGTCCATATTCTGTGCATGGTGAGTAATGCGTTCAAAATAGAACCGTTTGCGAAATGTTCTTGCGCATAGTTTCATGTCTCTGTATTGCATCATCCCTTTTGCTTTTCATCTCATTTTATTTTGACACATCACACACTGTGCGAGGACGGCAGACAAATTGATTCGGAACCTCAGTCTGAATAATCTAAAAACAGAAAATACACCAAAATATTTGGTTCTTATGTATTCATCATTGGGTGTATTCGAGTAGCTCACCCGGGTCAACTCGGATTAGCCCTGTGCCGTTCGATTAGCTCTGACGTCATACTCGGGGGCTACAGTCCCTGCTCGTGGAGCAGAGTCAGTGTTGGAATCACATCACACGCATGTGTTGTTCATTCCAAGAAACGGACAAATATAGCAGCCTGACAGCAAATACAATCAAGTGGGCCCAAAACCAACTGATACATAATTAGCTGCTCCGGCGCGCAGCGCTGCAGAGCAGCTATTGTTTTCGTTAAGATATTTTTTTTTTTTTTTTTTTTTTTTCCTATTTTTCTTCTGCCCTTTTTGCCATAGGTTTTGTACACAACTCCCTTTCCCACCTAATTTCATACTATTAAAGCTCGTATTGTCCCCTCAAGTTGTCACAACAAAGACCATATAGCGTAGATGGTCCTAAAGCAATGACGTCATGATGACGTCAGTAGTTTTTAAATTGTGGCCTCATGAATATTTAATTTTCCACGCTTGCAAGCTCAATATCTGAAAAACCAATCGAGATGTGAAGTTTATATCTATTGCAAAGTATTAGTTGGGCGGCAAAAATGTTTCTGCCTGAGGAAAATGTTCGTGACGTCATCATGACGTCATCTGGAGGCCATTAACTTAAAGCACAATTTTGCGTGTTTAGCAACCTCCTATGACAGCAAGCATAAGACAAGTCATACATTGTAATTTGGTCGACCTTACTGCAAGCGGAAATGATCGTGGCTCATTCCAGTGTGAAATACAGCCCATTTCAAAATTTTGCGAAAAGCAATAAGATAACATAAGAATTCTGGGAAGGCGATAACCGTGGGTATTTTGTAGCGCGTTGTGAATTTATGTGTGGACTGATTTAGACTCGTTATCGGTCCTTCCGTTGTCCTTCGGACTTCTAATACAGGATTAGGATATAACGTATGGTGCGGGAAGTAGTCTAATTCATCCCGCACGTTAGGGCATATCTACCAATGTGTTGAGGGCAGCAGACAACCTTAGCGGTTGCACAATTTGCACGAATGAGGTGGAATTTGGGGACTGTGCGAAAGTGTCTGAGCTGGAAATGTGTATAGCGCCATCTCGTGACTATGATTTCAGACAATTCCAACGTGATTAATGGTGCATTTTTTAAGGCCTACATCTACAGAATTACAGGTCCGATTGGGCTGAATTTCGGTATGTGCTAAGACCATTATGTGTGATAGATGCAAACTAAACTGACGAAATTATGACGTCATCACGTGATATATGACGTCACATTAAAGGTGCATTTTTTAAGGCCTAAATCTTTAGAACTATGTCCGATTGGGTTAAATCTCGGGATCTGCCCAGACCATCATGTGTTACACAGGAAAATTTAACTTATAATGACATCAGCGCGTGCCATATGACATCACATTAAAGGTGCATTTTTCCAAGGCCCAAATCTTTAGAACTACAGGTCCGATTGGGTTAAATCTCGGGATGTGCCCAGACCATCATGTGTTACACAGGAAAATTAAACTGACGTAATGACATCAGTACGTGCCATATGACGTCACATTAAAGGTGCAATTTTCTAAAGCCCACATCTAGAGAACTATACCGATTGGATTGAATTTCGGGATGTGCCCAGACCATCATGTGTGATAGATGAAAATTGAACTGACGTAATGATGACGTCATCCTGTGCCATACGACGTCACATTTAAGGTGCATTTTTCTAAGGCCTACATCTAGAGAACTAGAGAACTACAGATCCGATTGGGATGAATCTCGGTATGTGCTCAGACCATGATGTGTGATAGATGAAAATTGAACTGACGAAATGATGACGTGATCACGTGTCATATGACGTCACATTAAACGTGGATTTTTCTAAGGCCTAAATCTACAGACCTACAGCTCCAATTGGGTTAAATATCGGGATGTGGCCACACTTTCACCTGAGCCATATTTACTTGTATGTGTGCTAGAATATGGATTTATATGATGCACATCATAAACATCCTTAAGGAGCAGCTTTTTTCGTCATATTGACGAAAAACCTCTCGTTATTTATTGAGCTCATTGCAACTTTAGAAGCTCTTATTCAAGCCCGATGTTGTTAGTTTTTGTGATTAACGGAAAATCAGTTAATCTCAAAGTAAGCCTAAGTCCAAAAAGGCCGTTTTGTCAATGGCTACAACAATCATGTGATGATCATGACGGCCTGCATTTGAGTCTTGGATTAGCACGGCATTTGGGGCTAACCCGTCTGCCTTTACTCGAGTCGATCCGGGTGAGCTACTTGAAAGCACCCATTGTTTCAGAACCATAATTTGTTTTTCCTATTGGGGCTTTTGTGAGTCTTTAAAGATAAAGAAATGGAAGACTGTATTTTGTTTTCTTTGCTTGATTCAACACGGTATTTTTAACAATCTCCTCAGGCACTCTGACAAGTACCTGTTCTGCTGCATGGTGGGTGACATTGAAGAGTGCACCCCGGAAGTGGACCAATTCTCATCCTGTGAGGATCTGATGCGTAACCACGTCCTGCGCGCCTTCATCTGGATCCTCGGTCTAAGCGCGTTCCTGGGTAATGTCTTTGTGGTGGTCTGGCGCCTGCGAGCCAAGCAGCGCTTTAAAGTCCAGGGTCTCCTGATCCTGAACCTAGCCCTCTCCGACTGCCTCATGGGGGTCTACATGCTGATCGTCGCCACCGCGGATGCCTACTATAGGGACGTATATATCTACTATGCCGATACCTGGAAGAGCAGTACCCTATGCACGATTGCTGGCTTCCTGTCGGCATTTTCCAGCGAGGCGTCGGTCTTCACGCTGACGGTCATCACCTTGGACCGCTTCCTGTGCATAATGTTCCCGTTCGGCCGGCTGCGGCTTGGACGGAAGTCTGTGAGATGGGTCATTGCGGGCAGCTGGGTGTTCGCGTTCCTGCTCAGCATCATGCCGGCCCTCGGCCTGCCTTACTTTGGCGGCCAGTACTACGGCCGGTCCAGTGTGTGCCTTGCCCTCCCGCTGACCGGGGAGAAGTCGCCCGGCTGGGAGTACTCCATTGTCATATTCCTTGGGATTAACCTCGTCAGTATCATTACCATCCTGGTCTGCTACACGGCCATCTACATCTATGCCAAGCGGTCGGCCAAACAGATACGCTCCTCTAAAGGTGCCACTAATGAACTCAAACTAGCCACCAAGACTTTCCTGATTATCGCCACCGACATGTGTTGTTGGTTCCCCATTGTGATCATGGGCTACCTCTCTCTGTCTGGGTCAGTGGTCATACCTCCCACGGTCTACGCGTGGACGGCGGTCTTCATCCTGCCCATCAACTCATCCATTAATCCCTATCTTTACACTATTTCATCCATCGGGCTTCCCAAGCTCTTAGAGGTGTCCAACCACTACAGATCCCACCGCTGCCACTCTCAGGACAATGGCCATCAGAACAGCGAGATGGCCTTAGCGAATGTCCGAAGCAATGGACATTCTCACACAGGTACATTGTTGACTTATTTCTTATGTAAAAGAAAGTCTCAAAGTGAACACAGAAAACTGGCTGGAGTGGGATTTGAACCTGCGACCTCTGGAATACCGTACCAGTGCTCTACCAACTGAGCTATCTATGCCTATGTTGGTGGTCTCCAAAATTGTCTGGTATTCCGGAGGTGAGGTTCAAATCCCACTCCTGCCAGTTTTCTTCGTTCACTTTGAAAATTCATTCAAATTACCTTAAGTCAGTTTACCTCGTGGTCTGTTTGACGATGGCAAAAGAAATTCATCAGACTGTCTTTAGAACTTCAAAACAAATGCCCTCACAGCTACCTGCGCAATGGGTTAATTTGGCATCAAACACGAACTCAATTTAACGTGTATTTTATTTATTTTTATTATTTTTATTTTACTATTTGGCATTCAGCCGGGATAGCCCACAAAAGTCTTTCGACTTATTTCCAGTGGGGTCCCATATCATAGAAGATGAGGAAGGAAGTTGGTTTTAAACGTGGGAGGAAACCAACGGAATCGGGTAGGGACTGAAAACCCAATCCACAGCCGAGATTTGAATCAGGGTCACAGTGCTGGAAGGCGAGGAAAGTACCACTACACCAACCTGAATGTAAACATTCATGCAAGCATTCTAAAATTATGAGCCAGTGTAAGCCACTATATTTTTGTTATGCATCTGTTGGTGGTTATAAATGTAATGTGGATATGGGGCATAAATTACTTTTTGAGGAGCAATACGTCTTTCTTAATTTGTATGCAAATTTGAATTGAAAACGAGGCTATCGAAGCATATCTCGACAGAAAGCTCTTCCGCGATGCATATACATAGGGGGTAATTGCATACGCTCAAAATAATGCACCTATCAATTCAAACAAAGCTTTTATTCACACGAAGGGGGGGGGGGGAGGTTTCCGAGTGCGATGAATGGGATCACTCTATTTATTCTGGTGCCTATGCATTTACGCTTCTGCACAGCCTGTTCTTGGCTATACCAGCTCCCCATCATTAACAGCTGACGCAAGGGGTTAATGGAGCAAATACTGACCCGCTAGAATGACCTTGGCCTTAATATCCTGTCATTTCCCACTCCACAGTGACCACTCTCCTGCAGTCACCACTCACCAGCAGGAAAATGCCCACTTGTGGCCGCTTCCTTCTCTCTGCGCTGCTGCATGATGACAACAGCCCAGTGCTAAGGCTCAATGGTGGTGATCTAAGGTCCATAGAGGCAGACCTGAAGACAGCAATGAATGTACTACGAGGCAGGGGTCTAGGCATCAATGGAAGCCTAGAGGATGCTGTTGTGTTGGAAAAGGAGGTAGGTAGTAATAGCCTGGTCCGCAAAGTATCGGACTCCTGTGAAAATCGGACTCCTGTGAAAATCGGACTCCTGTGAAAATCGGACTCCTGTGAAAATCGGACTCCTGTGAAAATCGGACTCCTGTGCTCTGTTCAAAATGTCAGGTTATTAAACAACGGGTTCTTCTCAGAACCACACAACTCAAGGGATAACATATTTCACATGGTGTTACTGCAAACCTTCCATACTTTGTTCATGTCCTGGCCATGCAAACCTACAAGTTCCATTTAACACAAACAGCCCTTTTAATTATTCCATTATGGGCAGCGGCGTAGCTAAGTGGGGGGGGGGGGCGGCGTCACCCCACTGTAAAGCAGAAAATAATATTGTATTGTTCAGACAAATACTCAGTACCCGCCCCTGTAACATCCAGCCCCCACTCTCCCCTATTGAGAAAGCCCTGGCTACGCCGCTACACATGGGATCAATTTCTTTTATAGGCCTATTGAGTTAAATCGGACTCCTGTGGAAATCTGACCCCTGTGGAAATCCGACTCCTGTGGAAATCCGACTCATTTTCCCTATTATTGGTTAACCCTCTCATATGACTGGCCACTCTCCTAATTATCTTCACTTGGGCATGTGTAATACTACCAATGAGTCCGCATTTCATAGTGACTGAAATTCAGGCTACACCGAAACAATATTTTGGAGGTTCTATCTTGTGCGTTTTCTCTGTCCACTTTAAAAGTCTTTTTATTTTATTTCTCTGCAGTTCTACTTTTTATTTCCGGAAATTTTCTTTGCGTGTTACGCACAGTTCTAGTGTAATGACCTGGACAGTTACATGTATTGTATAAGGTGCTTCAAAGATATATTGTCAGTGCTCTTAAAAAGTGAAAAAAAAAATTCTTTTGATGGATTTTCAAATTATATTTTATTTTATATTTTTCTAATTTTGTTTGGCACCTGCAACTTTTAAAAACATATTTTATTCTCTGGGTACTTTTATGTATCTAACACAAAAAGATCTGCCTTGCTGAAACTGAATTATTGCGGGTCACAAATAATTAGACATTTTTTTGACGTTGGCAGATTTTTCTGTTTGTTTCATTCAAAGGGGAATAACTTTTGTATTGGTAAAAAAATAGCAGTTTAAACAACAGAACTATTTTTCAGGGTAAAACTCAAAAACATCACTGGTATATTATAACAACATTTTATGATTTGGGTACTGAAGAGGGGTCATTGTTCGAATCATTTATTTATTAATTATTTAATTATTTTGTCTTAGTTATACTAATTTTCGAGGTGAAATGATTTGGAGTGACCTTTTTTGGGGTGATTTTAAGAAAAGAAAAAACATTGGAAACTCAACTGATGAGTGCGGAACTGTATTTGTAAATGCCTTGCTATAACAAGACCGACACATTGATCATCTATACTTGTACAATAGTTTCAAATCGTAATCACATTTTTGTTATTGATTAGTATTTACAACACACTTGACAATATAGTTTTTTTCACAGCCAACAGAAGGGGAATGGCATGCAAATCTACTCTTGCCTCGAACTCCATCAGACGACGTCTCTGACGTCAGTGATGTCATCGGCGAAGACGAACAGAGACGAGAGGAAGTGATGCAGTGCATCAGGAGCAAGTTTGGCAAAATCAATGCAAGCCCACCAAGGCCCAGTATTAATCTGACGTAGCACTCAAACTGCACCGAGTGTCAAATTGTAGTATAGTGATCTATTTAATGGCGGAACACTGCAATTAATTGTCTGTTATACAGATTATGAATGTTACCCATTTTGTACACAATTTGGGTCACAAACAGTATTTTTGGCACAGCTTTTACTATTTTTATTCAAATGCCTTAAGACTTGATACACGCATCATTTGTATAATTATGTATCATTAGAATTTTTTTTTGACATGCAAGGTCATCGCTGGAGTGCTTTGGGAAAAATCATGAGTTTTGGAAAATGTTGTAATGACGGCAATCCTGCAGCTAACTATGAATTCCCCGGTCAAAAACTGCCCCAAAAATAAACAAACATGAATTAAAAATTGTGTAAATAGATGTGGCAGAATCGAGTGTTATTTTTAAAAGACTTGAGATTTTGAAAAAGCAAGAATTTACGTTAATTAATTAAAGAAAATTGCAGAAAGCATAAACATGTTATTTTTTTTACTGAGATTATATTTATTTTCTACCAGTAAATAAAAAGTGTTTATTATTTGCTAAATTTAAACAACCATGTAGGGGTTGCAGTACTTAGAAAGTACTAGGAATGAGCAAAATACAAGATTTTCTTGCTAAGTCGGATAGAGTTGCTGGCCAACTTAATATAGGAACAGAGTATGGAGTCTTCAGATGGTTGAATGAATGAGGGTGAGGTGAAAATGAGTGGTGTGAAATTGAAAGTGTCATCGGTGAATTAAAGGGTCATAGAAATGAAAGAAGAATGAAAATTGCTATAAATGGCAGATGCGTACGTGGGGAAGGGGGAGTATGCACATTCCATATTTCCCAAATTTAAAAGGTCCACTTGTTAATTTGTTAGTATTTTTGGAGTTTGGGTTTTCGGTGTTTGGGTTTTCGGTTTTCGGTTTTCGGTTTGGGTTTATGGGTTTGGGTTTTTTGGTTTGGGTTTATGGGTTTTTGGGTTTTGGTTTGGGTTTTTGGGTTTATGGGTTTATGGGTTTGGGTTTATGGTTTTTTGGGTTTATGGGTTTGGGTTTATGGTTTTTTGGGTTTGGGTTTGGGTTTATGGGTTTATATGGGGGTTTGGGTTTGAGTTTATGGGTTTTTGGGTTTGGGTTTATGGGGGTTTGGGGTTTGGGGCTTGGAGGGGTTTGGGGTTTAGAGGGGTTTGAATTGGGTTTTGGTGTTTATAGAATAAAAGGATTTCTTATCATTAGTTACGTGTTCGTATGTGTGCTTTGGGAAATATTTTGCAGGGACAAGAAAACTCTTCACTTTACAAACATTTGTAAATGTTGAGGATCCCCCCCCCCCCCCCACCCCCATCGCAAATCCAGTGTACATGCACAAATGGTCCTGAAAGAATGATAGATTCATGAGAAATCAAGATATTGATGTGTTTGTATGTTTTAATAGTTTGAGAAGAACCATGGGGGTGTACCACGCCCACAAAAGTACCTTGTTTAGTGTGTGTGATGTCATTGGTAAAATCGTGTTTGCCACACACCCTAGGAGCCTTCATCTTACGATCTTTCCAGCTTCATGAGGAACATTAATTCATAACTCCTGTATCTTTGATTCTTTTTCTTTTTGCAGCTCCGTACATTGAGAGGCTTTTAGCCATGTTCGGGGGGGAACTTTGATTTTAAAACAAATACCCAGTAATGGGTACATTTTTGGGCGGTGGCATGCCCTACATTTTTTTCTGTTGTACATCTTGATAACTACAAAAATATTGATGGTTTGTTTGATGGAAAAAATACATCAAACTCTTTATTTTTTAAGTATTCATCATTATTCCAGAACCATTTTTTCTACTTTGATTTTTGTGAACCTTTGAGTGCTTAAAACTGGACAGAAAGAAGTGAATGTTTGTGTTTGGCTATCGCCTCGTTTGTTAAAGTGATGAGAAATGGCAACTCGGTGATTATCTGGGTTAATTAAATCTTCTCAGGTAATCGTACTTTCTTTTTAATGAAAATGAATTAATCGGCTGCAGTCTGCTAAGATTGGCCTGAAATATACAAAACAAAATTAGTTGGCCTGACATTTCTAACTTGAGCAAGTTCTTTCTCAAATATCTTTCTGTACATTGGTGTAATTTCTTTTTAATTTGATTAAGATATGCAGCAGTATATGCCCCTCAGTTTTATTGTTTTTATTTAATAGATTAGATTAGATTAAAATGTTATTGTCCGCATCATAAAAATAGACATTTTGTTTCCATTGGCACTTTTAGAAATATATAAATACATTTAGATAAAACAATAATTTACCCACAAAAGAGAGAACCTACAGGAAACATAAAATTTAAAACCCTATTTACGTACAGCTAATGTGTTAAATAAATGAATAGAATTGGGAACAAAGGATTGCCTGTATCGAGTAAGGTTTGTACGAGGAACACAAAGTCTGAAACCAGATCTATTCAAAACAAAACAATCAAAAAGTGGATGGGTTGGATCGGATAAAATTAAATGCACTTTAGATATTGCACGTTCCAAAAAGATGTTGTCGTATGTTGGCAAGGTGAGACCTACGGAGCGCTGGGCAATTTTACGGACGCGCTTAAACCATGCTTAAACCTGTCCCTGTTTTTCTGTGAAAGTGAACCATACACACTGACTATGTTAAAAGTAACAATGCTCTGTATTATAGACTCACTGATAAAATATACGTAAAATCGTCTTATCGACATTGAACTGTTTAAGCTTACGAAGGAAAAACATCCGTTGCATGGCCTGGGTGTTTTTGTTCCAGTTAAGTTTGTCATCAATAACAGTACCAAGGTATTTGTACTCGTTAACCCTTTCTATTTCGTTGTCATTGATATAGACAGGTTCATGAAGTCCAGTGTTACGACGAAAATCTACAATCATCTTAGTTTTCTTAACATTAATAGTAAAAAAATGCCAATCACACCAATCAACAAACTTTGCTACCTCCGATATATAACAGAGTGGGTCACAATCAGCTGTTTATAAAGTAGTTAAAGTACATGTATTTAAAGTTATGTCTTGTTTTGTGTAGACAGTCACTTTCTGTATATTTTTATTAATTTCGAAAACGAACGAAATGAACCAACAGTAATTGTTCACGTGCATGTAAAAAGATGTTTTGTCTTTTTTCTTTTTTTCGAGAGGTTTGTCCAATCCAAATTCATAAGCCAAAATTACCAGACACATACGCAACTTAAACAGCCAAAGTATGGAAGGTTTGCAGTAACACCATGTGATATTTTTTTATCTTCCTTTTATCTTCCTTAAGTTGTGTGGTTCTGAGAAGAACCGGTTGTTTCAATGAGATGTTTCGAATTATGCTCTTTTCAAAATGTCAGGTTATTAAACAACGGGTTCTTTTAAGAACCACACAACTTAAAAGGGATAAAATATTTCACATGGTGTTACTGCAAACCTTCCGTACTTTGTTCATGTCCTGTGGCCATACAAACCTACAAGTTCCATTTAACACAAACATTCCATTATGGGCAGCGGCGTAGCTAAGTGGGGGGGGGGGGGGGGGGGGTGGGTTGGGGCGTCACCCCCACTGTAAAGCAGAAAATAATATAGTATTGTTTAGAAAAATACTGTCAGTACCCGCCCCCTGTAACATCCAGCCCCCACTCTCCCCTATTGAGAAAGCCCTGACTACGCCGCTACACATGGGATCAATTTCTTTCATAGGCCTATTGAGTTTAATTGACTCGGCATATTAAAGACATTTTATTACCCTTTTTTTAGGGGGTGTCTGTCATTGCATGTCCGCAACTGTAAAATCACCAGTTATGTATGTGGGTAACAATGTAACTACATAACAATGGAAGCAGGGGAGGGGCACACTGGCAGATCCAGAGTTACTTCGGGAAGCGCCCTAAAATCACTGCCCCCCCCCCCCCCCCAAAAAGGGTCATCCGAAAATGTTCCTGTCCGATATTTGTTGGTGGACGATATGGTGTAATATCAGTGCTCCCCCAATGCATCACCTCTGAACATCAAGAGTGGTATTTTTTTGGCCCAAGGGTGGGACGTTGGTCCTCTTTTTGAGTGAAAATAATGACTGATCGACAAAGTTGTATTCGAGTCCCTGCAAGTCCTTTCACAAGTCCTTTCATAAAGCTCAGTGGCGGATCTAGGTTTTCACTAAGGGGGGGAGGGGGGGGGGGGGGGGGGGGGGGTTTACCTGAGGTGATTGGCCTACACACCCCAGCGTGCCGAATTTTGGACACCCGACACTGGTTATTTTTACCCCCAAACACCCCCCCCCCCCCCCCCCCCCCCCGTAGATCCGCCACTGAAGCCGGTCGCAAGTAACTAGATGGACAATGACAAAGGAATGCCTTTTAATTGTCGGCTCTTTTGAACAGCTTGTGATTGGGATTAGGACTAGGGGGCTTGTGAAAGGACTTGCAAGGACTTGTGAAAGGACTTTGCAGGGACTCGAATAAAACTCTGCTGATCGATCTCATACTTGTGTACAGGAAAATGGTGCATCAGGGGAATTGATTGTCATTTCCAAAATGACATTATTCCCCGGCACTGGGGTCGGGTAGCATGATAGAGAGGAGTGGGAAACAATATGTGCATAATAAACTGTCTTGATGGCTGACCATTCCGCCTTGTCGATTATTACTACATTTATTCTGAGGGGAGGGATTGGGGAATTCCCCTGCTGGGTGGTTCCTCCCCCCCCCCCCATGGAGTCCCACTCATGAGGTTCAATAATGCATGGAGGAAGGATATAGATGCACCCATTATTTGAGATCGAGTCACGTAGTAAAAAACAAAAACTGAGCTTCATTTCTGTAGTAATTAACTTCAGTTATTGTTGGCGGGGGGAGGAAATTTCTGTATTCAGTTTTTGTGCAAAGTTGTGATAAGCAATGCCAAACCACATCCTTGTTTACAGTGGATATATATATACCGCTGGTCCATACACTGTACACTGTCACTATGAACATCTAACAAAAGAAAACCCACGCAGTCCTTTGTTACAAACAAAGGACTGCGTGGGTTTTCTTTTGTTAGATGTTCATAGTGTGTACAACCATCCCTCAATGAAAGGCTAGATCCGCTGCGCCCCTAGTAGCCGGCTTTGGGCGCAATAAAAGTTGGGCCTCAGGCTGCGCTGTAGACTGCCGCCAGAGGGCGCTATCAGATCTAGAAGCACTGGTCGATCGTGCGTCTCTCCGAAAAAAAAGGTAAGCAAAACAACTGAAAATTTCGATTTCAAAGTATCTTCAAAATATGTGGACTCACCTGAACTATGTTCCAGTGGTATAGGAGAGGTCGGCAAAGTTTGGGCGATTGTGTAGTGTAGGGCCCTGTTCCCTATAAGGGAAAAAAAATTCACTTTTTGGTTATCGGAAAAAAAATTGCCAAACGAGTTTAAATTATAGGCCTAGCGACATTACAAACCAACACAACAGGTATGTCGTAGATAAAGGGCAGGGTTTTAGTTTTTGAGGGAAGTTTTGGGGTAAAGCGGTGATGAGGACGACAAAATGCAACGCGAAAATAAAGATGGCGATCACCGCGACGTACATTTCCAACCATTTTCAACATGCTTCCAGATACTGAGATAGGATCGTCGTGTTTACATTTTTCAATGAACTCCTTGACCTTAACGGTTAACCCCTTACGGACAGATGACGCCAAATGCCGCAAAAACATTTGCCACCAGGCTGGATGACGTCGAAACACGCCATTTTCTGCATTTTCAATCCATTGTTGGATTATTGTGTATGATACGTTTGGCTGCACAAGACTCTTGTGTCCGTTTCACTTGGCTGCACAGGCCACCCTGGCGCCTCACTACGATAACCGCACTCAAGGGGTTAACTGTAGCGGAAAAGCATGATTGTTCACACACAAAGTAAAAGCTGCCATTGATTTTTTTTATTTAATAAACCACTAATAATAATTCGCTGGGCTTCCATTTTTTCCAACTTCAAATTAAACTTTCCAGAACATTCAACTTTTACAATTTAAAAACAAAGTGTTTATTTTGCCGTGAAGCGGTCTTGCCTTTTTACCGCTATTCAGCCGGGAAATCCTCTGAGCATGTGCAGTCAGTCGTTTCTTGGTGTGCTCAACCCTATGGGCTCCGTGCACAACTACCCCCTCAGCGGAAAGAAAAGGCGAGTTGGGGGGTCAATATCGACGCCATCTTACCTGACTTCAATTTAAGTGTCTGGTTCCCGCTATGAAAAAGCAATTATCGAGAGTCGGCAAACAGACAAAGCAATCCCACTGGTATACGAGTATCAAATGAACGAGGAGCGCAGTGCGTAATACCAGCGACATACTACCCATGGAAGTGCGGTTGCTATGTGGACAGCGCCCTCTTTTGGTGGCGCACAGAGCCCATAGCCAACTTCATATAACAGTAAACTGCTCTACCTGTCAAGTTGGCACATGGTCGAGTGGTATGAATTTGTTCCTTTTTTTATTTACTATTTTAAATCAAATCCTGATTTAATTGCAGATAATAAGCATTATCTTTTTCTGATTCATGGCTCTAAAGGTTTTTTTTTAAAGGGAAATAAAGTCCGAAATTGCATGTGGTCCGCTTCCCATCTTGTGAATATGAAGTCAGAATGACAATGAAGGCATGGAACCAGACAAAATTCATTATGGTAAAAATTCCCCCAAAACACTCACTGCGCATGTTCAGTGCCGTGCCGGTCAAATCGCTAAAATAAGCCGATTCCGGTTCACGGCAAAATAACGACTGTCATTTAAAGAAAATTCCTTGAAATACATCAATGAATTGCTGTTAAACAATTCCTAAATCAAAAAATTAGCTGGCCTGACGTTTCGAACTTAAGCAAGTTCTTTCTCAAAGGCAAATGACAGAGTACAAGAAACAAACATGTAGGGAACACACATGCATGAGGGGGTGGGTGGAGAAACACAAAAGAGGGATGCAAGGGAGCATGGCAGTGGGTAAACATCAAAGAGAGAGGTTTGGGTAAGGATGAATGCGGGGAGGGATTAGGATGAAGGTTGAAGCTGGGGAATTGGACAAAGGAATGTGGTTAGTGGCAAAGATAAACAGGAAATGGTAAGACAACCCCATTTGGCCAAGAGACCCCAAGAGGGTTTGCCAGGAGGATAATCTGTAAACAAATGACAATGGGTGAAAAATTAAAAGTTAATCATTCCCTTCCTGGATGTTTAGACCATGTGGTTGAATAGTCCGAAGACGTTTCATCCAAACTTTCTCTCGGCTGAGGCGAACTGAGTCCTTGCGGTGGAAAAGTGATTCTATGCCCTGTAGAATCATATCAGAAATGGAATGGTTAGGCAAGTTGAAGTGATGACCAACAGGGGTGTCAATTTTCTTGGTGTTTACAGTCGATCGATGGCCATAGAAACGCTTCTTGAGCGTGTTCTTGGTCTCCCCGACATACTGGATACCACAAACCCTGCAAGAAATGAGATATATGACATTAGAGGTGTTGCAAGTAATGTTGCCATTGGTTCTGTGAGTAGTTCCAGATGAATGGCCAGAAAAGGAGTCAGACTCCTGCATGTGAGTCTGGCAAACAACACACCTGGAATCGCACTACGCTATTCTTACCATCAAGATAACTACAATTTTTTCTCCCTCTCTCGATTTATCCCTACAGGTTTGCAATTATCTACCTCTCCCTGCTTGGGTACCCTCTCACCGCCTCTTCAAAGGAGATGGAACCAAATTCTACATGGTACCTCCATTAAACTCATCAATATCCTCTCTCAACAGTGTCAAACTACACTTCAGAACCTCCATCAGAATATTGCCCACCTCGACTCGGAACTTAGATCCAGTTGTTCTGACACCAGATACAGTAAATTCCATGATGAGATTGATAAGAGCGTATCTAACCTTGACTCTGTTCTGCTTAACAGGAGAAACAAGAAGATTGGTGGCTTGCTTACCAAGCAACATCAACGCAGACAGAGACGCTTTAGACGCCCCAGGCCCCAGTCTACACCACCACCCCCTTCCAATACTGTAGTTAACCTTTCTTCATCATCCATATCTGACGCTGAACATAAACTTCTCTCAAAGGGTCTTAATTTTTGTCCTACTCCCCACACTGTGAACCAGGTAGAGCTCAGCCAAGATCTCACGGAATACTACCGTAGGATCCGTCTCCGAGAGTTTTTCCTTGATTCTGACCGATGTGACCCAGAACCGTTCCGTGTCAAAAGTACCTGGGTACCCCCCAAGAATCGTGTACCAGCCCTCGAGACTTATGTTCAAGTTGTCAGTTCTCAAGTCACTAACCCTGATAACTTTGTCCACAGAACTCATGACAATCTCCTCAGAGAGGAGCGCTTGGCGTTGAATGCCTTGCGCTCCCGTACTGATATCATCATCAAGCCGGCCGACAAAGGTTCAGCTGTGGTCATCATGGATCGTCATCAGTACATTGACGAGGCCCAACGCCAGTTGAACAATCATACTAACTACATCTGCCTTGACTCTGACCCCACAGGTACATTCTCTCAAGAGATACAACAGGTGCTGGACGATATGCGATCACGTGACCAGCTGTCTAAGAAAGCTCATAAATTTCTCTCTCCCTCTGACTGTAGGACTGCCAGATTTTATCTCCTTCCAAAGATTCACAAGGCTGGCAACCCCGGTAGGCCCATTGTCTCTGGTAATGGTTCACCTACGGAACGTATCTCCCTGTTTATTGACAGTTTTCTCAAACCCCTCGTTCCACAGATGCCATCATACATCCATGACACCCCAGACTTTCTGCGCAAGCTGGATGGAATCAAGAACAAGATTCCCAGCACAGCCATCATTGGGACTTTTGACGTTTCATCCCTGTACACCAACATCCCCCACGAGGAGGGTATTCGTGCTTGTTCCTCGGCCCTGGCCAAGGCAGGACACACAACCCCACCCATCAGTGATATTGGCACCCTCATGAGACTTGTACTAACCAAGAACAATTTTTCCTTCCTAGGCAAACACTATCTACAGGTACACGGTACAGCCATGGGCACTCGCATGGCCCCCTCCTTTGCATGCCTCTTCATGGGCGACCTCGAAGAGCGCATGCTTGCCTCAGCACCATGTCGCCCCTGGGTATGGTGGAGATATATTGACGATGTATTTTTCATCTGGACCAGTGATCAGGACAGTCTGGAGACTTTCATTAATCACATTAATTCCTTCCACAGGACCATCAAGTTTACATCAGAGTATTCAGTGCATCAGACCAACTTCCTGGATGTCACCATCCGCAAGGAAGACAACTCGGTAACCACTGATCTGTATTCTAAACCCACAGACACCCACCAGTACCTCCACTCCTCCAGCTGTCACCCCAGGCATTGCAAGACAGGCATAGCATTCAGCCAGGCACTTAGACTCAGAAGGATTTGTTCTAATAATTCTGACTTTTCCCATCATGTACAGGTACTGAAGAATAACTTGGTTGCCAGGGGCCACAGCTCCCGCCAAGTTCAACGTGCTATCGCCAGAGCCAAATCTATCACCAGAGATTTTGCGCTCAAGAAAAAGACACCTAGCACTAATGCCGACCCCAAGATTCCCTTGGTCACCACCTTTCATCCTAGTCTCCCTCCCCTTTGTAAAATAACTAATGACAACCATCATATCCTTCATACTTCAGATCGCCTTGCCCGTGCCGCCCCTGACAACCCAATATTGGCTTATAGGCGCCCCCGCAATCTACGAGACCTGATTGTTCGAGCCGAGGTCCCCACCTTGGCTGCATCCCCTCCCATACAGCATGGTACTTTTAAGTGCGATTCCAGGTGTGTTGTTTGCCAGACTCACATGCAGGAGTCTGACTCCTTTTCTGGCCATTCATCTGGAACTACTCACAGAACCAATGGCAACATTACTTGCAACACCTCTAATGTCATATATCTCATTTCTTGCAGGGTTTGTGGTATCCAGTATGTCGGGGAGACCAAGAACACGCTCAAGAAGCGTTTCTATGGCCATCGATCGACTGTAAACACCAAGAAAATTGACACCCCTGTTGGTCATCACTTCAACTTGCCTAACCATTCCATTTCTGATATGATTCTACAGGGCATAGAATCACTTTTCCACCGCAAGGACTCAGTTCGCCTCAGCCGAGAGAAAGTTTGGATGAAACGTCTTCGGACTATTCAACCACATGGTCTAAACATCCAGGAAGGGAATGATTAACTTTTAATTTTTCCCCCATTGTCATTTGTTTACAGATTATCCTCCTGGCAAACCCTCTTGGGGTCTCTTGGCCAAATGGGGTTGTCTTACCATTTCCTGTTTATCTTTGCCACTAACCACATTCCTTTGTCCAATTCCCCAGCTTCAACCTTCATCCTAATCCCTCCCCGCATTCATCCTTACCCAAACCTCTCTCTTTGATGTTTACCCACTGCCATGCTCCCTTGCATCCCTCTTTTGTGTTTCTCCACCCACCCCCTCATGCATGTGTGTTCCCTACATGTTTGTTTCTTGTACTCTGTCATTTGCCTTTGAGAAAGAACTTGCTTAAGTTCGAAACGTCAGGCCAGCTAATTTTTTGATTTGTATATTTCAGGTCCATTCAGTCAGTCAGCAGTTTGCAGCAGTTTTATTCATTTTCATATTAAACAATTCCTGTCCAATTGCAGATTGGGAAGGTGAGAACGCACCACAAAGACATCATATAAAGTGAGTTTTCTGGTATGTACACAACTTGGTATGTGTACGAGTTGGCATTGGCGTGAGTACAAGTTGACCTGTGTACGAGTTTACCTGTTTCCGTTCTAACACCAAAAATGCACAGATACAGGGGACTATGGACGATGCAGGAAGTCCCGCCAAACACTGTTTTAGGACCTCTCAGTTTCCCAGAAGTTGAATGCAAGGAATCATCCTCTGCGGGAAAGGATGAACGTCTCACCTGTGCGGCCTGTGTGCTTTGTGCATCGACCTTTGACCTTCAAGGGCATAAGTCTGAGTTTTTTAAACATCTTCAAGTGGTACACAACCTATGCGTTGCCGATGTCAACCTTATTTGTGATCTCAGTAGGTAATGCTTAAATTTGTGTGTTCGCAGTAACAACAAAAAGTATCACAACAACACTATGTTCACTTTAACCCTAACCCCCCTAGGCATTTTTACTAGGAAGTGTTCTCAACCTGTGAAAATTCAACACTGTGCAAGTATACCTATGGCACATTCTTTGGACTTAGACAAATTAGGGCATAGCTCCATTTAAAGTAATGGTACCAAGGCACTACAGCCCTGAACTCATCAAAATTAGACAAAACCTGCTGTTGGAGTTTGTAAGGCTTGGGGTAGTTAGGGTTAAATGAATATTTAGATCCATATCTGATACCTCCTTTAATCCACCTAATAGGATTTGGAATAAAGATGTATGTTTATGGCACTTGTTTGAGCAACCGTCATTGCAAAGAGTATGTTCAACTTCACAACACTGTAAAGGCATCTGTCTCTATTTTCACTTTATTAAACTCGATAATAGTTCTAAACCTGGGGATAGCTAAGGTGTATGGGTGTGTTAAAACTGAAAGTCGAGTATTTAAAAAAACACCCAGTCATGATGCCTTCTGGTCATTGTTCACAAAATGCGAATAGCATTTCTCTTTTCTCATCTTTTCTGTGTCGTTTTTGTTATCCATACAGATATGTTGAATACTGGAGACTGCGGTTCAGTCAGGAGCCATACACGGAATTTTGTACTTTAGTCAGGTCGAAATCGCCCACTAGCAGCTCGGATGATGGTGAGTTAAATCCAAATCCAACCTCCCCCTTCAGAATAAAATCAGATGAGCCAATCCCCCATTTTTTTTGTATTGGATATTTGTATTAAATGAAATATTTGCAGGGTGTCTGTAATGTATATTTTCTGGTGTAACTGCTCCCGGCATCAAGAAACTCGGCTCACTATTGCTAGCCTTTAACATAATTAAACCATTCAATGTTGCATGAATACTGTATATAACCTTAATAGAATGCCCAAGTCTCGCAACTGTCACTTTTTATCACTGAGGTGAATGTTTTGGTGTGAAAAACAGACTAGTCTGGCCTCAGACTCCTTGATTTGTCTTTACCTCATTGCAGTATGAATGTGTGATTGTTCGGAGGTCAAATTTTTCATTCTTTTTTTGGTCATCAATTTGCAGTATTTCAAAATTGTGTAAATTGACATGCCCTGTTTCTGTCACAAAATCACATTATTGAAATTTAACAGCTAAGCCCATTCAGGAAATAGTTCCATAAAATAAACTGCCTTAAAGCTGTAGCTCTTACCTGATGTGTGAAGAAGTTCCATATGTTCAGAAAATCTCAGAATTTTATGTTACTGCCACCCAAGTTTTCTAATTGCCAAAACTCTGAACGAGCCTCCTTAAATGGGGTTTGCTCCATCAAAAGAAGAAAAAAATAATACATTCTTTAACCCCAACAGTCCTGAATCCTCCAATTTTAATATGATTTTCCACACATGCTGGGGAATTAGGGTTAAATGTAATACCTGTATACAACTGTGCAAACATCAAAAGCAAAACTAACAAATTATTATAAAAGACCTCACTTGAAAGTTAGTAAATAATAGTCTCAAGCAGCCTGTACAATCATGGCACCTGGTGTGCTGTTATTTTGTATCAATTTCCAGTGATGGTGGGCCGACTATCATTGGAAAAAACCTGCCTTTTTTTTTCTTTCAAATACTGCCCCTAATTTACCAAATTTAGTTAGTGCACTTTTTGTTTGCAGTCGGTTATACATCCGTAAATGGGTGCAAGCCAGCTAGTCTGGTTCTCTGACCTGACAATTCCCCGATGTCTATAAACTGTTTCGTTTGAAGTAGGGTCAGGGAACCAGACTACAATAACAGCATTTTGTTCGTGGCTTTTCCAGCATCTATGAACATCAAACTAAAAACAGGTCATTGCAATAATATTTGCTATAAAATACTAACCCCCACATCCATTTCTAAAAATTACAGCAAAAGCAAATTATTTTTTTTTCATTCCCAGAAAGGCAGTATTATCTACTGTCGGACATCTCTCCAGAAGACAAGAGGTTGAGGGAGGAACTACAGCTGAAGAGGTTGGATGCCATTCTCAGCACCCAGCAGCGAGAACGAGAAGATTCCACTTTCTCCAGGGGGTGTCTGTTTTGCCGGGAGCACTTCGAGGGGAACAGGGCAGCATTGTTCAACCACATGGCTTTCGATCACCACTTCAGTGTTGGCCAGCCAAATAACATTGGTAGAGACAAATTTCACATAAGCCCCCATCTGTGCCCTTCTGGGTTGAAAGTGAGGCTCTGAGTGCTAAACAAACAGTGCTCTTCAGCACATCAGTTCTTGCATGCATACATCACGGCAAATGACAACGCAGCGCACGGTCAGCATCGTCAAGTGGTACCGGTTCATTACAACAAAAATCATCCAAATTCATTTTTAATCCACATGATCGATGTTCATCTATTTCACGGAACAATGATTCTCAAATTTACTTACCTGCATGAGATTGTATTTGGTCAACTCAATCAGTGATTTTACAAAATTTGCAACATTTTACTGTGTAAATTGCGCACGAATGAACGAGGCATAGGTTGTTTACTTAACACTGAACCTTGCTTTTCAAACCTAGAAGTGCGCAGATCGGTGCTATTTTCGTCCACGTACCTGGATGTCTGCCGTACCTGCATTTCATAAATCAGATTATATTGTACTTGTCTTGATCATGTATTTAACTTTTCAAAAATAATAGTTTTATGATATCTGACTCATTTTCACAGAGCGAGTCACATTTATGTCAAAAAAAGAAGAAAGGATAATTTTCAAAACCTGATAGGTCAATGTTCCTTAACGCTTTTTGTTTATATCTACAGTTTTTGCAAATGAGTTCCTGGACATTCTGGAAGACAAATTAAGCAAGTGAGTCTTTAAATAAATTGGTTTAAAGGAATGGATATGCAATGGATATCCAGTTTAACTCGTTTTTACACATATTACCATTTGTTATAAAAATACATGATCTAAATGCTTGTTTTCATTGGAGGTGAAAAAAGTGGTTGTTTTTTCTCAATTCTTATGAGATCCTTTCATCAGTGAATGCAATAAGGCAGTGGGGGGGGGGGGGGGGACTGCTCCTCCCCCCCCACTCCACCCCATTCTAGCTATGCCACTGATTAGTACTTACAAACTGTTCTGTACAGGGAGGAATGGTATTTCCTGCAGATGATTTATAATTGCCCCACAGAACACTCATGCAACATCGGACACAATAATCAAAAGAGCTCTAACAAATTGGTTCCATTTAACTTTGTATCTGACCAGTTTAAAGTGTCTGTACTGCGACAAGACCTTCAAGGACAGACCAACCCTGATGGAACACATGCGCAAGAAGATGCACAAGCGACTCAACCCCAAGAACCCCATCTACGACAAGTTCTACGTCATCAACTACTTGGAGATGGGCAAGAACTGGGAGGCGGTGCTCTCGGAGGAGGAGGGGGAGGGAGAAGAGAGGGGAAGGAGATATGCGGCCGATGTTGTCGAGAAAGATGAGTGAGTGCAACAGATTTGGATACTCATTGTGTCCATAGAATTATGTGGTAATAATTAGAGGGCACGCACTCTTTCCTGTACGTGCTGTGGTCAACTTCAACAAATCATAGCATTCATAGCAAAAGTTCAAAGTGGGCAAGTAGAATGTACAATACCTGGATGTACTTTCAAAATGGCTCTTTTCAAGATAGTTATGACTTCGTACTCGCACCCGCAAGTTTTATGATATAACTCTATGGTAGTGTCAGCATTCAAATGTGGGTTGGCTACTACGGCTGTAAAGCACATGAAGGCTGTGACAGTCGGGGGAATAGCATTGTGATGGCCGGGACCCAAGTTATCGGGCAAAAATCAGTCAGGAACCAGTTAAATACATCACATAGAATTTGGAGTGGTAACCTGTTTTGGGTTTGCTAAGCAACATTAAAATTGGCAATTGGTCTAATAAAATTCCACGGTGCTACCAAGTGAATAGTTTTATGTTAACAGAGCATCCTTCCATTTTCCACTCTGTAATCGGCAAAGAGCTCGCGAGCTTCAGAGGCACAATTTGCTTAAAATTGTGACACAATGAGAGAATACTCCATGGCCGATTCAGCATTAGCACGACATAGCAGTGAAAAACCACTACGGTTGGCAAGATTTCTCTGCTATACTTAGACCGTGATCTTCAACCGCACCATTAAGGACTTACAGAGACAACAGTTCGAACATTCTGAAATCTCATTTTTGTGTCTTCAGTGTGTGTTAAAATATTGCTCAAGCACTGCTGAAGTTTTAACCACTTGAGTACGGATGACGGCTTTAGCCACGGTTTGATAAAAAAAACAATTTCCGGTTGACGTCTATACCCGCATTATTCATTCATTTGTTCACCTATTGTGTGCATTACGCTTGGCTGCACGAACCCATTTGGCATACCAGCGCCGCGTCATAAAAGCCGTATTCAAGAGGTTAATTATAGGTGTCTGTAAGTGATTTTGTAGGTGAAAAATCAACAACATGTTTAGATATATTGTTTTGCTTGGAATGTATTAAAAACATTTTGTTGTATATTATGTCATGTTTCCTTAGCAACTGGGAGGACTGGGAAGAGGATTCTGGGATAGGTGCAGTCTGTCTGTTCTGTTCAGTCACTGCTGCCGATATCAAGAAGCTGGAGACTCATATGCTGTCTGTCCACAGGTTTGACCTCGAGCATATGAAGCAAGGTCAGGCTTTTCTTTGGTTTGATGTATCTGATGTTTCTGATATTATATTTGTATTATAGCTATTCGGTTAGGCGTAGTGCTAGGAGTAATTCCCTTCGTTAGTGCGATCTCATTTCATCATCAACCGCATAAGGGATCATTTCATGTTGTCTGAAAGTGGTGTCAATTGCATTAATGCTGGTTTTTTTTTGCAGTACCAGCATTAATGCCCAGCTGGCTAATATAATGGCCTCGTTTTTTTACAGGTCAGTGCACACATGCAGTTTTGTCATAGCAATATTTATGAGGAGTGTGTGGTCCTCTTCCAGCAAAGAATCCAATTGCGGCATCACTAATCCCCTGGCTCTCTAACCAATCCATTAGTGTTCCAAGCCAGAGCTCTTTAAACCTTCATTACAGCAAGACCTCCACTTAAATAAAGTTCTTTGTCCACAGTTTGATCACTGCAAACTAGAAATCTTTGACAAGCCGACTTGACTTTAATGAACTCCAAACTCCAATTTTTTGTACCATGATTCTTCAGTTATTCAAGCTGCCTGGCTTCCAATTCATCAGCAAGGTTTGAGGTAAGGAATGCGGTGCCGCAAAGAAAAACAGCAGTACCGCAATCAATACCGCATCTGGACAATATGAAATGATCTCCTGCAAAATGAAAATGGCCGATAGACCTTTGAAGAAATGATGTCACGCTTTGTTTATACATGCATGCTTTAGATAGAGCAAGGTGAGACAACGTCTTCACCTTGTTCCTGAGCAGGATTAAAACCTGTGGCCTCTCTACCAACTGAGCTATCTCCGCCTATGTTGTTGGTCTTTGTCAATATTTTTGTTCGAGGGGCTCTATCCCGAAGTCATAAACCATTAATGCCGCATGGCTAGGGATCACGCCCCAACTTTACGATACAACCTGGAAAGTGGCAGTAATCA
The DNA here is from genome assembly GCA_037893225.1 of Hippasteria phrygiana. Lineage (NCBI taxonomy): Eukaryota > Metazoa > Echinodermata > Asteroidea > Valvatida > Goniasteridae > Hippasteria > Hippasteria phrygiana. The sequence continues at coordinate 1,172,719 of JAZGUH010000003.1, forward strand.
TTTTTATTGAAGCCGTTTGTACATCCTTCATCCCAGGCCTGAACTTCTACCTGCAAGTGAAGCTGATCAACTACATCAGGCGCTGCGTCCACCAGAAGAGCTGCATTTGCTGTAGGGAGGTGTTTCCTAGCAGGGAGGTGCTGCTGGATCACATGACATCACAGGGGCACATGACACAACAGCCGGACAGACAGGACTGGGATCAGCCTCAGTGAGTTACAGCAGGCTATTTGGCCTTATTTACGATATCCTCAAACAAACTAGGCAACTGACTAGGTAATTTGAATGAATTTTCAAAGTTAACAAAGAAAACTGGCAGGAGCGGGATTTTAATCCGTGACCTCCGAAATACTGTACCATCCCCCCCCCCCCAATATAGGGCAAGATAGTTCAGTTGGTAGAGCACCGGTACGGTATTCCGGAGGTCGCAGGTTTTAATCCCGCTCCTGCCAGTTTTCTTTGTTTACTATATTTATTCAAATTTACCTAGTCAGTTTCCCTTGGGGTTTGTTTGACGATATAAGTAAAAAAGTCGCAATATTTTCAAAATGTTGAAAAGAACCTCAATTACATTCCAGATGAATGACTTTTTCTTACGCTCCAGGTATTTCTTCCCAACTTATGAGAACGACAGCCTACTTTGTGAGCTGGAAGACGATGACAATGATGAACTAGGGAGGACAGAGAAGACGCCCATCATCGCCGAGGATGCTCCTGTGGCAAGAAGCAGCATCTTGAGAGATAAGGACGTACTCCAGGACTTATGGGAAAGCTGATGTCACAAATATTTTGGACTATTTGACGTCTGCATTGTACCAATTAAGACCTGTAGCAGCGTTATCTTGAGGTGTTTTTTTGTGGAACGGCTTTACAGTCTTCGTGATCATCTTGCTGCCCCTTGTCTTAAATCTACCACTGTGCATGACATTTATGTCTTGAGCGATGATGGCCATAGCCGCGGTTAGAAAAAGACCACCTGGGCCGGTTGACGTCCAGAGGTGCATTCCTGTGCATACACAATCCATTCATGTTTCAACTATATTGTTCTTGAATGGGCGTGTAATGAATAGATGGAGCTCATTCAAATGAAAGGGATGCTAATTGATTTCATTTATGCTTGGTTGTGCTGCACAGCCCCGTTCTTGGCAAACCAGCACCCCATCAGTAACAGCCGGAGACAAGGGGTTAAACAAAACAAAAACATTATATTTTGGCTTTGGATTTAAACAAAAAGCTATGAGTAAGATTAAAAAGTGATCATGATATTTTGCATGAAGGCAATCAGCCCACCTTTAGTAGCCATTCTGTCCCCCGACTTTGAAACCAAAAAAAGACGCCACCATACTATTGTTAATACAGGATTTACATTTGAAATGGTCAGTTTGCACCTTTCAATGCTTTCTATTCAAATCATGGGCTGGAAAAATGTTTAAAAAAAATGTATTAAAATAGTGCGAATATCAATGTATACAATGAACTATGTTGAACAGTTATTGTATTCTAAGTTTGTTTTATTTTATTATCTACAGATATTTACACAATGAATGTGACATTCCCTTGCCAGCATAAATAAGTACATGCATGCATATCATTTAAAAGTGCAATTTGAAATAAGGCCAAATTTCCATAGCATTTCAGATTAAACACTTGATTGTAGGTCCATTAACCCTAACTCCCTACTGCCTCTGCGGGGTACTGGACTAAATCCGCCAAAATCCATCAGTCGATTTTCTTTTTATACATGGGCTAATGGAACCACCACTGAAGTGTTGGTTGATGTTGATGGACTTAGTACACATGCCTTATATGACAACACTACTACTGGATACTAGGCAAAAGTCATCAATTGCACCGGCACTGCTTCAGGCCTCCTGGACCAAGTCCATCATAATCCATCAATAATTTTTCACGCCAGGCCTTTAGGACCAAGTCCGCCAAAATCCAACAATTTTCTTTTTTTTTGGGGGGGGGGGGGGATGGATTTTGGCGGATTTGGGTTAACCCCAACCGTCCCAAATTAAAGTAATGTATGAAACCTTGCCACATGCAAACCAAGAAATCACTTGAATGAGAAATGACACTACATGTATTAACAATCTTCAGTTGTGAAATCAATTTTAAAATAAGAATGTAAACGTACACTGTCCGAAACGTTGAGTTCTACTCTCACTCCGGTTCTTTTCAGAACCACATATTCTTCCCAGAAGAGATTATTTTCACATGGTGTCGCCCGCTATTCTCGTTTACATTCTTATCGTTTCCACCATGCAAAGCTTCAAAACGTAATTTATCAATTTTAAAATGTATTCATCAAAGCCCGAGACAGTTTCACTATTCCTATTGGTCCAGAGCCTGTCATGTGGGGGTGTGTTACAACCTTTGTATTTAATTTAAACTTGATGCATCAAAGCCAGTTCTCAGCCGATACTCAATGGTGAAAGAATTTTAGGTGCACGCACAAATGTAATAAAGTTTCACATTTTGTCCTTTTGACGGATCATTTTCCCTTGTATTCAGGGAAAACTGATCTGTACTTACTGATATCAGACAAGGAAGAAAATGTCAGGACACTTTATGAAGGAAAACCTGAGTTATCAACAATGGCCCGACATCCCAATCCATTTTAGTATCCCAGTTGAGATTCAAAAATTCTGGGTACACAAAGGTTTAGGGTAAGGAAGAAATCACTTTACCAATGACTCTCCCCCCAGGGATGCAGTTGAGTCCATCACAAGCTATTCAAATGAGCTTTGACAAAGGCATTCTTTTGTCATTGTTCATTCAGTTATTTGTGACCAGCTTTATGAAAGGACTTGCAAGGACTCGACTACAACTCTGTCTTCCCCTCAACCCCCCCCCCCCCCCCACAAAGGATTCCACCACCCTTTATCTCAAGCGCAGACTGATGAACTAGCTCATGACTATGATGCAGTGCAGTACCCCCTCGCTTGCTTCACTTGATGAAATGCTCCGTAATGTCTCAAGTCTCGGGGTCAATTGCTTCCTCTAAAGTTCAACTCTCCCAGAGGGGTCATCCCAGAGAGCTGTGGAGCGCCAACTTCCAACTTGGCTCATTTTAAGAACAGTATGTAGAATCCCGTCAAGATGCAGGATGCTGCCACGACAAGGTGTAATCTAGTCCCAATGATGGAAGCTGCAAGTGGGATGAAAATTGGAGAAACAGCATTGCGTAATCTCATACTCATTTACTGATTGTGCGTTTCGTGTTTCCCAGAGACTGTTCCATGAAGCAAAAGGAGTCATGCGCTCAGCCTCATACCGATATAAACACGTACTGCAAACCTACGTTGTACTCTGCACGAAAAAGTCGCCGGGAAACCGCGCGGTGCATTCTGCGTGCGCAGGATCTGGAGTCCAACATCATGCAGTGATGTATTACTGCACAGTCGAATAGTCGGGTCCAGTTTGAATGTATGTAAGAAAACGGACGATTTCGCTACGGGTGCCTCTTTTGGAATTGGACTTTTCATTCGGATTGTAAGTGAACCTTAGTGTCTGCACCTTGATCCTAGAACTCTACTTGTATAAACCTCAGGTGGTGTATCTAGCATTTTGGAGGCCGTTGTAAGAGTGAAATCGGATGTTTTTCAGATAAATTTTCAGAAAAACCACACGACCTCTGCAGATGACCTTGGACCCTACTGTCGCCAGATCATGTCCAAATGTTAAAAAAGGCGACAGAGGGTCCAAGTTACTCGGACTAGCTCTATGGTGGGAACCTACTATCCAACAGCTACAACAAAGGGTCCCATGTTCACTACTCAGCTCAACAATACCGAACAGTATTGCCTGCTCTTTGATCTTGTTCCGACTCACCTTTGTAAAATACGCCCAGAAAACCCTTCTTCTCTGAGAGGAACCACTGTTTGAGACGAGGAACTCGTCTCATGTAGGCACAGGTACAAATGACTAAAAGCCCAAAGATGATCAGCCCATCGAAGGAGTAAGCTATTGTCAGAAGGGAAAAAAAAAATCAGTTCAATCAATGGAATCCCACTGGCGCATACACTCGTCTGAGTAACTAGTGTAGTCCAAGTGGGTTAACAAAACCGGGGAAAGAATACCCAATCACACCGCCAAAAATCCAGCTGCAAATGTGCCACTTATAATTAGTTAATTCACAGTTCTTACATGCATGGGTCTGTGATAAAAAGGTTAACCATGGAGTAAGGAAACTAAAAGTTGAGGGTCGAGGGAATAATCGCCCAGCATGCAATACATTTGTTGTTGACACATTTCAAGTTTGATAGAAATGTGTGCTAAATCAGTATCACAATTTCAACAGTTCTATTTAAAACAATTGGCAGAATAGGCCTACTACATTTAGCTCCAGAGACCTTTACAGATAGTACTTTTAGTAGCCATGTTACAACCCGGTATCGTAATTTTGTTAATGTAAAATCTTCTACAATGTATAACATATACAAGTACATGTACCTTCACAGCACATTCCTAGCTCAACCGTGAGTTAATGATTTGACCGTGTGAAAAATAAGTCCAACTTGTAAAGTTATTCATCCCCTCCTCCTCCACTTCCATCCGTAACCCAGGCTCGGTCATTGGGTAGCCCTACAAATAGGGCTGTAAATGGTTCCTTTTTAACTTCTGGCTTTTTAATGGTGACAGTAAAAAGCCAGAAGTTAAAAAAGGAACCATTTACAGTCCTATTTGTAGGGCTAGGTCATCGGGTAAATCGCTCATCATTGATTTACGTCATCTTCGTGTGCAAACAACGAACTAAACATGCTAAACTCTTGTTTTGTAAGGAAAGAAAACAAACAATAACTTCTTGGTGAACCATGGAGGTACCTCCATGGGTGAACACAGTCGTCGTTTACACATATATCAGCATTCTTACCATTCGTCATGGTTGATTTAGTTATAATCGTACAAAAGATGAAACGTAGGAAGGTAGAGCTCTGCAAGACGTGTACATTTTAATCAGTGATTTTAATTCCTGGCGTTGTTGACGTGTAGTCAATAGCGCCCTCTAGTGATTATCCGCGAAATAAAAAAATAGACGGATGTGTTGCATGTTTTTTATGGACAAACACAGGCTGTTTCGTTCGGAGGGGAGGGGGTGGCTTGTGTTAGTTTGGATATAAAATGTGAATACAATAATTCATGTTAAAAAAAAAAAATGAGCACCAATAAATCAAGCCATTTCGGTCGTTCTTCGAGCTTCCTCCATGTTCTCGCCATCCTCACTCACCGAACCGTATCCCCCATGAGGGCGGTAGGTACAAATGTAGTACAAGCGTTTTTGATATCTTTTTCTTTCCTGTATTGTAAATTTGTATATCTGGTTTTTTTCATGGATTACTCCTGGAGCTCTACAAATTAAAAACGAAAACGGGGGGGGGGGGGGGGGGGGGGGTGGGAGAGTAGGTCCAATAGTGTTTTGGATTTGTTTTTGAGACCACGTTGGAACTCGGCGAAGGGAAAGTACTTTCTGAAGGTGTCCCCCCCAACTGCTCAAGGACGGACTCGCAAGGAGCCAATTCAACAAATTAAAGGGGCCATGGAAGACACCTTTTTGAAAGTGGGGGAGGGGAGGGGGGGGGGGGGGGGGAGCAGCGCCGGTGCCAGCTGGCTGCTGCCCTTTTCTATGTTTTTCTTTATGCGGAACTTCCAAAAGTGGGGGGGGGGAAGGACATTTTCCTTATATAAGTGGAAAAAATGGGGGGGGGGGGAACCTTCCCCCGTTCCGCCGCCACTGAGCATGGAGGAAGGATATAGATATTCCTTCCTCCATGCACTGAGAGCCTCTTTTGCAAATCCAGAAGTGCGTAGATCGGTGCTGTTTTCGTCAATTTGGAATTCGTTAAAACGGAGCACTTTTTGTTCAATTTATGTTCCCGCTATTTTGTTGAAATTGCATTCTACACTATTGACTGTTATTCTGTTGGGCGAATTTTTGTCAACTGTCGACATTATATAAACGCGATATCAAGTAAACGGAAGCGCGCCCTCTATCCAAATCACACTTTGATCTGTTATTTTCGTGCACACGTGCATAAAACGCATGCTTGACGTGCGGCAACTAACTGCATGCTGTAAAACCTGGATGTCTAGGAATATCATGGAGACGTCTTGTAATTTAAATAATGAGAGATGCCAACCAGAGCCAGTGCAAACTCATTCAAAGGATCTTCTTGATGTCGGAAAGAGTATAAACGGTTCGTTACCTGTCCTAGGCAAATGTTCATTTCGATTTGTGACAAGTAGGACCTGCACTGCAGCGTAGGCAGCGCATAGGCCTACGTACGTTAGGTTAAAATTACTTTGCAAGAAAGAGGGCGCTGTTTATTAAGACTTGAGTTTTGAGACTGACTAAAAATGTACATGTTAAAGCAAATTTTAATGACAACATTTTTGAAACATTCTCTTAACTAATAAAACATGAAAACTAAAGCAAAGATATTTGTACATGTGTGCATTATATTATAAGCACATCAATCAATTGCTTCATGATCCTGGCCTAGCCTAGTCCGAGTAACTTGGACCCTTTATCGCCTTTTTTAACATTTGGACATGATCTGGCGAGTAGTACTAGTACTAGTAGGGTCCAAGGCAAGTGTGCGATAGAGAATGGCTTTTAATTCAATCCAAACAAAAAATTCAAAATTCAACCTTACAACGGCCACCAAAATACTAGATACACCACCATCTGAACAAGTGGAGTTCCATGATCAGATGAATGTACCAAGGTTTACTTAACATCCAAATAAAAAGTGAAATTTTACCGTTTAATTCCCAGAGACCCCCGCAGAACATGTCTTTTCGCTTTCTTGGAGTTCAAATAGTGACTCCTCGACCTTGCATGACGTCACCCTGATGCGCAGCGCCCGCATGCACCGTGCGACTGTTTCGTGAGTGGTATAACGGTCGCGGTACGTGTTCCTGTGTAGATACATGTAGTATATTGATTCGAGGTTGCACGCGCGTCATGGGGGGAGGGAATTCTTCACGAAACAGTCGCCGGCATAAACAGGTTGTCGCGCGGTGCATGCGGGCGCTGCGCATCAGGGTGACGTCATGCAAGGTCGAGGGGTCACTATTTGAACTCCAAGAAAGCGAAAAGACATGTTCTGCGGGGGTCTCTGGGAATTCAACGGTAAATTTCACTTTTTATTTGGATGAGTAAACCTTGTACATTCATCTGATTATGGATCTCCACTTGTTCAGATGGTGGCGTATCTAGTATTTTGGTGGCCGTTGTAAGGTTGAATTTTGATTTTTTGTTTGGATTTTAGACGAATTGAATTAATGAATAGAAAATCGTCAAACGCTGCCTTGGACCCTACTTTCGCCAGATCATGTCAAAATGTTTAAAAAGGCGATAAAGGGTCCAAGTTACTCGGACTAGTGCGGCATGGACGCCATGGCCAATGACTGAGTTTGGGCGAGTTGTTCTTGTTTGCTCAAGAACAACTCGTGTCTTCGTTCGTGTTCCGGCCACTCGAACGCCCAAGAACGTCTGATAGCCAAGAGTGCCATCTATCGCTGGTAACCACACAAAATGTAACGGCTGTGCCCATGTTAGACTGGTTCCCAGTCCCTCCATTGTCCTTACATAGGGGGCGGAGACCAGTCTAGGCCCATGTACAATGTACATTATTCAAGCATTCGTTTCAAAAACCTGAATTTCAGACGCAAAATAATTTAACGGAAGCACAATATATGGACTTCATTTTCCCCTAGGCCTAGTTTGTTCAGAAAAAGCTTTATTTTTCAAAACATTTGGAAGGGAATTCTAGGCAACATTACGCCAACTTTTTATGCTTCGTCAAATCATCCGCCATCTTTGGTCGTCTTCTACGCGCGTCAAATTACATCATGTTCTTGTAAACCCCGACTGGTCGGAGGTGTGTGATCTTGTTCTGAGTGCAATGTTCTCGGGTCGCGTTCCCGCCGTTCGGGCGCAAGAACAGACCGCCCGAACTCAGCCTATGATAATAATGGCGTCCTAGCACTCAAAACGTACTATGCTAGAACTTGAGGTTTAAAAATCACAGTTTACCCACAGAAATGTTCTTTGGCATCATCTCTGCCAACAGTTTAATAGTCCATCTTTCCCGATGACGGGTAGAAATATTCCTCCAAAAATGTAAACATGCGGCTCAAAATCGTCTCGACGTGACGCTGACTTTGCAAACAATAGGAGCAATACCTTGTCGCACTGCGACACCACGTGTCTCGACAATCTCCACTACACTAAATAGTCACGCCGACCGAGCAATCTGTGAAATGGACCTTGCGCACACGTACACACAGCAAACGACGAGGTATAGCTCCTCATGCTTGTGAAGTCGGCGTCACATCCACACGATTTTGAGCTGGAAATATCTCCTTTTCTTTACATTTTTGGAGAAATATTTCTACCCGTCGGGAAAGATGACCTATTAAACTGTTGGCAGAGATGGTACCAAGAATATTTATGCAGAAAAACTGATTTTTAAACCTCTATTTCTAGCATAGTCCTCCCGTGCAGTTTCATGCGCAAGGACGCCATATCATGGCTTCCTTCGAGGGCTATTGCTTCCCCACGGCCTTCCTGCATTGCCCACCCTCAATGTGGGTTTGGTCATTTTGATAATGACCAAACCCCCACCCTGGGGGAGCACCATTCTGTATAAAAGTCAAAGGCCGCTTTGTATTTTCACTCACATGAGGACCAAAGTCCCCACCCTTGGGCACGAAGAAAACGGACACCAATCCCAACATCTAGGGATGGGGTGGCCAATTAAGGGGAAGAGGGAACAATAGACGAATTTCACATTAGCCACGTCTGCGCACTTCCGGGTTGAAAGAGAGGCTTTCAGTGCAAAACAAACAGTGCTATTCAACAAACTTATTCATGCATGCATAAATCGGGGCAAAGGGCAGCGTAGCGCATGGTCAGCAACTCGGCATGGTCAGCAACTCGGCATGGTCAAGCGGTAACGGTTTATCACAACAAAAATCCTCCAAATTCATTCCTTATCGACATTATGCCTTGCTCTATGGTTCAAGTAAGCCTGTTCGATATGACGATATTTCGCGATATTTCGATATTTTTTTCATATCGAAAATCGTATCGGCCCCTTTAACAAAAATAGAAATATCGGGGAATTCGATATACCGAAGAATATCGCGATATATGTTCCTTTTGGCCGCATTAAGTGTGGATTTGTCCAGTTTACCTTGCTCGAAATTCCAGTTATTTCCAATTATTGGACGGTAGAACAGTATATAATGTATCATGATGTACCATGGAGGAATACAAAAATACATACATGCACTAAATGTGTCGTTTCTTTGACCATTTTCTAAACCCCGCTCCGCGCGATTTACCCTCTGCGCCGTGAGTTTGTATATGCCGGCAATCGTGGACCTAGGACAAAAGAATTCGAGCGTAGACAAAGGGGTCCACGTTTGACCTAACGTCCATGATTGAAAATCGTGTACAAAACCAATGGGAGGCCTTCCGAAAAAGTGGAACAATGGGAGGTCCACGATTGCACCCGTTTACATGACTGTGTGCGTTGTCAAGTGCAAACAACCACACTGAATGCTACCGTCTTATTCCTAGTGTACAATGTACGTACCTACACACTTGCGAACTCGTCTTGAGATCGAGGGGTATGGCAATTGTTTGCAATAAGGTCAACCCCTGTAGCGCATCTGCGCGTGCGCGTTGCTTTGTTGCTAGCCTTGGTCAAGTGCAAGCAACCGCACTGAATGCCACCGTCTTTCCCCAGTGTACAAGGCACACGTACGTGTAGTTACGTGTAGCGAACTTGAGAAAAGATTAAAACACGTGCTGCGCATCCAATGTACATTGTGCAATGTCATGCCGTATTCACAAAATATACGACACGGTTGTTTTTTGACAGCTCACATGTGATCGTCCATGGTATTATCATATGTTACTAATCAACAATGCTGAAATAGAAACAAACGCTAGTCTTTCTGGAGTGCCATAAAGAAGCCAACTGAAGGTAGGCCTAAATGTCGTAAAACTCCAAATATTCAACGAGCGGAGGGAAGCCTTTTCAACCCGGCCCCCCGTTCCTGCCGCGTGCCGGCCCCGACGGCAACATATTTTTTGGCCCCCGATCTTGCCGATCCCGCCCCCGAACTTGCCAGCCCCGGCCCGATTCGCGATCTCGGTGGCCAGCCCCGATATTAAATTTTAGCGGATCTGAGCTTAATCCCGGCTGGCCCGATCCCGGTGGCCCCGATCTCATGATGCCGTGGTGACTTCCATCATGTATTTGTTTTTATTCCTCCGTTCTTCCGGTAAGGAAAAAGTGACGTCATCACGATAATATCGAATATCGCGTTATTTTTTGCCGATATTTCGGTATCAAAATAAATGAATATCGAACAGCCTTATGTTCAAGTATTTAAGAGAACAATGATTTAAAAATAAATGTATCTGCATAAGATCGTGTTTAGATGACTCAGCGATATTTCAAAATGTTAAATATTTTACTATGTTAAAATGTACACAATAAAAATGACATAGGGGAAAGAGTTCTATATCAGGCTATCACTTATTTTCCCTTAATAGGACTTAAAAACTACAAAAAGTGTAAATCTGATGAAGAAACACAAATTTAGGAGGGAAAAAATTTCAACTTATTCTTTGAAAATACTTTGACTTTTTCTGTCATGGCCCGTAGACTTTGTGCATGAGGTCCTTCTCTAAGTGATGGCCAGATATGGAACTCTTTCCGACATAGGTTGTTTACCACCGTACTTAGCAGTGAGCCGCACTTTCAAACCCGGAAGTGCGCAGATTGGTGCTATTTTCGTCGATGTGAAATTCGTCTACTATAAAAGGTGCATAATCACAATGAACCCTTTCACAGGAATCTACGCTATGTTTTTCACAGGACAAATTGTTTATTATAGAACATGTTCCTGTCTGTGACCCAAAGATCAAACATCACGTAGCCTCCAGAAATGCATGTGAAATAAACAATGACTGAATGCCATGACAAACATGGCATAACTTGACATGAAAGGGTCTTTTGAGTCTAGTAACTACACGTACATGAGGTGTACTAATGTCTTATTATGGGTAAAACTGATGTTTTTGTCCCTTTTCCTTTGCCAAAACTGCAGATCCACTTCTGATCAGAAAGAAGACACCATATAGAATGCCACCTTCCTCGGGTATGTGTGGAATTTCTCAAATGCACTACATGCCCAGCCATAGTACTGAATTCATATTCAGTCTTTCACACTGATAATTTTGTATTATATTCAATTGGAAATTAGCCATTTACATGTATGTTGTGTAGGCCTTACAGTTTCAAAACTACAGAAAGATGTTACTTTAATACCCCTAATGCCAAAATCTGTCGGGAACAGAAAAATCATGAAAAATAACCGAACCTTCCTTGACAACTGTCTAAACATTTGTGGCACATTGTTAGTTCAAGATTTATGTCAGCAAAATCTGTAAAACAATGAGGGAGAAATTTAACATGTACATGTTTGTGAATATTATGAGTGACCATACACTGCCAAGAACATCAGAAAACACAATTTTCTTTCTGTATATTGCACGGAAAATTATTCTAGACTAACAAAAGTCTACAAATGAAAGTTTGTGCCATGTTTTATACAATTGTAAACACAAATGGATGGTTATATTCAAAGGGGTGCAATCTGTAATGATTCTGTGAAGAATAATGCATGTGAACCAGCGAAATGCAAGTTCCAACTCGTGGTTCTCACTGCTAGGCCACACAGTGCCCTCTACGGGCCGTGCATAAAGCTGATGGGACACGAGTCGACAGACCGCACAACATGATATCATGCTTGTTCCATTTATTGGACTTGACCTTCAACCTGTGTCTGATCAAGCCCCGAGGTCACTGATCTCTTTGTAAACTGGACAGTGCATTGGCTGTTCGAGCTGAAGTTGCCTTCCGGCACATTAGTACTCCCATTACAATACATTATTAATATGGCCGCTGCTGGCAAACAATTTTCGTACAGCATGCAATGCCCAATGAGCTATGCAGTTTACTTAGAGATCAGTGCCTCAAGGTAAGCAGCTAAGGTTAATATTAAAGAGGATAATTCATAACAAAAACATTCCCCCATTGCAGTGTCTATAATGCATCTGCAAATTTAGAAACTAAATAACAGTTTGTATCCTTTGCTGTGTATGTCTTGCCAGCAGGTTCCTGTTTGTTACAGGCTACTGAATTTGGACCTGTATATTCATAATAGAATGACAGAATGAGAACAGAGGATATAACAGGAGAATGTGTCATAAGGATTTTTTATTTTTTTTATTTAAGTCCCCTAATACAAGGCTAAAAGCCATTCTACATGTAGGTAAAGAGTTACGATAAGAGGTGGTAGGGTTGGCGACATTTTGAATTGCCAACCCTATACCACCCTTATGGTTTTCCTAGTTCCAGATCTAAATAGAGGATAATTCTTCAGATTGCAGAGAAATTATCCCAATTTTCAGACCTACATGATTAGACCCAGGCGGGTTAACTTCCACCGTCGGTGAGACCAACTCACCTCCCCCCACGTGTATGCATAAACTATAAAAGACACTGACTTTGGAAATGCATGCACTTATACTGGTCAGTTGTTTATTATTTCGTAGTTGATATGCAAGTCAAGGGACACATCCCCCTTTTCTTCTGGCTATGGTCAAGTGAAATGTAAAAGTTGTTAATGGCGACCATGTTTACAGCAATCTTCTCAATATTGAACAGAATAATTTAACAGTCGGTAATATCCATTGCTTTTCCCCGGGTGTTTTTCACGTTGTCAGTCTTGAGTCAAGTGAAGTCTTTCCTACCCAAGATGCAGGAGGCAAACTGCGCACTGGAGGAGCGATTGAAGACGGCCCCACCAGAGGAAGTGGACATCGAGAATATTGCAGATTGCGAGAAAGAAGTCATCGAGATGGTAAAAAGCAAAATATACAAATAAACAAAAACCTCCAATATAATAAACAAAAATACAGTGGAGCTTCAGCTTTGAGCATCATGGGATCCACTAAAAAATGTTCTGTGTAGCGGTAGCTCGGTACAGTGAATTATGGAATGCATTGAATACAACCATTGAGAGCTAAAGAGGACATTGATTATAACCAAATGTTCGGAAGAAAACGGTGTTTGTTTTTTAGCAGAGTTCTATTTTTCACATTGGTGTAGTGGTTCTTTCCGTGCCTTCCATCTCTGGTAACAGCCAGTTTAATCTCCATCCGGTTGCAAGAAGTGCATTGGATTTTCAGTCCCTACGTGTTTGCGTGGGTTTCCCCCAAGAATAATTTTTTAGGGGTTTTCCTCCCACTACTAAAGCTGGAATTCAAACTGGGATCCGAGGGAGAACAGTGCTAATGCACATGATCAGGCTACCCAGGATAAATGAGACATAATTAACTCTATTGTCTAATTAAAATCAATGTGATTCAAATCAGATTATAGATCCACTAAAATAAATAAACTTTATCAAAAGATATGTTGTGCAGATACCAATGCCCATGAACTATGTAAAGTTAACTAAATTCCTTGTTTGAATACGAATAATATTTTAGTGTGCTTTTTCACTCTTCAGAATGTTCATGCTATTTTCTGACATGTGAGGGCACTAGAGTGGATGTGAGACTAGTAATACTTCTCTTATTTTGACAAGATTTGTAATTTTTAAAACCAGTGTCCTGGGATTTTTTGAAAGTAGCATATTTAACACATTGAATATCACTTTGAGGTAGACAAGGGTTTCTTATTAAAAAAAAGAAAAAGAAAAAAAACGGGGCCTTTCGAATGTAAATTTAGAAAATATTTGTCTCTTTGTGTGTTCAGAATTTGGCTGTCTTTGCTCAAGATGACAGCTCATCTGAAGATGAAGATGACGAAGGGGATAATAGTCAAGATGACACATCAGATGAGGGCTCGGACAATGACACACTTTCCTCACTTAGAGAAGTTACAACCTCAAACATCAAGTTGCCAAAAAGATCAGGCAAACCAAAGAGAACTGTGATCGAAGATCTCTCCGAGGATGCTGAGGTCATAGAGCACGATGTCGGGTCAGAGGTTAAACCAAAGAGTCGAGGAGAGTCATCTTTGTCATGAACTTGTAGAGGTGCTTCCTGTGGATTAGAAACAAGATGGTGCTGCAGACCTACAACATGGAGTGGGGAAACAAAAAAACTGATATGACCAGATGACCAACAATAAGCCAGTTTGGTATTTCAACTGCGCATGTGCACAGTGACATCTTATCCCGCATAACCTAACGCGCACGTGTAAACGCAAAAGGTGGTCGCAAAACGCGCACGTGTTAAATTCAATCAGAAAGGGCATTCGTGTAACATGGCGTGACATAACATGAACGTCAGCAATTTTATCCCGAATAACCTTTGACCTTTGATGAGATACCGAACTGGCTTATTGTCCAGACAGTTTTTAAGACAATTTCTGTTCCTCTTTGAGACAGTGGATGTAACTTTATCATGTTTCCGTTTGTGTTGCGTGGAGATGCTGCAAAGAGTTTGTTACCAGAAAGAATCCAGATAATTTAAGATTGTCTGAAAAGTTTGAGCGGTTCTGTTCCCTTTTGAATACTCCTTTCGGGAACAGTGTGCTTCTGTTGGGAACAGGCAGTTCCCGAGTGAATGTCGACCATCTTTCACTTGATCCCCATGCATTCCTGCCTAGCAGTGATGTAGTCGAGACCACCAGGCACAAGACCATTCACAAGACCATTCACAAGACCATTCACAAGACCAGCTACAAGACCAGCTAACAGGCACAAAGGAATGCTTTTATTACAGTTCATTTGAATAGCTCGAGACTTGAATTCAGACTGAAGGTCTTGCGATGGTCTTGCAGGGTCTTGTAATGGTCTTGACTACATCACTGTTGCCTAGGCCATTCCCTGTTAGAACAGCAGATGCATCCAATTAGAACAGATGGTGTTTCTGGTGCATATGAAGCACGATATGGGGGAAAAGGGAACCCCCCTCTTTTGTGTTGGTCATTGTGTTCCCGGAATCTCAGGAATTCTATTTAGAAATCTAGGGGGATGTGTTAGATAACAATAATCTGGAGTGTGCTTAGGGTATAGGGATAAAAGGGGGGTACCCCTTTCCCCCATATCGTGCAGGGTATCTTCTGGTGAAACATACTAAGCAGTCAAACGCCCCTTGCCACCGGGCATTACATGGGAGAACCCAGGGCGCCAGGCCGGGTTGTGCAGCCAAGCAAAACGGAAACAAGAGGCTTGTGCAGCCAAGCATAACAGACGCAATACCCCACTAATGGATTGAAAATGCAGAGATTGGCACACACAGACGTCAACCGGCCAGGTGGAAATTTTTAATTGGCACGTATTTGGGGCAACCGGTGGCAAGGGTTAATTATGTTAAAATACATTTCTTGCCATAGATTGGGATGTCTAATATCCATTTTGGAATTACACGTAGCATGTGATACCAGACACATGGATGAAAATAATAATGCACCCAGAAGTTCACTGAAAATATGACGCAAAACAATCATGCAGCATGGAATTTCATCTTTTAACCTCTTGAATAGTGGATGACGACCATAGCCATGGTTTGAAAACGACCATCTGGCCAGTTGTCATCTCGGCTATATTGTTCTTGAATGGGAGTGTTCATGAATAGATGGAGCTCTCACAAAGCTTTCATTCACATGAAAGGGGGCCTAAAAGGACTCCATCAGTATGGTGCCTATTGTTTGTGTTTACACTTGGCTGCACAGCCTGTTCTTGACATACCAGCTCCCCATCAATAACAGCAGTCTATAAAGCTGTCAGAATTATAAGGCATGGCTTGAAATTCACACTGGACTGTTGAACAGAGTCCGAATTGCTCTAACAGACTCCAGGACCAAAATAGACCCAGTGGGCTGGTAACTTTTCTTTCAAATAATCATATTGTTTGAATAAATCTCGCATTTTTTTAAAATTAATGCAGCTGCACTTCTCATTTCCGTTCACTAGACAAATTGTTCAAAAGTTGGGATGCTGTAAGTTAACAGCACACCTGCACGGAATGGCCTCAGTGAATTTGGATAGACATTGGTCTTCGGAAAAATTACTCTGGTCGAGTAAATCACTTGTACTACAAGCCCGATAGCCTAATGGATATTTTTGTTGTTGTGAAATTCAAGCCCTTTAAGGTAATTGTGATGACCCGATTAGGGCTATTGATTTTTGAATAATTTAGTATTCAATTATTTGAAACTGGGTTTGACCGAATATTTGAATATTCAATACTCGCCGATGAAGTTTTTCACGCATCAGCTGCAACAGCATGCTGTGCCGGTAAAAAGTTGCACGCAAAGCATGTTGGTCTTTTATGTGTGATCAAAATTATGGACCGTGCGATTGACATTTTCACATGGACCTGTTGTATCAAGATCATTATGAGTACGTATATCATTCTGATAAGAATCCAAACTCCAGCCTATGTTTTTGCAGTAATTAAGCGTTTAACGGATGGGAACAATAAAACTCCGGCCATAAAAAGTTTCCGCCGACAAAAATGCGGCACTTGAAACTGCTAAGCACCATAACTTTTATATTTAAATAGCATCAGAGTTGTATCTGTCCGTACTATATATTTTTCGAATATTCAAACTGCAAAAACGTATTCGAATATTCGGTTGACGATAGAATATTTGAATATTTGGTATGTTTGGACAGCCTGAGACCTGATATTTTCAATGTGTCAAGAGTGACCCCAAGATGGGTGCGGCCACTGTCAATAGATGCTATGAAGGTCATTAGTGTTTCTAATCTGAAGTATCTCCAAGAACCAATAAAACTTGTAGCTAGTTTTTGGAAGAATCTCTTTAAGATGTTACAGGTGAGAGTACACAATAGACCAATCCGTTAAGCAGCTTCTCTGATCTTGACGTATTGACTAATGGGTCTTTCCACAAAAGTGTGACATGGGATTGGCAAATGAAGCAGGATCATAATATTCGGTTGTTTGTCCTCTTTTTTTTTTCCTTTGTACATTCCCCCCATTGGTGAGGATTGTGCTCACCAAGAATTTAAGACTTTCCAGGCAAATTTTACAAGATATGTAATGCTCAGAATTCTACGTACGTAACATGGACAGAAAGTTTAATTGCAATAAATGTATTTACCAAATATTGTGCCTCTTCATTCTTATCCCTACAACATTGTTACCTGTAAAAACTACAACATTCTACTGTATATTTAAGACGTAATTAACAGGGTATTATGTTCAGAATATTACGTATGTACATTTAACATGGACAGAACTTTGTCACAAAATGTCTGTCCATGTTAGGTACGTTACATATAAATGTCTTGACCAAGAAAATTGTGTTTATTTTGGCTGTTAGCAATCTTGAATGGGTTATGGATATAAATAAGATGACATTTGGGTAAATTCATGCACATGATAATTATGTCCTATCAATTTATAGCAAAAATTCTGTCCATGTTACGTAATTATTTACGACGACCCCTGTAATTTCTAAAGTACAGAGAAAGTACTCTATATTTTTTGTACACATGATCATTGATGCATCAGAAATGTACAGGAAACAACTGAACAAATATCTTGCTTTGTTGTACCCTCCAGTGTCCCCCTCTCAAGTCCCAAATTTGCAGTAAATTGTACCCCATCAGTGTGGAAATGCCCCAATAACAGTGGTGCGCACAGGCATGCTAGTGTCATATGAATATCCGACTCCTTTTTTTTAATTATTGGTTAAACCATGGAGAAACCCTCTCACGTGACCGGACACTCTCCTAATGATCAATATCATCGATCACTTGGGCATGTGCTATTGCCGTTGTCATATGAATTTTCGACTCTATGAATATCGGACTCCTCTTCCCTATTATTGGTTAAACCCTCTCATGTGACGGGCCACTCTCCTAATAATCGATTCACCGATCACTTAAGGCATGCACAATACTACAATATTTCATGGTAACAAAATTTCATGCTTCACCGGTCAGACATGCATGTTGGACCATAGTTGGGGTTGTGATTGGTTATTAAATAGGTAAAGGGGCGGGGCTTAATGGATAGGTCTATCATGGAGGTTTTCCTACCTCCATGGGTCTATCGACTACATGTTATTAGTGAGGATGCCTTTCCGTATACTGGATGTGGAATGTAAGAGAGAGCCAGGTTGAGTGTTGGTCAAGCTCTTTGTTTTATATCGGATTCTCTCTAATATTTGGAACCCTTGCTCAAGTTGCCACTCGGTTTCCTCAAACAATATATTCCAGTACATCCAACCACGCAAGTGTGTAAACGCCTGCAATCGGGGACCCATTGTCCTATTGTTCATACTTCAGCTTTTTGGCAAGGGCCCTCATTGGTTTTGTACACGATTTTCAAACGGGGACCTTTCTCAATAGGGGACCCTATTGTCCTCTATTGTTAAAGGTCCCCTATTGAATGCAAAAACAAGCCCCCTTCTGTAGCCACGAAATCGGAGCCTGTACAGTCTTGGTCATTCACATTAAAGATGCTTCTATCATTTCTAGATTTTTTCAACACTCGCCAACATCAAAATGTACAGTGTGGCAGGACTTTCCCCCACCCCCAGCTAAGGCAATGCGTATGCTTTTGTATTACAAATGTAGTCACATTTTTAAAAAATCATGTACTTTACATTTCTTTACATCTTACCCCCCCCCCCCCCTTAAAAAAAATAATAATTTCCAGTAAAAAACGGGTAACTGTCGGGGAAATAAATTCCAGAGGAAAACATTTGAGGGTATACCTTTCAGATTTTACACACCCCAACCTTCATTTGTAACTGTCGGCAGGGGGAGGATAGTCAGGATATCCCCCTCCTGCTCGTTACCAATTTGTTTTTGGTTTTTGCTTGTGAGGGCCTACGCCGAAAGTGTCGTAGCAAACCAGAAAAGAAAAGCAAAACCTGTAAAGGTCTTATTTTGCGTGTCCGGATAAGAACAAAACAAAGAGGTTAAATGGCGCCACCAATGTTGAGAAAGTGTCCCCCCCCCCCCCCCCCCCAGCTTGTAAAATGTTGTTAAAAGGCGAAACATTTTGGGAGTCCCTCCCCTGGATCCGCCCCTGGTGGAGGATAGCTGTCACTGCTGAATGCAAGGTTTTGGTTCAAATTTTAGCCCAAATGTGATTTAAAAGGTCTTTTGTGTTTCAAATCAGTGAATTAAATGTGATTAGAACTTCTTTATTTTTTACCTTGGATATTCAATTTTTGGACTTTTTATTTTCACATGTGATTAAACAATGAAAATGTTTTTATTTATGTTGTTGTTTGGGGGGGGGGGGGGGGGGTTGACTACACCGATGCCTGTTTCAGTTTAGATCAACTTTATAAATTATTCAACTTTTGAAAATATGTACCATATACACTACATGACTACATGTATTTGCTTTTGTTACCAAACGCAAGCGCGGGGTCAATGGAAATACTTCGACCCCGTTCCCACTAGATCCACCAATTGCCGGATCTGATCCACCTTTTGCCAAATTGCCGGATCAGATCCCCCAATTGGTGGATCAGATCCTGCAATTGTGTAAGTGGGAACGCTAACCGTTATAAGGTGGATCAGGATCTGATCCACCTTTCTTGATCCATCTAAAGACCAGGATACAGATCCCCCAATTGGTGGATCAGATCCTGCAATTGGTGGATCACGATCAAGTGGGAACGCAAAAGGTGGATCTGATCCGGCAATTTGACCTGTCAACATCCGGCTGGTGCACGAGTGGCGCGAACAGTTTGCAGTCTGATGAACGAAGAAATACGTTTAGGCGTGTAGCTCATGTGAAAATTTCCCACGTGCACGACATGCACAATAAACAACTACTGAACTACGGGCTGTATACAAAATGTGTCACCACGCGTGCGCGATGCAAGCGTGCATGCATCCATTCAGCGTACATGTGTATTCCTTTCGTTCCGTACTGGAAAGTCGTCCGCTTCTAAACCTTTTTCATTCGTGTAATTTTACTTATTTTTCCATGTCCACAAATAATTCCGTGTTAGTGTATAGCCTGCAGCGTGTCATAGAACAACAACCGTAGCAAAGTTTGAAGAAAATACGTTTTACGATCCGATTCGAGCCAGTACTTATAATATTACGATTAAGTTTGGACTGCTCTCTGCATCCATGGGCAAAATCAGACCGAGAAGCATTTGGATTTCTTCCTCCATGTTGAAACTTCGAACATCAAAACATCGCACATGTATTTGACCCGTCCCAGCATGCAACACAGCCACACAGCGCGCGCTCAGCAAGCAAGCGCATGCGTAATACCGAACTCGGTGACCTTTTGGACTCGACACTTCCTTTCGAAAAGGTGGATCAAGCATAAGTGGGAACGCGACTTGCGGTTTCGTTGCGGTTAGACAACGGTCACACCAAAATGCCGGATCTTGATCCACCTTTTCCCAATTCGAGTGGGAACGCGGTCTTTGTTACCAACAGATTATATTTTGATGCTAATTAACAGGCAAACGTAGCCGAAATACCCCTTGGTGCCAGACAGCCAATTATAACTGTAGCCTGCGGCAGGTGAATATGCACTGCGCCGACATGTGCATTTTCATTTATTGTTTGGAGGGGGGGGGGGGGGGGTCGGGGGTCCGGGCAGTTGATGACAAGGTCAATTGCTTTAATGCACCTGTCGCGCGCAGTTCAACCACGGAGGTATTGTAGGCCTCCTTCCTCCATGGTTCTACCGACCGACACAAACTGTTTGTTGCCGGTTTGGCTTTGCATATTTTTTTTATATACAATGGGTGAAAGTGAGGTTTTAGAGACGGGAAAAAGCCAGTAATGTGCTAAACAAAAAAGTTTACTTATGGGGGACAAATCGTTCCGAAAGGGAGCCAGATAGAGGGGGAACTTCAACTTCTAACCAATTAAATTAGCCGCTTATTTTTCGTTTGTCTGATTGGCTGTTGTGTCAATGACGCAACCAGTCCAGCTGTTGTGTCAAGATGGCGGATCATCACGGTAATAATGGGCAAGTGTCGGAAAGATCACGGACTGATCACAAGCCTCTGCACCCCGAGGGAGCAGGCAGGGTAAGCAAATCTTGCTCTGAAATTCTCACTCCATCTGTCTCGTGAATGATGAGGAAAGTTGAATGACCGGCCAGTAATAATGCCCATGCTAAGGCCGTGCGAAATGAGCTGGTCGAAACGCCGGTATATAGCCCAAACCGTATGACGATGTGATGCATGCACGTGAATGTTTTGTGCGTGCGTCAGTGATTGTGAAGGCTAATCCTCGATTGATGATTGTGGGTGGGTTTCCCCTGACTTGAAAGTAGTGGTCACCTAATTGCAATGAGGTACGGGTATGCATATATTATTAGCAGCCACGGTAGCACTTGGTGTAACATTTCGCTTGGCAGCCACGTGTTTGACCACAAGCTTTCAGCAGTGTGGGGGGGCCACTGTGGTGATTTTCGTTCCACCAGCTGTTTGTCTTCTGCTTTCGCCGTGCGTGGCCAACCAACAAAAGAAAGTCTTCCGGCGTGCTTGCTTGCTGTTGTCTTCTTTGTTCTGAGTGGGAGAGTTGGTTGGTCAACAGGCCAATGTTTGGCCCATTCCTTATGAGTTTGATCACTGCATGAAAACACATGCAAGTACAGTTTGAACATGACAATACAGTAGCTGACCAGACCACCATGCATACAATGTACCAGGCATAGCAGAACTGTCATGTCAACTATCAACTCATATTCGCAAGATTTCTTATTTATGGTTCCTAACTAGCTAGGTCTTAAACACTATATTCACTGCAATAATATTCACTGCCAGACATTTGTTTTTAACGTCAAAGTGCAATAAATTCAACAACACCAATGTCAATGATGCCCACACCACCAGCAGAGGTACCGGATGAGGCAATCCGGGCAAAACAGGTAGGTGTTTAATGTTTTGGAAACAATGCTGTGTCAGGAATGCCATTTTGTTGCTCTTTTTTATTAGAAAAGTTTGTAAAGATCATGGAAAGACATGAACACTTTCAAAGTATTTTCTGCTAATATGAAATGTTTCACACTTCCAAGTTGAGTTTTTGAAACATTGATTTATCATCACCAGCACATAAACAGTTATGTGGAAAAAATTAGATCAGGAAGTTTGACTTTGAAACCGAACAAAAAGATTAGCATTGTGATTCTAAAGGTATTGATTGCAAACTAAAGATAGGCCCATTCCTAGAGATTGGTCCATTCCTTATGAGTTTGATCACTGCATGAAAACACATGCACATACAGTTTGAACATGTCTCCCTAAAATGTCACGGCTCCTATTTAGAGGCAGAATTTTTTTGCAAAACTGAGTTGTATCGATAGGGAATGGTCCAAAACATAAATATGTGACCGGCTCTGCAAAAAGGGCTATTATGTCGCAAAATTTGAAAAATGAGTTGGCTGAATTGGTTACATCCTAAGCTATAATTTGGTGTAGGTTTGACCAATGTGGCATTTTGTGTTCTCGAGATATCTTGACATTTGCATACTCCTATTTTCCCAATTTAACAGAAGTGCGTTTAGAGATACAGGCCTTTAAACACAAAAAGTGCAAAAAAATAAGATAGAAGTAATTTTTATCAACATTTATTTTTTCATCTTTATTCATCAATATTAATGTTTCCGAAAATAAATTCTGAAAATATAGATATAACAGAAGCCAACAAACCAAAAACAAAAAATATCACTCATGTTAAGAATCTTTCACCCACTTCACATAGAACTGCCCTGTGTGTGTTTTCACATAATGCGACATAATACCCCTTTTTGCAGAGCCGGTCACATATACCAAAATTCGTGGGGGTAGGATAAGGGGAAAGTTGGGTGAGGCTTCATGGAAGTTGAAAAACAAATTTGCACAAGTCTATGGCAATGTCTTCTTGACGTTAACTTTAGCGAATGCTGAGCCGCATTTCTGCCTTTTTCTGCTATTTTACTTTGATCTACACGATGGGGGATATCCTAGAAATGATCGAGAGTTTGATTGTCGCTTCATGTTGATTCGGAATAAAACACAAATGACGCTGGCATACACAATGAAATGCGTGTAAATTTAGCGCGTTCTACAAAACCACAGAGGGCATGTCACTGCATAGTTTATCTGGCCAAGGACTTTCTGCGAGCCGTGTAATCCAAGTGCGGATGCACGGAAGAATAACCACAGTGGAATGTTAACAATCACGTACGTACTTTTGACAATAGTTAGTCCAATGCGAACGTGGCTTTTGACATGGTTGGTAAATTATGCTTTCGTAGTTTAGGTGAATTTTTTATTTGTGCTAATGACGTGGATGTTTAAACATTGCGTTCATTTTCTGTCAAACAGGTTTCGACAAGGTATAGATAATAAAACTCTGCCCCAAAATCATGAAGGAATTAAAGTACATGAAAAGTGGCCAGCAAGCCAAACCAAGTTGCACCTCAGATAGGAAAATAAGTGTACTAAATTCATTGACAGTTCACAGTATTGTAAATTGCAGTTTATTTACCGTTTCCTAGATAAATATATTTCACCCAATTGGCATGTGATTGAAATGATTCAGATTTTGCTGCACATTTTTATACTAAACATTTCTACCAGCTGTGAACAGACTGACAATGAGATTTGAATAGCGCCCTCTCTCCCCCCCCTTCTCTCTCTCCAAGTGCTTGTGCTGTACATGCAGCATGCAGGTACAATGTACTTGTGTCAACTGCTAGCTACGCATACATCGTGAAGGTTACAAGGCAAATCAGGTTGTGTACTGTGCCTGTTTGTGCATGAATTCATGAAGTGGAGAATTTTAAAACTGGTCAATAGCAGTGATGTAGTCGAGACCATCACAAGACCCTGCAAGACCAACACAAGACCATCACAAGACCCTCAGTCTTAATTCAAGTCTGTTACTTGTGCTTGTAACAAGCTGGTTTTGTGAATGGTCTTGTGCCTAGTCATGTGATGTCTCGACTACATCACTGGTCAAAGTATTACTTCCGTGTATATATAATAGAGAGTCGTTTATTCAGCACACTGAAATTTGCAAAATAGAATAACACATAAATTGCCTGCATACCTACCTGTACACCTTTGTGCATACATGTGTGCATTTAGACAAGATCCTTGTTGGGTCAATTAGACATTTTCGGAGTGATTTGTTTTTTATATTAAATTTGGGGCCTCTTGTCAAATTAAAAATTGTAATGAGTTCTATAGAGTACCGAAGTGATGACGTCAATGCAATGTTTGGAACCAGATTACTTTTGTTATTTTGTGTCAATGTGTTTGCATGACTAGCTGTTAACAAAGGAACAGTCGAGATCTCCATTTGTTTGGAGCCAGTTGTCGTGCCAACTGACGTCAGACTTCGGTAACATTTCTCCAATTTAATTATGCTAGCACAGACACCCCCTACCAGTTCCCTTCTTTTGTACTGGTTTTATAATAACACAACTTTATCTCTTTTATTTCGATTGGACAGTCTGTTGGCTCTAGCCAACGGTTCAACAAATGTGACCAAATAGTTTATTTTGAAATTTATAAGAAAATATTGGCTTTCCAAGGGTCCTTAACCAGTTCGCGTCGGAGAACGAGTTAACACGCACTGGCTGTTTTTATACACGGGCACGGCTGACGGGTTAAAACGTCAAGCTTGCCTCGCCTCCGGGTGACGTCTCAACACGCTAATCCCTCATGTTGAACGTGTGTTGAACTTGGCCGCTGTGCACAGCCTGTTGTTGTACAATTTACACTCCAGTGGGCACACCGAGTATTGAAAAATATGAGGTTTCGGCAAGAAATATCGTACAAATACTGTTAAAATGACTTTTGCGAATCAGTATTTGTGGCGTGTGGCTGTATATCAGAAGTTGGTTGCTATATTTTTTTTTTTGGTTTTTTTAACCAAAATTTTCGGCAAAAATAATCCTGGCGCGAACTGGTTAAAATTCTTTACCAGATTGTTTTATTTTTTTATTAATTTCAATTTTTACTTAAAAAAAAAATCACAATTTGTAGCTTTACAGCCTAATTGTGGTGCTGTCTAGTGAACGTACACAATGAAAAAGGCCTTCTACATGTACAATGTATTGACCACGCAGATGGACTCCATGCATCTGGAGTAGTTTTTCATGATGGTACATGTACATGTACTTGTAGCATGGAGGAATGCTTGTAGTCAGCTGGCTGGCACCAAGGACAAAAGAGTGGCTGATGATCATAGGGTTATGAGCTGCACCCATCAAGCTTTATCCTGTTGTTAATCTTGTTAACCCTCCTATATGGGTTTCACACTACTCTGAACTTACCCAGGTAATTGTCATGATTACCCGGGTAGAAACTAACCTAGAGAATAAGTTTCACACTACAAAATTAACCCCGCAATTCTGCTTACCCGCTTCAGCATGCACCCGGGTAACTTGCGTTCACACTATGCAAATGGTAACCCGGAGAATGTGCATTCCCAACAAACATGGCGGTACAGGGCTGATGCTGGCTACTTATGGGTTCGTTCCGGCAGTACCATACAGTGTAAACGGTACAAGACCAGAAGTGGGCCAATCATGGCTTGATGACGGTGAAACGGTTTGAGTTTGAGAGAATGATGGCGCTATCCCATTCAGTGACACTTCTTTTCAGGTGACTTGTCACTTAATCCCGAACTCGTGTAGAGTCGATCTTAAGTATGAGTTTTTGTTTATGTCCATATAACATGGTGGAGATGGGCGGACATAAGGGAGCTGTTACCAGGTTAGGTTTGGTGGTTGGAGGTGGGAGTAGAGGATCGTATTTCTCAGATCCTCTTAACAAGCAAAAGCATGCTTTCGTGTCTTGGCATGTGGCACTCATCAGTTGTGTATGGGTGGTTAAAAAAATGAATCGATGCCAACTCGCAGGGTTTTTGATTGGGTGTTTGGAAATGGAGCCATAAGCTGGCCGATAAAACACGACGAAACGCACCCACCGACCTGGGTAAAAGAAAACCCGGTGAACATTCACACTTGTTGGTAACCCGGAAAAGCGTCTCAAGGTCGTCGTTAACCCCAAGATTGGTGGGTTAACCAACCTCACGAGCAGGGTTAGAAATTACTTGGGTTAAGTGGGGTTTTGAGGCAGTTGACCCGGAGAATTTCTAACCTGGAGAATTGTAGTGTGAACGCTCCACATTACCAGGGTAATCTCCGGGTTAAATTTTTCGTTAACCCGGCAATTACCCGGGTAAGAGCATAGTGTGAAACGGGCTCTATAACTATCACAGCCTATCAAAAAATCTACCCACCAACTCTCACAGCTGGTGTGTGTTTCAACCTGTCACTTGATAGGTTTTGATATACATGTATAGGGTAGTTGGCTCCATTTTGGCCCTGAAAGAGGGAGGGTTAATGAATGTGATAATTCCACTGTTTTCCACAGATTGTAAGATTACTTGGTTCTTTCTTTATTTCTCTATTCCAACACTTGCAAAAAAGATGCATACACAGTAGTTCCAAGGTAACTCAATACATGGAATTGAAAAATAAATTAAGTTAAAAATTTCCATTGAACCCATAGTTTGTGATGTTGAAAAACAAGAAACCTGTCTTTAGAAAGAACAAGTTAATTCTGTACCGTTGCAGCACATCTCCTGATCAATGTGTTTGTTGAAGGCTGAAGGCAGTTACATGTATAGTGTTACATTACATTTGCACCTCTGAATTTGTGTACATTTACTTGTGTAGTTACTTGCAAAACCTGAAAATGTCTGGTACTAAATGTAGTTAAAAATTAAAAGTGCCTGGTCGGTCATCTCAAAACTTGAAACATTCCTTTTGGGCTTCCAGTGTGTTGCCACAGGATTGGAACAGATTCGGTTTTTGAGTAAGTGCAAATGTAGGCTTTTGCAACTCCAACATTTTTGGAGTCGATTCCGACTCAAAGCAAGAGTCGTGATTCCATTTAGAATTACCGGTAGCTCCATAAAACGGGCAATTGCAGTGCATCCCTAAATCTGCGCAGCGTCATGATTGATTTTGCCATGGAGGTAACAGCACAGCTGGCTCTGTGAAGCGCTGCATGCAGTCTTTTCAGATAATCTGTAATTTAATGAAAACAACTTTTTGGGGGGGATGTGGCAAGTTTCAAAATTTACAAAGAGAACAAAGAAACTTGGCAGGAGCAGGATTTGAACCTGTGACCACCAGAATACCATACCAGCGCTCCACCAACTGAGCTATGTATGTTGGCAGTCTCCCAAATTGTCAATGTCTTTGTT